>CM024239.1:108507074-109132074 GCA_013421045.1 Propylea japonica
CCACGACCACGCTTACAGGTCCATATCTTTTTGATGAAATTTTCCATTTGCCAAATCGCAAAGTGAATGCGCTATGTCCTCGATAGCCTCACGAATTCCATTTTTGAGGTCTTGAATCGACGCTGGGCTACTGGCGTAGACCTTCTCTTTCACGTGGCCCCAAAGGAAGAAGTCGCAAGGTGTTAACTCATAAGATCTCTGTGGCCAATTGTGATCACCTCTTCGAAAGATAACACGGTCCGGAAACTTTTCCCGCAAAAGACGACCCAATCAGCAAAGACACGTTGTTGTTGATGATCGGCCGGCTTGAGTTCTAGTATTAACTGAACTTTATAAGCTTATGCCCGATTGCACCGTTCGTCTAAACGAAGTTTAAGCCCTTAAGTGACGTTTATTCTATTGATGAAACGTCATTTCACGGCTTAAACGTTGCTTAGACGAACGGTGCAATCGGGCATTAAGATCCAAATATTTATGCAAAATACGGTGTAATGACGTTTGTGGAATGCCTAATTCCAAAGAAAAATGGACAAACTTGGGTTTTCTTCAACACTCGCTTGCAAGGGTTTATTCTTAACATCACTAACTTGTCCCAACAGCTCGAATCCTTAAAGCCTTGTTCGCACTAGGCTAGTAGTTTAGTCGAGCCGCTAGAAATTTAGTAGCTACTCTCTATCCAATCGTTCGCACTTTGTTCGAGTTAAGTTCACAAGTGAGTAGCGCTTTGTACGATGAACAACTCGCAACGCACGAACTCTGACGTGATTTCTACCGCCCAGCGAAACGACATCACCGCGGCAAATGATATTACTAACTCGAATAAACTGATCGGTTCGGACCTATCTAGTACGTGAGCGAGTGAAGAGTATCGCGTGGTGGGGTACTCTACTCGCCCGATAAAATAGAACCAAATGGATCGACTCGACTAAACTACACACTAATCTACCCGACTAAATTCTTGGTGTTCACACACGTTTAGTGACTACATTTTTAGCTCCTCGACTAAACTACTAGCGTAGTGCGAACAAGGCTTAAGTCGAGTCCATACTATGCCGAACGACATCATTCAACACGTTGAGGCCAACACGTTCGATTCAACATCGGTGTGGACTTCCTTTGATCTGGACCGCGCTCATTCGGGTTGGAAGAGACGTCATGATTCGATTCGACTTCTACAACGTCCACACTTATTCGACTTTGTCGAACGACACAAGTCGAATGATGTCGTTCGGCTTAATGTGGACGCGACTTTACACCAATTTCTTTATTACGGTCCGACAAGGTGCTTCACAACGACCCAAAAATGTTCGAGTTTCATGAACCGTCGCTGCCAAATTCTCACCATTTTATAGTGAATTTTAATAATTTCAATCCGTTCTTGAAGCGTGTATCGTTCCATTATTATTAATAGGCAAAAACATTTCTGTTGAGAACGCACCTCCCCCCGATAACCAGTTTTTAATTTTTCTCTCATACTCAACGGGCACTCAAGCAAATGATAGATATTGATAGTTACATAATTAAAAGCAAATCATTTGTTCGTGTTGTCTCATATGGAAGTTCCTATTAGTTTCATTTTCATACACGAGTTACATTTGGCAACACTGTGACTAAATAACGCATGATCGTCCTCTATTCTGACATCCACAGTATCCACGTCAAAAACCGTGACTGGAAATGTGTCGATAAGTTCACTCAAACGAATTTTGTCACAGAATAGTATAACATGAGTACAATTATAGTATTCGAATAACTGGCCCACCTTTATGAGAAGGAACCCTCGTATCCTAAAAACCGTCCATAGAGGTGAATGTAAAATGGGAAAGGAAGTGGGCCTGAACTAAGTTATACCTTCCTGTGTTCCATGCGCGGCGAACAAGACCTACGCTGTAGGTGCTCGCGTTTTCGCATGCTGCTAACCGAAAGCATATACTAACACTGGACAGTGGCAAGTTTGGTATGGAAAAATTCGAAATTTAGTAGACGCCAGCTTACCGCCTGGGTCGCTTCGAATTTCTGATGGATGTGGTGGAATTTGATTATTCAGTTGAAGTGGAAGCATGCTTCACATAACACGAATCATAATTGTATTTCTCAATTTGAATAAAGGCTTCAATTCCAAATGGTCTAAAAACGATAGGTGTGAGTTTTTCATTTCTGGATCTCTTTAAGTCTACATTTCTTCTTTTTTTTCCTTTCTCTATCATATGGTACTGAATACGACGCGTTTAATCAATTTGAATATGGAGCGATTATTATTATTATTGATAGTTCAGGTTCTTTAATGGTGGATGTCTCTTTGAGATTGATTTTCGTCAATTCGAAACAAAATCAGCTCATTTTTTTAAAAATGGGTACGAAACTGTATTTACAGTTATGGCTTGCGTATAAGAGTGGCTAACTGATATTTTGTTTATAAAATTTAATCAGATGACCTTCGACGACATTTGGTTCCAATAGACCACTATACAACGCACTCAACTTCATCTCCAAAAGTTTCCTTTTTAACAGGTCTCATCATTCGCGCGACTTAACGTCTCTTGATAACTTTTCATAGCCCGATTCACATTGGTAGAGTAAATGGTAGAGTTCAGTTGTAGAGTACCTACTACTTTTCCCTACTAGCATAATGCAAATGCATAATGCTAGTGACAGTGGAGTACTAAAGATAGCACCTCGTAAGGCACGGTTGAGTAGAGTGGATAGCACGTGTAGAATAGACCACTCTACTTACCCATCCCCACTTACCAATTTCACTCTACTGTTTTACTTGTTGACTATACCAACGTGAACAGACACTAAAATCGGGTGGTTTTAGGAGAAGATAGTGCGTCTACCTAGTCTCCCTTTCGTGATTCGGTCAATTTTCTGTTCGAACTATCCTTTCAAATTACTAGCAACGTGAATACAGCTACACTACTAAAATGAGTGAAGGTCGATTCACACTTTCCGTGACTTGACGGCAACGTTGCTGTCAGTGCTGCACTCCCTTCAGTGTAATCCGTTAAGCCGGTCCCAGACAATGCGTGCATTCGGCCAATGTGCCTTCGTAGTTCGCCTTCGGGTACCCTCCCAGACACTGCGCCAATCGCGAAATGTTCGACATTCGACATTTTGTTGACAAACGTTCGCCTAACGGCCTCAGTATAGAACAGTAGCGGAGAGCCTAAACGAATAATACCTAAAAACACCGTGTAATCACGTCGCACGACTCTGACTGAAGACAGAATAGGCCGTATAGTACGCGTAGATAAACACATTGTCTGGGAGCTAACACGAATGTGCGCGAATGTACTTCGTCTTCCTTTGGTTCGTGCAGCCCGTACCGACAAGGCTTCGGATAGAAGGCCAATGCCGAATGATACACGAAGTTGAGCTCCCACACACTACGCGAAGCACCCGCAATACCGAATATTCGTCGAATGCACGCATTGTCTGGGACCGGCTTTATGAATTTTTCTTTATCCACACAGCAACGTACGGTGTCGTCCGTGTTAGTGTTTTTCCGAAATTGACGGGTCTGCTCTATGGGCTTTTTCAATTTGGATCTGGTATCTGACGAGAATGTTTTTTTCTTGCGAAATGAATTGCTGCTCTGAAGATCTTGCTTTCGGACGAGGAATAAAAAAAGAAAAGAAGACACTGGGTACATCAAATATGACATTTGTTAAATTGAAATATTCTCATGACAGCCGTGCACCGTGATCGCCGGAATATCATTGCATCGGACATGTCTTTTCCCTTCGCTTCGAATCATAGAGATAGGATAGTATAAACTTATAGAGTTGCCATCATTGAAATAAACGTGGTATCAGATGCGCCATATTACTACCACCTAACGTCAAATTTGACAATCGTTGAATTTTCTGGAGGAATTGTGATTCTTGCGCCTGTTTCTAGTTAAATTGTGATTTTTTCTGCTCAATAATATACAATAAAATGGTATCGTGCACTGTAAGGCTTTCTTCAAGCAGAGAAGAGACAGATAAGAAGAAAATTAGAGGAAAAAGATATCACAGGTAGGGATGAGTACTGAACAGATCCGCATTCGAAATTTTTGCTAGTCTGTCTTGGTAATCTGATATCTTTTTATATGTGTATATTATCTCCTGAAGAGAAATTGTTTATTTGATATTCAATTGACCTTATTCGAACAGGATCCCTAAAGACCCAATACGTTGTATTTTTTAGGTGAAATTTGTAAACAGAAAAAACTGGCAACTTAATTCAACCTGAACTTTCCGCCATATTGGTCCCCGACTTAGCCCCGCTCAGTGGTACTATTTTTCCTTACTCAATTGTATGTCATAGCGTCTCTTCTCTATAGTCCAAGATCCCAGAGCGATAAGACACAACTTATTTTCACATAAATGAAACCTCATGTTCTCAGTAGTGTCTTATGTGCTCAGAATACCTGCGCGCTTGTGGAGCTTGCCGAGTGACACCTGGGCAGGTACCAGGTGTGAAAGGTAACTAAAATTAATAGTTACCTAACTTAAATTTTCATAGCTGATTTTTGAATATATTTGGTAGAGTGTTATTATACTCACGGCAGAATAATTTTGCTGTTTAGGGGGTGTTTGGTCAATCAATTTTGTCTGACTAATTAATATAACTTCGTAACAATTGTCTGAACAACATATTTAAATGTCAGACATGTAAAAATAAGTTAAGTTAATTTATTTTTTGTAGAGCTTTAAAGCGTCTGACAAAAGTACTGGCCCACGAAAAGTGTCTGACGCTTATGGTATAACTTTATAATAACACTCTACAAAATATATTTTAAAATCAGCTATGAAAATTTAAGTTAGGTAACTATTAATTTTAGTTACCTTTCACACCTGGTACCTGCCCAGGTGTCATTCGGCAAGCTCCACAAGCGCGCAGGTATTCTGAGCACATAAGACACTACTCAGAACATGAGGTTTCATTTATGTGAAAATAAGTTGTGTCTTATCGCTCTGGGATCTTATTCTATCTATTATATCTCGTATTTTCCGATATATTTTCACAGAATGTCCTTTACGTCACTGAAATGTGTGGATCTAGTATTTCTGTGAAAAGTATGCTCAAAATACTGTTGACGCAATATGCCAAAAATGAATGACATGTATCATTTCTAACGTTCTCAAACTATTGATAACACAGGCCAACACACATTTTGGTGCCTGCGATTTTCCTGTTCCTGAGTAATTTTTGGATGCAGAATGTAAAAAAGTTCTCAGATTTTTCTATCAGATCTAGTTTTTGAGATTTTTAAAAAATTGTGTATATAATTTACGTTATAACTGTTATAATATATAATATTACTATTGACAGTTAAAAAAAAACAAAGACACATGGATTTAAGTATTTATTGCAAAAACTTAATTTACATTATTACATTAGTCACTAATCACATAAAAATTTTCTTTTATACGATTTTCTAGAATGGAGTTTACTAGGGCAGTCTCGCTGAAGGCTCCAGTAAGTCCGCCATCATGTGGCTATCCCATCGTCCTTGATAACGATCTTATCTTCCATAGTTTTAACATTGTTTAAACAATGGTTTTAATATCCTTTCCCCGTGTTCTTCACTACAATCACCTAAGTTTTCTGAAAACGATCTAGGTGGCTGTGGGGGTAGTAAACTTTTATACTCATGTTACAGCCGAGAATATTGAAATTTGGAAGCATAGTTTCCACTAATTCTACGTAATTATCTGTTTTATGATTGCCAAGAAAATTTTGTACTACTTGAACAAATGAACTCCAAGCGTTAGATTCAGTCTCGTTCATTGATGTGGTGAATTGTGGATCTTTAACAAGTTGCCTTATTGAGGACCATCAAATATACCAGCTTTAAGTTTTTCCGTGCTAATGCCAGGAATTTACGTGACAAATACCCAAAACAAATTCCATCTCGATTTAAGGCCTTCACAAATTGCTTCATTAGGCCTAACTTGATATGCAAGGGCGAAAGTAAGATTTTTTCTCTTGAAACCAAGGTTCGTTGATCACGTTTTGTATTCCTTGAATCATGACATCTCTTGAAGGCCAATTTTTGTTAACCCAGTGCTCATTTTTAGCCCTGCTGTCCCAAAGGCACAAAAACAAGGATATTTTGTATAACCACTCTGCTGTCCAAGGAGGAAGTTAATCATTTTTAATCAACACAAATTGACCACTGATGTTCTTCGTATTTATTTTTCTGAAAACTAATGCTATTGTTTCATATTCTTCCTTCATGGTATAGAATGACCAATAGGAATTGAGCCATATTTGTTACCGTTATGTAAAAGAACACATTTTAAAATACGTTTTGAACTGTCAATAAAAAAACTCAGTAATACCTATACTAAATCAAGTACAGCCAAGCAGGTATATAGAAGGATCGGGTCATAGGCAAATACAGGTATAAAAGTAATTAAGAGCATTGTATTGAGTAGTTCCTAGTATAGGAACATTGGGTCAGGGACAATTCCAGGTATCCATTTGGCTAATAAGATTCTGGGAAATTTCTATTTTGACGATTAAGTACATATTTATCTCTTTATTTGTTGTCCTTTATCAGAAAAAAAATATCTAAACTAGAGCTGATAGATAAAATCTGGTGGCATTTTTGGAATCAGCACATTAAAAACATCTAAAATCAGATGTTAGATTTCTGGCACCAAATTTTTTTTTTCATTTTGTTGGCCTGTGTAATCACTTATATGATCCTAACATATAAGACCTCCATTGAACACCTCAATTCAATTCATTATTCTCTAAAAAAAATTGTTGTATTTGGCTAATATGGAGTGTAAACAAAACAAGATTTCATAGACACTGCCAATATATCCATTTATACGTCAAAAGTTCCTCTATTCAACCATTCAAATACCAAGAAGGTGAGGACTGACGGTAAGAAACGTCCTAGGTGGCAGCTCCACGGCACGTCTTTGATTCGTAACTACCTTCGTGAGCATCGGAGGAACCAGTTGGAAGGAGATAAGCAATTATTGTCCAAGTGCAAATAATTCTAATTACAATCCATGTGCGACCGTTGTAGGTCTATGAATATGCAATCGGGCTGGTTGGATCTATTGCGATCGTCAGGCCATAACTATTAGCTTGCAGGACCCGCGAAACACGCACAGAGAATGCGCGCCAGTTACTCTGTTTAGGTGCACCGTGTCAGATTTTCAACATTTTTTCTTGGAAATGAATACCTTGGTGAAATATTTAAGGAAAGCCCTGAGCAGGTGTCTTGAGTTCGTTCATTATGGAAAAATGAGAATAAGACTATTGCCTCAAATTCGAAACTTAAATTCTATGGTTCTGATGATGCGATCCTCTTGAAATTCTGCATTAACATTCAGTATATCAATCTTCATGCACAAAATGAATTTCACTCGAATCAGATATCTTGTTATGGAAATGTGGAGATTCTTCTTTTCAATATTTCAATTGAATTTTTTATGGTTTTGTTCACACTTTGGCCACAAAATTTTGCATAGGACTTTTATGAGCATCTTGCATGTAGCCGCTTTTCGATCGATTTCGTTTTGTCTGAAATATTGAGGAACAAATTTTTGACTGGTCATATTTCATGGAACACTCTGTACGATTTGGTTGGTTAACGAACTTCACGAGGCATTTAGGAACCGATATCACTCTGCAAATCTCAAAAGTCTCTGGCACAATCCTTCCGAAAGTTATCGTGCTAACGTCCGAACGGACGGCTCCACGGACGGAATTGAATTTGACCACGAATTAGTCATCAGGGAGTCGAGACCATTTTTGGATCAAAATTCGAAAAGTACAGACATTTGGACAAAACGATGGAACACTGGTTTCAGTAGAAGCAGCGCTCGATAACTAAAAATATCAAAATTCTATCGCTTTGATTTCACAATTCCTTCGAAAATTTGCATGATCCTTTACTTCGCTAAATCAAATCATCAACTCGATTCTATTTGAGTCGAAAGTTTTTTCGTGGGAATATTTTTTCGATATAATGATAGACTTTTTTATGGTTATATTAATGCAACTCCCACAAATTTGCGATCTGTTACGGAATATTTTACCGCATAATTTCATTTCGATCGAATCGACAAATTTTGAACTGTTCGCAAAACGTGGATAATTCAAAAAGAATTTGAATTATTTGGTTCTGGTAATTCGATTCTCTATTTTTTTACATGTACATTCAGTATGAAAATATTCACCTTCAAAATGAATTTCACTCGAATCAGATTTTTTGTTGTGCTAATATAAGGATTCTTCTTTTCAATATTTTGATTGAATTTTATACGGTTCTGTTAACACTATAATCATAAAATTTCGTATGAGTCTTCTTAAGACTATCTTACAAGTGGCCCCAAATTTCAGTTCGATCATATCTTAAACGTGTTTCGAAGCTCCGTAATAGACTATTTCGATATTTTGGTGAATGATTGTCTAATTGTGTGGAAGCCAACACGAAGAACGAATTTCTCTCAGTAAAATGTTAATACAATATTGAATGTATGCTAGTAGTATGTCTGCAAATCAAGGCAATCGTTTGTGAACGTAAAAGGAATATATTGGACGAATTTCTGTTATTACCCTCAATCAACAAATTCATCTGAACAAAATTGTTCCACTAATGATTAGATCTTTATATTTACAATCTCGATATAATACACTTATCTACTCACGTTTTTCGCAGAAACTGTGAGCATTATTATAGTCCGTTCACGAAAGTTTGAGCGCATAGTAGGCGTTTGTTTATTTATCTGAAGCTGACATAACGTAAAATAAAGTTAATGTTGCCGAATGTAACCGGCTTCGTCCGACGAGCTTGCGAGTTACCAGAGAACTCTTTGTTATATTGACAACATTGCGAATCAATCTGACAAGAAAATAAACAACATAACCTGAAATTTTAATATACACAGTGGAATATGCCAAATTTCCATGACCAACTGACTGCTCAAACATTCGCGAACGGACTATCGTTTCGGAAAACGACTACCGTTGCAGCGCTTAGATATGCATTGATCGTGATTCAATAACTCAGTCCCAGGACTAATTCCTTTTCCGTTTTCGCCGCTTTTTAGGTTACCTCAAGAGTTTATTACATTAGGACAATCAGGGGACATGAGAAAGATTGGAGATTTGCCAAATTAAATCAAAATATCCAGGCAATTCGTTGTGGGGATTCGAAGATAAAGATAAGCTGTGATGTACGTGACAGAACGAAGATATGAAGTTTCGTTTCCCCAATAAAAAATCTGATTCGAATTCAAGTTACTTGGAACTTTCTTTCTGATAAGTTAAAATGTCCGCTCATTCCTTCAATTTTATTGGATTCTTGAGATTATCTGATGACTTTATTGTAATTGATTAATTCCAGCTCATGCTTTCCTGAGTAAAACGGTAGTTCTCGTAAAAAGATTTCAACAAAGCAGAAGAAATGTAGTCTTCCTCTTCTCCGTGTTTCTGAAATTTGGACAGTAGGGTACATTTCGTTTTCAGAACATTCATTAGTGGTTCGTCTCATCGTATGCAAAATAGTCGGATACCTCAGTTGTCCAGTTTTATTCTGGACAATTTCGTAGTATCCCTTGACGTGAAGTTAAAAGTCTGGAGTGTTTTTCCTGACGACTGCTGACCGAAGCGTTGGACAGAAGAAGGAAAATTGATGGAAATGGCTCAAATAATATTTCAATCCACTATTATGTTCTAACTTTCTTCTGAAATAATTGTTTTTTGGGCATGATGATTTTTCAACTCAACATTGTGCACTTTGAATTGAAGGTATTCAGTATCGAAAGGCTTTGAGAAGTGCATTTCAAAACGTGCCACAGAATAATATACAGTTAGGTTCTGCTTTTTCATTCAGTTTGCGGTAGCTTGCTTTTTGTTGGGTCCTTTCATTGAAATAATTAGGGCAAAAGCTTACAAAATATCATTGTGGATCATATGCGAAAAACTCCAATCAGGCCAATTATGGTAATCGTTTTGGAAGCCAATCAAATGAAAAAGTAGAATATAAGGCGTATGATATCCAATTATTCCATTATCCAAAATCATTAATCGTTAATACCCAGGGGCACGTGATTCAAGAACTCGATCTAGAGAACCTATGTTGTTATTGAAATATGTACTATATGAATTAGAATAATTAACGTTCTATGGGTGTTCCCCAAGGGTCTGATCTAGGTCCACGTTCTCAATCTTCAGCAACTTGGAGGCCTAGGGTATAGCAAGATTTACTTTTTGATTCAAAGTACAGTAGTGGCTCTCGTATTCAGATTTTATCTTGTATGTGATCGCATTAATTAAGAAAAGATAAGGTTTGAGGTGCGCACGATTAAGTCGGGTAATTGTGAGAATTGACTCTAGAACGCAAATGAGATAAAAAGCGAGAAAAGATAACTGTTCTCTTCGATTTTGGGCAACATTCGGTTTATTTATGGAGTCGGCGCATTTCGAAACAACACAAGGAATTTCGAATTATCATTTTGATTTTAATTGAGACAAATGGAAAGTAAAATGGGACAAAAATGAAGTGATATTGGTAGCGAACACAGAATACTTTTGGTCATTCACTGTGAACTGTGCTAGTGATCATGATGTACTTTCCAGTTATGTTGGTGAGAACTTTGTATTATTTTGAATAATTGCAATTTTGTCGATTGCTATTTGTCCAATTAAATATTAAATAAACATATCACCTTCATTTCACAAATGATATCAGTCATATGCAAAGTGGGTACTATTTGTCGAAAACTTTGATTTTTGTTGAGATTTTTTGTGGTCAGATTAAAGCCAATCATCTGGTGAAGTTACATAAGGGAATATGAGATTGGATTCATCATCATCCTCACGTTAATCGAGATTTTTTTATAAGGAAGCTACTGTTTGGGTAGTTTTCTCGAAGTAGAAATAGGTACTTACGAAGAAAATGATTCAGTAATACCTCTACACATCTGAATATTTGTTGAGATTTGCATATTTCGGAATAAGGAGATTAGAAGTGAGTTCTTTCTCTTCTATTTTTATACATATACATTTTGACATTCAACCTTCCATGATAGAAGAAATCACAACAGACCACGTTGGCCTGAAACGACTTTTTGTGCATAGGTATCTAGTTCCCCGATAATAAATATTTTGCAATTGACTTGTTAACTTTGTATCTATATGTAACACTCAAGGTGTTGGCAAAAAACCGAATACATATTTCCTAGTAGGTCACCGTGTTTATCATAATTTCCTATGGTTTCGAAATTGGAGGAAAAGTAATTACAAACATACATTGTTAACCTACCTGTGCTGACAAAAATCAAATATTCAATAACAATTAACAATCAATGTATAACCGGTCCACTCACACAGGTTATTAATGGCCATTTCCAGTATTTTAAAATATAAGGTTTTTATCATGTGACAGCATTAAGAGACATCGAACTACTACGCAAACGCAAGGCGCATGGGCTTTTATATTTTCGCAGTCTAGCGAATTGAGCATTAACCAATCCGCTGTGAATTATCGAAAAAATTCGTAATTTTCTGTTAGAAAATGAAAATTTCTGTGAATATATAGAAAAACACGTGTTAGTCTCAGTGAAATCCTACATAATACGTAAATTTACATGTTACGGTCAGTAAAATTTAAAATTACAATATGATCGTTAGTGAATCATTTGTTTTTTTTATGTGAATTTATCCCAATTCTTAGCAGTGTGTAGTTTTTATTTTATTGAGATTAAGTTTTTTGTGAATTTGACTGTATTGAGTGAATCACTATTGTTATACTTTTCTATATTCATTTCACTTTGATAACTCGACATGTGAACTGTGACGGTATGTTTTGTCGCACTTTATGTGCTCAGCAATTCGATTTTTTCAGTGATTTTATCGTCAATGGATACGCAAAACACAGTTATTAAGGAGTGGGATTCGAAAGTATTACTTTCGACAAATCAAATATGAATATCGTTACAACTAGCCCTGGTCTTGTCTATGTACTATACAAAACGCTTGTCACTTGCATTCAAAAATAGCAATGACGAGTCGCCCCTGCGTTCAGCACGTTTCACGCACATGCTACCGTATACGAGCAACGGTCTGTCGAGAGTTATGAACCCGGTACTCGTTTTCCGCGGATCAGAAAACGTAATCATCCTGCCGACCTGCGAGTAATAAATCTGCGAGCGACGAAATATGTGCGAAACGCCTCGGACCAACAAAATTATTAACTCCGCGGAACCCGAGGTGAAATATGGACTCGCTGAGATATTTCAGGAATAAAATCGGCAAACGTAGGTCGCCATTCGTCTTGTACTGGCGTTTTTCAACAGTGGATCCCTTTAGCGCTCAGTAAATCAAGCAGACGGTTTAATCTTGGATTTTACTTGCGATGGTTTTCTTGGGTAGTATACATCATACGTTGGGTTGGTTACATTGTATGTAGTCTTTCTTTCTGTTTATGTTATCATAGGTTTCTGCAATTTGTCGATGTGAGCGGTGAAATCGTCCGTTTTTTATTGCGTTTCTAACGTGCCAGAGTTTTTCTTACTGGATTAACACACTGGGTCAAAGACCAGCAAAAAGAATGATTGCAGCGTCAAGACAGAAGGCTCAAGAAGCTCTATCGTTGTCAAAAAACGAGTAAACGCTGTTTACAGGTCACTGTTCAGTGATATATCACCTTCACTAGTTCAGTAAGGAAATCTCCGTTAACTATAGGTAATGTGGATCGACCGCAGAAACCATTTCAATTCAATATATTGGCGCAAATCAGACAAAATCATCTGGGTGGTGCGACTTTGATGACAGCAACATAAGAGCAAAGTGTCAGTATTCGCCAGCGTTGTCAGGAAAACAGTTCAGACTCTTAACTTTCAAAGAAGCCAATTTCCCCACTCTGAAAATGTTCGTCTTTGTTGTTCTCAGAAAACGGTCATCTGTGACTTTTTCGATTCATTTAGTTGTCAAAAATAATTTATTCGATCTTTTTTAGGCTGGATCTTAGTATTGAAGCCCAGATATTTTTGACAGCAATAGATGGTTGACTGATGAGGATTTCGTTTATTGACATGAAAGTGGGTTCCTTCAATTCTCTTTGTCTCAGTTTCTCTTCCTTTGATCTATACAAAAGTTTAACCCCATAAAAAAGGCCTTCGGTATTGATTCAAAGCATGTTGGACAAGTTGAGCTAATTTATATGTACTTTTAAGGTAAGCGTCCACCTATCGGCAGCGAACGAAGCGGACGGAGCGGACGAAGCGGATTTTAGAATCCTTTGTATAGAAACTAATGGAAGCGCGTCCACCTACCCGCGCCGAACGAATCGGATTCTATACAAAGAATTCTAAAATCCGCTTCGTCCGCTTCGTTCGCTGCCGATAGGTGCACGCTCTCCATTACTCGAACATTTTAAGGAAGTCTAGTTTATCTTATATAGGCTCTATCATACTCACAAGGTACTTCATATATGAAATTTTTGGTTAGTCGATTTTTATTATCAAATTTGAATACTTATGTAGATTAGCCCTGTTAGTAGACACCTTGAGTTTTGAATGATGTTCTCACATTGCACGTTTATCCTATTCTTCTAATCTATTCAGATAACTCTTCAACATATGGTATTACACTGGTTATCGTTTTTGCTGGTTCAATTGACTTGTTGTTGATTATACCATATGTTGAGGGGTTATCTGAAAAGATTCAAAGAATCAGTTCACTGTGAGTTCAAGAGAATTTAAGTTTCTAGCGAAGAATACTTACCCGTATGGTCCAAGGAAAGTAGGCATAACTACAAGTCAGAGAGATCAAATCGAAAATAGTATCTGTTTTAAAAATTAATTGTCAGTTTTACACCGTTTATTGTTTTTATTGACCTTCTCCTTTTTTTACAGCAGCAGCACGAGCAGTACATTGGCCCGGCGTACGACCCCTCCCGCGATCTATCGCCGAACCTACCCTCGTGTGACTCGTCAATGGGTGACGATCCCAGCATCTCCAGCGGCAGTTCTTGCAGCACACCCTCCAACAACAATCACCAGTCTTGCGGGTCGGACTCTGCAGGCCGCCGCCAAACTCCTCCAATCTTCAGCACCCTCCGCAATCCGTTACCCCAGCCGAACTATGCCGTCCCCATTCTTCCTTCGAGCACCACATCCCCAGCTGGAGCCCATACAGCCTCCAGGCACTCCTCCCACCCCCACATCCAGTTATCCTGACGACAACGGGGGTGCCGTGTGTGCGGGTGTAGACTGAGGATTTCGGACAGTTCTACCTGCAGGCGGGGATCAGAGGTGGCACTCTTCGTGTTTGCAGTGTTGTCAGTGTAGAAACACTTTGGACGGAGAGATTACGTTTTTTTCTAGGGATGGGAATATTTACTGTAAAAAGGATTACTATAGGTAAGTTGTTATTTTATCTCATACCATCAGAAACGAATGTGGAAGTATACAAGTTTGGAAATTCACATCTGAAACATACGATATAAAATGCATCAGACAGAGAATTCTTCCGTCTAGTTGCACAGATGAATAGTCGAGACAATCCCGTGCTGTAACACACTGATTCCGTTGTCTTATTGCAATATTCTAGACTTGTCTCTCTCTTATCGTTGGGAGGAGCATAATTCTTTAGTATGGTAAGCAACAGTAAATACTTGAATCGAGTATTACGGGCAGCCTAACAAATTAAATAATTCTATATACGTGTACTGCAGGTTTCCTACCATACTGCGCTAAGAGAGAGACAAGATTAGGTTATTGCAATGAGTCAACGGAATTCACTCAGTAACAGCACTTGATTATCTCGACTATTCATCTGTAAAACTAGACGGAAGAATTCTCTGTCTGATGCATTTATATCGTATATTTCAGATGTGAATTTCCAAAGCTGTATAAGGGCTATTCGCTACGTTTGATGATCTGCTCCGGAGCATGACAGAAAGACGACGCTCTGCCCTTTTTTGTACTGTGACAATTCTAGTTTTATATTTGTCTTTATTTATCATATGTCAAGTTTATCGAGGCGAGTGCGGGGTTGCACAATAGATCTTAAGGTCAAGGTGTCAGTTGGTTTAGCATAGCCTTATCTAATCTAATCTGCCATATGTCCAAAACGCATGCTTCAGATCGAACAGTAACAAGCATTCAGCGAAATTTAGGGGCAAGAAGCTCCGGAACAGCTCAAGAGCTTGAAGCTCTCGAAACAATATCAGCAATGGTGTCGACGTTTTTTGTAGCAGGACTACATAGATCCCTCCTGGGGATACTGCTCTATAGCTCAGTGAAGCAGATTAAGCAGATCTCAGACTAGCTTGGTATAAAATACTCGAACCACTCATTGAAAACTTAAATTTTATCGACCTATATTGGGAGTAATAATGATAGGCATTAGTGTATTATAGGTGAGTCGTGTCTCCGGAGGAGCTACTATAGCAATGAAAAAACCGAAAAATATCCACCTAAGTGAAATAATGCGGTTTTTTAAATTCATCTTTCTATTCTCGGAGAAATCAAGAGTTAATACACAAGATGAATATTATGTAAGATAAATATGCTCGTTCAACCTGGATAATTATTGATCATCTAATCGTTTGCAAATTATTATTATTTCAGTTCGCTAAATTACTGGAATATCATACACCAATCGGAAAGAATTGGAATTTTTTTTCAAAGATATTATTCATTCAAGTATATTTATGTATGCTATTCGCTCTGTGTCGTTCATTGTATGCGTGGTCCAATTCAAAGGATTAGCCTTTTTTACATATTTCTGTTGCCACCTGCCATCGCTATTACTGTTCTGCTGGTGGTTTGGCTGAACCTATCTGTTTGATATATATTTTTACGTAAAAAAGACCTGTATTTCTGCTTCTTTATTCTCGTGCAATTAGAAGGTCCTTTTCACTTACAATGAAACTATTCGTTTATGTTGATTATGCATGCAACAGTAAAAATTTTTCAGAAAGTTGAATTAAGGACTTAGTTGAAGAATAAGCTGTAATAAATAAAAATAGAAAAAGAGCTTCGATTCATTTTTCCATTGAAACTTATATTTCTTTTTTGTATGGTCTAATTTTTCATCTAGAAATCGTATCTGAAGAACAACAGAAACGCAAAAAGCACAAGAAGATGATAAATAATATAAATATCCCTTCTTTGTCCCAAATTGCAATTAAATTTATACAACTCCTCGAAATTCCATCGATATTCGAAAAAATATTCGCTCTACCCGAGCTGTTTATCACAACAGGTTTGGTCCTCCAAGTGATGATCTTTCCATACCTCATATGCTCAAGAAACTGTCTGGCTATTTATCTGTCTTAGATCAAAACAGGTTTTTTCGTCTGAATATCAATTTCGATTTCTGACCGATAAGCCTGTTCGGCAATGACCTCCGCGAGCAGACGAATTTTTCAGTGATGTGACCACAGATCGTACATTCATCTGTAATATCTGTGAATAAACGAACGGTACAGCATGGACCTATAATACTAACTGGACGTCGAACTTCCTTACTGTCACGTAGAAAAAAGTGAGGCAAATGGCCGCCATTTGCAGTTTGGGGTGAACCACAAATGTTTTGATGTTTTATGCCATTTGTGCTCGATTCATAGATTTATAATAGGTCCATGCTCGAATTTTGATTGAACATAGACGTTCCTTTGAAAGAAGTGATGAAAAACGAACTCTATATATTAGTGTTCTCTGAACTCTGACATTTCGGTCTATTAAAATTATAAATTTTTCGATTCTTGTGATTAGTTATCAAACAATATTGGTAATCCTATCATTTTAATTCGTTGAAATAAAATAAATAAAGGAATATTGGTAATTCTAATATTTCAATTCATAGAAAAAGTGACAACTTTCAAATTCACCCCAAACTGCAAATGGCCGCCGTTTGTCCCAAAATTTTTGACAGGTTCGCCATCTAGTTAGTATTATAAATCTATGCGGTACAGAGCATCTGCCACAGAAGATACTGCTGTGTTCTTCTTTCATAGATTATTAGATTTCAAAGATCACTATTTTGCGAAAAATGCTCATCTTTTAACGATAGTTGTATGGAAAGATCCTAATTAATTAATTAATTACATACAAAAGAAACAAGAAAGCATATCTCCTCCGGCTCGTTCACAACTACGATAGCTACGAGGAATTTTTTTAAAAATGAATTAGGTTATTAATGGATAAATGAAAACAAAGAATAAAACTATTGATAAGTATCAGAATTTTTCATTCTATTGGTTGTCGGATCAGGAATCTCCACATAAAATACAAAAAAAAATTATAAAAAACATAAAAGACGTAAACTCTGTGAATGAAATCGCTGTGATCCGTCGAAATACACCGAACGAAAAGATCGTCATCCGATTTCTCAGATTTATTTGCCGAACGGTCCAGATGTATACTCCCCTCAATCCGGATGTAATAACGAACGACCGGTCCGATGTCATTGCTGATGATCAAAAACTTGCGAACTTCAATAAATTGGGAGATACTGATTTCAGTGAACCTATAGACAAGATCCCCAATGTCATCAACTTACGATAGACCAACAAATCAAGATTGAAGATTTTTCTCTAAACCTGGTAGGAATTTCTCATCGAAATTTCCTCTTCGAACTATGCAAATTGGTTTGTTCTCAAGAGCTAACATATTTATTCAGAAATTACCCTGGTTGTATGGTGACTACTAGTGTTGGCCTACTCGAACAAAATAATATTTCCTTCTCAAGAATGATCTGATAGCGTGGTACTCTCCTTGGAAGGACCATTTCAGTATGTACCTCAGTCATGTCATGAATGTTCGGAATGGTAGTTGTGGCCTCGGTGAGATCGAAAGACCTTCGTACAGATATTATATGCCAAGTTGAGCGATTAATCAGCTGAGGCGCTCTTACAGTAGCCGGCATACTCTGCGAATGCCGGACTTGGACTATTTATCGAAATTTGCAGAGCTGGACTCTTCGACAAATATATCCAAAAACCCTCTAGATTCTACATTTTATAAAATAAAGATTATAGTCACAATCATATCGATATGTCGAAAGCATTTAGTTAGTTCGGTCTGTTGAAAGTATTAGGATGTCAAATTGAAGTTCAAGAAAAAATTTGGGAGGAGCCCCGTGCAGGAGCTTTTGAGCGCTTGTTCATTGGTGAAGCAATAAGACTATTACCTCAAAATTTATATGCGACTTGATATTGATACCTGTTGCGGTAACTCTTTAAGTGGAGAGAATTTAGTGGACTGTATTAATCAAAAATCATAGGTGTTGTAAAAATGAAGTGACAGAAAATAAAGTAAAATGCACCAGACTCACCAAACAGTATTCTTCGACCAATCTTCTGGAGAGTACTCTCGGACGGGGTCGGTGATCTTCAATTCTTCAATAATAGTGTCTCTTTCACAAAATAATAGCGTAGTTCACTTAAAATAGCGGAACACAAGGTTCTATCTCAAAATAAGAGAAAATATAAAATAGCGGAAAATACAATTAAGAAAATTAGCGGTAGCGATAAGAAACACTCGGAGGTTGTTCTTAGACTCTGACATATTGTTCAAATTTCTTGACTTGCGCAGGCACAGCAGATATCAGTTCCAGGTAACTGAGAATATACAGGCTGTCCAGTGCATATACTGTTGAAATGGAATTGAAATGAAAACTATTGAATTTAGAAACAAAAAATAGATATTACTACAACATTTCCTGCCCCCCAAAAATGCCATAGCATTTTTCAAAAGAGCTTGAAATAAAAATAGAAAAAATAATGAATATGAAATTGCGCAAACTATCATGCAGAAAACTATAATAACAAATAGCATGAGCAAAATAAAAAAAAAAGATTATTCCTCATCGCTACTTATTGGTAACGCAAAAATCAGATTTCGACGTTTATTATTGTTGAGAACTTTGAATTGATAAGTTGCCCATAGAGGGCTGATAGACTTTGGATTTTTCGAAACATAACAAAAACAATTTTCACAACTGTTCAACAAACAAAAGTACAGCTGGTGTGTTACCTGAAAATTCATTCACAATTTTGGTATATTCGCTAGAGTTAGCAATGCCAGACGACATTCTATAACTCAGAAGATCACATCGTTTCTGATCCCCACGAGAGATATTACGAATAAATCTCATGAAATAAACAGAAATACGTGATACTATCGGAAAATGTGAATACTTTTTTGAAAGAAATTCACGAAAACGTTGAATTTTAAGGGTTGCGAATAAAGCTACTTTCTTCTCTTCACAACATATACAATATTCCGAAACAAAATTTTCAGAGAGTTGATATAATTTGAATTCAAATTGAGATTGATCACTAAACTCAAACTTTGTACCACTCAACCAAAACGAGTTATAAGAAAGTGATCGAAGCCATTCCAAAACTACCTGTGAATCCAACCAGGCTTGAATGGTTGCAAAGGAATATTCATCAGCTAAAAGTTTTAATACTAATAATGAAAATTTTATTAGCAAAACTGTAGCACACAATTCTAAGCGCGGGATACACATTTCCTTGAGAAGTGCAATTTCACGTTTAGCAAAAACAAAATTGATGTAAACGCCATCATCAGAATGAACCGTTTCTGAATACGAAATAGCGTAATAACCTTCTTCAGAGCTATCACAAAACCCGTATAACTCCAATTTAGAATTTATTGAGCAATTTAAATGTCTTGTTATTACAAATAGTGAAAAATATTGAATGTGTGAAACAAACCGATTACAAATAAGTAAAATTTCGTCCGGTGGTTGATCATTCCACGCAAGACCCACAATCCAGAATCTCTGAATTAAATATTCAATTAAAATGTGACTGGTGCTAGAAACCTAGAGGATCATATAGTCGGACTAGTTGTGACAAGACTTGTGTTTTAGTACATCTTGTATCGTTCGAAGATGCAACAGAAAACAAAAAACTATCTGAAATAGGATTCCATAACAATCCTAAAATTTCCAGAGCAGATGAGTCACCATCAGAACAGAAATCAAACAACACTTTCGTTGTCAAGGGAAAATCGTAACCTTCATCTTGCTCTATCTGTTTCAAAAATTGCAAAGCTACAAATAGAGCAGATGGAATTTCACATGTAACAGTTTTCAATTGGTACATGTTCAAATAATCATCAGGAGAAAATCTCCAACATATTCTTTGACTTTCGCGATGATCAGAATTGAGCCAAATCATTCTAAACATTTGCTCAATGTCTGCACAAAATACATATGGATGTAGATGGAACTTCAAAAGAATAGATACAAAATCAGTTTGTAGCTTTGAACCAGTCAATAAATAATCATGGATTGAAAAATCTGATGGAGCTTCAGCGATCGCGTTGAAAATCACTCGCAATTTCGTGTGCGAACTTGAAGGTTTCAAAACACAATGGTGAATGAGGTAATAGGGATTTTCATGTATTGAATCTTCGGGAACAATTTCCATATGTCCGCAGTCAAGATATTCACGCATAAAAGTAGAGTATTCTTTATAGAGAAGAGGATCTTTCATCAGTCGACGTTCTAATGAAAAGAATCGCTTGGAAGCAAGTTCTTCCATGCCGCTAAAATCGGGCATATTATTCGAAAACGGTAAAGAGACTATATATTTACCATCAGAATCGCGGTCATGTGTATCAACAAATATTTTTTCACATAATTGATCACTGGGGGAGTCTAAACTTATCGAGGGAACAGACTCGATTTCCCAAAAACGTTTGACAATTCAGGCAGCGAAATATCGCCATTTTGGCAATTGATGTCACAAAAAAGGACGTGGTACAATTTTGAGAGGGGTCTGATCCACCTCCCATAAGTATATATCCAAAAATAGAATTGAAGGCGTTAATACCATTGCTACCAGTGACGTGACCACTGAGCAAAATTCTTGAAAACATATCCGCTCCAAACAAAATATCCACATGTCCAGGAATATGGAAAGTGGCGTCGGCTAATTTCAAATTTCTAAATTCATCACCAATGCAAGCGGGCACATTTGTAGTCGGTAATTTTTCTGTAATCTGATTGATTATAGATGCGTTTGTATATAAAATTGGAGTTGATTGACCCACTGGTTTAATAGTGAGAGAAACTAAACCTTTACTTGTACACGATTTAGAAGAGTTTAATCTTGTAACTTCAAGAAAAACATTTTCAGATTTCAAACCTAAACATGACACTGCTTTCTTTGTTATAAACGAAGTCATACTACCAGAATCAATAAGACAACGTAATTTATGGAAAGTCCCATTTGAATCGGACACTTCAACTAAAGCAGTGGCTAAGAGAACAAAAGAAGTTTTTTCAGAATTGAGAACTCCAGCTCCTGCAAAGTTCACAATAGATTGTGATTCTGAACTAGTTGTGGTAGCGTTTTGCGCACCTGACTTTTCATCTTTCTCTACTTTAAAATGTAAGAAGGTATGATGTTTCATTGAACATTGACGGCAGGTAGACTTAGAAGCACAAAAACGTATATCATGAACATTTGATAGGCAATTGAAACATAAATGCAGTTTTTTAGCCAAATTAAAGCGTTCAAACGGTTTCATATCGAGAAAA
Source organism: Propylea japonica (assembly GCA_013421045.1). Lineage (NCBI taxonomy): Eukaryota > Metazoa > Arthropoda > Insecta > Coleoptera > Coccinellidae > Propylea > Propylea japonica. Next base: position 108,528,621 of record CM024239.1, read on the forward strand.
GTTTTGCATTTGAATATGGAATGGTCATTTTTGCAACGACGCATTTCGAGGAACCAGAACTGTTCGGACTTGTCGATTTTTCAACAAAGAAATTCTTCATTTTATCTTGGTATAAGATTTTCTACCAACTGAATTTATACCACTAGTAGAAGGTTGATCATTATTGATCATTTCGGACGCAATACATTCACGTTCCAAAAATGTCGTGAGATCTTTATATTCGGGAATCTCAGATGAACCATAAGCATGTTCGAATCGGGAGATTGTATCGTCATCTAACCGATCATACAACATCATAAGTAAAATGAAATCCCATTCATCAGTGGGAAATTGTAAATTTCTCAAGGCAGAAATATTTTCCTGAAAAGTATCTAATAAATTTCTCAGGGCGTTTGGTACCTTTGATTTGATTTTAACTGTACCTTCAATGCGACGCCAATGGCATTTAGCGAGCCAACGCTTATTGTGGTAACGTTGATATAAGGTATCATAAGCCGTTTGGTAATTTCTACCACAAAATTCATAATTTTGAATTAGTTTTAAAGGAGGTCCGTCGAGGGTTGAAACCAGATAACTAATTTTTTCATCATTACTCAACGACGTATTATTGTGTACCAAAGAATTGAATAAACCTATAAAAGAAGGGAATTGCGTACAGTCACCAGTAAAACGTTTCAATTCTAATTTAGGCAACTTCACATTTGCGTTATATTTAGAACAAGAAGGAGAAGAATTCGAATTTTCTGATTTTTTAAAATCATCGAGAATTAAAGTTTCATGAATGGCTTTAATTTCGTAATAATCTGCTAAAAAACCATCTCTTATGGTTTCTTCCAAACTCAAATCACAATCTTCCTCTTGAAGAACTGAATCTACAATAATTACGTGATGTTTTTCAAATTCCTCCCTAATTCTTTCAATGTCCGAAAATCTTGCTTTAAAAATTCTGAATTTATTTACATCAGATTCTGCCTGTTTTGCGAAATTACTAAGAAGTTGAATTTCGGCGACAGCAGTATTGCGATACGCACGGGCTCGTTTTATTTTAGTAGCCAATTTAATCGGAAAACGAAAAGAAATTCAATAAATAAATCGAACGTAGAAAACTCGAATATCGACCGTATCAACACTCCTGCCGAATGCAGTCAGTAAACGAGTTTACTGGGAGATCGTAGCGTACGAACAAAAAATTATCGCATGCAACAAGAAACTGAAACGATACAATAATTATCGGAGATAGGAGGAATAATCGAATCGGTGAAATAAAACTCAATATAATTAATAATTAACAATTCTGCATGTAATTTGCGAAACTTCAATTATTAAGCAATAAAACCTAATATGAATAAAAAACAATTCAATATTCGGCCCCTGAAGGTCCAAAATGTTGCGGTAACTCTTTAAGTGGAGAGAATTTAGTGGACTGTATTAATCAAAAATCATAGGTGTTGTAAAAATGAAGTGACAGAAAATAAAGTAAAATGCACCAGACTCACCAAACAGTATTCTTCGACCAATCTTCTGGAGAGTACTCTCGGACGGGGTCGGTGATCTTCAATTCTTCAATAATAGGTCTCTTTCACAAAATAATAGCGTAGTTCACTTAAAATAGCGGAACACAAGGTTCTATCTCAAAATAAGAGAAAATATAAAATAGCGGAAAATACAATTTAGAAAATTAGCGGTAGCGATAAGAAACACTCGGAGGTTGTTCTTAGACTCTGACATATTGTTCAAATTTCTTGACTTGCGCAGGCACAGCAGATATCAGTTCCAGGTAACTGAGAATATACAGGCTGTCCAGTGCATATACTGTTGAAATGGAATTGAAATGAAAACTATTGAATTTAGAAACAAAAAATAGATATTACTACAACAATACCAAATATATAAATGCAGAATCGCAGCACAATCGAAATAATGTTCTGGAAATTTTTCGAAAAATGAAATATGTAAAAAATAAATAACTAAAAAAATTTAATTCTATGGCTCTGACGATGCGATCCTCTTAAACTCTTGCATGAACAGTCAGTCTGATTCACAAAATAAATTTCACTCGAATCGGATATTCTGTTATGGAAATATAGAGATTCTTCTTTTCAATATTCAAATTGGTTTTTTATACTACTACTATGGCCACAGAATTTCGCAGAATTCAGTACATCAGTCTTCATTCACAAAGGAAATTTCACTGGAATCGGATATCCTGTCACGGAAATATAAAGATTCTTCTTGTCAATATTTCAATTGAATTTTCTATGGTTTTGTTGACACTATGGCCACAAAATTCCGCATGAACGTTCAGTGTATCTTCATTCATTAAATAAATTCCATTCGAATCGGATATCTTTTGGTGTAAATATGAAGTTTCTTCCATTCAATATTCTAATTGAATTTTCTATGGTTCTGTTTACACTATGGCCACAAAATTTTGCATGAGGCTTATTATGAGCATCTTGCATGCGTCCGCAACATTTCATTTCGACTGGTTTCGTTTTGTCTGAGATGTTGAGGAACAAAAATTTTCAATGGCCATATTTTACGGAACACCCTATACAATTTGGCTGGTTAATGAAATCAACCGAGGCTTTTGGGAACCGAACTCACCCTGAAAATTTCAAGTCCCTAGGACAATCAATTCGAAAGTTATTGTGCTAACAGACGACTGGCCCCATGGACAGAATTGAAATTGATCACGGATTCGTCATCAGGAAGTCGAACCCTATCGTTTGAGACCATTTGCATGCATATTTCATTCGTTCAAAGTTATATCATCTAATTGTTGACTGTCTGATCGAAGACAGTCCTGAACATGACTAATTCCTAGAGAAATATTGGCATGCCTTCAGTATAGAATCCATTCCATGTGGGTATAAAATGGTCGACCTGAGTAGCCAGGAGTTGTTACCTACCAAATTGGGTTATCCATTTTTCAGGAAACAGTATATTTCTTACCGGGTATAAAAAGCCTTATAACATTCCTGGGCGACAGTACAGATTGCTGAACCCAGGATTGTGGCTTTTCTTGAGGTAAACATACAAATTAGCTGCAAATCTTTCAAGTTCGACCAATAGGAATTTAATTCGACAAAATCGCGAATAAATGGCGCTTTGAAATTTTCAATAAAATTACTTGGTTTACGATGAAAACGTATCAAGGTTGAATTGTCCAACTTAACGCCTATAAATTCAATTGGTGGTGTTCTCAAGTGTAAAATTAGAAGAAATTGTAGAGGTGATTGAGGCAATAATATTATTGAAAGAGAAAAGTACGACAGGTACTAAACTACTTTTTCTTTGAGAAAAATTGTCAATATTGTCCAAATTTTCTAGGTATTCGCGAAAACATCGTTTTGTCAAATCTTTCGGAAAGCATGATTACTGGGTATGCTCCAATAGGCATTAGGCGCATAGTTAGTTTTCAAAGCCTTAGAACAGCCGCTCTTTCATGTTGTCACTGACGAGTATATCTCAAACAGTTTTCTCGACCAGTCCACAAAACTTGTTATTGCAGTTATACTTTCAAATAATTCAACCGAAAACACCTTCATGAACTTCTCAATGAAAAAGAATACACCTGAAGATCAATAATTTTTGCCACAAATCAAAGACATGATCGCAATTATTTTATTTGGTCTTAAATTTCGGCCTAAAAGGTATCTAATGAAAATGAAGCTTCAATCTGTAATAACAAGACACGTTTTGCCTGGTATCATAACCGACGCACCATTCTGGAATTTCTGTATTCCTCTATTTCAATATCAAATGACCACAATGATGTTCTTTCTCGTCTGGGAAATCGCTTTGAAGAATTTTTACACTGTAGAGAAAAACGCTTTCTCATCGTTTTTCTCTCCCAGCAACGGCTTGAGTTCGACGCTGCAGCAGAAACTCATCTTGAACGCTGTTTAAATATTCCGCAAAACTGCTTCTTCACGCAGATTACTCCTTGCATACCTCGGCGTATTAACTTCTTAAGATCCATGAAATAATGCACCCGTGTTTGCACAGAGTGTTTGCTCTTCTATATATAAATATTTTCTTTCTAGAGTGCGCTTCCTTCGGTATACCCGTTCTCACAGACTCGGTATATTTGCCTAGACGTACGTTCTTCGAGTGATTTACGAACAGTATTTAGCAGGCCATGAAATTGAATTCATAAATCTAAAATTGTAGGGTTTTTTCGCTCTGACCACTTATTGCGGATGTCTGCAGCGAAATTGCCCAGAGAATTGATCAATTTGTTGCACAAGAAGTGATGTATGAGCAGAAGTAGGAACATTCGCCTCCTACTGTCCAGGAAGTCAATGGGAAGCCAGACAAGGCAGTAATGAAGGTTCTCTAAGATGCGGATATTATACGATGGTAATATGTCTCTATTTGAGGAAAGTTCCGCACTCTCAGTGATACATAGAAACAAATACAGTTGAAAATTCCTATAACGAAAGCGCTAAAAATGGAAATGGATATTTCCTAACAGCTGTTAGTTAGTGTTCTACAGAAAATGTTTATATGCTTTTTGGCACTTCACTTGATTTCTTTGGCAACAGTTTCAATGAAGCATTATTCACTTCCTCGAACGCCTATACAGAAGGGAAATTTCATCATCTCTCATCACATCATCTTCGAGAGTACCTGCTATTGAATTTGGGAGCGTCAAGTTTGACAGTTCAACCTTAATACTTTTCCATTGTAACCCAAGTAATGTTATTGCGAATTCTTGAGCGCTTTTTATTTGTGAATGAAACTATTAGCGATTCCTTCAAAATTAATTGATATCTGTCAAGTTTCAAAGGATTTGCGGAAAAATAGAATATAGGAAGAGCCACATTCCTGGACTTGTTGCAATCTTCAGAGTCGTCTAGGAATATTACGCTTTTAATGTCTGGTGAAGAATACATTAATATTGGATGTCCTCTTATTCATTTTTGCAATTTGAATGAATACTCGTGAAGAACAATCCTAATTTTTGTCCTAGTGACTATTTCTTCAATTACACAAAAAATCTTCAATCAGCTATTCCTATTATCAGGTCAGAACCAGTTATTTTTTTATAAACGGTTTTCAAAGTCAATCGAAAATGAAAGCACTTCAATTGACGAATTATGGGTAAGAAATTATGCCATTCGAGTGGTCAGGAGCTAGATATTTTCAGTATTTGGTCAAGTATCAAAAAAACATATTGGCATTTTCATTACCAAGGTCACTAATGCTAAGGTAGCTACTCTTTTGTGGAACTTTAACCAACCAAATTAGAGATTCATCAAGTCAAGTATCTTGATTTTTTAAAGAAGAACTTGACTTGGAAGTCAAGCTTGTAACGAATACAAACTTGACTCTTGACTTGACTTGATATGACATATTTATTACTTGACTTGATATCAAGCTACTTGGTATTACTTGATCTTGATGCGATACGTACGAGTCGTACTGCGCTTACTTCTGCAAGTTCATGCGTGTTCAGGGGGTTCCCCGAGCTCCGAGCTGAATGAAGCGATCGCGCAGTTTTCTTAATTTTATCTAAGTGAATAGAAAGGTATTTTTGTCCAAGTGTGTGAGTCGTTATGTCACATAATTATACATATTAGTGTTTGAACCTGTGCAAAAAATGAGTATTTCATCAGAAATAATGGAATTAGAAACCTGCGGGTCAGAATATGTGATTGAGGAAAATGCTCAATCCGGAGATCGCAAACTTTTACAAGAGACAACACACAAAAAATATAATGTAATGGAAAAAAATCAAAGATTATTTTACAGTTGAACAAGATCCGAAGCGTTCGCGAAAAAAATGTAAACAATAGAAATGTACGCTTTGCACAACGAAGCCCACTGTACTAAAAATATTTTTGATTCTCATATTCAAGTTTAATAAATAAAAGTATTTTTGCAAGGTTCATCCTCATTCCATAATTTATTGATGTGAACACTGCAAAAAAAAATTTAAATTGAAAATCAAGTAGCTTGGTAGAAGTAATTGATTTTTCGAGTACTTGATGAATTAATACTTGACTTGACTTGACATTGAAAAACTACTACTTGACTCGAACTTGACTTGATTTCAAGTCAAGCCAAGTCAAGTAGCTTGAATATCAAGTCAAGTCGTGAATCTCTAAACCAAATATATATCAAGAAAGGTTAGAAAAGATCATTGAATTTTAAGTATTTTCTCAGCGATCTTAAAAGTTAAAAGATCAAAGGCGAAATATTAGCACATAATTTCTTGAATATATACATTGAGGGAAATCTTTCAATCTAGACTAATTTTTTCAGACCGTTGATCGAATACATATATCTTTTTTTAATCGTCATCCAACCTTTCTAATTCCATCAATTTATATGTTACCATCGCATAAGTGACCTTGAAAATATTAAGAGATCGATACTTTTTTCAGGATGGTAGATCAAATTAAATATTTGTCTTTTTCTGACCATTTCATCATTTTTCGGATGACATGTGATTCGTTCTGAAATTCGTCAGATGAGGTTCTTGGATTGACCTCGAAAATTTTCAAAAGTCAATAAAATTTTCTGGAACTGACCAAGAGAAGAGAATAGATGACCTTTTCGACCTGTTAAATGGTATACTGAAAAAGTTCTGATTTCACAAATGGTGTGCTATAATCTCGAAAATGAAATGTCTTGGTTGACACAGAATCCAACTCTTCATTTCCTTTCTGAAAGAGCTCACCTCACCAGGCTTTTCCATAATTCAGCTGATGTTTTCTGGATATGTGAACTGAAAAATGCAGTACGCCCGAAAAGGTCTCTGGCGTTTTTCATCAAGTAGTCACGATACACCATTTACCGCCAGCAGAGACTTATCTCCAGCCCCACAGGTATGGCAGATCTCAGTATCGACAACGCCGGATACCAGATACACGCCATCTGTGTGAGGTATACTGACAGGACCATAAACGAACGGAGCGATGGTCGAATTGACGCTGATGGATCATCACATTGTCATTGCCTTGTCTTTGCCCGTGTTTGTGATGAGGAATGCGATATTGGAGCCAGAAGGTCGTTCTGTGTTGACCACAATGTTAAATCTATGCGTGAAAGCTGATTGATTATGTGGAGCACGATTTTTTATGTGGTAGACGTCTTCCCATTGAGAATCGTTATTTGGAACAATTACACGATTATTCAGTTTGGTTCAACAAGATTGATATTGAACTATCATTCACTCGCTTAATGGCAACAAATTTTAACGGATAAGATGATTTTCCATCTTTCAAATTTCCAATAATGATTATTCAATGTATTTGTAGCATCCTCAGAGCAAAAAGTTTACCTAGAGTTGCCTTCACGCATTTTTTATGCAGCCAAGTAGAATCTATTTATACGCACGTATGTTTATTTCGTATTGGGATAATTGGTTTACCGCTCCCCTACTCTGATACTAACGGCTTGCGTCTGTTACAGATAATTCTGTCAGTTGGCAACATTGTCTGTTAGTGTTTAGTTTCTTTATGCGATGTGTTTTCATTTCGATTTGACATTCATAAACTGAATTATTTCAATGATTTGGTGGCAGTTTATTGTTTCTTAAGACTATTCCGTTAATTATAGCTACGGCAAAATTAGGAAAATGTTGTATTATATTCAGGAATTGGAGAAATACATGTCCAATCCATTGTTTACTTCACCCCAGTATGGCAGTGAAGTGCTTTCCATCTCGATCTGATTCTTGGTTGATTACAATGCAGTACTATTCATGCGTAGGGACTTATCTATGCTTTTTTCTTACACCAAGGTAGCATCATATGGAGTATCCGTCGTATGACCGAAAACTTGACTCTCAATGACCTTACCGAATGTAGGTAAAACAGACGAACATCTGAATAACATCAAAAATGAATCATCAGATCATTTTATCAGAAAAGGTTTTCCTGAATGAAACAATGAAATAATTTAATTTAAAAATGCCTTTTTATTGGTGAGACTGTTTATTATTATTCTTCAGTCAGTTGATGTAAAACCTCACTTGTATTTTAGGAAACAATGTAAACAATTATGGAAATATTCATAAAATGATCTGAGGATATGAACCCCTTCAATTTTTTCAGTATTATTCAGATAAACCCGTATAATAATTCCGCTTATAGCAATGGGACGCATTATACAGTCGTTTCGGTTTGTTATTTCATGTTAGTTTTCTGTCACGTATATACCTAAACATTTTATTATTTATTTGTTTATTGAATTTTAATTGCATACCAAAATACATAAATAATTTTCAAAATACTTTCCATTCGATAAATAATTTTCTATATTCCAACATAAGTATTGTGTTTTATTTTTCATGTTTTTTCGATGCCATTATGAGAACATTCTACTATTTTGTTCTATTAAATAGCAGCGCATGTCCAGTTTCTCAGTTTTCCTATTTTGTCTCATCCTGCATGATGCAAAGCTTTACAAACAAAGATTTTCTATCAAATATATTGAAGCTAAGATAGAGCAAAATATTCATATCATGTCCAGTAACAGATTGTTAATTTCTTGATAATTCTAGGGGGCAAGACTTTTCACGATGTCTGTATGTTTAATAAATGATTTCGAAAACGGTACACGGTAGCCGTTGGCGTTGTTACCGTCAATCAAACACCAGGATACCTGAAAGTGAACCACCAAAACCTGACAAGTAACCGATACCGGTAATCGAACACCGAAATCGCGGAACAGAGTCCGGGACCTCGTTAAATACCGTCAGATATGTCATAAATTTCCCTGCGATCCAATTCTGTAAACAAAACGTCGGAATACATTCTTCATTTTTATGCGTTAACGTTACACTAGACTCGAAATCGGATCAAGTTCAAATATTATTGAACGACTGTCAGATAACTCGAGATCTGGGTAACCGGTTCCAGGAGATAAGTTTAGATTTTTTTTCATATTTCCCATTTTGTCTCATCTTGCATAAGGCAAAGCTAAACAAACAAAGATTTTCTATAAAATGTATTGAAGCTGAAATAGTCCGAAAAACTCGTATCATGTCCAGTTACAGATTGTTTATTTATTGAGAGTTCTAGGGGGGCCAAGACTTTGTACGATTTGTGTTTGTTTAGTAAATGATTTCGTGAACGGTACACGGTAGCCGTTGGCGTTGTCACCGTCAATCAAACACCAGGATACCTGAAAGTGAACCACCAAAACCCGACAAGTAACCGATACCGGTAATCGAGCACCGAAATCGCGGAACACCTCGTTAAATATAGTAAAATACGTCATAAATTTCCCTGCGATCCAATTCTGTAAACAAAACGTCGGAATACATTCTTTATTTTTATGCGTTAACGTTACACTAGATTCGAAATCGGATCAAGTTCAAATATTATTGAAAGACTGTCAGATAACTCGAGATTTGGGGAACCGGTTCCAAGAGATAAGTTTAGATTTTTTTCAGTTTTCCTATTTGGTCTCATCCTGCATGAAGCAAAGCTTAACAAACAAAGATTTTCTGTCAAATATTTTGAAGCTATTTAGATCAAAATATTCATATCATGTCCAGTTACAGATTGTTAATTTCTTGAGACTTCTAGGGGGGCCAAGACTTTTTACGATGTGTGTATGTTTGCTAAATGATTTCGAAAACGGTACACGGTAGCCGTTGGCGTTGTCACCGTCAATCAAACACCAGGATACCTGAAAGTGAACCTCCAAAACCCGACAAGTTACCGATACCGGTAATCGAACACCGAAATCGCGGAACAGAGTCCGGGACCTCGTTAAATACCGTCAGATACGTCATAAATTTTCCTGCGATCCAATTCTATAAACAAAACGTCGGAATACATTCTTTATTCTTTCTAGATTTGAAATCGGATCAAATTCAAATATTATTGAGCGACTGTCGATAACTCGATATTCGGGGAACCGGTTCCAAGAGATGAGTTTAGATCTTTTCTCAGTTTTCCTATTTGGTCTCATCTTTCATGAAGCTAAGCTTAACAAACAGAGATTTTCTATAAAATATATTGAAGCTAAAATAGAACAAAATATTCATATCCTGTCCAGTTACAGAATGTTGATTTCTTGAGAATTCTAGGGGGGCCAAGACTTTTCACGATGTCTGTATGTTTAATAATGATTTCGAAAACGGTACACGGTAGCCGTTGGCGTTGTCACCGTCAATCAAACACCAGGATACCTGAAAGTGAACCTCCAAAACCCCGACAAGTTACCGATACCGGTAATCGAACACCGAAATCGCGGAACAGAGTCCGGGACCTCGTTAAATACCGTCAGATACGTCATAAATTTTCCTGCGATCCAATTCTATAAACAAAACGTCGGAATACATTCTTTATTCTTTCTAGATTTGAAATCGGATCAAATTCAAATATTATTGAGCGACTGTCGATAACTCGATATTCGGGGAACCGGTTCCAAGAGATGAGTTTAGATCTTTTCTCAGTTTTCCTATTTGGTCTCATCTTTCATGAAGCTAAGCTTAACAAACAGAGATTTTCTATAAAATATATTGAAGCTAAAATAGAACAAAATATTCATATCCTGTCCAGTTACAGAATGTTGATTTCTTGAGAATTCTAGGGGGGCCAAGACTTTTCACGATGTCTGTATGTTTAATAAATGATTTCGAAAACGGTACACGGTAGCCGTTGGCGTTGTCACCGTCAATCAAACACCAGGATACCTGAAAGTGAACCACCAAAACTCGACAAGTAACCGATACCGAAATCGCGGAACCGAGTCCGAGATCTCGTTAAATACAGTCAGATACGTCATAAATTTCACTGCGATCCAATTCTGTAAACAAAACGTCGGAATATATTCTTTATTATTATGCGTTAACGTTATACACTAGATTCGAAATCGGATCAAGTTCAAATATTATTGAACGACTGTCAAATAACTCGAGATTTGGGGAACCGGTTTTAGGAGATTTCGGGTCGTTGTCGCCCGCGTGCATGAACGGATTTTGATGCGGATGATGTGATTGGGATATTTTTTCGGCAGTGACAGGTTGGGATAGTTTATGATGCGCCTCAAGGGCTTGATCTACATTTTTCCGTTCAAATGAACTAGATCAGTTTTATTGTCAAACAGTAAAATTCTCGATCGGCGCTCCTATGGAGAGTTTATCGTAGGCAGTTAAATTGATTTTATTGATACCTCGTGTTAAGATTAAGCTGCGTATGGTCATTTGGTATGGCCACTTTTTTCTAGGCCGAGTTGCACAATGAGAAACTTCTGTTGATTCGAATTTTTATTATCAGGATGAAACAACGGTTGAAAATATACATCGGTTTCTCCAGTCTAAGGTTTCAAGGGAAAAGTAATAACAAAGACTCTCCAAACAAAGATTCTGGCTAAGAGAGATACACCCCTGCCTGTCTGTTTAGGGTGCGTTCACAAACTTACTCTGAGATTAGAGTAAGAGTATGACGCAGTAAATGCTGTTTGGTCATCGTTCAGAAACTCTACTCTGACAAATGTCATTCGCGAGAGACATACAGGGTTTTCCTTTTAAGTTGGCCTATTAGACGTTTTAGGAGAACTTGTGAATATTTCGTTCTGAAATTTTAGGTGCAGCCTTGAGGGTAAGGAACTCTTCGCCTAAAAAATTTTCAAGTCGACAGTATTGCCACGTCTATCCCACCTGTGTGAAGATAGCGGTAAGTTAGCCGGAAAATTTTACGGAGATTGCCGAAGCGCCATAGACGTTCGTGAAGGATATCAGAATAAAATCGATGAATAATCGAATCGATTCCGATGATTTTATACCTTATAGGAAAGCGGAAAGTAATTATTTAATATGAAGTTTGATGAAATATTGATACTATCCTTAAATGACACATGTAATGAATTGTTAGAAGGAACATCGAATGAAAATAATATGGCTAAACGAAATCATACCTATTATGAACTGTCTAGTCATGTTTTCCTATGCAGGGGCTAACAGGGTGGAATCCACCCCTAAGTGGTATATTTTATTTTGAAGGGTTGTTATCGTAATTTGTTCAAAATTAGAATGTATGCAAAAAATCTGCATTAAAAATAGCTTTCTATTGAGCCTAGTCTCGTTTTCTTGCGCAGGGGATAACAGGGTGAAATCCACCCCTAAATGATGTTTTTGACTCTATAGGGTTGTTATCGTAATTTGTTCAAACTTAGAATGTATGCAAAAAATCTGCATTGAAAATAGCTTTCGATTGAGCCTATCTCGTTTTCTTGCGCTGGGGATAACAGGGAGAAATCCACCCCTAAGTGATGTTTTTGTCTCTATGGGGTTGTTATCGTTGTTTGTTCAAAATTAGAATGTATGCAAAAAATCTGCATTAAAAATAGCTTTCGATTGGGCCTAGTCTCGTTTTCTTGCGCAGGGGATAACAGGGTGAAATCCACCCCTAAGTGATGTTTTTTGCTCTATAGGGTTGTTATCGTAATTTGTTCAAAATTAGAATGTATGGAAAAAATCTGCAATAAAAAAAACTTTCGATTGAGTATAGTCTCGTTTTCTTGCGCAGGGGATAACAGGGTGAAATCCACCCCTAAGTAATGTTTTTGTCTCTATGGGGTTGTTATCGTAATTTGTTCAAAACTAGAATGTATGGGAAAAATCTGCATTAAAAAGAGCTTTCGATTGAGCATAGTCTCGTTTTCTTGCGCAGGGGATAACAGGGTAAAATCCACCCCTAAGTAATGTTTTAGTCTCTTGGGGTTGTTATCGTAATTTGTTCAAAATTAGAATGTATGCAAAAAATCTGCATTAAAAATAGCTTTCGATTGAGCCTAGTCTCGTTTTCTTGCGCAGGGGAAAACAGGGTGAAATCCACCCCTAAGTGATGTTTTTTGCTCTATCGGGTTGTTATCGTAATTTGTTCAGAATTAAAATGTATGCAAAAAATCTGCATTAAAAAAGCTTTCGATTGAGCCTAGTCTCGTTTTCTTGCGCAGGGGATAACAGGGTGAAATCCACCCCTAAGTGATGTTTTTGTCTCTATGAGGTTGTTATCGTAATTTGTTCAAAATTAGAATGTATGCAAACAATCTGCATTAATAACCGCTTTCGATTACGCCTAGTCTCGTTTTCTTGAGCAGGGGATAACAGGGTGAAATCCACCCCTAAGTGATGTTTTGCTCTATAGGGTTGTTATCGTAGTTTGTTCAAAATTAGAATGTATGGAAAGAATCTGCATAAAAAGTAGCTTTCGATTGAGCCTAGTCTCGTTTTCTTGCACAGGGGATAACAGGGTGAAATCCACCCCTAAGTGATGTTTTTGTCTCTATGGGGTTGTTATCGTAATTTGTTCAAAATAAGAATGTATCCAAAAAATCTGCATTAAAAAAGCTTTCGATTGAGCCTAGTCTCGTTTTCTTGCGCAGGGGATAACAGGGTGAAATCCTTCCTAAGTGATATTTTTGGCTATAGGGTTGTTATCGTAATTTGTTCAAATTTGAATGTATGCAAAAAATCTGCATTAAAAGTAGCTTTCGATTGAGCCTAGTCTCGTTTTCTTGCTCTATGGATAACAGGGTGAAATCCACCCCTAAATGATGTTATTGGCTCTATAGGGTTGTTATCGTAATTTGTTCAGAATTTGAATGTATGGAAAACATCTGAATTAAAAATAGCTTTCGATTGAGCCTACTCTCGTTTTCTTGCGCAGGGGATACAGGGTGAAATCCACCCCTAAGTGATGTTTTTGTCTCTATGGGGTTGTTATCGTGATTTTTTCAAAATTAGAATGTATGCAAAATCTGTATTGAAAATAGCTTTCGATTGGGCCTAGTCTCGTTTTCTTGCGCAGGGGATAACAGGGTGAAATCCACCCCTAAGTAATGTTTTTGTCTCTATGGGGTTGTTATCGTAATTTGTTCAAAATTCAAATTTGATGTTTTTGTCTTTATTCGTTCAAAATTTGAATTTTGAACAAATTACAATAACAACCCCATAGAGACAAAAACATCACTTAGGGGTGGATTTCACCCTGTTATCCCCTGCGCCAGAAAACGAGACTAGGCTCAATCGAAGCTATTCTAATGCAGATTTTTTGCATACATTCTAATTTTGAACAAATCACGATAACAACCCCATAGAGCAGAAAACATCACTTAGGGGTGGATTTCACCCTGTATCCCCTGAGCAAGAAGCGACTAGGCTCAATCGAAACCTATTTCAATGCAGATTTTTTGCATACATCTAATTTTGAACAAAAAAAACAACAACAATACATAGAGACAGAAACATCACATAGGGGTGGATTTCACCCTGTTATCCCTTGCGCAAGAAAACGAGACAAGGCTCAATCGAAAGGTATTTTTAATGCAGATGTTTTACATACATTCAAATTTTGAACAAATTACGATTACAACCCTATAGAGCCAAAAACATCACTTAGGGGTGGATTTCACCCTGTCATCCCCTGCGCAAGAAAACGAGACTAGGCTCAATCGAAAGCTATTTTTAATGCAGATTTTCTCCATACATTAAAATTTTGAACAAATTACGATAACAACCCTATAGAGCCAAAAACATCACTTAGGGGTGGATTCCACCCTGTTATCCCCTGCGCAAGAAAACGAAACTAGGCTAAATCGAAAGCTATTTTAATGCAGATTTTTTCCATACATTCTAATTTTGAACAAATTACGATAACACCCCCATAGAGACAAAAACATCACTTAGGGGTGGATTTCACCCTGTTATCCCCTGCGCAAGAAAACGAGACTAGGCTCAATCGAAAGCTATTCTTAATGCAGATTTTTTGCATACATTCTAATTCTGAACAAATTACGATAACAACCCTATAGAGCAAAAACATCACTTAGGGGTGGATTTCACCCTGTTATCCCCTGCGCAAGAAAACGAGAGTAGGCTCAATCTAAAGCTACTTTTGATGCAGATTTTTTCCATACATTCAAATTTTGAACATATTACGATAACAACCCCATAGAGCCAAAAACATCACTTAGGGGTGGATTTCACCCTGTTATCCCCTGCGCAAGAAAACGAGTTCAGGCTCAATCGAAAGCTTTTTTCAATGCAGATTTTTTGCATTTATTCTAATTTTGAACAAATTACGATAACAACCCCATACAGACAAAAACATCACTTAGGGGTGGATTTCACCCTGTTATCCCCTGCGCAAGAAAACGAGACTAGGCTCAATCTAAAGCTACTTTTAATGCAGATTTTTTCCATACATTCAAATTTTGAACAAATTACGATAACAACCCCATAGAGCCAAAAACATCACTTAGGGGTGGATTTCACCCTGTTATCCCCTGCGCAAGAAAACGAGTTCAGGCTCAATCGAAAGCTTTTTTTAATGCAGATTTTTTGCATACATTCTAATTTTGAACAAATTACGATAACAACCCCATACAGACAAAAACATCACTTAGGGGTGGATTTCACCCGGTTCCCCTGCGCAAGAAAACGAGACTAGGCTCAATCTAAAGCTATTTTAATGCAGATTTTTTCCATACATTCAAATTTTGAACAAATTACAATACAAACCCCATAGAGCCAAAAACATCACTTAGGGGTGGATTTCACCCTGTTATCAACTGCGCAAGAAAACGAGACCAGGCTCAATCGAAAGCTATTTTTAATGCAGATTTTTTGCATATATTCTTATTTTGAACAAATAACGATAACAACCCCATAGAGACAAAAACATCCTTAGGGCTGTTATCCCCTGCGCAAGAAAACGAGACAAGGCTCAATCGAAAGCTATTTTAATGCAGATTTTTCCATACATTCAAATTTTGAACAAATTACGATTACAACCTATAGAGCCAAAAACATCACTTAGGGGTGGATTTCACCCTGTTATCCCCTGCGCAAGAAAACGAGACTAGGCTCAATCTAAAGCTATTTTTAATGCAGATTTTTTGCATACATTCAAATTTTGAACAAATTACGATAACAACCCTATAGAGCAAAAAAACATCACTTAGGGGTGGATTTCACCCTGTTATCCCCTGCGCAAGAAAATGAGACTAGGCCTAATCGAAAGCTATTTTTAATGCGGATTTTTTTTCATACATTCTAATTTTGAACAAATTACGATAACAACCCATAGAGACAAAAACATTACTTAGGGGTGGATTTCACCCTGTTATCCCCTGCGCAAGAAAACGAGACTAGGCTCAATCTAAAGCTACTTTTAATGCAGATTTTCTCCATATATTCAAATTTTGAACAAATTACGATAACAACCCCATAGAGCCAAAAACATCACTTAGGGGTGGATTTCACCCTGTTATCCCCTGCGCAAGAAAATGAGACTAGGCTCAATCAAAAGCTACTTTTAATGCAGATCTTTTCCATACATTCAAATTTTGAACAAATTACGATAACAACCCCATAGAGCCAAAAACATCACTTAGGGGTGGATTTCACCCTGTTATCACCTGCGCAAGAAAACGAGACAAGGCTCAATCGAAGGCTATTTTTAATGCAGATGTTTTCCATACATTCAATTTTGAACAAATTACGATTACAACCCTATAGAGCCAAAAACATCACTTAGGGGTGGATTTCACCCTGTTATCCCCTGCGCAAGAAAACGAGACTAGGCTCAATCGAAAGCTTTTTTAATGCAGATTTTTTGCATACATTCAAATTTTGAACAAATCACGATAACAACCCTATAGAGCAAAAAAACATCACTTAGGGGTGGATTTCACCCTGTTATCCCCCTGCGCAAGAAAATGAGACTAGGCCAATCGAAAGCTTTTTTTAATGCGGATTTTTTGCATAATTTCTAATTTGATGAACAAATTACGATAACAACCCCATAGAGACAAAAACATACTTAGGGGTGGATTTCACCCTGTTATCCCCTGCGCAAGAAAACGAGACTAGGCTCAATCTAAAGCTACTTTTAATGCAGATTTTTTCCATACATTCAAATTTTGAACAAATTACGATAACAACCCCATAGAGCCAAAAACATCACTTAGGGGTGGATTTCACCCTGTTATCCCCTGCGCAAGAAAACGGAACTAGGCTCATCGAAAGCTATTTTAATGCAGATTTTTTGCATACATTCTAATTTTGAACAAATTACGATAACAACCCCCTAGAGACAAAAACATCACTTAGGGGTGGATTTCACCCTGTTATCCCTGCGCAAGAAAACGAGACTAGGCTCGATCGAAAGCTATTCTTAATGCAGATTTTTTCCATACATTCAAATTTTGAACAAATTACGATAACAACCCCATAGAGCCAAAAACATCACTTAGGGGTGGATTTCACCTGTTATCCCCTGCGCAAGAAAACGAGACTAGGCTCAATCGAAAGCTATTTTTAATGCAGATTTTTTGCATACATTCTAATTTTGAACAAATTACGATAACAACCCCATAGAGACAAAAACATCACTTAGGGGTGGGTTTCACCCTGTTATCCCCTGCGCAAGAAAACAAGACTAGGCTCAACGAAAGCTATTTTTAATGCAGATTTTTTTGATACATTCAAATTTCGAACAAATTACGATAACAACCCTATAGAGCAAAAAAACATCACTTAGGGGTGGATTTCACCCTGTTATCCCCTGCGCAAGAAAATAAGACTAGGCTCAATCGAAAGCTATTTTTAATGCAGATTTTTTGCATACATTCTAATTTTGAACAAATTACGATAACAACCCCATAGAGACAAAAACATACTTAGGGGTGGATTTCACCCTGTTATCCCCTGCGCAAGAAAACGAGACTAGGCTCAATCGAAAGCTATTTTTAATGCAGATTTTTTCCATACATTCTAATTTTGAACAAATAACGATAACAACCCTATAGAGCCAAAAACATCACTTAGGGGTGGATTTCACCCTGTTATCCCCTGCGCAAGAAAACGAGACTAGGCTCAATCGAAAGCTATTTTTAATGCAGATCTTTTCCATACATTCAAATTTTGAACAAATTACGATAACAACCCCATAGAGCCAAAAACATCACTTAGGGGTGGATTTCACCCTGTTATCCCCTGCGCAAGAAAACGAGACTGGCTCAATCGAAAGCTATTTTTAATGCAGATTTTTTGCATACATTCTAATTTTGAACAAATTACGATAACAACCCCATAGAGACAAAAACATCACTTAGGGGTGGATTTCACCCTGTTATCCCTGCGCAAGAAAACGAGACTAGGCTCAATCGAAAGCTACTTTTAATGCAGATTTTTTCCATACATTCAAATTTTGAACAAATTACGATAACAACCCCATACAGCCAAAAAACACTTAGGGGTGGATTTCACCCTGTTATCCCCTGCGCAAGAAAACGAGACTAGGCTCAATCGAAAGCTATTTTTAATGCAGATTTTTGCATACATTCAAATTTTGAACAAATTACGAACAACCCCATAGAGCCAAAAACATCACTTAGGGGTGGATTTCACCCTGTTTTCCCCTGCGCAAGAAAACGAGACTAGGCTCAATCGAAAGCTATTTTTAATGCAGATTTTTTGCATACATTCTAATTTTGAACAAATTACGATAACAACCCCATAGAGACAAAAAACATCACTTAGGGGTGGATTTCACCCTGTTATCCCCTGCGCAAGAAAACGAGACTAGGCTCAATCGAAAGCTATTTTTAATGCAGATTTTTTGCATACATTCTAATTTTGAACAAATTACGATAACAACCCCATAGAGACAAAAACATCACTTAGGGGTGGGTTTCACCCTGTTATCCCCTGCGCAAGAAAACGAGACTAGGCTCAATCGAAAGCTATTTTTAATGCAGATTTTTTTGATACATTCAAATTTTGAACAAATTACGATAACAACCCTATAGAGCAAAAAAACATCACTTAGGGGTGGATTTCACCCTGTTATCCCCTGCGCAAGAAAACGAGAACTAGGCTCAATCGAAAGCTATTTTTAATGCGGATTTTTTGCATACATTCTAATTTTGAACAAATTACGATGACAACCCCATAGAGACAAAAACATTACTTAGGGGTGGATTTCACCCTGTTATCCCCTGCGCAAGAAAACGAGACTAGGCTCAATCGAAAGCTATTTTTAATGCAGATTTTTTCCATACATTCTAATTTTGAACAAATTACGATAACAACCCTATAGAGCCAAAAACATCACTTAGGGGTGGATTTCACCCTGTTATCCCCTGCGCAAGAAAACGAGACTAGGCTCAATCGAAAGCTATTTTTAATGCAGATTTTTTGCATACATTCTAATTTTGAACAAATTACGATAACAACCCCATACAGACAAAAACATCACTTAGGGGTGGATTTCACCCTGTTATCCCCTGCGCAAGAAAACGAGACTAGGCTCAATCGAAAGCTACTTTTAATGCAGATTTTTTCCATACATTCAAATTTTGAACAAATTACGATAACAACCCCATAGAGCCAAAAACATCACTTAGGGGTGGATTTCACCCTGTTATCCCCTGCGCAAGAAAACGAGACTAGGCTCAATCGAAAGCTATTTTTAATGCAGATTTTTTGCATACATTCTAATTTTGAACAAATTACGATAACAACCCATAGAGACAAAAACATCACTTAGGGGTGGATTTCACCCTGTTATCCCCTGCGCAAGAAAACGAGACTAGGCTCAATCGAAAGCTATTTTTAATGCAGATTTTTCCATACATTCAAATTTTGAACAAATTACGATAACAACCCTATAGAGCCAAAAACATCACTTAGGGGTGGATTTCAACCTGTTATCCCCTGCGCAAGAAAACGAGACTAGGCTCAATCGAAAGCTATTTTTAATGCAGATTTTTTGCATACATTCAAATTTTGAACAAATTACGATAACAACCCTATAGAGCAAAAAAACATCACTTAGGGGTGGATTTCACCCTGTTATCCCCTGCGCAAGAAAACGAGACTAGGCTCAATCGAAAGCTATTTTTAATGCAGATTTTTTGCATACATTCTAATTTTGAACAAATTACGATAACAACCCCATAGAGCAAAAACATCACTTAGGGAAGGATTTCACCCTGTTATCCCCTGCGCAAGAAAACGAGACTAGGCTCAATCGAAAGCTATTTTTAATGCAGATTTTTTGCATACATTCTAATTTGGAACAAATTACGATAACAACCCCATAGAGCCAAAAAATCACTTAGGGGTGGATTTCACCCTGTTATCCCCTGCGCAAGAAAACGAGACTAGGCTCAATCGAAAGCTATTTTTAATGCAGATTTTTTGCATACATTCTAATTTTGAACAAATTACGATAACAACCCCATAGAGACAAAAACATCACTTAGGGGTGGATTTCACCCTGTTATCCCCTGCGCAAGAAAACGAGACTAGGCTCAATCGAAAGCTATTTTTAATGCAGATTTTTTCCATACATTCAAATTTTGAACAAATTACGATAACAACCCTATAGAGCAAAAAAACATCACTTAGGGGTGGATTTCACCCTGTTGTCCCCTGCGCAAGAAAACGAGACTAGGCTCAATCGAAAGCTATTTTTAATGCAGATTTTTGCATACATTCTAATTTTGAACAAATTACGATAACAACCCATAGAGACAAAAACATTACTTAGGGGTGGATTTCACCCTGTTATCCCCTGCGCAAGAAAACGAGACTAGGCTCAATCGAAAGCTATTTTTAATGCAGATTTTTGCATACATTCTAATTTTGAACAAATTACGATAACAACCCCATAGAGACAAAAACATCACTTAGGGGTGGATTTCACCCTGTTATCCCCTGCGCAAGAAAACGAGACTAGGCTCAATCGAAAGCTATTTTTAATGCAGATTTTCTGCATACATTCTAATTTTGAACAAATTACGATAACAACCCCTAGGGACAAAAACATCACTTAGGGGTGGATTTCACCCTGTTATCCCCTGCGCAAGAAAACGAGACTAGGCTCAATCGAAAGCTATTTTTAATGCAGATTTTTGCATACATTCTAATTTTGAACAAATTACGATAACAACCCTTAAAACAAAAAATACCACTTAGGGGTGGATTCCACCCTGTTAGCCCCTGCATAGGAAAACATGACTAGACAGTTCATAATAGGTATGATTTCTTCTAGCCATATTATTTTCATTCGATGTTCCTTCTAACAAATCCATTACATGTGTCATTTAAGGATAGTATCAATCTTTCATCAAACTTCATTTTAAATAATTACTTTCCGCTTTCCTATCATGTATAAAATCATCGGAATCGATTCGATTATTCATCGATTTTATTCTGATATCCTTCACGAACGTCTATGGCGCTTCGGCAATCTCCGTAAAATTTTCCGGCTAACTTTACCGGCTATCTTCACACAGGTGTCTATCCCAAACGCATATCTACTTTCTTATTTCAAATGGAACTACCTATATTTCATTTATGTATCGATTCAATACCAAATTTGCAGTATAACCCACTAAAAAAAATTTCTCTGCTATGCACTGTTGCCAAGTTATTCACAAATTCCTGAAACTTTTGACATTTGCATTGCCAGTTTTGGAAATGCAATATCTCGATTATTTTTTATGCGAACGGAACCAAACTCAGCAGGCTCATAGTAAAGACTCCATGCAATTCAGTGTGGTATATTCAGTATTTTGATAATATTCTGCGAAAATGTGAAACTCAAAATTGCAATATTTCGAGATTTTCAACTGGCAACCCCATATTTATTTTACAGCATTCGATTCGAAATGCAAAATGAATGGCAGTCTCCTTTTACACTAATTATTTATTCGGGATAGTTTTCGAATGAGATGAGAAATACTGAAATTTTTCAGTATTTATAGTTCATGATCTATGGTTCTCTTTACGAGATGAAATTGTTCTATGATATGGCGTGAATTGTTGAAGTAGATTCTATGGTTGAAATCATCAAAAAAGTATTCGATGATCATGGAGGCCAACTTAAAAGGAAAACCCTGTATGTTAGGTTAGTAAAATTGAGATGAATGTTCTATTATCGGGCTTTCACCTTTGTACTAGCTTCTGGTTAATTGTGGTCAATTCATATTATTTCTTATATTATTCAGGGCTCTTCAGAGATTGCTAATTATTCAATCAGTATATTCTCAGATACCGTTTGTGACACGTTCATTCGCAAAAACATGATAACTTTTCATATTGATTGCAAACTATTAATAACAGAATTAGACAGAGAAGATTAAATCAAGATCAAAAAATTATTGTATTTATATGAACAGTTATATTTTGAATTTTCTAACTCCCAATGATGCCAAATGGCTACCCAGTACCTTCAAGTGTTTTTTATGGTTTCTTAGAATCCCTAACTGGGAATATCCAAAGAGTTTCAAATGTAAAAATAATATTCTTAATGAATTATAATACTTGCCTATACTCTCATCTTTAAGTATCAAAGTATTTGATTTAGTTAGTTGAGATTATCTCATAATTACAGCTTGGGTTATCGTGTGAAATACGAAATATTTACCCAAAATGCATAAAAACGATGAATAAATCTTCAAATTCGAACAACAGTTTCCCATAATAGTTTCAAGGGTAATGTATTTAATGTTTACCTTTATTTATTTTTGAGTATTTACGGGTATTACTGCCAATCTATAAAACTACTAAATTTTCAGTTTATCGTGAGAAAATAGAGATATTAACTCAAAACGTTTAACAAACAACGAAAAAAGCTTTAAACTCAAACCGGAAGTATTTTTCTCAAGTGAATGACAAAGAATGCATAACGCTTTTAATTCAAATTACTGTCAGAACCGAGTACCGTAAACTATGCAGAAAAGCAAGGGTACAAGGAGCTCACTCCGAGAAAGTTTCTGAACGATCGAGACTGAGTGTACAAACTCTGACAGGCTAAAGTGAGTTTCTGACATGGAGGTAAAGGAAGGGGAGGGGGCATAACGATTGAAAAGTGTCACGTAAACAAAACAACACAAAACAAAGGAGGGACACACCATATGGCCGACTTGGAACTTTTTAAACGTTGAATTTTATTATTTGTGCCTCATTTCTTGTTCATTTTCTCTACAATTTGTTGCAGAAAGATATTCAGTGTTAGTTAAAAGTGGTTTCTCAGTCAGTGAATGGGTGCTTTAATGAATCCAAAAAATTACCGCCACAAAGTTGCCCATACCAATATGGCCGAACTATGTGACACTTTGGAACAAAGGAAAATATAGGATATGCTCCCTCCCTTCCTTTACCTCCATGGTTTCTGAACACTTGGAGTAAGCATCAGAGCATGCTCGGAGTAAGTTGGTGAACTGGGCCCTAGACGGTAGAAGGGAGCCTGTGATATTCAGATGGTGGTGTAGTGATGCTACTGAGACAACTGATAGTCGTTGATATCGGTCATAGTCCGAGAGCTGGCATGAATTTTAGGGTAGGTATTTGAGGCAAGCTGAAAACTTGTCAGATACCTCTCCTATTATACCCCAACTCGGGATTGCAGACCTGGTGGTGAGTAGCGGGGCTAAATCAACCCCTACATTTTAAAAATTTTTTGCAAAAAATTATTAAAAAATGTTTTTGAGGCAGCTTGAAATTTTAATGGAGTGTTATTTATAACTAAAAAATAAGATTCCCAAAAAGACAGATCATTTCGGTAGGGCTTTCTACCTGCCAGGTGATCAAATAAATAATGAATGGGTACGAGCCTGTAGTGCTATAGACAAGCTGTAGTGTGAGAGAGAGCGCATTACGACAGCTGTCTCCGTTCTTACTTGCCGCGATACTATTGGCTCTGGCGAGACCACGTGACTTACAATAACCCATGAGGTTCTAGTTAAAATTCCGGAGTGAAAAATATAAAATTTTCTGAATTGTACTAAAAACATTTTGCTTAAAAGTGATTGTATTGATTTTAAACGTAATAAATCGTTTAAATATTCGATATTTCAGTAGAAATATTAATTTTTGAAGAGAATTAAAAAAAAATTATCTTTCAACTATTTTTGTTCCAAAAATTTTTGTACAAGATTCATATTATTACCCCTACATTCAAAACTGAAAATTGTTTTTTTTCTCTGGCAGTATTCTAAATCAAAGTTTATACGGAAATTTCAAATTGTTTATCTTAAAATTAATAAGGGTTACGTATTAAAAAAAGCAATAATTAAAATAAAAAATCGCAAAACCAGGTTTATAAAATTAATAATTCTCCAGTAGTACAATTATTTTAAGTATAAAAAAAATTAGAAATAAATAAATTAAAAATAAATATAAATTAAATAATTGTACTACTGGAGAATTATTATATTTTTATAAACCTGGTTTTGCGATTTTTTATTTTAATTATTGCTTTTTTCAATACGTAACCCTTATTAATTTTAAGATAAACAAATTTTAAATTTCCGTATAAACTTTGATTTAGAATACTGCCAGAGAAAAAAAAACAATTTTAGTTTTGAATGTAGGGGTAATACTTAATATGAATCTTGTACAAAAATTTTTGGAACAAAATAGTTGAAAAGATAATTTTTTTTATTCTCTTCAAAAAATAAATATTTCTACTGAAATATCGATAATTTCGATGCGGATGATGTGTTTGCTATATATTTTTTGGCAGTGATAGGTTGAGATGGTTTATGATGCGCCTAAAGGGCTTGATCTACATTTTTGTTTCATATAAACTAGATCAGTTTTATTGTCAAACAGTAAACTTTGGAAATTCTCGGTCGGAGGCCGGCGCTCCCATGATTCGAAGAGTTTAGTGGGCTTTTAATCTAATTTTATTGATTCGCCCGTGCTGAGAGATGAATCTGCATATGGTCATTTGGTATGGCCACTTTTCTCCGAGCTGAGCTGCATAATAAGAAACTTCTGTTTATCAGGGCTTAGGATACAGAATGGTTCGAAATATTCATCTGATATGATAGGTTCAGTCGAAAGACTCAGAACTACTAGATTCAACATCAAAATGAAAAATTCAATCCAGCACTAACAATTTTACATGAGTATAATTTAACATAATTCTTATTTGTGCTTCTGCTTTCAATGTAACTACATTTCATCAGATCAGAATATAAAAAAACTTGAACTGAAATACATAAGATAACCTGGGATAAGTAAAACTTCAAATAACTGACTCACCTTGAAAACAAAAGTACTAATTGACATAAAAACTATATCATTCTTCTACTTGTCCCCCATTTTCACATAAAATCTCAATAAATCTTACTCAGATGGTTAAACGCATCGAAATGCAGAAAGCAGTTTTCACTGATCCATAAATCCTATCCCTTCGAGCTCTATGGTTCTAATATCGTGACCTGATCATATTACTCAACGACTTAAACTATTAAAGAGATCCTGAATCCGATATACCCTATTCGGTGGTCACAACCATTGATATCTTCGTGGCTCTTCCGTGGTAACTGTTAAGTAGCCTATAAGAAAACAACGATATTTCACTTGATGCTGACTGCAATTCATTAGAGTGTAAACAAATAGAGATACGGCATGGGCATGAGAATGCCAAGAATTAATAATCTGCACGAAATAAGTCTTCGTGGAAGGTTTACAACGTATATTGGATAATATCATGGCTATCAAGATCTATGCCCTATTCAGGAAAGTACATCTGTTTTTATGTTTTCAAAGGTGGATTCGTTGAATGGTTATATTATGAGGTTTGCATGATCGTAAATGAAGACAGAAGATAGTCAGATGGAGATATGAAAATTATTATTTGTGGGAATGAAATTGCGGGTATTCTTGTTGAAGGGACGACAAATGTTCCATTATCTCACATAAAAACGGCGAACCAAACGAAAAAAGGCTGAAAAAACTTTTCCATCATATATTGAACGAAGAATTGAAAAATAATTGTTATGTTAAATATATCAGTGGCGATCCAAATTTTCAGTCAGTTTTTAAGTGAAACTTTAACACCCTTTATCTTGGAAACAATGCATTTCCGGACCTACCTTTGTGGAAACTTTTTTTCAGAAAATGATCTGAGGAATCATCCTCTTGAAACTTTCGCATCAATTAAGAAACACCCTGTACAGGTTGAATTACGTTGAACGCAAAAATATATTTCCTTGTTTTCCTGTACACAAACCTGATGGTTTCTCAGCAATTTTCGATTTTCATTTAAAACTAGTAAACCAACAATTTTAGGAAGTATAATCATAGAGAAGTTTTCTACGATGAGTAATTTGACAGTTGCAGAATGAATCTCGTAGAATTAATTAATCAAACCTGTTCAATGTGTAGTGAATTGAAAATCGAGAATTACTGATCAACTGTAGTATTTAGGAATAGGAAAATCCTATGAAAAGAGTTTCGAAATTAATTTTTGGTTCAATGAAATGAAGAAACACCGGGCTTGCCATTCGAAATAAGACTGTTTTTGAACATTATTCTAAATAGATATTTGAGAATTGATTATCATCACTCTGTACTTTCCAGAGTTCAAATTTTTTTCTCTTTATATGAGGCTAGCTAATATGTCTCCGAAAGACGTTGTCTCAGTCTCTTGCGTAGCTGGTTCCCTCATAAATTACTATTTTGGATATTTTAAAGACCTTTCCTTAATTTCAGAACTATTTAGAGGGTCCTTGTAGGTCTAGGTTATAGAAACTTAATTGGGCAAAATGCCGGAGTTCTGAAATGAATCACTATTCTAAATGACTCCATATTTTCAATTTTTCTCAATTTTCTCGTGAATGGTGCAACGAATGTACAGAGTGATCTGAAAAAACTCATCATAATTTGAGCTCGCCTTTCCTTTTTTGAGGTCATACTCGTATATTAGGGTGACACATTTGAAAAGGTGTAACTTTGGTCTGTATCTTTGTATTGGAACGCTCTGTATATATAGCAACTATTTTAAATTATGCTTTTGATTACCCTTAACTCACCACAAAAAAAGATTTTCAAAATATTATTAAAATGAGCATAGCGTCAGTTGTGGGCCACCAGGTATATGTATTTTTTCTTATCCCTGTGGTAAAATGACCACAACTAACTGTAGTGATGCGGAACTAGTTCGACTACTCAAAGTTTCTTGCAATTCGCATGGAAAAGAAAACAAAATCAGGATATTTCGCAGAACATTATAAACTGGTTTAAATCGTTATTTTTCGGAATGCCATATCAACCTCTGTATTACCTCTCGAAGGTACAAAGACCTTATCACTCTCACACTGCCCAGGTGCACATATTGGCCTACTCACTTTCAACTCGGTAGAAAGTAGCGAAGGTCGAGACTTGAGCTCAGCGGCAAAAAGTCAAAATACAACTGTCACATTTATTATTGAAATCATTAATCATATTTTCTCCGTGCTGCAAGAAATGCTAATTAGATTTAATCGATTCTGTTTTTACTCGAGATCGAAGAAAAGTGCGAGGCTGTATTCCATTCTGGACGTTGCCGTAGGAATCCATTCCGTTTCTATAAATATTGATTCATTAGTCCTCTCGGCTGGTTTGCAGCAATGAAAAACTAGTCTTTGTTAATATTTGCTGGCCGTATACAGATGAGATTGTTCGTATCATTTCTACATAGTGGGAAATGAGAGCATTGGAGGAAGCGAATGTTATTAATTCGCATCTTTATCGAGCATGACGATAGACAAAAACTCATTCGAATTACGTGGGATATTAGGCGTAAAATTTCATCAAGATTGTGGCAGAATTGTCGTACGGCGGAAATCGAATTACATATTAATTTCAATAAGAAATATTCTATCGCAGCTTCTATTCTTTTATGATTTCTGTAACTAGGCTGCACCTGCTAGGTTCGATTGAATGAATAATTCGTTTATGGTTCACCAGATCGGCGTCTAAGGGAATAAATACGGACTTCTATACAGGGTGCATGTAAACAAATGCGAGGGACTTAGGGAGATGATTCCTCGATGAAAATGAGCAGGAATAGTTTCATATAAATTGAGATACAGGCTTCTTAAAAACACTGAGTCATAAAACTATACATAATATGAAGCACTACACTCTAAAAAAAATCCCGGTGTAAATGCTAATACTAAACTGTCAAGCATATTATCGATGTATTTTGAACTTTTTATGTCTCAGTTTCATCATTTTTATCGGAATTATGAGAATATGGTGTCAAGTGGTGTGATTCATGAAACACATTATCACAAACAGGAACAAAATCAAGAATGAATAGAAAAATATTTGAAAACACACTGTGTTTATCTAGCTTTAACACCAATCTAACAAACAAATTGCTCCATAAATCAGAAAATCATCTCTTGGGTGAAAATATACACCGCATGTTTGAAGATTCAAATAATAATTTCACAGAAATGATCAGGTGTTACTTCTGAGGCTTGTAGAAACAAGAAAAGCACCTGGAAGTGTTTTTCGGCCAAATCAAGTTTCAAAATTTACACCAACTGAATCAAAATACGCACCAAAAATATGAAAAACTCATACGTTTACTTCAGTTTGTCTTCAGTATTTTTACATGGTTGCCAGATATTGTCAAATTATGAGCGGTCACACAGTTAGAACCATGGTGTTTGATGAACTGATTATTCCAATCGAATAACTTTGGCAACAATGTCAATAGCAATAGTTCCAATTCTTGGCGGCTCTACAGAGTCCTCAGCATTGTAAAAACAGGACTTGCGAATGGTTTCACCTTCTTATCTATCTCTGTTTTTTGTATGTGCCTCTGTGATGATGAATCGAAAGTGTGAAATTAATTGAGGTGAAGAAAGTGAAATGCGTGAAAATTTGTTTTGGATACAGAGAAAAGTTCATTTTGGCTGATGATTCGAGGACAAAATCAATACTGTTTGAAAGTAAGTACTACGAATTTGAACTTACATAAACTGATTCAGGTAACTTCCACCAGTTTTCACAAGCGTTGAAATTTTTTTTTTATAATATGCCTGATTAGGTTATACGGTAGAAATATTTATTGTGACTTCTTTTGAGATTATTTACCATATATTTTCAATCGAAGGAAATAGATATTGCTGAATCACTTCAATGCATATGTGGGAAGATAGGAAGTACAAATTCACATCCTTAAGCTAGTTGAAGAACCTTCCCTTAGGGTGTTTTGGAAGATACCTCTACTGTCTAGCACTCACTTGGTCTACCATCAGATACATATAACTATCTGTTCATTATGTACCTATTTATCAGTGTAAAGAAAATATATTTTATCAACAGGAAATTGTTCTTTGATTTGGCAACAAATATTGTTGTAATCTTTCATTGTGAACAAATTCAAATGAATTGAATTGTTTTAAAAACCTGCATAGCAAACGAATACACTAAAGGACTTTTAAGGAATAACAATTACAGAACATTATTGAACGTCGGTGTTATTTTAGAAGGTGCGAAATAACACCAAAATATCAGGACCTTTGAGGAAATACGGCTGGTGTCAGCGGGTGTTGGCTGGTGTTCGAAAATTTCTTAGAGTGTAAGTAGATGTTACTCACACATTTTTTTTTTTAGATCTCATAACTTTATTATTAGGGGTTGAAAATAACAACCCCCTATGATTTTCGTTCAAAAACTTTTTTCGTGGGATAGATTTTCGAAAAATAAAATTCTCTTATGGTTTCCAGTTCAATTCTGGAGAAGAAAATTTCGATACAGTCGATACTTTTCTCGGAAAAAAAGAACTTTCAAGCAGTTATGATCACTGTTCATTACATTTCATCGTATGTTCCATAAAATGAATATTTTAAGATATTGTATGTCTATAACAGGAGATAAAGATGTTCATTGAATCTTTCTGAAGGTTTAATTACTAATTTCCGGAAAAATTTATATCCTTTATTTTTTAATTTCACAAAGAAAAATGTCTCTCGATGAATTGTGATAATTGACAAAATCAATTTTGAGCATAAACAATATCTTGAATATTCATTCTATGGAACATACGATGAAATGGAATGAACACTGATTATAACTGCTGGTAAGTTTTTATTTTTTTCGAGGAAAGTATCGACTGTATCGAAATTTTGCAGGATACTTTTTTCTCTATAACCAAAGCCATAACCATAAGAGAATTTTATTTTTCGAAAATATATCCCACGAAACAAATTTTTGAGGGAAAATCATTAGAGGTTGTTTTTTTCAACCCCTAATGATAAAGCAATAGGATCAAAAAAATGTTAGTAACACCTACTCAATGAATCATATTCGGTATATTATGATTTAAAAAAGTTTTTCATTGTTATAATTTTTTTTAAGAGAACAAGTTGGATTTAGATTGTCGGTCAATTGGGTTTTATAAGAATTACGAAAAATTTAATAATGAAAACACTTGAAACAACTTGCAAATAACTCATCCTAATTATTTTTTCCGCTCTTATTTTTCCCCATTTGATTTTTTCTGTATTTTAGTCGATTTTACTCTTCAAACTCATTCTTTCATTTTTGAATTTTTTCTTTTATTTTTGATTTTTTTCTTTTATTTCAATTATCATTTAATGTTTATTGTTCTCCGAGTTGTTCTGCTTTACTTCGAGATATTTCATCCAATTTTTCTCTCCAGAATGTCTTATTGTTCCTTTCATAAAAAATCTACCGTCCTCCCCATTAACGTAGTGATTCTTCTTAAATTTTTCCAACACATCCTCACTAACTGCATATGAAACATTTTAGAACCCACTTGCTTTTCCCTTCGCAAAAATTTACATAATCCATTTTCTTCCAATAGAGGACAAATTTCAGTTTCAGACAAAAAGTGATAATATATGAAAAATTTTAGGTTTATAGAGGCAGGATAGCGGAAGAGCTCCTGAATGACCCAGTAGATGTAATATAAATTTTTTATGAAAGATTTGAAGTCAATAACCGGTTATCAAGCAGATCCGTCGGAAATATGCATGAAACAAAAAAAACACAGTTTATGCGGAAGAGATTCGAAATTAGGCTATTAATATACAAAATATTTTTGGAAAATTATACGGTACACCGGTAATTAATTTTCTGATACGATGTACAGTTTTATAGTTCCATAGATTGCTCGTAAAACCCTGTATTGATATCCCGATAACAAATTCCGTAGATCTAGTAAGATCTAAGTTTATTTCAGGCTAATATGAATATTTATTGAAATAGAGCAGGTGCTAATTCACTATATTATACTACATGCTTTAATCTCTTGGTTTCCGTCTAGCATCGTAAAGTGAGAGGAAGGGACACATTACTAGATTTAATTTCACTAGAGTCTCTTTCTCAACATTTACATTCATGATTTAGTGTAATTTCTTATTGGTTCAATGAGCAAAGATGTATTTTATATTATGATTTGAATATTTCATTTCTATTCTGTCAACGTATTTTTTTCGTTGATATCCCAGGTGTATATTTAAATTTGAATAATTATAGTTCTTAATTTTTCATGAATATTTCACGGAAATTACCGTCAGTGTCATATGTTTTACCTTTATATTCCTTCAAACAGAAATGGCTATTGCCTTAGAACTAGATCTGTGATTGTACTCGGTAAAACAGGGAATATTTCCTCGAAGTTGATTCTCTGAAAAAGTATACAAATAAATTTGGTATGATATTTCGGTGCGTCGGTTGATTTTCCTGAGCGAAATAATGAATCGACTCGAAGGATATCATATACTGATGGACAAAATCAGCGCACCACCTAAAATTTCGTTAAATTTTAACAATTGATATCTTCCCAATCTTTAGTCGTATTTCAACGTTTTTTTCTTTCAATAGTAGCTCTGTTATTGTCAAATTTCCTCTATTGAACAGAAGTCCAAAAAATAAAACCTTCATGTTGTACAGGGTGTTAAAATAATGTCATGTTTATAGTCAAATTTTAACGTCTTCTGTGGGCACTGCCAGGTTGCTGAGGCAATAAAAACAATAAAGCTTTGTAGCCTAGTATCTCTTGAGTATTTTGTTTTTTTAAAAATCAATTTATCTTGAAGTCGTCCAGAGATATTCAACTTTTTATCAACTCTTGTATTTTTTGCATTAGCCATGAATATCTTCGCAACCATTTGTCCGATTTGAATGTTTTTTTTAGTTGTAGCTCTTTTATTGTCGAATATCATACTACAATGACATGTTTAAAAAAATGAATGCATCATGCTGTATAGGGCGTTTAAATTTTCGGGTTTATTTCATTACAGTTTAACGCCTTCTGTGGGCAATACCAGATATATGAGGCTTCTTAAAACTATACAGTGAAGCAGCCTGATGTTTCCTGAGTATTTTGCATTTTTAAAAAGCAATTTCACTTGTACCCTTCCATAGCTATTCACATTTTCTGTTTTTCTTGATTTCTTTTCGTTTATTTTTGTGTTAAAGTTAATTCTTATTTATTTTTCTTTGGCCGTTGTCTCCGTAGACTCCGTAGAATTATTAATTTCGAATGAATTTTATGAATTAGAGAAAATTATGACACTGTAAACCCTAGTATCACTCGACTGAAAATATTTATTGTCAATATATTGTATGAAATGCAAGATGTTATAAAAAATGTGAATATCTCTGGAAGGGTACAAGTTAAATTGCTTTTAAAAAAAGCAAAATACTCAGAAAACATCAGGCTGCATCATTGTCTATTTTTAGAAGCTTCATTCTCTGGTAGTTGCCCACAGAAGGCGTTAAACTGTAATGAAAAAAAACCGAAAATTTAAACGCCCTGTACAGCATGATGCATTTATTTTTTGAACACCTCATTGTAGTATGATATTCGGCAATAAAAGAGCTACAACTAAAAAAAACATTCAAATCGGACAATGGATGCGAAGATTTTCATGGCTAATGCATAAAATACATACAAATAAAATGATAAAAAGTTGAATATCTCTGGACGACTCAAGATAAATTGGTTTTAAAAAAAAAATTCTCAAGAGATACTAGGCTACAAAGCTTTATTGTTTTTATATGCCTCAGCAACCTGGCATTGAACACAGAAGAAGTTAAAATTTGACTATAAAACATGACATTATTTAACGCCCTGTACAACATGAAGGTTCCATTTTTTGGACTTCTGTTTAATGGAGGAAATTCTACAATAACAGA
This sequence comes from Propylea japonica, assembly GCA_013421045.1. NCBI lineage: Eukaryota > Metazoa > Arthropoda > Insecta > Coleoptera > Coccinellidae > Propylea > Propylea japonica. The sequence continues at coordinate 108,561,562 of CM024239.1, forward strand.
GCTACAATTGAAAGAAAAAAACGTTAAAATCCGACTGAAGATTGGGAAGATCAATTGTTAAAATTTAACGAAATTTAAGGTGGTGCGCTAATTTTGTCCATCAGTATAATATATTGAATGTTGCATGCGCATGTAGAAACTCTTCACGTGTCAATTTAGCGCTACCTAAAACAGTTCGGTCATTCTACAATCAACATTGCAAAACAACGTTAATGGAAATTTGAATTATAATTCAGTGAATTATTTCTGTAGATACCAATTGACTTTTTATATGAGAGAAAAATTTGTCATAGGATATTTTCGAGTAGGTATATGTCAACACACAATAATGAAATACTGGCCGTCTCTGAATGCGAAAATTCATGGGGTTGTTTCCCCAAATAATAAGTTCTTATAAAGGTAGCTTCAGGAAGTGCAGTGTTTCCAAGAAACATGGTGTTGAAGTTTTTACTTGAAACATTGACTAAAAACTACTGAGATATTTTGAAGTAAACTATTTATAAATTCTTCGTTCAATTTGCGTCAAAAAAATTTTCTGCCTCTTTATCGTGTGGGACGCCGTTTTTATCTGAGAAATGAAACATTTTAACGCGTACTTGTAGCAAAAGTGCATAAACGATTTATTTTTCAACAAAAAACAAATATTTGTTCGTTTCAATATCCTAATGGCGTACCACTTTTTCAGTCAGTTTTTAAGTGAAACTTTAACATCTTGTATCTCGGAAACAACGCATTTTCGAACTTCCGAACATTTGTGGATTTTTTTTATAATATGATCTAAAAAATCATCCCCTTGAATCTTTCGCAACAATTAAGTGACACCCTGTATAAACATGAAAACTGTCCGAATTAAAATCAACTCACAACAAATTTTCTTATAAGTAAGATCAAAATTAACGGATTCTAAAGAGAATCAGAAAACTTATCATAAGAGATTATGCCTAGCCGAAATAATATTTCATTCGGTATTCTCTTAGAAGAAAAATAAATTTTCTGATCAAAATTCTATTTGATCTTGCAATAATGCGAATAATGAAACCGTTTATCATTGTGTGATGAATCAGGTAAATTTTTGAATGATTTCAGAAGCAGAATCAATCAAAAATAGCATAATAACTGTTCGAACTCTGAAAGTATCTCGGAATTTCATTGTGAGGCCTATCTGTACATTCAAAAATCTCCTTGGTAGTTTCCGGCAAAAATTACTTTCGAAAACGCTCAGATGTGTAATTTCATATTTAGGTTAACCATATAATTTGTTGGTAATTTTTACATCTGCAAGAGGACTCGCTGATCTTCGTCGTATATTCAACGTGGCCAAATTGTTATAATTACCAAGATGCCATTCGCAGTCGCCACGAGACAACAGGCAATTACAGAAATTATACGTAACAAATTTCCTGTGTACGATTTACATAATTCCGTATCGAATTAAGAACCTTAATTTCGTGATTATGGTTGCTTATTCTTCAGACTCTCTACTCCAGATATCCGTATATACGAGAACAGTCTATAAGTACGGGGTCTTTATAAATGATTGTAACATCATAGATTGCTTTGGAAATTTTTTATTTTATCTGTTCTTACAAATTCTCTACAATTTTATAATTCCAGTCACATTATTCAATTTCTTTCGAAATTACCAGCCAAAACCCAAAGTATCGTTTGTTTAAATTAAAGTTTACATCAGGATATAAATATTTATAATAATCCAACGCCAACTGCGCTGTTATAATCATTTATAGAGACCCTGTATTTGCGCAGCAAAATTATGCGCTTTATCAAAAAAATTTACGGAATTGATGAGAGTTCGATGAATCCGAAAAAGATAACTTTCAAAATAAAAAAAACTTATAATCAATAGTATTAGTAATTGTTGAAAATTGATGAAAGTGTTTTGAAACTTTTCCGAGCTTATTCATATTGCAAAAATACGTTATGCAAATGGAATATCCTGAAAATGCATTTTTTTATCAAATCTTCAACCTACCTAGGTCCATGGTATGTACAGAAAAGGTAAGGTGTTTCCACCTTACCAATAAGCACTTTTATACAGGGTGATTTTTTTAAGTGTTTCAAGGAAGGAATTGTAACTCGAATTCAAGATTTCGTACTTTCGCATAAGTGTTCATGAACTCAATTTGTAAAATATTCTCAAGCGAAAGCACCTTCCGGTTCTACCGGAAACGAATGTAAACTTCGTTATTTCGAATGTAACACCCTGTATTTTTATGCTTATTTGAATTATTTGTTTAATTCTGTAATGCTTTGATGTATGATGTATAATCAACCACTTGAAGCGGTTTTGAGTTAGAGCTAGATCATACATTTTTTGACAGAAATATTGTTACAAATTAGTATTTATATTTTCAAAATCGCTAATTGTGAAGATTTTTTTTGCAACAGTGGAACAAAAGAAAGTACACCAATACTGCCTCTTGTATTAATTATGAGGAAATATTATACAGGATGCCTGAAACTATGAAATCCCATTTTTTCCAAATGGTAACCATATAATTTTGGAATTGTGATTAATTGCTCGTCAAAAATCAGTTTAACAGTGGGTTTCATAAAGCTTGATCGGGCAATCAAATCGTTTATTTGAATTCAGTCGATGGTTTACGTCAAAAAAGAACTGAAAATTACACAGAAATGATGTCAAATGATAGTTATTCGTTTTGTGTTTATTTCTTGTACATTCACTCTGTATCTCGAAGAAAGATTAGCTGTAAGATCAAGATGTTAAGAGTGTTACATACAAATCACGGGATTCCTCTAAACATACATCCAAACCGGAGACCACATTCTTCGTTCCATACCGCAAACAAAATTACAGTCATTACCTAGGAATCTCTTCACAACCCGAAGAAAATTCTCTTTTCTTTCATTCATGCCAGTAGGCGAATATACTCATCGAGTGTGCCATTTTCTCATATTTAATAATTACGTTTCGACGCTATACAGCAGAAGTCATCGGCCTAATCCCTTATTCAACACGTTGTGGACTGCTGTTTGCAATTGGCTCGGCGACAAGTAAAGCTGCATCTATTAACACCGGACTTTAAAGTCGATTTATTCGGATTTGGCGTGATCTTGTGGCTTAGTTCGATTTTGATTTACGGTTCCGGGAAAGACGACTGTTCGTGAAATCAGAACCGGAGTGTGATGATTACGCCAAGCAACAGAGCTACAAATGATTAGTTTTTGACAAAATACTACCTGGACGCCACCTGTGCCATTCCGTGCAGGACAGTCCGTAGTTTATTCCCACCATGTTTTCAACACGAAAATGCCATTTTTTTATTTGTTTAAACAAAAAACAACAAAAATACGCGTTCTTTTTAGTTTTTTCGTTGCAAAATGGAAACTATTTATGCAGTGATAACGTTGCAATGGAATGAATTGTAGAGAATTACGTTGTGAAGAGAATGATGGGTCAAACGATCCGATCGAATAATTAAAACTGGAGAAAAGCGGAAAAAACCGGAAAATTGCCTGTTTTTTCTTTAACTCATAACTCTGCCATTTGCAATATATAGAAAAGAAACTTCACACGATAGTAGCTATTGACGTGCAAATCGTGTGTGCCAAAATTGGATTCGGTCGGGTAAATAGTTTTCGCATAATTCCCATTGGAATTTTTTTCAGACATATTTTCGCGGAGTACTGGATGCGTTTGAGGTAGTCCGATTGAAATTAAAAAAATTGATTTGGAAAGAAAACGTGATCAGTAACAAAACGTCCATTCTGATTTTTCGTTAAAACGCGTTTAAGTGTGTTAAAAACTAGTGAGAACATGAGGGAAAACGGCCGACCAAGCGAGAGTGGTCGAGTGGTGAGGGAATGAGCGAATCGAGGGGAAACGCCGCGGAAGCCAACGGTCGCCGAGTATAAGAATTGTTGCGCGGAGAGCGCACCAAATTTTGTACACATATACGTTTCCCCTCGATTCGCTTATTTCCTCTCCACTCGACCGCTCTCGCTCGGTCGGTCGTTTTCCCTCATGTTCTCACTAGTTTTTAACACACTTAAACGCGTTTTATTGAAAAATCAGAATAGACGTTTTGTTACTGATCACGTCTTCTTTCCAAATCAATTTTTTTAATTTCAATCGGACGACCTCAAACGCATCCAGCTCTCCGCGAAAATATGTCCAAAAAAAATTCAAATGGGAATTATGCGAAAACTATTTACCCGACCGAATCCAATTTTGGCACACATGATTTGCACGTCTGTCGTGTGAAGTTTCAGTTCTTAATATTGCAAAATGGCAGAGTTATGAGTTAAAGGAAAAAACAGGCAATTTTCCGGTTTTTCCCGCTTTTCTCCAGTTTTAATTATTCGATCGGATCGTTTGACCCATCATTCTATTCACAATGTAATTCTCTACAATTCATCCCATTGCAACGTTATCACTGCATCAATAGTTTCCATTTTGCAACGAAAAAACTAAAAAGAACGCGTATTTTTGTTGTTTTTTGTTAATAACAAATAAAAAAATGGCATTTTCGTGTTGAAAACATGGTGGGAATAAACTACGGACTGTCTTGCTCGGAATGGCACAGGTGGCTTCCAGGTAGTATTTTTGTCAAGGAAATATCTCTATTGCTTGGCCTAGATGTGAATATAAACTATATTTGCGTCGCCATTTTCTCCTCAGATTAGATAAGATTAGTCCTTCACAACCCGAAGAAAATTCTTTTTTCTTTCATTCATGCCAGTAGGCGATTATACTCATCGAGTGTGCCATTTTCTCATATTTAATAATTACGTTTCGACGCTATACAGCAAAAGTCATCGGCCTAATCCCTTATTCAACACGTTGTGGACTGCTGTTTGCAATTGGCTCGGCGACAAGTAAAGCTGCATCTATAACACCGGACTTTAAAGTCGATTTATTCGGATTTGGCGTGATCTTGTGGCTTAGTTCGATTTTGATTTACGGGTCCGGGAAAGACGACTGTTCGTGAAATCAGAACCGGAGTGTGATGATGTGAATATAAACTATATTTGCGTCGCCATTTTCTCCTCAGATTAGATAAGATTAGATTGTAGTCGATGGGCTCCGTTGACTATCTTTTTGTGCGACCAATAAGGTTATTTGTGCATTACCAAACTACAACCTGGTTTGCGCCCACACCTATATGCATTCGCATAGTAATTGTTCGGTGGTTTCTGTGGCCAAGCCACATGTCATTACCTAGGTCCTTCACAACCCGAAGAAAATTCTCTTTTCTCTCATTCATGCCAGTAGGCGAATATACTCATCATCGAGTGTGCCATTTTCTCATATTTAATAATTACGTTTCGACGCTATACAGCAAAAGTCATCGGCCTAATCCCTTATTCAACACGTTGTGGACTGCTGTTTGCAATTGGCTCGGCGACAAGTAAAGCTGCATCTATTAACACCGGACTTTAAGGTAGATTTATACGGATTTGGCGTGATCTTGTTGCTTAGTTCGATTTTGATTTACGGGCCCAGGAACAACAGCTATTTGTAAGGTCAGAACCGGAGTCTGATGATGTGAATATCAACTACAGTGAAATCTCCCATGGCGGACACTCACGGGACCGCCCGATGGTGTCCGTTCAAGAGGGGTGTCAGCTTACAAGAAATACATATGTACAAAAAAAATAATGGAAAAAATAATTGGAGAATATTGAACATAAAAATCAATATAAGTATATAAAGGTATAAGAAAGAAAAATTTTTCAAATTAAACTCTAACTGAAAAATCAATGTGAGGAATCATTGGATAAACAAAAATTTTGATAAAAAAGAGACAGTTTAATTATGAAAAAATTCCTGAATTTTTGTTTGTCTTATTTTTTTCTGAATATACAATCAAGAAATCTCAATTCTAATTTGGACACTCCGTACACTCAATTTTTCTTTATTGTACACTTCAATTATATCAATTTTGTTTGAGAGTGATTATTTTCTTTTTGGAGCCATTTCTTTCAGAGAAAACGTCAAAATTCAAACTCACTAGTTAAATTTTCGGGAGTTTCGTGCCTCAGTTGGGATCGATAAATCCCCGTTTCAACCAGGGAAGTCCCGAAGTGAAGGCTGGTACTAATGTTGGCGCGCGACACAGAAACCTCCTCTTCTTTTGCATTGCATCCCATTTGATGCAATGAACAAACAGCGATACTTTCCACAGATATTGAAACAGAACCGAAATTTTTGTTTTGGTTTTGTCCGGTTAATAGAACATACCTTAGTGTCCGCGTCCGTTCAAGGGAATGTCCGTTCAACAGACACCTAACACAATGTAAATTATATGGAATCAATTGGGACCACGTAAAACTGTCCGTTCAAGGGAGGTGTCCGTCTAAAGGGGGTGTCCGCGAGGGGGAATTTCACTGTATATCTGCGTTTTACATGTCACCATTTTCTCTTAGATTAGATTGTAGTCAATTGGCACCGTGGTGACTATCTTTTTGTGCGACCAATAAGGTTATTTGTGAATTACCAACTAGTCTGATATGCGCCAACACCTATATGCATTGGCATAGTAAGTGTTAGGTGGTTTCTGTGGCAGAGTCACATGTCATTACCTAGGTCCTTCACAACCCGAAGAAACGTTCCATACCGCAAACAAAAATTACAGTCATTACCTAGGAATCTCTTCACTACCGAAGAAACATCTTTTTTCTTTCATTCATGCCAGTAGGCGATTATACTCATCGAGTGTGCCATTTTCTCATATTTAATAATTACGTTTCGACGCTATACAGCAGAAGTCATCGGCCTAATCCCTTATTCAACACGTTGTGGACTGCTGTTTGCAATTGGCTCGGCGACAAGTAAAGCTGCATCTATTAACACCGGACTTTAAAGTCGATTTATTCGGATTTGGCGTGATCTTGTGGCTTAGTTCGATTTTGATTTACGGGCCCGGGAACAACAACTATTTGTAAGATCAGAACCGGAGTCTGATGATGTGAATATCAACTATATTTGCGTTTTACATGTCACCATTTTCTCCTTAGATTAGATTGTATTCAATTGGCACCGGAGACTATCTTTTTGTGCGACCAATAAGGTTATTTGTGCATTACCAAACTAGAGTCTGATTTGCATTGCATATAGTAAGTGTTCGGTGGTTTCTGTGGCAGAGTCACATGTCATTACCTAGGTCCTTCACAACCCGAAGAAGAAACATCTTTTTTCTTTCATTCATGCCAGTAGGCGATTATACTCATCGAGTGTGCCATTTTCTCATATTTAATAATTACGTTTCGACGCTATACAGCAGAAGTCATCGGCCTAATCCCTTATTCAACACGTTGTGGACTGCTGTTTGGAATTGGCTCGGCGACAAGTAAAGCTGCATCTATTAACACCGGACTTAAAGTCGATTTATTCGGATTTGGCGTGATCTTGTGGCTTAGTTCGATTTTGATTTACGGGTCCGGGAACGACGACTGTTCATAAGGTCAGAACCGGAGGTGTGATGATGTGAATATCTATACTTAAATTATAAAGAGGAAAGATTTGTATGTTTGTGTGTTTGTGGCGTTGATATGACATCACTCATAAACTACTGGACCGATTTCAATAATTCTTTCACCTTTAGAATGCTACATTATCCTTGAGTAACATAGGCTATACTTTTCATCCGAGAAAATTGGGGGAAACCTACTATAACTTCAATGATAATAAATATGAGTACCAAAATCAGCTATTTTCAGGTGCGCTGCGAAAACCGTAAGACGTACATGGAAACAATGTATGACGGAAATGTACCTCTTCAATAGTTCTACAAAAAAGTCCGCGATAGCATATATCTATCTTTCAAGGTTTACTCGGTATCACCTTTTAAAGGTATCCGAATGTTTCTCAAAATTATGCATTTTTTGGGAGTATTTTTTTATGAATACGCTATTGATCTTTATCCAATTAAATACGTCCTTCATATTCAGTATTTAATATAGAACGAAATTGCCTTTTACATCATTCAATTATGATGAATACATCAAAAGATATGGCAGGTTGAAGATGAAATCGAATTGCGTCTCCGAGCACGATATACACTAACACTGGTATGCCGACGCCCACCGAGATGTGACGTCACAGCGGAGAATTTCCATTGCATTTGCGGGATGAAGTGTTAGAACTCGAGGGAATGATTGGAATAATGCAATTAATCGCAAGTTTCATTGAAAATGCAATCAACTAACTATTTTAAATGAAATTTCTTCGATGTCTTTGTTTGTTGATCCTGGAATATATCAATGAAGTTCTATAAATATCGATGTTAGTGCTAAGTATTTACGAGTATTTGTTAATAGAGAATAAATTATTCAAGTGTCATTTAAAAACTTCGAATAAATGAAAATATTTTTATCATATTCAGGAAATTTCTATGAATGTCATTTATAATTCGTGAATTTGGAAAGTTTTTTGTTCATTTTTTCTTCATATTCTGAAAACTGATCTTATTCAGATCCCGGTGTCTTAAGTTGGTACGGATTCTGCTCAAAACGGTAGGTTTTTAAAAAAGTGGTCAATAGATCGTTTGTAGAGAATTAATTAACCTATAAAATGATGTATCAATCGTCCTGATCGAATGAGCACAGACCGATTTATTTTCATTAGAAGATGAAAAATAGTATATTATATTATAAGGATTAAAAGTGCATCTTTTTTTACGAGCAATATTTGCAGTTGCGAGGCGCAGCCGAGCGAATGCAAAATTGCGAGTTAAAATAGGCACTTTTAATCCGAATAATATATACTATTTTTTCTCCAACCAAGTCAAAATTACAATAAAATTGGTTTTAGTGAAAAATCGTTCATATTTGGTTATGAATTTGAACACAGAATCATGACAGTGATTGTCAAGTAGACTTCAAATGCATTTACAAGGATTAAAAGTACCGTTTTTAATCCTAGGATTAAAAGTGTTGCTAAGTAACGAGTGAATTTTTGTACGGTAAGAAAATCTATGACTTTTGCACCTGAAAAGAGTACAAAAATGTCAACATTTTTTGATGGTTGGAGAAAAATAGAATTTTTCATCTCCTCCCACTTTATTCGAGATATTTTCAAAACGATAGGTTATAGAAAAAAGTGGTCAATAGGGCGTTTGTAGAGAATTGATCTCTATCTTTACTAATATTATACTTATACCTATATTATAAAGAGGACAGATTTGTATGTTTGTGCGTTTGAGGGTTTGATACGAGTTTACTCATAAGCTACTAGAGATTTCAATAATTATTTCACCCTCAGAATGCTACACTATCCCTGAGTAACATAGGCTATACTTTTCACCCGAGAAATTTGAGGAAACCTACTATAACTTCAATGATAATAAATATGAGTACCAAAATCAGCCATGATGAATACATCAAAAGATATGGCAGGTTGAAGATGAAATCGCATCAAAATGTCTCCGAGGTAGGCACAAGGCGGCTAGGAGATGGTACCGAAGTGTGAGGGATGTTTTGTATGACTGTATTTTGGATTGCCTATGACCGTATGTTTATGACCACACATCAGATCAACAGATGGCGCTGAAGTCGTTATTCAGGTTATTCATCTACTCTGCAACTAAACGGCTCGATCGAATTGAATGAATTTTTGTGTATACAGAACAACGTCTGTTGGGTCTGCTAGTCAACTATATTTGCGTTTGTCACCATTTTCTCCTTAGATTAGATAAGATTTAGATTGAAGTCATTTGGCACCGGTGACTATCTTTTTGTGCGATCAATAAGGTTATTTGTGCATTACCAAACTAGAGCCTGGTTTGCGCCAACACCTATATGCATTGGCATAGTAATTGTTCGGTGGTTTCTGTGGCCAAGCCACATGTCATTACCTAGTCCTTCACAACCCGAAGAAAATTCTCTTTTCTCTCATTCATGCCGGCAGGCAAATATACTCATCGAGTGTGCCATTTTCTCATCCATACCAATATTATAAATGCGAAAGTAACTCTGTCTGTCTGTCTGTCTGTTACTCTTTCACGCCTTAACAGATGAACGGATTTTGATGAAATTTGGTATGGTGATAGATGATAACCTAGAAATGGTCATAGGTTATAAATAATCACGCCATCGTTCTTAGGGGGTAGTCAGTAGGCAGATAACTAAATTGAGTTAGTGATTTTTAGTCGTTTTTGCTGGGACTTCTCCTCTTTCACGTCTAAACGGCTGAACAGATTTTGATGAAATTTAGTAAGGTAATAGATAGTTACCTTAAAACGGATATAAGATCAAAATGATCACGTCATCATACTTAGGGGGTAGGAAGTAGGCAGAAAACTGAATTGAGTTAGTGATTTTTTTATGGTTTTTGCTGGGAGTTTTGCTCTATCATACCTAAACGGCTGAACGGATTTTGATGAAATTTATAGTTAGGTGATAGATAGTAACCTAGAAAAGGATATGGGCTATTAATATTCATGCTATCGTACTTAAGGCGTAGGCAGTAGGCAGAAAACTAATTAAGTTAGTGATTTTTAATCGTTTGTTTTAAAAGTTTACCTCATTCTCACGCCTTAACGTCTGAACGGATTTTTATGAGACTTGGTTAATATAAAGACAGGATCCTAGGCACGGACACAGGCTACTTTTGACGGCGGGAAAATACCTCATTCCCGCGGAAATCTAGCGTGATCGTGTCAAGAAGCGCATGACGCCATAGCTACTGAAATGATTTTGATGATTTTTTTTAACTGAGTGTTACTAAGACTTCAAGTTAGTATTTAATCACTTTTCTAACTTAGAGGGTCAGTACGCGCCATAAATTTAGTACTTCCTACGCAGACGATGTTGCGTCACACTGTCTAACATCGGGGGTTGGCAGGTAGGTAGTTAGTAGTATTTTAAACCGATTTACATTATTTATTTTTAATATTTACTAAGGAAACATTCGGAGCTATCCATTATGTAGCTTAGGTTGCTTTTGAACAAATTTTGATGTGAAGTTGAGGACTGGAACACGATAGTGGGACATTGTTGCAGGGGGACTTACAGCCGGGAGAAAACAAAAAAACTTATGCGGACGAAGTCGCGGGTAAAAACTAGTATTTAATAATTACGTTTCGACGCTATACAGCAGTAGTCATCGGCCTAATAACTTATTTAACATGTTTTGGACTGCTGTTTGGAATTAGCTACGCGACAAGTAAGTCGATTTATACGGATTTGGCGTTGGCGTGATCTTGTGGCTTAGTTCGATTTCAATTTACTGGCCCAGGAACGATGGGGTCACAACCGGAGTGTGATGATGTGAATATCAAATCAACTATTTGTAGTTTTCATGTCGCCATTTTCTCCTTGTATTAGATAAGATAAGATTGTGGTCGATTGCGCCATATGCAAGATGGTCATAATAAGCTTCATGCTAAATTTTATGGCCATAGTGTAAACAGAACCATATAAAATTCAATTGGAGTATTGAAAAAGAAAAACTTCGTATTTCCATAAAAAAAATAGGATGAAATTTATTTCATGAATAAAGATTGATACACTGAATGTTCATGCAGAATTTTATGGCCATGGTGTTAACAGAACCACAGAAAATTCAATTGGAATATTGAAAAGAAGAATCTTTATATTTCCATAACAGGATATCTGATTCAATTGAATTTTTTTTGTGAATGAAGATTGTTATGCTTAATCTTCATGCAACATTTTGTGGCCATTGTGTAAACAGAACCATAAAAAATTCAATTGGAATTTTGGAAAGAAGAATTCCTATATTTCCATAACAGGATAACCAATTCAAGTGAAACTGATTTTGTGAATTAAAACTGATATACTGAATGTTCATGCAAAATTTATAGAGGATCGCATCATCAGAGCCATAGAAATGAATTTTTGTAATTATTTATTTTTCATATATTTCATTTTTTGAATAATTTCCAGAATATAATTTCGAATGTGCTAAGATTCTGCATTTATATATTTGGTATCAATCTCGAATCCCTTATAAAATTCCTAGGTTATAGTCTTATTGCTCCTCCAAACAACGAGCGCTGAAAGGCTCCAGATCAGGGCTTTTCTCTTATTTTCATTTTTCTCATTATGGAGCAGCCTTTATAAGGAAGGGGAAAGTTATTTCTACCTCTCCGTAAATGGGAAAAATACAGGAATTTAAATTAATTGCATTTATAATTGGAAAATTCATCAGGAAAGTATGCAATCTGGATTTATAGTTGCAGAATGCATCTTTCTTTCACTTGCGAGACTAACCAACAACTCAGTGGATTCAAGAGAAATAACCGCGACAAAACCAGGTCTACATTACTAAAACGAAAAACAAAGTCTCATACGACCCTGGCTTCCAGTTCGTAGCGTGGCATGCATAATCTTTGAGGCAAAATAGCCACCGCGTCCATTTCTCATTTTGTTCTTGACTGAGAGCAATTAATAAAACCTCATTGTAAGGCCGCATTATGAATAAGGCGAATAAAAAAAATACGGCGAAGCAGTAGCATAGATCATATTAATATTCTTGTACGCAGGTGCAACATTTCAGCGTTATAGAGGCACCAACAAAAACATGTGTAAAGGCTGTTACGTATTTACAAACGTTATTTATGGCGTTTGGCCGAACGACAAGGCTGGGTAACACGCGATATTCGTAATACGTCGTCGCATGATGGGAAAAGAAGCTGAAGTATCGACCATCGGGATCTGATGGTCATGGGAATGAGATTAGCACTCGGAGGAAATGAACTGATCTTTCTAATCATCTAGTGAATCAGAAAATATGTAATACATGTCCTTGATTTGAGTCTTTGAGAATATTTGTCTACTATCGAAAAGACTCATAAGTTTGTAGACTTGAGAATAACCTCACTAAAATCGAAGATGCAAACGTAGGAACCAAGGCTCCTCAATATTTAAAAAAGTATACCTCAGCTTAGGTTAAGTTATAAAGGCTTTTCCAATAAGAGGTGTTATTTTGAATAGCCCGCTATTTCGATAAGTGTGATGAAGTTTGAAGCTGACATTTTTTGATATTTGACAAGTAGAAACTACGCCATTAATAAAAATGGAACGATACACGCTTCAAGAACTCATTGAAATTATTCACTATAAAAATGGTGAAAATATGACAGAGAGTAAAACTCGAACGTTTTTGGATCATCGTGAAGCACCTTGTCGGACTGCAATAAAGAAATTGGTGGAAAAATTCGAGCTGCTGGGACAAGTTAGTGATGTGAGAAATAAAAACCGCTCACGTCGCTCAAGAACAACTGAGAATATTGCTGCTGTAGCCGAAAGTGTTGAAGGAAACCCAGGTTTGTCCATTTCTTGTTGTTCTTTGGAGTTAGGCATTCCACAAATGTCATTACACCGTATTTTGCATAAAGATTCGGATCTTAAAGCTTATAAAGTTCAGTTAACACAAGAACTCAAGCCGGCCGATCTTATGAGGGAAAAGTTTGCGGACCGTGTTATCTCTCGAAGAGGTGATCACAATTGGCCACCGAGATCTTGTGATTTAACACCTTGCGACTTCTTCCTTTGGGGCCACGTGAAAGAGGTCTACGCCAATAGCCCAGCATCGATTCAAGACCGCAAAGATGGAATTCGTGAGGCTATCGAGGACATAGGGCAGCTACTTTGCGATTTGGTTATGGAAAATTTCATTAAAAGGAGTAAGAGTGGTCGTAGTGGTCATTTGCCTGATGTTATTTGCCACTATTAACGGCATAGCTTCTTCTTTATAATGAAATTAACATCCAATCATTTATATTGAAAAATAGCATTTTTCTTTGAATATCAAAATAACACTTCTTATTGGAAACCCCTTTAGCTTATAGTTCAGAGGTGTTTTTGCATTCCAAATTGAATTTCCAGAATACGAATTTCTTTCTGTAAGTACAATCAGAATGAAATTTAATCGCTAGATCCTTAAAAACTTTTGGAATGATTTCTGATGTCCTCGACGCAGTAACTCTTCTCGGGCAATATACAGGGTGCTAGTGAATGAGTGCGACAAACTTCAGGATGTTATAGCTTGTTGTTAATATGAAAATAAGATTCTTATAATCTACCCCCTAAAATGCACCTTGTTCGAGATACAGGGAATATATCCGGAACCTTTAATTGCACAGATCATAATAAGCTGTTTTTTGTGAATGTTCTTCCTCAGGTCTCAATTGGTAAAGGTTTTGATGTGTATAAGTGGATATTTTTCACACCACGCTTATGTGAAAAGTACGGTTCTTCTACACAAAAAAGTACTCTTGGTGATACACTTCAAAATCGATCATTTTCAAGATGTCCAGAGACTGCGACCTTATTATTTTCCATGGTGTTTCTGTTGGCGTTTGAAGGTAGCTGTAAATGTCGGAACGAAACACTGCAACTTATTAACTCGAAAGAAAAACTATCCTTTCATCTGGTCAACCTCTCATTCTTCACCGGTGAAATCTAATAACCTGAAATGTATTTTACTGTGTCAAGAATCAATCAGCCGATGACTCTTCACTATCCAACAATGGAATAATAATAAGCATTATTAATGCCGCTGCGAAAAAGCGTTAGATCCGCGGATTTCAGAAGGCAGCAAACGCCGACTGCCATATGCCACGCATTTTCAATGAAGAGAACTGTTAACTTGCGCCATTGCCTTTGGAGATTGCTTCGTAAAAACATAATGACCCGGTGCATCCTTCATTATGTTGGCTGTGTATGTGGGAATTCGGAATAATGGATATTGATGTAATCGCTTATGTGAGAATTTGCAACGAAACCTGTCGCGGTGATTCATTCCGGTTTTTATCCCACGAAAAACGTTTGGCCTTAAAGCGTTCATTTTGTTATTGCGCGTTTTTACTTAGAAAATTTCAGGAAAAGCCCTGAGCAGAAGCTTTTTAGCGCTCGTTTTTTGGTGGAGCAATAAGACCATGTTACCTCAGAATTTTTTATGGTATTCGAGATTGATACCAAAAATATAAATGCAGAATCTCAGCACAATTGGAATAATATTCTGGAAATTATTCAAAAATTAAATATATAAAAAATAAATAATTACAAAAATTTATTTCTATGGTTGTATTGATGTGATTCTCTTGAAATTTTGCATGAACATTCAGTATATCAGTTTTGATTCACAAAATAAATTTCACTTGAATTGGTTATCATGTTATGGAAATATGAGGATTCTTCTTTTCAATATTCCAATTGAATTTTCTATGTTCCTGTTAACACTATGGTCACAAATTTCTGCATGAACATTCAATGTATCAATCTTTAGTCATAAAATAAATTTCAGCCGAATCGATAAATTTTTTTATGTTAATATGAAGTTTCTTCTTTTCAATATTCCAATTGAATTTTCTATGACCACAAAATTTTGCATGAAGCTTATTATGACATTCTTGCATATGGCCGCAACATTTCATCTTGATGGGTTTCGTTTTGTCTGAGATTGCACTCAAGAAGAGTGCTATCGTTTCGCCGAAATTAATGCTGAATCACTTTTTTCTGAAGGATCGATAGCAAAAATTAATTATTTTTGGAAAATTGTGTACTCATATAATTCACAATGGACATTATGGGCAGTATGTTGAAATATAGGGTTTATCATGAGCTACTGTTAAATGAATCCTACCCTATCACCCACTGATTAAGTTTAATTGAATGTTGAAAATTTGGTTTCTATACTCTTAAGTTCAAATGCCGCGCCATATAGACTTACGAGTAAGCATAATTATTAGTGGGGATAACGATTCACAGTAAAGTGGTCAGTTCGCATCATTTAAATCATTTAACCTGTGATTCCACATTAAAACAATGACATGAATGCTGACGAGTATGTCACACCCAACCACCAATTCAGATCGTTTGAATTCACGAGCTCAATTCGTTGATTTAAATATTTTCTTCTCGAAAATTTGACAACGAAAGAACTCTGGAACTACTGGACCGATTTGGCCCGTTTACATGCTTAGACGCGAAAATTCGGATTTCCTTTTTAATCTTCTCGAAAGTATTATATTTATGGCTGAACAGAATCACTATTGATCACAGATTCTTTAACAGTAAGTACAACAGAATCGTTCGAGACCTAACGGAAAGCTGTTCTTCCAAAAACGAGAGCACCAAGAATAATAATAATAATTATTATTATCTAGAGACTCGACTAAAAAATCCTAATCCACCTTTCACGACAACTTCTAAATTGAATTTTCAAAAATAATTTGTATCATTTGAGCTCGAAATTCAACTTACCGAATAGTACCTATAGTCCGTTCACGAAAGGTTGAGCCGTCGGTTGGCCATGACAATTTGACATATTCCACTGTGTATATTAAAATTTTAGGTTATGATGTTTATTTTCTTGTCAGATTGATATGCAATGTTGTCAATATTGCATAGAGTTGTCTGATAACTCGTAAGCTCGTCGGATGAGGCCGGGTACATTCGGCAACATTGAATTTATTTTACGTTATGACAGTAAATACTGCCAACTTCAGATAAATAAAGAAACGCCTACTATGTGCTCAACCTTTCGTGAACGGAGTATAGTAGTAACTGTATTTTATTGCAACAATCAATAGCCGTCGACCTAAGGTCCTTCAGCCTACTTACCGAATATGCAACCATTTATGTGTCATCATTGATGTGATAATTGAGAATAATCTGAATTGATTCCTCTGCAACGTCGTGCCAACCAATGTGCATTCTTATTATTTTATTTGTCTTTATCTCTTTATAAGCATTACAGAGGAGTATGGGAACTTGAAGTGTGCTTCCTCATTTGTAAGAATAAAAAGTAGTTCAGGAATGAACACATTCAAGACATGACCTATCAGAAACCTTTCTTATTTGCAACATTTTGGCGGTTATTGAAGATGCACTTACCATTGTATTTTCTGTCAAAACTGAGCTTCAGACATCGAAATCAGTTTTCGTCCACCTTAGTGACAAATAGCACATTCCGTTCAAATGTGTCGAACTTGAACCAACATTCAACAAATAAGCGTTGGTCAACGTCTCATTTTTATGAGTTCATAATCTTCACACACCCTTACGAAGATATTTCGATAGAGAAACTCGAACCGAGAGGCAAAATAACATGTTAAATCTTGACGTATTTCTCATCGAAAACAAAGTAAGATTTCTTTATGTGAAAACAGAGCCATTCAAAGTCTCGGATTAAGACTGACAAAAGCAGCGTGTGAAGAGTTTACGACATTTGAGGTCAGGTGCCAACCAAGGAATGAATATAACATGAGCCTTCCGTCTGACAATCCGGTGCATAACCGCCTTAATATCTTAATCCAGAGTGATCGGAAAGCACTCAAGGCGACGTCACACAAAGTATTTAAAATGATAGCTGTAAAGCTGACACATTAGCACCTATTTAAATGACAGTGCGGTCATACAGTGCGCTGTCAAAGATAATAACAGACAGGCAACGTTTATGGAATGGGAAAATATCAGGCGACGAGTCTGATAATTTCACAATAAAACTACAATAAAGTTGGGTCTTGTCGGTGTGATGGCAGGGAGTTGTCTCGGATGATGCTACTTCTTAGTAACTGATGAGGAATTATGTATTGAGATTTCAAGAACTATTTTGTCAGGTTTTCGGGTATGATTTTATCGTGGACATTTCATTTTGAAAAAAGCTGGTATGGAAGAAAAAATTAGGTCGTTCAACTTATGTCGTCAATTATTCGAGAAACTTGACCTTTATTTCGAGATCAAAAGTTTTGCGCGAGGATACTCTGTTCTGTGTAGTTCATTATGATGTTTATCTTTGAGGAAATCCAAGATTCCATGTTTCAGAAACTGAAAGAATCAAAAGTTGACTGGGGTTGTCAGCGGTTGGCGAAATTTACATTTATGGATGGGATGTTTCAGAAGGAATAAAAATAGATGGAATGATTTCAAACTGCATTAGAAGCAACAGTTGATATCCCTGTCACTTTTGGAGATACATTGCCACCGAACCTGTGAAGAATTAAACCTAAGATAAGATACGAAATAGTCCCTTCAAATTCCTACTCTAAACTAAATTCCTCATCATTAAAATATAATAATTACTTAGTGACCAACACTTTCCTCTCAACGATTTCTTAAAATATTTATTAAAGAAAGCTGTCTGTAAACGAAACAAAATGCACCGGTTGATATAACATTATACCATATACTATAGTCCGTTCACGAAAGTTTGAGCGCATAGTAGACGTTTGTTCATTTCTCTGAAGTTGGCAGTATTTGATGTCATAACGTAAAATATATTCAACGTTGCCGAATGTACCTGGCCTCGTCCGACGAGCTGCCGAATATTAGAGAACTCTATGCAATATTGACAACATTGCGTATCAATCTGACAAGAAAATAAACAACATAACCTAAAATTAGAGATTGGGTGCATAGTCTGACAGGCCGAGCCCATATTCAGACTTCTTCAATCAGGGGCACTGTTGGTTGTATAGCGTCTGTTTGAGGAAAAAGAAGAATAACCTAAAGTTTCAATAAACACAGTGGAATATGCCTAATTGTCATGGCCAACCGACTGCTCAATCTTTCGTGAATGGACTATAACTAACAGCTGTCATCCCAAAACTCACTCACTTTAGAAGAAAAAACTTCTGACAACGTATGTGATAGTATGGAAATCCGATTTTTCCTGGTAATATCTACTTCAGCACATAGTTGAACCAATCACATAAGAGAATTAAACCACGAATGATGCGTCGCTTCATATTTGAATTAAAACATGTGTTGACATTCAAGTTTTTCTATCCTATTCAACTGCTCTACTCAAAGAGGTGTGTCAACTATGTACCATGTGTGAAACAGCTTATCAGACGTAGTATCTCATTCACGGAAGAGCTAGATATCACGATACGAAATTTTTGTCCAACGCAAATAGAAGCTTGCTCAGATCTGTCCGCAGATAAATTGAATGAAATTATTACGTTAGTTTGAATGAGTATGATGAAATGCGAAACCGGTGTCAAGTGCTGAATTGCGTGTTGCTAATGCTGAGAGTGCTAACTGGTGCAATTGCGTGATTGTTCGCTGTTTGAAATGAATGCACCTGTTTTACATGGAAAAAACAGCTTATATGTATATACACTGTAAAAAGGCTCGGTCGTATTTAATAGAAAAGGTTAGAATTGTAAACGATTTATGTTTATGTATTCAGCCGATTATTATGTTTGCATGGCGAATGGAGCTCATGGAGAGAAAATTGCGAAAAATTGAAGGTAGGAATCTGGTAGGGAATCTGTTTGGGTGTTGCTGTTGCTACTCGGACAAATATTAAGGAGAGATAGATAGGAAACGGAGCGACTACGATGATGTTAGCGCCATCTATGTGTCAGGATTAAGTACTTAACTTCAGGAGAATGGGTAAAATCAAAGATTGTGGAGGCTATTTAGAGCAAACAAGGAATTTGAGAACATTGCCTTAATTGCGCGTGGGTAACATCTTCGTGGTTTCATTTTAGTTGCGTTACGTATTGTGTTTATGTTTATCTATTTTGTGTGTACATCTTTTGAAATTCAAAATGGTTTACGAAGCATATTGTATGGTGATGAACCGCAAAATAATAAAAAACTATTGAAACTCGTATCATGTATCTCCGTTTCTCATTGCTTTTTGATTTCAATTCTCTCAAATATATATAATTTTCTGGGAGAAGAGATATTGATCTCAGCAGCTGTTATAGAATGTGCGGTCAGCATTTTTCTACAGATCAAATAAAAACAAATGGAGAAGCACTATCCTATTGAAATTTTCATTGTTCTTCAATTCCATCTTCAAATTGTGGTTTATTTTTTATTGTTTTGATAATTCGGTAACTGATATGTCAGAAAATTATTGATTTGTATTCAATTTCATCATTAAATTTTTGTGAGTAATGATTTCTAATAAAACTATAGCAATACAATATTTCATTTCATTAATATCAATTCATTTTAAACAACGGTGAGATGAAAAAACATCCTGATCGACAAAACAAAGCTAGTGCTTTGCTTCGTGATCAGAATATTTTTTCTGGGCTCGTCTAAATTTAATGTACCTAATACGTAGGAATAATTTAATTCGACTTTGGCGCCCATAATAAAAGTTTTCTGTATTAAAAAATTGTATCCTTTTGAGCGCCATCTTTGTGTCAGAATTAATCAACTAACCGAAAAACGTAGTTGGATTTTAGTACTAGAGTTGTAGGGGCGTTTCCTGTCTTTTCTCGCATATCTTTGTACTCGGTTTACATATACAAGAAAATATGCTGAATTTTGGCTAGCTAGTCCTTAGGGCAACAGCGTGTTTCAGTTTGGCTCAAATGTCTGTAATTCTCGAATTTTGAGCCGAAATTGCACTCACTTTTGTTGGAGTTCTAGATAGAAAATATTTTCGTTCGTCCGTACGCACTTTCGAATGGAAAGAGCTGAAGATTGACAAACTCTCTATGGCAGTGTTCTATGACGTTCACCCATATCAATTTTCATTGTAACGAACAATATTTATTAATTTAACCTTCATGTTCAAATCTCAAGACGTCCTTTAATTTATATATTTTGGAAGTCAGTAGTTTCAATTCTTTGATTTATTAATTAAATTTTTCCGTCGACTTCAAACTAAAAGGTGAGTTTAACGTGCACAAGATTGACAATAATGACCCATTTTCTTGCTCAATTTCTACAATTTGGGTGTGCAATTTCATGGACAACCGAACACAAAGTATTCAGAGACAATACGAGATATGTAACAACCCTACTGAAATTTATATGATGTCAAATGTATTTTCTTATTCCCAGTAAAAATATACTTCAATCAAGAATACATAAGGTGGCAAAAATTCATATCAACCCGTTTATCAACACAGCGATTTAAAAAGACTATTTCTGTTCAAATAAACGGCATGTGAAAACATAAGCATTCATTGGAAGAATCACCATTTCTATCGTAGGTACCGGTTGGTGACCCAATTGGCAAGTTTCAATATTTTAGTGCTATTGGTTTCATTCCATTCATTCATGAATTCATTATTAGTTATCAAATGTGGAGCAGACCAGGAAAATTTCAAGTTCTCAAGATGTCCCTTTCAGAAGTTATCGGAGTAACAATCGACGGTAAACAAATTTAAAGATAATATGGACATCTCTTGAAATCCTAATATCAAAATGAAGAGGTACCGTAATATTCAATGATCGCACTTCCTATTACATATGTTCTATTTTCCTCTCAAACGATTTTCACGCACATATCTATTTCGAAATTCGTCAAAGGCCCGTAAAAGGTCGAATTTCATATGGGAACTCATATCCACGAAATTTTAATTTTATCTTTCATATGCAGGCTCATGAATTTACATGATCAATTCGTTAATTTATGATAATTTATAGACTATAGTTCCGAAATTATGAATATAAATAGCCAAAATTATACGATGTGAGCGACCGCCACAATGTTACTCAACAATGATTATTTTCGTGGCTATTGTGTTCATTCCTTGTGGTCCACATTATTTGTGTATTTTCGACTTTTTCATGAGTCCCATGTTGATTTGGCTTGTTTCGTTATGCTTGAAATAGGCTGGGATGTTTCTGTTGCAAGCGCATTCATGTTGAGTATCGTTGTTGCATGCTCGGTTTACACAGTTCTCGAGTAATGAATGAAACCTCGTGGTAGGTCTCATGAAAAAAAATTGATTTCGAAAAGAATATTATCATATATTCGCTTTGTTATATAAATGGATGTGAACTGAATATGATAGTATCTTATTTGTGATGCGAAATTTATGAATAAACAAGCTGTTGTTGTCAGAATTGAAAAACAAAATAATATGTATGTATTTATTCGTGAAAATAGTTCTTACGATTTACTGGCACTTCAAATATTATCTGCAACAATGTAAATTGAAATAGTGTTGGTATCAGCCTTTTGGGGTATTTCAACGTAGTTATTTTAATCATAATTAATCGTATTATTTGAAAACATTCAACATTGTTATGAATTTTAGAAGATCTATTTGAGATTTATGTATAAGTATTTCTCCTGAGTCTCCTTTTTTATGTAGGTGATAATAGATACATCAAAATTGCTTGAAACATTGAAAGATCACATAAAAATAGAAAAATACAATTCGAAATAGCACCTAGAAACACATAGAATGAACGCATGTTCTAGTCTCAACTTCTTCAGGAGACACTTACCTATTGTCTATCGAGAATGATGATAAAAATATTTTCAGCTTTAATATCGACTCATGAATAGACACAAAAAGAACCTCTTTTGATTCTGCATATACAAATGCAAACTTCCTCTACATTATAAAAGTTTTTTTTAAACGGTCTTTAGGCATAATGACTGAAAATGTTTTCGATGGTGGGATATATTTCCATGAAATTATAAATCATAAGAACATATGTATGTTTGAACGTAATAATATTCAACTAAAAATATTATAAATGCCGTATCGCCTATTTATAAGTCAGTTTTATGGAATATTCCTGTGTATTGTCGGATGTGATTTTTTGGATTCAAATTCGAAAATTTCTCGAATTGTTGGATCACTTTTACGAACTATCCACATGGCATTCGGCTTCAAATGATTCAAATTTGTTTCAACAATTATTATGGATCAGAAATCAGCACTGATAACAATTCAATTGAACTGCATAATACGCAATACAATTACTATCAATTTGACTAACGGTACAATCAATAAATTTCAATGACAGCATTTCAACTTTCTCGCAATAATTACCCAATAAATACAGTTATCGTTTCGTATGAAACCCTAAAAAACCACGTTTGTCCACTCCATTTCTCGTCCAAGATAACTATCACCACCTCAATAAATCACGTTTTTGCATTTCCTTTCATCACTATGGGTCGACGTGTTAAGATAGCTTTAGGCCCATAGCTCTTAGTTCAAAATTATAGTGCACAGACCTTATTCAACGTAAATTGCGCTATAATTAAAGGTATCCGATAAGTGCAGCATCGCATCGCTTATTCATATCGCTCGAAGATTTATAGTGGGCTTATTCTGTTGCTTCGAGAGTGATCTTCCAGATTTTTCGGGTATCCTGATGGAGGTCAGGTTTATTCTGAGGATAACATATTCAACTAAATTAAGAAGTGGTTCTCAAAAGTCATATGATCTTCCAATAAAATATTTGGCTCAAAATACATAACCTATATTTTAAAATTTGGAGTGATTAAATTTTACATTTATACCAACGTAACACACGGTATCACTTTCGTAAAAATCTATTGCCTTTATACAAATATCAAATTATATCAAATATTATCCAAATTATAAGCAATAGATATTTTCCACTCTAAAGGATTTTGTGAGTTGGAAAATATTCAAATGGAGTAGGTGAGTATATTTTCAACACGATGAACTGTAAAACCAAAATGAATGTGAATATGAAAAGATAAATATAATATTACATAACATGTTATTTCAATTACAATGAAAAATTTTAAATATGCAGAAATAGACGAATAATATTCTTTATGATATGTTAATTATATCGTATGGAATGAAATAAATATCATTCTTATTATTTATTAGCATATCAAATGAATTATCCGAACTGTTTGTTATATTTTCTTAAACCAGTTGAGTAAACAATTAATAAAAATATATATTAATAATCATCGTTTCTCAAACCATTCTAGAATACTAATATCAGTTCCCAATGGACAGTACTCGTTCGAAATAAAAAAACCAATAAAACTTCAATTGCAATGAATTACAAAGAGATTAGTTTAAATTCATAAAACACTACCATCTACATAACAATTTGCACCTATTGTGAACGATTCTTCTGGCGGAAACAATAATTTCATGAAAAATAATTCCATTTTTTTCGA
The DNA here is from genome assembly GCA_013421045.1 of Propylea japonica. NCBI lineage: Eukaryota > Metazoa > Arthropoda > Insecta > Coleoptera > Coccinellidae > Propylea > Propylea japonica. The sequence goes on from CM024239.1 coordinate 108,585,398, forward strand.
CACTTATTATAACGCATAAGATCCGAAAAACAGATCCCGAACCGTACAAATGAGGAATCGAATTTATATAGAATTACTTCTTTTATTGTAGTATCTTCAGAAAATTTCGGTCATTCTCAGGAAAATTCTTCAAACTCGAACCGTTGAGAAAAATTTCTAATATCCCGAAATGTGCCACCTTACACCTACCCTCGAAATTACAGGTCTCTAAAACATTTCGCTCGAAAGTTAATAGGTTAGAAATCGGCTGAACAGACCTGGAATTCTTCACCAGTGTGTTGAACCGCTACGTTTTAAAAAACAAAACAACACAAAGGTCCAGGATATGGAATCAAGAAGTAAAATATTAATGCTGATATGAAAAAACAAATTGTGAAAAACCTCTTGATTACGAAGATTGAATTCAGAATAAATTACCTATGTGTAAAACGAAACATCGAAAACAGATAAACGAGATAATATGTATTATTAGAATAACATCATAGTTGAAATGGTCTACATATATAAAAAATCACCGCACATAACAAAAAATAAAGAAGGAGCTGGTAATACTACCCAATTTATTCTTCATTTATTTCAAAGGCAATTGAAAACACCAGTTTCGTTCTTATCAATAAAATTCACCTACGTGATTACCACAGTCATATTTGATTTATCAAATGATCAGAATGAATAGTACTCATAAAGAATCTACATCCATTCTGAAATACCGTGCGAAGTGTTGTCTTATGTATATCATTTCTTTCAGAATATTTTGTTCTTTGCGTTACTTTGAATGAGTTCGCAGTGGCCTATAATGAAAAAGTCAATGAATAAGTAAATGTGATTGCTTGAAGATTGTTGGTTGCATAATTCCGTACTTATTCGGTTCATTAGATTTCTATGGGTTAATTCGGAAAAACTATAGCACTTTGTAATTAGAGGGCGTGTAGTATGTGTCAGTACACACAGCCTGTATAATTACCATACGTGAGACGGCAAGGCCTGTCCAACCTCGCATCATCTTAAAATGTTATTGAAATAACACGTAGCGTAATCTTTGAATGTATAACCATTGCCGACTATGTTTAATATTAAGTATAAACACTTACAATTGGATTGTATAAATAAACAAGTATCAATTGGTTAGAGGAGAGTCCGATTACATGTTACTATGGTCATTCAGTGAAATGTCCAATTAATTAAACACCTTTGATGAGTCCAAGTGTATCATTCCACCATCCCTCTACGGTATAGGCGATTGGCCGAACCTACCCTAGTTGGGTACATTACAGGCGCATTGTGTCACGTGAACAATCGACGAACAAAACTGGTACAACTTCAGAGTAAGAAATAATATGTTTATTTCTTACTCTGAGGGTACAACCTCTTAACTGCGTTGTCAATTAGTTCGTTTCACTGCTTATTTTATAGTCTTCTTCGCGACTGTCAGCATCTAAACGCAGCTCTCGATAAACACTGAGTTACTTGAAATCGCACAGCATATACCTATCTTTTTACCCTAATACAAGTTGCAAAATATTCATAATCTAATTCTTCATCGAGCGAAAATCGCAGGAATGACATTTCGCCCATATCTCTTTCGCTCTCGTTCATCCGATGACAATTTCTTCCCAGTTAACCATCCACATCACGTTCACGACTGTCCCACACCCGTCGATACCATCGAATAATGTCCCATGACGGTTACGTCTAAGATGTGAACCAATGAACTCTACCGATCGGAAGAACCCGATGGCGACATGTGTGGCCCCTGGGCTCTCGTCTCTCCCGGGACAGAGACAAGAGACAAAGGACTCCCTCGCGAGTCGAATTGGTTCGCAGAAGCGATTTTCATCTGACCGCTCCATTGCCATTTTGAGCAGCGATCTCCTCACGACCTCGTCATTTCGCCCGATGAGTTTGGAACCGTGATTGAGCAGGGTGCCGGGAAAGGAGAATGTGCAAGATCGAAGGGCATATACGAAGCGCTGATTTGGTAGTAGTCGAGTGTCGACAAATGGTCAAATGAAGATACTAATGGCCAACACGCTTCTCGAAGACGTGAGGTGAAATCAAAGAGCGGAAGTAAAGAGTTCTTCTTTAATGAATCGATTCGGCTACCATTTGCGATTAGGCGTAAAAAGTTTTATGAGTGGCGGTTGACGCGTCCAAGGTAGAACTACGTACGATATTGAAGTACTCTTCTAGTTTTTGCTGCAACCAGGGTGACGGATTCCTTTGAAAAACGATAATGGCGGGTTTCTTGAAAATCATGGAAATGCTTGAAAAAGTAATCCGACAACTTCGAAGGAAGAGCTTTGTTGATGTTAGCATTAAAGTTCTGCTTACTTTTACTAAAGCACTGTTGTATAATGCCATACGTAACGTTCATACATAACATTCTACTTCTGTTTGAAATCAATTGTTTTCTACATCTGGCAGAAATTTGAAAAGTTTTCAGTACACTCGCCATTAATCTTGCTGTTCAATCATCATCACATTTTTTGTACAACAACAAAATCTCTTCACAATATCTTCTCGTGTTGATGCTGAATATAGTTGACGATGTTTATTCTGCCCTACGATTCTCATCTGACAGCTCCATTGTCATTTTGAGCAGCTATCTGTTCACGACCTCGTCATTTCGCCAGATGAGTTTGGAACCGTGATTGAGCAGGGTGCCAAGAAAGGAGAATGTGCAAGATCGAAGGGCATATACCAAACGCTGATTTGGTAGTAGTCGAGTGTCGACAAATGGTCAAATGAAGATACTAATGGCCAACACGCTTCTCGAAGACGTGAGGTGAAATCAAAGAGCGGAAGTAAAGACTTCTTCTTTAATGAATCGATTCGGCTACCATTTGCGATTAGGTGCAAAAAGTTTTATGAGTGGCGGTTGACGCGTCCAAGGTAGAGGCTACGTACGATATTGCAGTACTCTTCTAGTTTTTGCTGCCACCAGGGTGTCGGATTCCTTTGAAAAACGATAATGGCGGATTTCTCTGAAATCGTGGAAATGGTTGAAAAAGTAATCCGGCAACTTCGAAGGAACAGCTTTATTTATGTTTGCATTGAAGTTTTACTAACTTTCACAAAGCACTGTGGTACAATGCTATACGTAATGTTCATACCTTACTTTCTACTTCTGCTTGAAATCAATTTTCTACATCCAGTAGGAATAAGAAAAGTTTTCAATACACTACCCATTGATCTTTCTGTTCAATTATCTTAAGAGTTTTGGTACAATAACAAAATCTCCTCACAATATCTCCTCGTGTTGATGCTAAATATGTGTCCGTGAAGTTGGCACCCACTTTCTCGAAAATGAAAAAAATTTTTTTTCATTCGTTAGTAAGTCGTTAGTAAGTATTTGTAAGTCCAAAATTTTCGTTTGTAAGTGAAGAGTATTGGTAGAAAAACACCGCATTCCGCTGGGTGCTAACTTCACGGGCATCCACTTTTTTGATTTTCTCGGAAAAAAACATACAGCCGGAAAGTCCATCGTTTGTAAGTGTTTGTAAGTCGAAAATTATCGTTTGTAAGTGACCTTGTACTTAAAAAATGGCACCCTTAAAATGCGAAGTTAGCACCCACATGTTGAAAATTTAATTTTTATTTTTTGCCTTCGATAGTACCTCGTTAGTAAGTATTTGTAACCCCAAAAAATTCGTTTGTAACCTTTCCTATCAGGGGTAAACAACCCTCAAATATGCGAAATTAGTACCCAGTTTTTTGAACATTACATTTTTCTACTTTTTTCGAAGTAAATCGTTAGTAAGTATTTTTAACACAAAAAAAATTTGTTTTTTTACTAAAAAAATCATGAGAAAATGACACCCCTAAAATGCGAAGTTGGCACCCACATGTTGAAAAATTGAATTTTTGTTTTTTGCCTTCGATAGTACTTCGTTAGTAAGTATTTGTAACCCCAAAAAATTCGTTTGTAACCTTCCCTATCTAGGGGTAAACAACCCTCAAATATGCGAAATTAGTACCCAGTTTTTTGAACATTACATTTTTCTTCTTTTTTCGAAAGTAAATCGTTAGTAAGTATTTTTAACACAAAAAAATTTGTTTTTTTACCAAACAAATCATGAGAAAATGGCACCCTTAAAATGCGAAGTTGGCACCCACATGTTGAAAAATTGAATTTTTGTTTTTTGATTTCGATAGTACTTCGTTAGTAAGTATTTGTAACCCCAAAATATCCGTTTGTAACCTTCCCTATCATGGGGTAAACAACCCTCAAATATGCGGAATTAGTACCCACTTTTTTCAACATTACATTTTTCTTCTTTTTTTTAAAAGTAAATCCTCAGTAAGTATTTGTAACACAAAAAAAATTGTTTTTTACCAAACAAATCATGAGAAAATGGCACCCCTAAAATGCGAAGTTGGCACCCACATGTTGAAAAATTGAATTTTTATTCACTTCTACTATTACGGTGTACTACAGAAGTTGAAGAACAAAATATTATTCTGAAATCGGAATTGGTTGTGCCATTTTCTCATTATTGAAAGCAAAACACGAATATAAAATTCTTAAACTTGTGGATGCAAACTGCTCATTTTCACGGTATAATTAAATCAATCCATTATCAGTCTGCTTAAATGCTATTTCTTTGTGTTGCAAAATTATTAGATAGGGAGGTACTGTCTTAAACAAAATAAAAACTTTGCATTTTAAGGGTTACATTCTCTCATTAGCGGATTGGTTGAAAACAACAGTTTTTGTGTTACAAATACTTACTAACGATTCACTTTCGAAAAAAAGAAGAAAAATTTAATGTTTAAAAAAGTGGGTACTAATTCCGCATATTTGAGGGTTTTACCCCATGATAGGGAAGGTTACAAACACATTTTTTGGGGTTACAAATACTTACTAATGAAGTACTATCGAAATCAAAAAACAAAAATTCAATTTTTCAACATGTGGGTGCCAACTTCGCATTTTAGGGGTGCCATTTTCTCATGATTTGTTTGGTAAAAAACAATTTTTTTTGTGTTACAAATACTTACTGAGGATTCACTTTCAAAAAAAAGAAGAAAAATGTAATGTTGAAAAAAGTGGGTACTAATTCCGCATATTTGAGGGTTGTTTACCCCATGATAGGGAAGGTTACAAACGAATTTTTTGGGGTTACAAATACTTACTAACGAAGTACTATCGAAGGCAAAAAACAAAAATTCAATTTTTCAACATGTGGGTGCCAACTTCGCATTTTAGGGGTGTCATTTTCTCATGATTTTTTTAGTAAAAAAACAATTTTTTTGTGTTAAAAATACTTACTAACGATTTACTTTCGAAAAAAAGAAGAAAAATGTAATGTTCAAAAAACTGGGTACTAATTTCGCATATTTGAGGGTTGTTTACCCCTTGATAGGGAAGGTTACAAACGAATTTTTTGGGGTTACAAATACTTACTAACGAGATACTATCGAAGGCAAAAAATAAAAATAAATTTTTCAACATGTGGGTGCTAACTTCGCATTTTAAGGGTGCCATTTTTTAAGTACAAGGTCACTTACAAACGATAATTTTCGACTTACAAACACTTACAAACGATGGATTTTCCGGCTGTATGTTTTTTTCCGAGAAAATCAAAAAAGTGGATGCCCGTGAAGTTAGCACCCAGCGGAATGCGGTGTTTTTCTACCAATACTCTTCACTTACAAACGAAAATTTTGGACTTACAAATACTTACTAACGACTTACTAACGAATGCAAAAAAAAATTTTTTCTTTTTCGAGAAAGTGGGTGCCAACTTCACGGACACGCTAAATATACTTGACGACGTCTATTCTGCTCTACGATATTCATATGACCGCTCCATTGCATTTTGAGCAGCGATCTGCTCACGACCCCGTCATTTCGCCAGATGAGTTTTGAACTATGATTGAGCAGGGTGCCAGGAAAGGAGAATGCACGAGATCGAAGGGCATATACAAAGCGCTGATTTGGTAGTAGTCGAGTGTGGACAAATGAAAAATAATAATAAATAATAATAAAATGGTCAAATGAAGGTACTAATGGTCAACACGCTTCTCGAAGACGTGAGGTGAAATCAAAGAGCGGAAGTAAAGACTTCTTCTTTGATGAATCGATTCGGCTACCATTTGCGATTAGGCGCAAAAAGTTTTATGAGTGGCGGTTGACGCGTCCAAGGTAGAGGCTACGTACGATATTGCAGTACTCTCCTACTTTTTGCTGCCACCAGAGTGTCGGATTCCTTTGAAAAACGATAATGGCGAATTTCTCTAAAATCATGGAAATGGTTGAAAAAGTAATCTGGCAAGTTCAAAGGATCAGCTTTGTTTTTGTTAGAAATAAAGTTTTGCTGTCTTTCGATTAAAGAACTGTTGTATGCTGTTACTCGTGACATTTATAAGCCACTCCCTACGTTTTCTACATCTTCATAACCTCATAGAATTTTCATTCATATTCCAATATCTTTATAAATTGAGCTTTTTCTTGCGGTTCTGTAGTCACCAGCAAATGGTATTTTATTGTATAATATGATACTGCAGGAGAGTTCTGTACCTAACGGTCGGCATTTGATTCATAAGAATAGCATATTCAAATTGGTTTGAGGATAGGTTCAAATATGATGAGATTCCGCTATTCACCTGTCCTCCATGAAAACTCCCAGAATCAAGAGGCGGAATCCTTCTTAGTTGAAATGAAATGAGAAAATGTCTGTTTTTAATACTACATGAAACGTTTATACTAATTCTTATGAACAACTTGTCAAATCAATCATAATTATAATCCATCACACGAGTCGGAAAACATAATACATAAGTTAATCTCAAAACCTTGAAATACACATTTACATAAAACAATTCCATTTTTATATCTTAATTTCCAAGTTTCTGTAAAACACGCAAATACCTTGCGTTACAAACTATAAATTTGAAAGTATGCAAATAGTCTAACACGGTAATAATCATATCAGAAAAATGATTGTTGAATTCGATTACCTCAATATATACCAATTCGAAGTAAGGAAACGTCTGTAAGCTGTGGGGATTAATATTACCATATCCACCTCTCATCCATGAAAACTTGAAATGAGATGGGGGAATTTTTTCAATATATAGCTATTATTACATCTAGAGAAATATGAATAGTATATTTCTCGTGTTGTAATAAATAAAATGGAAGAATTAAATTTTTTAATTAATTGGATTTTTAACGTTGCTATGGGCCGTGTTTGTGAGAATCATGGTTGAATGGTTTTATTTTGACGTCTTGTCAGAAATGAAATTATTGAAATAATGTCGAACTACGTAAAAACTCAATCGGCGAGAGCCCGTGAATTTTCGATTCCAGCAAAATCTAAAGTTGCCTATAGTAAAGAGTATGCAGGCTTTCAGAATTGGAACGGTGGTGGACGGTGTCAGCGAAAATATTTTGTTAGCATATTTTGAAGATTTGGCATGTTGCTCTGATTCTTGTTATTTTCAATTTATGATTAATTCATTCGATCTCCAGTCGCAGAAATATTCACCAAACACGTTATGGCCAGAATTATTCATGTAAAGGTCCATGCTTCGTTTGAAGGAATAAACGAATGTGAACGTATTCGATGTAGTGGAAGCAATTGTTTAGAACTAAAATAAAGGATACGTTCCCAAAAAATCAGCAGTGTTGTCCCGGGAGCAAATCAAGAAATTCTTGATAGAAGGTCCAAATGACTTTTTTTCTGATGTATAAGGTGAAAATTTGCATAATGTACTATTTTTAGTGCAATATGACTTGACGTTTCATATTTTCCTTGGGACAATATGACTTGTCGTTTCATATTTCCCTTGGGGCAAGTTAACTTTGGTAGAGTACGACTACATTAATGAGGGAGAGATAGACCACGAGACGCAAGGTAGACAGCTTGCAGATTCGGAGAACGAATGTCTAGTATTGCAGGAAAGTGATATATCTGCAGAGTGAGACGAAAATTAATGCGTAGGATTTGGAAAAAATTATTTTCAAACGAATAGACTAAATGTGCAAACTTTAGTCGTTGTTTTCATAACGCATACTCAAAATTAAAGATTTTTTGCAATTTATGCAAAAAATTTAAAAAGAAAAGCCGTTAAATTTAAATCAATGTACGTTTCCATTATAATTTAATTATTCTGCTGTTCTTATATGCTATACTTTCTTACGTTTTTTCATTTTCTGAAGTCGATCTCTCCTTTAATGCGTGGTCAGTCTACAGTTAAGAAACGTATATCTCAGAAACCAAAAAAGTTACATTATTTTTTTCAAAATGTCATGGTACCCTCCTGAACTCATCCTATTCTATTCTTTTGAATTGAGAGCTAACAAAATACAATACCTGAAACAAAAAACTCCCTAGCTGAGGTTGGTGCAAAACGGGGTACCATACTATTCTGGCGTATGATACCAGAGCACAGGGAAAAACCTCAGTAGAAAAAAACCCTGTCCTGCTGCTTTTATAAAATTGAGGTGAATTGTTTATACTAATTCTCATGAACAACTTGTCAAATCACTCAAGAATACTCCATCACACGAGTCTGAAAACATAATGTAATTTAATCTAGAAACCTTGAAATACCCACATTTACATAAAACAATTCTCTGTTTATATCTTAATTTCCATGTTCCTGAAAAACACGTGAGTACAAACTATAAATTTGAAAGTATGCAAATAGCCTAACACAGTAGTGAAACAAACGCAATAACCATATCGAAAAAATAATGGTTAAATTCGATTACCTCAATATATACCGATTCGAAGGTAGGAAACGCTAATCTCTTCTCCATTAAATTTCTTCTTCAACGTTTTAATCGTACATGTAATATGCATTACCTGCACTACGTTTGGTTCTTTACATAATGAGCTTAAGGAGCGAAGCCGACAGACTCGCTATTAAGCGCATTTTTTCATTTTTATATGAGGAATTTTTCATGGAACTTCACTGGGAATATTTGAAGTGTCGGTTGAAGCTAGACGTACCAGGGCTGACCGAGTAGTGACATACTTATAAACTATTGTAACTAATTCGATCATTACTGGTTCAGACTCACCCTGCCTGATCGTTGAATTTAGTGGATATTGCTTTTCATGATTTAGTATCATCCAATGAGATTCCAATTTTTAAATTCTATGGCTAAAGTAAGAATCGGGAAGGGTTGCAAAACACGTTTCCACCATACTATCCTTGATGGAAACATTTTTTTTGTCCTACAATTTGGAATTTAACTACTAATAGATTTTAGTCAATTTCAAAATGCTTGTGATACGTTTTATTCATTATCCTGATGGAAATTTTTTTTTTCTGAAAACCTGGTTTTTTTTTCACGCATCTTTTCCTTCAGCTTGTCTAGAGGGTCACAACAGTATTCAGAATGTAGGTATCACTTCACCGGTTTGCAACTTATCAACAAACAAAATTCCATTATCTTCCCTAAAAACACTTTTTTGGCATACTTCTGGACACGGAGTCAAATCGAAGCAAAAAACCAGATTCACACCAATATTGAGCTATTTTTTCAGGATCATGGTGATAGTCCCAAGGTTCATCCATGATGAATGCTCAAAATCTACTTTATTCTTGTTGTGTTGAAAATTATCTAACTGTTGCTTAGAATGTCCCTTTCGAATGTGTTTTTGTTTCATTATTAACGCACTCGTAGAGTGTACATTAGTTCCAGTGCTATATCCTGGATCGTACGACTACGTTTGAAAGTTTTTAAATTCAATGACCCAATTTTCGAATGCACCTATTGAAAGCAAAAAGACCTTAATACACTTCAAACATTCGTCCATACCTTTACTTCTACACCTTCCAGAATTGAAAATTTAATAACTAGACGATACTCGACACTATGTCTTCTAACAAAGAATGAACTGTCAACTCTAATTGAAACTAAACTTGAAACAAATGGAAAGTATACCAATAAAAAGAGAAAAAATTAGGCTAAAGAGCAGTCTTCTCCCAACGATTCGCAAAACTTTGAACAACCTGATATTTTAGAATACTTAGGTTAGATTTCATTGGACTATGACTAACCCATATTTTGCTCGAATCAAACGGTTTTTTCCATCTGAAATGGAAGTTTTATCGATAATATTTCAGATTGGGTAAAGTTTAATTTACATACAGTTCCGATTTGTTTCCGACAAACTGAAATGGGTGATAGATCACATCATTTTAAGCAAAAAAGTTCCTATGAACATGGGTCCCGAAATGCTTCGTTTCCGAGATACAGGGCGTTAAAGTGGAAAAAATAATTCGCTTTTTTTTTAATATGTTTTGATTGCTTCAAAATCCTTTCATGAAATTTCGTATACAAGGTTTTTTTGGGACAATAAATTCAAATTTGTGGTCAATTTACTTGTATTTTCTAGAGGGCGCCACCGGCAATCATTTCAACCCATGTGAACCGTTGAAACTTCTTTGTGCTACCCTGTACACCGTTTTGGACTTGAAAAATCGATTCTCCCATCCTTTTTACTTAACAAAAGGTATACCTCATCGAAGTCGCTAGAAGCAATCGTTTCAAAGAAAAATGCATTTAACGCCAAAGAGTCCCAAAATTTTTCCGAACATTATTCCCATTCAAATATTCAATTTAAATTAATTTTGAAAATTTCTAAGGCAGAATGCATGCGGATTTTCTATTGCCAACTAATAAGTAGAATTGGTATGCTATGTAATTGTTATTTTTAAGTGTTCTGAATGATTTTTCTAGTCCAAAAATGACGTACAGGGTAGTACAAAAAGTTGCAACGGTTTAAAGAGGACGCCGGACGAAATGATTGCCAGTGGCGCCTCTAGAAAATACAACTAAATCGACCACAAATTTGAATTTCTCACTTCAAAAAACCCTATGTACCAACTTTCGTGCAATTATTTGGAATCAGTCGAAAGATATTGAAGAAAACGCGAATTATTTTTTCAACTTTAACACCCTGTATCTCGAGAACGAAGCATTTCCGGACCCATGTTTATAGGAACTTTTTTGATTAAAATGATGTGATCTATCACCCATTTCAATTTGTCGGAAACAAATCAGAACACCCTGTATATGGCTAATCCATACTGCTCCCGAATTCAAATGATTTTCTCCGTCGACCTCAAACTAAAAGGTGGGTCCAACGTATATGTAATTGAACAATAATGACCCAGTTCAATTTTGATGACGAGCAATGTCACATTTACTGTGTCACTATGTCAAATATATGTCTTGTGCAAAATAAGAATGTATACTCAATTCATAATGAAACCGACGGAAAAATCTTGTCAATTTGTTTATTAATCTAGCAATTGAAGAACTAGTTAATTGAATTACTATTATTGTAAATTAATATTAATATTTTTTCTTTCTGTAACAGTTATAAAAAATTCTCGTATCTTTTCATTCGGCACAACCTTCATTTCGAAGCCATAACTCATATTTCACAAATAAAATCGAATGTCCGCAAGCGACCTTGTCCGTTAAAAAAATTGACCCGCGTCTTACGCGCGCGTTCTCGCAATACGACGCAAAGTCGTCGGTCAAGAGAATTTTTTAACGTTTTTTCATCCTTCGAAACGACTTGCGGTATCTATGCGTGTCGCAAATCGCAATCTCCGCAAATGATCTGAGAACGAACGGACAGACAGTCGTACCTCGGCAATTTCGTCATTCTGAGAACTGTTCTCGGACTAAATTGCGACTGCACGTAGTCACTTTTGTATTTGTAACATCCGTTGCACGAAATATCGGACCTACTGGAAGGAATTGAAGAAAAAAGTTGTAACGGGAAGGAAGGAGGATGTTGATATCGTATTATGCCCCTGGTTGTGAAGATATGAGCAAAATTTGTTATGCATATTTGTGTTTGAAACTTTAAAGTGTTTGCTAGGTGGTTTCTAATTTTTGTCATTATGTTCACTCACGATTATTCATAGGAAACTCATCTAAAAGGCCTATGAGTGACAACCTGTTCCAATGAATTACTTCAGCCTTTTCGAATAATGAAAATTAAATAAATTTTCCCCCACTCGCCCAGAATAATAAAAATTGAAATTTAGTTTGATTGAATTTGTATTCAGAATTAAACTTTCAACCATTCATCCCACTTCGTATTTTGCTTTCAATTTGGTGAAGAAGCAGTAGGCTATTATGATATTTTATGATATCTTGAAAATTACAACGAAAGCGGCAGATATAATAACTAAATCGTATGTTTGAAACGTTGGTCAACTGATTCTACACGCTATTCTGCTCGGTGATATACAGGGTGTTTTATTTTTTTGCATAAAAACGGAGCTCCACATGAAAAAAACGCTTGAGGAATTTTTCGCCATAAATTGAACGAATAATTAAAAAATAATTATAAGTTCAAAAAATCTCAGTGGTATACCACTTTTCCAGTCAGTTTTTAAGTAAAACTTCAACACCCTGTATCTTGGAAATAATGCATTTCTGGAACTACCTTTATGGAATTTTTCGTTCATAAAATATTCTGAGAATCATCCCTTTAAATCTTTTGCATCAATTCAGAAACACCCAGAATAGTTCACGTGAAGTAACAATTCTTAACACCTCAGCATTTTAAGGGCTTCATAGTCATTCACGATTTTGTTTTTCAGATCTTTCAAATCAAAATAACAGGCAGTTCAATTTGCGGTACGAGAAAGTGTTGCTACTAACCTAATTTTCTTGTTAATTTAGTTAACAGTTCATATGAACGTATGAAAATTTGTATTCAAATGTGTTACGAAAGCTCAGAAACTTAGAAAAATAATGAAAAAGAATTTGAAAAAAAGAATACACAAAAGATACGTTGGAAGCACTCGACCTACCTTTTTTGGAATGAACGCCAGAGTTGGAGATGGTACTTCCCAGGATCTATTGTCTTGAAAAACTTGAAGAAAAATATCCAAAATATCCAAAAATTTCGTGGTTTCGATTGAAACAATTCACGGCGTAGCGCACTTTTGGAACGAGAATTCGAACTGATCTCGCCCATATGTCCCCATATGCAGTCCGAGATTTCCCAACGGATTTTATTACAATTAAATGAAATGAATAAATAAACGGAATGAATGTGAAAATTAACCAAAGAAATCGACGCGTTGATTCAACGATTGTTTCGAAACAAAATAAATAATTATTTAACTGAATTAGAATAAAGCTAAAAAACAAAACAAATAATGAGTGTTGCATTAACAAAATGTGTCAATTCATTCTTTGTTTAAAAATAATTAAGTACTGACTTGTCGAAGGAATTTCAAAATGCAAAATATCAACTATCGTCCAGTGACTCAATTTATATATTTGCGAGGTTTAAATTGGATATGAATATATGAACGAATGCTAAAAGTGTAAAAGTACTCTTCGCCTTCAATTGTTTTATTAGAGGAAAAGATGCATTGCGCGAGAAATCGTAGAAATAATAGAGAATATCGTACTGAAAAATGCTCGAGAGACTGAAAAAGATTCAATAAAAGACCAAGGCATTTATCTGGCAGCGTAAGCAAGTCCAGAAATAAGTGTGTACAATGCAGTCGATGATAATGGAAGGACAACACATGTAAATGCGCCCTTCCATTTTCACCAGAATATGCACGCTTCTCCGCTTCTCGAAATCTAACTGCTCGGGAATCAACAAACCCTGTTGACCCATATCTCGGTTATTAAAAATCAACCTGACCAGTCCGAAATAAATCAACTGTTAATTCTTCCGCTATGTTAATAGACGGCAACATCTAGAGCAGGTGCCAGGCAACAGGTACTCATGCAGATCTGATCGAGCCGCATCCGATTTGATTGAATCCGAACGATTTTTTTCTCGAACGAATGAACCTGTTCAACGAAAAAAATCGCCGTCATATGTGGATCTAGAAGTTGGACACGAGGAGCCGGTGTTTTGACTCTTGGACCGGTTCTCATTGGTTTGCGAATGATGATGGGCATGGGACATGAAGTGACGAGAATGGGACTGCATTTTTTTCGGTTTCTTGTGCAATCGTATGTAACAGTAGCGTTTGCCGACGACCTTGATTCCGTGGTATTTGTTGAACAGATTCGTGATTTTCTAGTTAAATTCTCGAGAATCGAGTCGATCGTTCGACCAAGACTTTGAATGGCTTGCGATCTGATATTGCACTGTTCGAATTTTCATGAACACTGATTCTCCGTTATCCCTGGGCTTCGATAAAAATAGGTGAACGCTTTTCAAGTTGTACTTCTTCTGAATTATACGATTTGGTTTTAGAGAACCGACGCTTGATTTCATTCTCATCTGTGAAATATTCATTCGTAACGCGAAACCAGAGAGATAGAAATGAAAATGAATAGCGACGAGGGGTCTATCACTGCGGAATTTTAGTGTACAAAATGCTGGAATTGGGAATGAATTACACGGAATTAGATGGAATTGCATGGAATTTGATGGAATTGCATGGAATTTGACGGCATTATAACGGAATTGTTTGGAATTGAGAAGAATTGAATGGAATTTCAATGGAATTGAACGGTATTCTGTTAGCATTGAATGGAATTGAAAATGCGCAGAATTGTGAGGAATTGAACAGAATTGTAGAGAATTAAACGGAATTGTAGAGAATTTAACGGAATTATGGGGAATTTTACGGAATTGTGAGGAACTGAATGGAATTATGCGGAATTGAAAAGAATTTTTGTGAATTTAGTGGAATTATTTATCAAATTGGAATTTTAGTGTACAAAGAACTGCCAGTGATAGACGCCGAGGGGTCTAGACAGCGAGGGGTCTATCACTGCGAAATTTTAGTACAAAATGCTGGAATTGAGAATGAATTACACGGATTAGATGGAATTGCATGGATTTGATGAAATTGCATGGAATTTACAGCATTATAACGGAATTGTTTGGAATTGAGAAGAATTGAATTGAATTTCAATGAAATTGAACGGTATTCTGTTAGCATTGAATGGAATTGAAAATGCGCAGAATTGAACAGAATTGTGAGGAATTGAACGGAATTGTAGAGAATTTAACGGAATTAAGATGAATTTAACGGAATTATGGGGAATTTACTGGAATTATAGGGAATTTAACGGAATTGTGAGGAACTGAATGGAATTATGCGGAATTGAAAAGAGTTTTTGTGAATTTAGTGGAATTATTTATCAAATTGGAATTTTGGTGTAAGTACAAAAAACTGCCAGTGATAGACCCCTCGATAGCGACCCACAATGCGTTTTCGAACGAAAAGTACTCTTATTTAATCAATTTTCAATGAATGGAACCAAATTGACTTCTGCATCGAAAAAAGTTACAAGAATTGATAAAATTGCATTAGGCTACGATATTTCGTGTAATCTTGATAATTACAAGAAAGGCCGGCACAAGAATAAGTATAATAACTTGAATTTATGTTTGAAATGTTGTCCTACTGTTTCTATATATCTTTCAACTCGATAAGTATCGATATTATTGTGTATTTTCATTTCGAGACGATAATTTCGTGGATTGCAAAGACTGCTAGAAAAAGAATATTTTCTGTAGACCACCGAACATTCTCTTTCTGAGAAGCCGAGTACAATACATTAATATGTCCAAATTGTTCATGAAATCTACGATCTTCATTTCGTGAAAGCCATCTTCGTTATGTTTCATTACTCTAAGAGAGCGTACAAAATAAATCAAAATCTTGCAATCCTACCCCTCTATGGTTTTCGTCTCGTATAGGAAAATCAGCTGAACTTGGTGGCTGCTTTTGATTTTGATCTTGATTGATCTGCATCGAGCTTTTATCATTTCAAAATTTTTGTGTTTTAATTCTCATCTCAAGACAATTATTGATGCATCGAAAGATTGGTCGGGCCCTTTTCATCATTTGACTGATCGTATTCAACGGTTCATCTTATTATTGAAGCCCAGATTGTTTTGAAACCAACAGACTGTAGACTGATGGTATTTTTGGAAACTGCATGAAAACTGCTTCCTTTGTTTTTCAAATTTTCAGTTTTTCTTCTTTTTATACAATGGAAGCTTCAACCCAAAAACTCGTATGGTCTTCATTCAAAGCATGTTGAACAGGCTGTGATTTATCAGTGTCTCCCTGGTAAGCGAATGTTTTCATGTTTTTTGATTCGAACATTTGGAGGACGTTCATTTTCTTCTGAAATATACTTGGATCTATGCAGGAAATTCATGGAAAATCCGAGTGGAAAATTGAACGAAGAGGATACGTGTCCTGGTATAAGGCATTTGAACGATGTTAGATTCAATAAGTACATACATACATCCGTTTTGGAGATATAAACGGTTTTTCGTCTTCATATCAAAATAATTACTATACTAACTATAAAACACTAGAAGTAAAGAATGAATCGAACATCTTCTCTAATTTATCGTATTTGGTTACCCTAGTAGTTATCCTGATGTCGAAGCTAACTCCATATCACCATAATAACTTTACACTATATTATTTAACATAAACATAAATGAATGAATTTGTGTTTTTTATTCAAGACATTGTACGATCATCATTTGAAATGACTAGAAGATAGGTAATATCTATCCGTGGAATGCAATAAATTCTTCATATTTCCGCATCTTGTCGCATCAGATCTCATGCATAAAACATTAGTTTAAATCGGATTTCACGATGAGCAGTGGATTATCAATGATCAATAACATTTGCATAATGTGTGTAACTGTCAAAGATTTCCTCTCGCACAGAACATAAAACGCAATTAATTATCACTGGGTGGCGAAAGAGGAGCAAACACATCAGGCAGAGTTTTTCGTCTAGAGTTGAGTTTAATCTATGAAGACATTTACTGAGTTGAAGTAGGAAACTCAACGGAGATGTAAACAAGACAAACTTGTTCAAATCTCTCGAATGCAAATTGTCGAGACATGTAAAATATTCTCAAAGATAAACTAACCGAGTGTTCGTTGTTAGAATGAGAGGTTTGAGGGTTTTACTAAATTATACAGCTATGAATCAGATATGAGAATCGCATAAATATTTTAACGTTGATGTATGTTTGATTAGATTATTTCTTACAACCGTTCGTTTTCTATAAAGATCTTGTATGTTCTCGTAGGAAATTTTGCTACAAAATAATTATTACTGTATCGATTTCACTACATAATACACTAGAAAATTTTCATCTGATGTTTTACTTAAAACGACAACATGAAAATAAAACATTGGAAACATATTATCATAACCAATGTGATAGGTATCATATTAGGGTGAAGGGTTATCTGAAAAGATAAGAATAATAGGGAATGAGAACTATGTGAGAACGGCATTGGAGACTAATTATACCATCAGGGCTAATCTAACTGAAGTAAAACCTGATAATAAAACCAAACTCACCAAGAAGTGAACATATGAAGAACCTTGAGGGTAAAGTGCCTCAGCCTTAATAATAAAATTCAATTTGACAACCAAAAAAAATCAGGAACATTGCAGATTTTCCGCCATTTTGTGAAAAAAAAATTTCACTTCGTCAAATTTTCTGAATAGAGAACCCAAAAATACTGAGATTTGACCAAAACCGTTACTTTGAGGGTTAAGTGCATCTTAAACAGTCAATATTATTGAAGCAATCTCGCTATTGATCAATATATTGAACGTATAATGAGTGCATTGAAACAATAATATTGATGGCAGTAATATTGAGAAAAATCAAATCGATTTGATACTTATTGCAGTTCCGCCAATATATTGAGGCGCCGTCAATATTATTGACACCGTGTGAGGGGTAAACAGAATATTGTTCAATAACATTTCAGTAATTCTGGAGACGCCGTAGAGGGTGTTTGCTTAAATTGTGGTTTCCCCTTTCGATCGGATGGAACTGATAGTGAAAATAAGCGAAAGTGTCTCAAGATAAAAAGTAAAGAAAGAAAATTATGATGATGTGTATAGAGTTAATGGTGTATCAACACAGTGCATCAAAGGTCTCTTCAACTATCTCGCTTATGGTTGTTGCAGTAATGCGAGACGAAATTTTAAATCTTCAAAGCTGTTTCCAATTGCTAGAAATCTTAATGTGACTGCAAGTCGATCCGCCGGTGAAATAGCCTTCCTCATATCGTATTTGTTTTATTAAAAATGCGAAACGAGTGCAACAAGTTGTTGAAAAGTTGTTCATCCATTCTTTAAAAAATTTGTAGTCATATGGCTCACCGTTGAGATCTGGAAGCAATTTCCCATGTCCATGACTCGATCGTTTTTTTAACCATTTTTTCAACCACTTCTTTCTCTGTCTCCTTTTTTTCCTCTTATTCAGAACCAAAGCAGATTCTATTAAAACGATAGATCCATCCTCCCTGACTTCACAATTGAACAGACACTTTATTGGACAATATTATTGAATCGTGTGAGGGCTGCCGTTTTTTACCATATATTGCGTCAATAATATTGTCCAATAAAGTGTCAGTTTCAAGTGTGAAGTCAGGGAGCATGGATCTATCGTTTTTGATGGGATCTGCTTTGGTTCTGAATAAGAGGAAAAAAAAGGAGGCAGAGAAAAGTGTGGTTGAAAAAATGGTTAAAAAACGATCGAGTCATTTTCCATAGAACTGGCATGGACTAATATAACTAAACAGTCATTATTGAAAATTATTACCACCTCAATGATTACTAGTATGCGCCCAGATCTACGTTGTCGGTAGATTCGCCTTTTCGCCCAGAACGCGCCCGCGGCCCCCGCCAGCTCGATGTAAACACACCACTCACCTCTATACACATTAAAATAAATTTTATTTCTTCATCTTTTTTATCTTGAGACACTTTCGCTTCTTTTCACGATCAGTTTCCATCTCGACAGGGGGGAAAACACAATTTAAGCAAACACCCTCCACGGCGTCTCCAGAATTACTGAAATTTTATTGCACAATATTCTGTTTACCCCTCACACGGTGTCAATAATATTGACGGCGCCTCAATATATTGGCGGACTGCAATAATATCAAATTGATTTGATTCTTCTCATATTATTGCCATCAACATTATTGTTTCAATGCACTCCTTATACGTTTCAATATATTGATCAATAACGATGTTGCTTCAATAATATTGACCGTGTAAGGTGGCCTTTATACATAACCAACCACACTCACAAGAAAATAGCTCAAATTACGTTTAACACCCTGTATCTCGCTTATGCTTCGAAAACGTGATATATTGTATGAGGCAAAATGATTTTTCTCATGTCCTCTACACGAATATATCGTGTGTCCCAAGGTGAGTGGCCTATTAAATTATTATTTTCATTATTATGATAATTTTTTTGGTCCATCCTATATAACTGACAACTATATTCAATATTTGAGATTTAAGTCAGAAATTTGGCAAGTCATCAGATATTGACCTGATCTATGTCCCTGTTGTTGAATTATAGTTGTCAGTTTTATAGGATGGACCAAAAAAATTATCATAATAATGAAAATAATAATCTAATAGGCCACTCACCTGGGACACACGATAAATTCGTGTAGAGGACATGAGAAAATCTTTATTGAAACATCTTTCATTTTCAGATTTCATGAAAAGCTCAATATTGCAAATTTCCTGAAAATATTTGATCCTGAGGTGAAAATTACGGGAATCTATGGTTATATAGATCAACGATCAACGATAGAATATTATTGAACACCATGCGACTAGCGCATTCGCCAATTCGCATGCTATTTCATACGTTTGACTATTGAACTACTTAGAAATGTATATCATGCAACTGCTAAAAATTCAACTTGCTGCCATACATCTATGAGAATTCCTCTTCACTGTTAGATAGTGTAGTTTTGATTCTTTTTGAATAATTTACATATTTCTGCAATATCTTGGAAATTGATAATCTGAACGTTTTAAATGAATTGTTTATTTATTCTCTACTGCAACTTATTACAGGGTTTTGATTATTTTATCTGTTACATTTCACACAGAATGTATGGTTCAGCTTCGCTTGATGATTTTCATGAATTGTCTGAAATGTACAGTCACTTCATAAATGACGGAACAATTAACCGGTATAGAAAATTTCGACTCTTATAAGTTGAAAATAGAGTGTGATTTTTCGACTCACTATAATATTTTGCATAGATTTCGAATAGCTCAGATTTTCGATTCCATACACTGATTAGTGTTCACGGCAAAAACCTGTTTTGTAGCAGAATAAAATGTAGAATTCTCTTAACCCTCAATTTGTACTATGAACAACTGCAATATCTCAAGCGACAAAATTGACGAAGAATTGAATAGCTTTATATTCCAACACAACTCTCATGTAATATTTCCTTCAAAATGCTGTCCCTAAGGTGGCATGGGGACACAATAAACAAAATATCAGAAAAGAGCTGATTCTGCTTACTCGCACAAATTTATCAGTTTCTGAGGAGTCTATCGAATCTCATTCGGAAATGATCGGTATAATGATGAAAATAATAATTCGGCATGTGTGTAGCAAAAGAGTTTATCGAAAGAGTACAGCTTATTTCATCAAAACTCTGAGTTGAGTCGAATGAACAGAATTTCATAAAAAAACATCAACTGAGTATGGTTGCAATTGCAAACAAACCAAAATTTTAAATAACGCTAGATCAGGAGAAGAGTATATTCATAGAAATGAAGTTGGAATATTTAGTTCCAACGAATTAAATGATAATTTGAATAAAATTTCTTACAGGAATTTGCACAATTTCTTTTTTGATTCACTTTTAATTCTTTGCTAACGTTTCGAACCAAAATAAAATGTTTTCTAAATTAATGTAAAAAGTTTCATTCATTCATAGATACAATCATGAACCTCACAAAGCAACAAATAAATGTGATAATGTTTTCCAAGAATATTTTAGAAACTGAGGTACAGTATCTATATCATTCAATCTTCTATTAAACTCACAATCAAATCATGAAATCCTCTGCCAATAACCACAGCAATAAATCTCCTCTAATACACCAGCAAATCCTTATCACGTTTCAATATCGAATCAACCGGTTTTCTTCGACGTATTACTAATTGCTACTGACTTACGATCGAAATTAAAATAATTGCCTTCATATATACATATTAGTTTATTTTGTCTCGCGAGAAACAAACGCACGGAATCAGTTCTTACTTTTCGAGAGGAATAAATGATAAACGCCGTTAATTTTTCTAAGTATTTCCTGTTCACGCTGCGAACGCCTTCGGAGCATATTTTTCCGAAAACGCGAACGCAATTATATGCGTTTAAGACCAGAGAACACGCAAAAATAGCGTTGCAGTGACAGTTGAATAGGAAGTGAAAAGAGTCGACCTATTATCCCGCAAAAGTATTCTGCCTTTTGCTGACTTGGAGCTGCGAATGAATGCGATAAATTCTTCGGGTTTGCATTTCGAGTTTTTTTTCGATCATATGTGATGGAGCGATGCACGTCATGTCCTCTTCAAAAATTAACTTTTTTGTTGCAGTCTGACTTTGACCGCTAATTTTTTTCTTTATATGAAGTGTGTACCAATATGACAATTAAAAATGGAGCAAGCCCTGAGCAGGAGCTTCTGAGCGCTCGTTCTTTGGTGGAGCAATAGGACTATCTTCTCAAAATTCTGTATATGACTTGAAATTGATACTTTATATATAAACAATTAAAAAAATTCAATTCTATGGTCACACTTGAAAATTAAAACAATTAAATTTTATGGTTCTGATGATGCGATCCTCTTGAAATTTGGCATGAACATTCAGTATATCAATCTTCATACCAGGAGTAAATTTCACTCAATTCGGATACCTTGTTATGGAAATATAAAGATTCTTGTTTTCAATATAACAATTAAATTTTCTATGATTCTGATGATGCGATCCTATTGAAATTTTGCATGAACATTCAGTATATCAGTCTCAACTTACAAAATGAATTTCATTTGAATCGAAAAGTTGGTTATGGAAATAAAAAAATTCTTCTTTTCAATATTCCAATTGAATTTTCTATGTTTCTGTTAATACTATGGTCACAAAATTTCGCGAGCGGCTCACTATGAGCATCTGGCAAGCTGCTGCAAAATTTCATTCCGTTTGCCCTCGTTTTGTGTGAAATATTGAGAACAAAAATTTTGAATGGCCACTTTTTATGGAACACCCTGTACGATTTTTCTGGTTAACGAACTTAACCGAGCTATTTGAGAGCTGAACACACCCTGAAAATTTCAAGTCTCTAGGACAATCCGTTCGAGAGTTATTGTGCTCACGGACGGCCGGCCGGACGGCCCTACAGAATTTGATTTGACCTCATATTTTTCATCAGGGAGTCGAACCCTATCGTTTGAGACCATTTTCGGCTCAAAATTCGAAAATTACAGACATTTGGGCAAAACGATATAGCACTCGTCTAAGTAGAACGAGCGCTCAAAAATAAGTAGCTACTCTCTCATCGAAACGCAAAACTTATTATGATATTTCAGGATAGGACTCATTTGCTCTCGAATCAAATGTTTTTTTTTATCGGATTAACCTTCTATCATTAGTATTTTAGGTAATTCTTTGTTTTACTTTCATGTATGGCTAACATTCGCTGCTTCCCAATAAAATGGTTTTCATTTCGAATGAACTTCATATTGTTTATATCATAGATCAGGTTTTATTTGACTATATTCGGTCATAATAGTAACCCTTAATCACCAGTGAATAATGAGTTATTATTCACTGCTTGCAGATGCTTCATAGATTTATCTACAAAATTATATTTTTTAATATGATATTTATTCAGTATTCTAAATTACTCCAACTAACGAATATGGGTATAGCTCGTCAAAGGAGAGCCTACTCTACTTTTATTCCATAGATCAAATCAATTTTCATTACAAAATATACAATGACTAATTGTACAAGAATTTCGCATGTGTCAACTTGACTTTTTCCACATTAAGAAGGGGTCTAGGTCGCCAAATGATTTAATTTTCAAGAAATATATTCAGAATTCGTGGATAAAGTATAGTATGCTATTAGCGTATAATGGGTGTTATTCGCTCAGTGTTTCAGGCCACTAACATCGTGAATAGAAGCTATCCATATAAGCTCGTTGCATAAATTACTATTATCACTTTTTATTGATGATATTGTGATGGAGCGTCCACGTTCCCTTCAAAAATTAACTTCGACGTGGATCATAATTTTTCGTCGAACTAAAGCTTGGTGGATTTTTCAACGTTATATGTGGAACAGTCCTATTTCCTATCTTATAAGGAAAAATTGAATAGTTCAGTGAATTTTCCATAGATTTCCTACTGCATGAATCTGCGGAGACATCGGTTGGCTGCAGACCAAAACTGGAAAAAGAAATATTCTGCCACTAGTACATTGTTCACCTGGTAATAGAAGCCAAACATTCCTGGGCGGTTGTGAAGATTACTGAGTCGAAGCGCAAACACTTATTCGACTCTTATTAATTAATTTTCAGAAGTCGCGCATAATTCTCTCACAAAACATAGTGTTCCGAAATTACTTGGGTTACACTGGAAAAGTATTCAAATTGAGTTGCCAAAATTGATGACTTTAAATTTAATTGGTGGTATTCTTCAGAGTAAAATGATAATGGATGATGACATTTCCATTCCAGTAAGAATATTGTTAGAATAGAGTATTCTTTGCATAGTTTTCTTCAGAATTGTCTATTAGGTATATATATAGTATTTACGTTCATTTTTATATTACATATGTATCATAGAATGTTTTATTACTGTGGAGAACTCCTCTTCAATGTGCAATAATTTTGGAAATATTTTGAAATAACTCCTAGCTTCTTCAAATAACATGATAGGCGATCGATATGTTAACAATTAATCACTAGAATCACTGTTTATATAGTAAGATGACAAAATATCTTGAAGTAGGAGATAGAGTCTTCAATTTGATGGCTGGAATCTCAGGAATTTTCCCAACCATCAAGATTCCCATCTCCAATCGAGAAAATCATATCATTGCAGCCTCCGTCTGGATATTCAATTACACAATAATTAAGATAAGTTCCTAAATTTACGTCCACGAAGAGTCTAGAGATGCCTATCCGAGATTGTGAGGCTGGGACTGGTGCAGTTGAAGCCCCATGGGGGGCGCAAGAAATACGAAACTTTTATAACACTGGACGTTCTGGCATAGGTAGCCATAAACGTAACTTTTCCTTTACTGGCGACAAAAGGAATATTTTATTCAATATTACGTTGGATGGAGGACTTGGCCGGCATAACATACTTGTAAACACATTTTTTCCTCCGGTTCTATCTTTACATCTTGGTGGATTTTAAGGCTTTTGTGAGACGGAACGGCACTACGGGACGCCACAATTCAAAGGTTAGAGACTGCGGTTTCACGGCTTTCTCAGAAATCGCGGGACGCCCTGGAATGTCGTATGTAAATATCAAAGGACGCCAATGGACATTCGATTCGTTGTGGTTTTTATCTATGTTATGTTACCACTTCTAGTAAACTTTTTAGATTTTCACTCCCAGCCTCTAAAATAGAAAGAAAATTTTTAATTAAGATGTAAGGCTCTTGCGAAAATCTTTGCACTAATTTGTCAGGATAAACATTATCCTTCACATTTATTCCCTTTTTTAGTTTTACTATTAGGCAACAATTTTTTCAAAAACAATTAACTCCTGACAAATTAGTGCAAAGATTTTCTCAGGATCATTTTATCTTATTTAAAAATGTTCCTTCTGTTTCAGAGGCTTGGAGTGAAAAAAGTTTTCTAGAAATGCAGAATCCTCCCAGATTTTATTTCAATCGATATATGTCACCACTTGTTTTCATTTCATTCTTTGTCTGTTTTTATAACTTCTTCTTTTGCATAACAAATACATTTGAGATAATATAAATCCTTATACATTTCTATGTTCAAGAGTTGTAACATTACTCGCATTGCTTCTAAATACTTAATGTTCGGATCAGTATCAGATCAATTCCGTATAAGTTGAACCCGCCTTTAATTTTGAGGTCGACGAAAAATGATTATAATGCAGAAAATATGACAAATTATTTGGTTAAATCGATTGTTACGAATGATAGCGAAGATATGGAAGAGAATGGGCAATGGAATATATAATAAATAAAAAATATTTTTTGTTGTTTAAAAACTCTGAAATATTGAATTTTTTTCTTTTTTTTCAGGTGAGCACAAAACAGATTTCATCGAATCACACTGGTAAGGTAAATTGCTCAGTTCAGATAATCTGATGAAATTAAAATTTTTCAGCCAGTTACCAATATCTACTATATATCACTCGAATCAATTAATTTTCAAAATTATTTTTATATACTATTGGAAAACTAGCAGTATATGGTATAATTTCACAAATTTCAATATGACAAGAATATATTATTCGTGACAAATATTATTCACGCAATATTACTTAAAATAATGGAAAAAACACTAATACAATTCATTTCGGAAATTTAGAATAAGCTCACATTGAGATGTGAGTCGTCCTGAATTTGTTCATTTATTTCTTCCATTTTTTTGTTTGAGGACCTTGAAAAGTAACTCTTCTGGCAACTTTATTCAAAGTTTATCGAAGGAACTCAACTTCATTGTATCCATGAAGAACCACAAATTTGCAATAT
Source organism: Propylea japonica (assembly GCA_013421045.1). Lineage (NCBI taxonomy): Eukaryota > Metazoa > Arthropoda > Insecta > Coleoptera > Coccinellidae > Propylea > Propylea japonica. Next base: position 108,610,948 of record CM024239.1, read on the forward strand.
TTTTATTTTATCAATATTACTCTATAGTCCGAGGGCCAGCTGCCGTATTGTCAACAAGCGATCTTTCAAGGCGACTAAGAACTTCATTGCTCGGTGTGCATTTTTGCAGGTAAAAGAGGACTCGCGCAATGAAGTTCGTATACGCTTTGAAAGATCATTTGTCCAGAATACATGGTCTGGTGAGAATTTGGTCATTTCGTCTCGAGAGAAAATTGGTGAGGTGCATCAAAGAGTAGTAAGAAGAGGCTATCTATTGTTTTCCGTAATTTTTCACACTATAAGACTGTTTTTTTCATGATTCACAAAATTATTCTTTCGTTTTATTCTTACATACTTGGTAGGATCATAAAGACATGAAATACAACCTGAGAATGTGTTGATTGAATTCATAGATACAGTTGCGAAATTTATATTTTCCGCTCAGAAAATATACCGGTCCAATTTTACAGTTAGCAATTTCCTTTCGAGATCGTTACTATCTCATAAAGTCAGGGATTATACTGGATTTTAATACTATTGACAGTCATCAAATCCTTTCGTTTAACAACATACTTGATGATCTAACTGTCCTAGACGAGAACATAAACCATGATTCAAATGTCTTCTGACGAAATGACCAATGTACTCATGAAGAACCATCAGAGCAAACTTCAATTATTGAAATTTAAGAAAAGCCCTGAGCAGGAGCTTTTGAGAGCTCATTCTTTGGCGGAGCAATAAGACTATTACCTCAAAATTTTATATGGGACTTATTGAGATTGATACCAAATATATAAATGCAGAATCTCAGCACAATCGGATCAATATTCTGGAAATTTCTCGAAATATGAAATCTGGAAAAAAATTAGTTTTATGATTCCGCTGATACGATCCTCTTGAAATGTTGCATTAACATTCAGTATGTCAGTCTTGATTCACAAAATAAATTTAACTCAAATCGGTTATTCTGTTATGAAAATATAGAGATTCTTCCAACTGAATTTTCTATTTTTTTGGTAGCACTGTGGTCACAAAATTTTGCATAAAAATTCAGTACATCGGTCTTCTAACAAACAAAAATATCACTAAAATCGGATATTCTTTTATGAAAATATAAATATCCTTTTTTTATTGTCCCTCTCGAATTTTTGTTGTTTCTATCAACACTATGGTAACAAAATTTTACATGAACTTTCAGTGTATCGATGTTCATTCATAAAATAAAATTCAATCGAATTGGATATCTTCTTATGGAAATATGAAGTTTCTTTTTTTCAATATTCCAATCGAATTTTCTATGGTTCTGTTTACACAATAGCCACAAAATTTTGCCTGAGGCTAATTATGAGCATCTTGCATGTGGACCCAACACTTCATTTCGATGGGCTTCGTTTTGTATGAGATATTGACGAACAAAAATTTTGAATGGCCATATTGTATGGAACACCCTGTACGATTTGGCTGGTAAACGAACTTAATCGAGCCATTTGGGATTCGATTTCACCCTAAAAGTCTCTGGAACGTACTCATACCGAGATCGAAATACTTCTTGGACCTTGCACTTTTGAGTTTCTGAACATAAGTTATTCCATAATGTTCTTATAGGTGCATTTGCCTATACCACAGAAAGGTTCTTGACTATAAAAAATAGTAAGTGACGTTTGTGCTCCCCTTTTTGCTAGTGTAATAGTCATTTCGTATCCTTTATTCCTGAGTGACCAGAAACCCAGAAAATAATAGGAATAGATATTCTGGCGATATCCATTAACCAAATCCAAGTCCTAAATGAGAGATTAAGCATGATTTCAACGTAATCAACAATCGTTACATTCCATCGTTTAATGACCTAACTCATCATAATCTAAATCTTCTATATTCCGACACACCAACTAACATTCGACAGAAGTCCAGAATCAGCGGCAGCGTGGGAACTGGCCATTTCGCAGGCCCGAAATTGGTCCGGCAGAGCAAACATTATAGGTGTTACGTTAATAAATATCAGTCGGAGATATCTCGCGCCACTGGACCGCGCGCTCGAACTACGCGCATATATCCGGCGAAGTGATAAGATCTGTCGGAGATAACAGATATTTTTATAACTTGGAGACTGAGATGTGTCAGCTGATGGTCGAAGAAGATTTTCAACTGCCAGTGGCGTTGCTGAGTGGAAGTTTGAGTAGTCCGTAGTCGGTTCCATGAAGAAATGAGGTTTTGTCCATCTACCGATTTGATGTCCCTTCGAGTGGTTCCGTGGAAAAATGTTGAAATATTTGAATTGGCTACTTTACCGAGGTTTCATTTAGAATACGAAAATTGATGTAGGTTATGAAAAACGTAAAGGCTAAGAAATTTTGCCTTTGCAAATAGTTGGGAAGTTATAAAATCCATGAAATTATTGATATGGATGTTTGCATTGACTATGAGATCGGTAATTTTGACTCATTAGTTTATACCATTTAAAGAAATGGGTTATTATTATTATTTGTCCGAATCTGTCATAAAAAATATATACTAGTGTCAAGGAAAAAATTACCATGCATAGTGCCACGCGATAGAAGGCCATACAAATTTTTGATAACATTGGACAAAGAGGTAACAATTGTACAAAATGTGATATGCGGGATTTGTATGATGCAGAATCCAAATATCCAATCAGTTTTTGGATTACTAATAGAGAATTTTATTCAATTCTAACCTCTTTGTCCAAAGTTATTGAAAAAACAAATAAAAAAATTAACTTTAACACCCTGTATTTCTCAAAGGAAGCAGTTGCGGACATATATTCATGAAACTTTTTTTATATTTTATGGCCCTCTTTCGCGTGGCACATGCAAGGTACTTTTTTCCTTGACACCCTGATTATTGCACATGTCATTGAAATTCCATATTTCTGAGAGAAAGTGTTCACGGTTCCAAATAATATTTTCTCAAAAATTTTTATGTACATATTTAAGTTAATTATACGAGATTTTTCTAAACCCACGCACTCAATAAAAATGAAATTATACTATCATTAACTGAAATATATAAATCAACGAAAAGGAGAATATTTCCCTGTTTCACTCAAGTTTTGTCTCTACTTATAAGTTCTTTCGAGAACAATATCAGTTGATTAACTTCAACGTTATGATGGTTTAAAAAAAAATAATTTTTCCGATCGCGTCTGAATTTCAGACTCAGGTTTTCGAACTACAGATATTTGAAATTTTATTTTTTCGAATAGTTCCAATACTAGAAAACAGAATTTTAAATCTAGCTGCTGTTCATCGATTCATACACAGACTTGTGCAAAATTTTTTGAAGATCTTCACAATATGTCATTTAAATTAAAAAATTTCTTCGAACTTTTTTTATTCCTAATTATACATATTTGGTAGAAAATGCAAAGGTATTATTCTGATACTTTAGAAAAAGAAGGAATCATTTCGTAACTACTTCTATAATTTTTGTAAAATTTTTAGTTAAAACAGAAATATAATGAAAAATGGTCTAAAAATCCCTATTGAGGGGACTGATCGAATTATAATTATCATCATAATTATAATGTTCAATTCATACTATTTTAATGTGCAATTGTCATGGGCAATCGAGCAAAAAACATTCAGAAGCAATACGAGTAATGTCAACTGGAACATAAAAACATATAAATTGTCTTGTGCAAAATAGGAATGTATTACAATCAAACATTTATTCTCAATTCATAATGATGTTGACGGAAAAATCTTGTAATCAGCTCGTTTATTCATCTAGCATCTAATGGTCCCGAACTATTATCAACAGAAAATTTATGAACAAACGAAAATCTTAGAATTCACTTTTGAAGTGATTATTGGTACTAGATGAAAATTTACACTGACATATAATATTCAGAAGACACTCCAATATTTATTGTCAAAATCTTCGATGAGGGTAAATGAAAAAAAGAATCTCTTTTGAAATTTACAATATTAAAATCTTCGATTTTCTTACAACTCCTGTCATACCATTTCAACTGTTATATGTCCTGTTCATAATATTTTTTTAATTCCCCCTTAATCCATGTCCCCGTCACTGGAGACAACACACGGCGTCTCACAAGGTCACTGGACCCGTCAGCTTCCAGATTATTCAATATAGTTTATGATCTTGACAAGTTATTATGACTCAATAAATATATAAAAATATAAACTTCACCTTTTATATATGAGAATTTTAATTTTTACTACGTACGACGATCGCCGCTCTGAGGATTCGTTTTTTTTTTGGTGGCCGTTGTCCAGATCAAGTTTCATGTGGTTTTCGGAACTGAAACGTTGACATATTTACGACGCCACTTGGGATGTAATTCTTAGTGTTTACAGTATTATGACAACTCGGGATTTAGTTTATGACAGCCGAGCAGCGGTTGACAAATGACAATGTGAGGTTAGGAATTTATCTACACAACACGGCTTTATTGTGCTTACTAATTTTCTCCATACAGTTTTGGAATTCTGGGATGTCGTACATAAGCTATGCAATTTATTTCGTACCTACAGAAAATAAACATCTAGCAACTTTTTGATTCTGAATTTTGAATCAGAGTAAATATTCAGATTTAACATTATGTTCGGGTCAGTTTCATTTTTGTTTTAATTGATATGGCATGTTGCATGTAATTATTGCATATCAACACGAGTAGATAGTAGAGCAACGTAAGTTGCTTAGTAGTAGGTAATGACAAAACCTACTACTTTTGTTTACGCACATTTTGTATATTGCCTCAGAATAAAAAAAATTTTTCGGTTTTTATTTTAATCTAATACAACAAATTTGTCTAACGAAAAATGGTCTTGCTATTTCGGAACATACTGCAATATTTATGTTTCGAAATTTTAAATTTATCACTTCATATTGATTTCAATAGAAAATTTCACGTCAAAATATCAGCGTGTTTTGGAAAAGAAGTCTGTGGGATTTTAGTTCGTTGAAGTCTCTTTTTTCGCAAAGTGGTGAATGGGTGATTGTTGTCTGAAAATGCAAAAGAACTTTGCTGCAGTTGTAATCTGGATTAATTTTTTAATTTCCGGAACTATGATATTTTTAGCATAAATTTAAATCATGTTTTCTACAGGCAACTTTCGAAATGTTACATCCAGTTTCACAGCTACATAGAAGTTCTTTGCTCTTCCTGAGAACCTTTTCCATAATAATTCGAATTTTTCTACACTATGAGAAAGACGAGATTCAACTAACAAAAATCTCACATACTTTCTCAAAAAGACTGATATTTCGGGGTGAGAAGTTCGATTGAAAATTAGGATGCTTTTTGAATTTAGTCAATATAAGGTTAAAACATGTCAACAAAAATTTTTAAAAAAAATTTTTTGAGTCAAAATAGAACAAAAATTTCAAAGTGAAATTTTTTTGAATTTAAAAATAAAAAAAAAAAAAATAAACAAAAAAAAATCATGTTGATTTTTTGACATATTTCACTTGTAGTTCCTGAGTGGTAATGTGTGAAAGTGTGAATACGAAACTTGTAGGTCTCTTCATAAGGTACCTAAAATTCGACTTTTTCACTGGCGTACGCGAGAGGGTAGCGGGAGGGGGGGTCAACCCCAGGACCCGCACCATAATAGGCCCCAAATGACAAAAAGTACAGTTTTAAAGTATAATTATATATGTATTTTTCGTTGTTTATTTTTCTTGTGCTCTTTAATTTATAAATTGTTGATTGAGGTTTCTTGGGTTCTTTTAGCACTAAGTTTTTACCAGTAAATAGTTATTTACTTAATAAAATATTGAATCCGACATATGTTTCGGCCTTATTATGGCCTTTTTCAAGGATAGTACAACCATCAATATCCTGTAAAATACAAATAATGAACATCACAATGATCAATTTAAAATTTTCCTAAACTTACTATTATTTTCGTCAAAATATTACATTTTCAGTTTTAAAAATATAAAACACAATACACATTATCAGAGATACGACACAAACAAAATGACATTGGTACAGTTATGAACGTCAAAATTAATTCAAACTCAAGACGAATAAATATTACGACATCTGTATGGATTGATAAGAGTGTATATGTTAAATTTTGGAAACTATCTTATTCGGGTTTATACTCATTGTTGTTTTGTAGATGGAGTTAGTTGAAGGATTTTATTTGAAGTTGTTCTAGTTTCTATTATTTTATTAAGTTGTAATATATTTGGGCTAAATTCCTGGTGTCCGTTTTGTCATTCATAGCCTCTTTATTCTTCTTTATGTGAATCATCTCCAATATATTTCGGGGTTTTCCATTTTTTTCTTTTTCTAAGATGGAAAAATTATCGAAATCCATTTTATGCTTTTCGGTTTGTTCGTGTTTCTTCAATGCAGTGATGTTTTTACAATATTATATTCGTTCCTTTATGTACTGTGATGTTTGTCCAATATATACCTTAGGGCAATCTAAACAATTTATTCGGTATACGCAATTGGATATTTTTGTTTTTGGGATTTTTGATTTCAATTTTGAGTTTAAGAAGGTTAAGTTATTTATATTTTTTATGCCAAATTTATTCCATGCTGTTTAAGTGATTTATTCAAGGTCGAAACATATGTCGGAGTCAATATATTTTTTAAAAGTAAATAACTATTTACTGGTAAAACTTAGTGCTAAAAGAACCCAAGAAACCTCAATCAACAATTATATATGTATATATACATAGGACCCCCTCATTTATGGCCGCCCCAGGCCCCCAACTATGTCAGTACGCCACTGCTTTCTTCTATAATATTTGTAGTTTTTTAAAATCAGAATAAAGCGTTTTCTACCTTTCAAAACTGACCCCTACCACTTCACGACCTCAGATCGTTCCTAAATTATGTTTTCTATCATTTTCGTTTATTCTCTGTTTTTGAGCGCTCTTTCAAGTCTAACGATTGCTTTATCGTTTTGCCCAAATGTCTGTAATTTTTTATAATTGTTTTCATTCTACTCTAATCTTTTCCGCTTTCCAAATTTACTGATTCTGGTGTATTCAATATCTTCGAAAATTCAACACTCGAGTTAAATCACATTGTTTTTGTTCCTTCGTAATCGAAAAAACAAGCAAAATAATGTTTTTGGTCTTAACGGATATACTGATGAATAACGGATGCTTTTATGCTTTTCATTACATTAGTATTTAGTTATTCATTGTAATCTGACACAGGTAACATTCATTAATCCTAAAACATCTAAAGTAAATAATCCGTTTTATATTCTACCTAGCTTTATTCTTTTCACAGTTATTTCAACAACAACGACAGGTGAACCAGAACTGGGCATCATCAACCCCATTCACACCCCAGCGTGACATAAAAGCCCTCCGGAAATGCCTCTTCAAATTTTTATTCATAATTATAATCCCGAAGCCTGGACGCGGTCGCATCACATATGTCAAAAACGTCAAAACACCTCGACCTGGGGAAAAGTCGCGGCTAATATCCAGGCACGACCCTTCTTCTTGTGAACGGCCAGCCGGAAAACCAGCAGGGATCGGTCGGAGAGAAAATAATGACACAGGAAACCATCGGCATGTGGCTGTGGCCATGACTGGGGTAGATTCGGGAGTCGATAAGCTTGTCAATCATTTGGGATGTTCTTGATCGATAACGATCTTTCTTAAACGGAGATGTTGAGATACGTTAGATTGAATATAAAGAAGCAGTGAATTGCACACCGTGTGCAAGAAGTCTTGGTTAATTTTGTGGTCATAGCAATCGGCTGTTGAATATTTCACTATTAAAAAAATTTAGGTGGAAAACGAATATTCGAAGGATATAATAATACTCTTTCTTTCGATGAAGCCTGCGCAGTGAACTCTACAGCATTTCGTGTCAGTACTTACAAAATTGCCATCTCCAGTGATTTTCAGAAATAACGATATAGCACTCGCTCGTTCCACTTAAACGAGTGCTATATCGTTTTGCCGAAATGTCTGTTGTTTTCGAATTTTAAACCGAAAATAGTCTCAAACGAAAGGGTCCAACTCGACGAATTCGTGGTCAAATTCAATTCTGTTCGTGAGACCGGCCGTCCGTTAGCTCGATAACTTTCGAAGGGATTGTCTAACAGACTCGAAATTTTCAGGGTGAGTTCGGTTCCCAAAAGCCTCGGTCGAATGCATTAAGCAGCCAAATCGTATAGGGCCTTCCATAAAATATGACCTTTCAAAATGTTTGTTCCTCAATATCTCGGACAGAACGAAACCTATCGCAATGAAATTTTGCGACCACATGCAAGATGCTCATAATAAGGGCCACATGCAAAGTTTTGTGGCCATAGTATAAATAGAATCATAAAAAATTGAATTGGAATATTGAAAAGAAAACCTTCATATTTCCATAACAAGATACCCGATTCAAGTGAAATTAATTTTGTTTTTTAAGATTGATATACTGAATGTTCATGCAAAGTTTCAAGAAGATCGTATCATTAGAATAACAGAATTAATTTTTTTCAATTATCAAGTATTTTCATATTTCAGTTTTGGAACCATTTCCAGAATATTATTCCGATCGTGCTGAGATTTTGGTATCAATCTCAAGTTCTTTACAAAATTTTCAGGTGTTACTTATTTCACTTATTCAGTCCATTATCAGATCAGATGTTCAAATCTCAAACTATCAAAAAATTCAGTTCTCAAGTTTCAATCACGAATTCAATTCCCAAATAAACACGCAAGAAGATTTTCTTCAATGGGTAGAACAAGTCCAGTAGCGTTTTTGTTGAAAATTTTGTTTTTGTCAGTTCTTTTGGCATAATTTACATAAGCTTGCACAAACATAAATCAAAGTAAGGCCAAGCCGGAACGCGGCTGTCCGCCCAGGGTTCCGTTTCTGCCCTTTAATTCCGGTTGCGGCCGTCGAGGGCGCCACGGTCGCCGGCGCGGTTTCGTACAACCGTTCCGGTTATTTAATCGCGGTCGGTGTCGCGTATCTTTCACGGTTATAAATGAAACGATCCGCTCGAGGCTTTCCATGAAATCTGAGAAGGTAGATTGATGCTTGCCTACGATAATTAGCGATTTAACGGACGCCTGTCGATGTCACCGTCGTCGGTTTCAAGGGGTTGTTTGAAATATTTCTGTTGAATTTGAAAATTTCCTTTTATGGATTATTTTCGAAATTATTATTTTCAGCTATATCCTGAAATTCCAACGAATACCATATAGATATAGCATTTGAAAAATACTTGATTCGAAATTCTGCTATTTACTCTAAGAAGGTATTAAAACTCCCAATATTGAAAAAAGAATCTCAGAAACGATTTGATTTTTTTATTGTTTTTTTAAGGTTTATACAAAACTTATATGATTCAGATATATCTTATGGTGTTGGCCAAAATACGTTAATTCATTTAGCTCCCCGAAGTATCAGACGTATTTGGAAGAAGTCCAAAATAACCAAAAGCTGACATTTCAGTCCTAACTGAGCAACATTTATCTATCTAAATCCAAAACTTCGATTTAGATTTATTGAGAAACGTTTTTCACATTAGTGTTCGTCATTTTTGAATTATTCAAAAAATATATTTAGAGGGACTAAAACCGAAATTTGATGCTTCGATACCATTAGCTGACAGTGTTGGTAGCATTAGTTGAGACAACTTGTATTACAGATCCAGATTGGAAGAAAATCCAAGAATCTTGCTGAATTTCCTCCCCCTTGTAAAAATAAGATTCTGGCCCTATCACAATATTTCAGTGCTGAAAGCATACTCTCTTCTGTGTTGTCTTTTATGGCCTTTTTCTTTGGGGTAGTCATTTTTTTCACATTAAGAAGCTGTAAGAATCAGAATCTGACATCTCAACACCATAATTGTGAGGGTTTCAGCGATTGGACTTCGACCTATTAGAACGGCGAAATACACGTTTATAGATGACTTGTTTCAAAGGAAATAAAAAGGGATACAAAATTATTTCAAATAATTTGAACTGCATTCGAATCAATAGTTGACATTTCTGTCAGTTTTTTAGTCGCATTATATTTTATCACCCTCAGTCGACAACCTTCTGAAAAACCGAAACCTCTATAACCTAAATAAATATAGAAAAGGGTCACTTCTAATTCCTACTATAAGCCGAATATCACCTTTTATAAAAATATAATACATAACCTCAACATTTTCCACAACTTTTTTTCTTGAATTATTAATTGAGGAAAGATGTCTGCAAACGAAACAATATTCACTGCCCAATATTGGCAGGAAAAGTAATCTCAGGGTTAGAATCATACATTGAAAAGCAAATGGATTCAGATGTCTAATAAAAAACATTTATCAACGAGTTTCATATTGAGCGTAGGGAGGCATATTTTGCTTTTTTGGATCAAATTCATTGAGCATTGGCACAATTTCGAATCTCTATACAGAAATCAGTAGTAATGTGCATAGGAAACAAACTGTAGAAAATGTATTAATGGTATGTTTCATCATCTTTGGAAAAATTTATTATCTCAGTTGCCCGTCCAACCAAAGTTGATGGTTTCTATCATTGACAGCTCGCAAATTCATTTAGTTCAAAGGAATGATTCCCTGAAATGACTTCTCCAAGTGGTCGACAACCTTATTCATATTGAGGATTAGGAGATTCATGCAGTTTTTGTTATTTGTTTGTTGATATTGCGCGAAAATTCCGCCTAAACGAATTAAAATTACCCCACTTCGATCACAATCAGTGCCAAAAATCTGAACGTCAAGATCGTTCAAAAAGTAATTTATAATCTCTAAAAGGGCACCTTGTTCGATCTACCGTGTGATAATGGCCCACTAAACGACAAAATATGATTCGTCATGAAACCAGTGATCGTTTTACAGCCGAACCACGCTGTTTAATGGATTGGCCAGCGGAGCACATAACCACCAAGTGAATTCCTCTACGGTGAAGATATTATCGCCCTTTTCATTTACATATATTTTGTGAAGGAAATAATTATTTATCATGTTCTTTGTACTACAGCAAGAGTTAGCAGGAACACGGCCATTATAGCTAGTATGAAATTGCACGGAATTCATTAAGTCGGCCAGTGCATTGATATACATCACTGAGTGTGTTTATGCGGAATGCCTGCAGGTTTGAGGTGATTTGCTGAAAATGGATTCAAATATAGGTTTTCTTTTTTGTTCCATTGAATAAAGTATGCATTTTTCTTCTTTAAGTTGATGAGCATTTTATTCATGACACCAAATATGTGCGCGGTGAGCAACAACAAAAAATGAAACTGTTATTGTTTCCTGAACACAAATTAGAATTTGAATGCAGTTGAAAAATCAGAGCGTAGTTTGAATGTAATCAAAAGGTGTCATTAATGAAGGAGGACCATAATAACCACTTATTTAACATACTTACAACATTACATCTTGGAGATATTTAATCTCTGAGATATTCTATGTGCTGAGACTTCAGTGTTAGAGATTCATTAAAAATCATCAAATAGTTATTGTAGTCTGTCTAAGAGAGAGTTAACAAACCCACCAATTCGGAAAAATCAAAAACATTGTAAATCTTTAGGGTGATTTCGAATTTTCTGAAGATTTGATATACTGAATTCCAATATATCTACAAACATTAGACTAGAAAATATTTCCAAATCCTGCTTCTGTTTTCATCTTTTCTGATCTTTCCTCAGTCAATATAACATGTTATCTAATAAATCGTGAATGCTGAATACTTTGGAAATATTGAGTAGGGATTCTCATTGTTGATGGTTAATTTTGTCTGCGAGGAACTACTCTGTTTTCTGCCTGCGACCCTTACTTCAGTAGTCCAATAACCATTGCTTCGAGAGTCTTGTAGTCTTGTACTGTTGAATATTAGACAAACTGCAGTGAAAAATTACTTCGGTACTTGCGTGTATTACAGGATCTCTCTTAATTGGTAATTTTCAACCTTCACAACCAGCAAATAAAGGTCCAGTAATGATACCTTGGAAGAAAAATTAAAACTTTCAAAAATTCGAAGTTTTTTCAATATCAATGAATCCTGTGTATTTCCCAGTATGAATGAAAACTCTCAAAGTTATCTTGAATTTCTTGAAACTGAACCATTGCTGACAAATTAATCTATCGCAACAAGCAACAACTATGGCCTATCTTCAATCGATGTAAACTACCAATTCTTAAACAAGGAAGATTGAAGCCGGTATCTATTTCTGTGGGATTACCAACCAAACCTTCGAAAATTTCATATTTATGTCATAATAGTTAACGTAACTTCAGTATAGAAGCTTTTTTTGAATATGATGCTCTACTGTATTGGAAAGGACTGCTAACCAATGTGAAGGTATAGGTGTAAAAGTTTCACCTATAATTTTCATAGTAACATTGAGCTATCTGCTATCAATTCTATGAGCATGAGCACTGTATAGCCAGACTGAACAACAATTTTCAGCAGCAGAAAAAAACCGGAGAGTGGTAGCATCATCATCAGCTAGTTTATGAAAAATATTGATTTTAATGCAAAAAGAATGTTTGCTACCAATTATTTTCCACTAATTTAAGTGATATTGATCTAAATGTTCCAATTGTTCCTGCTTCGAATCTTTGATAACACGGTGAGGTATTCGTAAACGAAGTAACCGCTCTACATTGATACATTTAGTTTCTGAAGTGTAGGCTCTAATCTTTATTAGTCGGCTAATTAATTTCTGGGCAGGTTTGCATTCGCGAATTACCATATTATATGTATTTTTCACATGTTTATCTGGGAACGCCATCTTCCTATGAGAAATGCGTAATTTGCTGGAAAATTACGTCGCCACAATCGATTTGAATATTGGTTGTTTATAAGTTTATTTTTCATCTCGTCAATAAAGGAAATGTAAGTCATGAAAATGTCTCGAACATAATATGGGATGTGTGAGAAACGTCCGAGGTATTGAGGATGTACTCAACAAATAAGCGTAGATAAAAGAAGAATAATTACGAGTATATCTCTCGAGCTCGATAATAAAATTATTACAGCATTTTTCTTGGTTTCTTCACAGAACAACAGTTAGCAGAGTTTCATAGTTGTCTGAAAGTATCGAATTTCGGTGCAAGGATTGCGTTGAAGGATTCGGTTGGATTCACTGATGAAGAATCCGAGGTCGAAAACAATTATGTGTAGAGTCAGAATAGCTCGATAAAATTCATTAATTGGTAAAATCATTCCAATACTTTTTCTTTATTTTGTTGAAATGAATATTGAACCATAACTACGGTAGAATCATAATATTATATTCACGTAGTATATAGGCACTCTTTCTGAGTGATTTGGAAACAGACTTAGAAATGAAACGAGACAGAAAGCTAGCTAAAACCTTGAAATGAAAAATCTAAATGATGAATATAAAGGGTTTTTCAATAAGAGGTGTTATTTTGACATTCAAAGAAAAATGATGTTTATTTCATCATGAAAAAAAAGCTATGCCGTTAAGAGTGGAAAATAACATCAGGCAAAAGACCACCACGATCACGCTTACAGGACCATATCCTGTTGATGAAATTTTCCATAACCAAATCGCAAAGTAGCTGCCCTATGTCCTCGATAGCCTCACGAATTCTATCTTTGAGGTCTTGAATCGACGCTGGGCTATTGGCGTAGGCCTTCTCTTTCACGTGACCCCGAAGAAAAAAGTCGCAAGGTGTTAAATTACAAGATCTTTGTGGCCAATTGTGATCAGCTCTTCGAGAGATAACACGGTCCGGAAACTTTTCCTGCAAAAGATCCATAATTTCTTTGCTTGTGTGGCACGTAGCGCCATCCTGTTGAAAGTCAATGGTGTCCAGTAATGCAATGACATTTGTGGAATGCCTTATTCCAAAGAACGACGAGGAATGGACAAACCTGGATTTTTTCAACACTTCAGGCTACAGCAGCAATATGTTTGGCTGCTCTTGAGCAATGTGCACTGGTTTTATTCTTCACATCACTAACTTGTCCCAACAACTCGAATTTTTCCACCAATTTCTTTTTTGCGGTCCGACAAGGTGCTTCACGACGACCCAAAAATGTTCGAGTTTTACGAACCGTCTCTGCCAAATTCACCATTTTTATAGCGAATTTGAATAATTTCATTGCGTTCTTGAAGCATTTATCTCCCCATTTTCATTAATGGCGTAGTTTCTACTTGTCAAATGTCAAAAAATGACAGCTTCAAACGTGACATACACCGAAATAGCGGTCTCTTCAAAATTACAACTCTAATTGGCAAACCCTTTACATAGGTGAAATAATGGTATCTAATAATGTGCTGTGGGTTTGTGGATTTAAGGTTGACGCTCACTTGGACGAGATGAAGCGAAGAGTGGTTTTCTGCAGGCACGATTTTTGAAATTCGAAAATATTTCAGACTGTAAACGTTGTTTAATTCTTCAAGATATGGTTCATGTATAAATCTCAAAAATGTGTCCGAAGACATACGTTCGTTCACTATCTTTCGCATGGTGTCTGCAATGTAATGGCTATTATGAAGTGTTCTGTTCGAAAAAAACTATTATTCTGAGACATTTGTTGTTGGTGTTAAATCGAGATGCTGGAATATCTTATTAAATGTTTATATCTGGGCAGTGATAATTATTTTCTATTATTCTTGTCAACAGTTCGGTATGCAGTCACCTTATGAAAAGTTCGTTAACATTTTTTTTCGGACAGAAGTGATTACTATATCTGAACAAACAAGTGATTTTTCTGTCGTAGATCACCTAATCAGGAAGCTTTCTAAAAACCACTGGCACATGCTGATCTACACATAAAATAGAATAATAAATCTAATAAATCAAAACTACTACAATTTGCACCCAAGAATGATTTCATTCTCACATAAAACCAAAAAGTTCGACCCTGCATCATATCTGTGTCCAAATTAAATCGCCATGAATTATCCGCTTATTAAAAACGTATCAGGGAAGTACTAGCGGGGTCAGCAGCGGACCCACTTTAATTAAACGCATACACACAGGGTGGACAAAAAATGATACTGGGCGTGTATACTAAATCGATCCGCAAGGTAGGTGTTTACGACGCTTTACACGGTTTACGTATTTCATTATTATACCATTAGTCTTCGACTGAACGAGGTGCCCCTGGCGGTTTCCAAGGCGTACTGCGATGACGGCCTTTGGGTCCGAGGCAGGAAGTTGAGTAAATAGAGTTTTTTTGAGGGGATTGAGATGTTTTGGGAGATATAATTTGTTCCTGAACAGACATGATGACTTAAAATGGTTGAGAATCTGTCTAATCGTGGCAGTATGTCCAGCTACCTGGCTAAGCAAACAGAGACATTTAATATGAAATCGTCAGTGTAAATCGCAAAGTGTGTAACTCCATTCGGAGAAATTTTAGGAGACTCGAAAAACTGTTCAGCATTGTTGGAGCGGAATGCGTATTCCTAATATGAACAAATAACCTCCTATCAAACAATGCTACTGGCGGGACATACGCATTTTGTCCATTCACAATTTGAAGAGTGGAGATAGGCAATATTCTAATCAGCTTTCCTTCAAAAACGGTTGATCTTCTGGACTTAGTCTTCTTCAGACTGTAGATATTATATTTTAGTGTTAGATGGCGTAATAATACGTATTTCAGAAAAATTGGAGTACGCAGTTTGCGATTTACACTGGACGAAATATGCTTTTCCGCATTCAATCTTTTTGTATTAAGAGAAATTGAAGAGTTCTTGAGGATGATTGTTGATCTGAAATTATGAAGGTAAATAAATTTCATAGAGAAAAGTAACCCTAGGCCCTAGAGATGCCTTCACGCATCTGTTGATGCAGCCAAGTAGAATATGTTTATGAACAACATTCGACGTTGAGAACTTGTGCTGTATCTTTATCCGTATTGGGAATTGGTCTACGGCTCACCTTCTAGGCTACTAACAGCTAGAGTCTTCTGTAGACAATTTTTCTGTCAGTTCGGCAACATAGTTCTGTTACTGTTATTCATATGATGCGTCGTGTATACATTTTCGTTTTGATTTGACGTTCGTAAACGTTATATTTTATTTTATTATTATACCATTAGTTTTCGACTGAACGAGGTGCCGCTGGCGATGACGGCCTTTGGGTCGGAGGCAGGAAGTTGAGTAAATAGAGTTTTTTTGAGGGGATTGAGATGTTTTCGAAAATACAATTTAATCCTAGAACTGGCTGATAATGTCATAATAACATAGAATGCTTTAGAATCTGTATAAATGTGGCAATATTTTCAACAACCTGGCTGAGTAAATAGAGAAATTGACTCTTCTAAAGGCAATTTTCTGTCAGTTTGGCAACATCGTTCTGTTACTGTTATTCATATGATGCGTCGTGTATACATTTTCGTTTTGGGAGATATAATTGTTCCTGGACTGATTGATAATCACATGATGACTTAGAATGCTTTAGAATCTGTATAACTGTGGCAATATGTTCATCTACCTGGCTGAGCAGACAGAGAATTGAAATATGAAATGATTAGCGTTTTTCGCATTCAATCAAAACTTTTTGTAGTATTGAAGTTTTCTTGAGGGTGATAGTTGATCTGAAATTATGGACATATATCAATATATTGATTGTGATTAGACTGATAACTCCAGGCTTTCTGAGGTTTCCCAGAAGCAAACTGGCTTGTGCAATTAGGTCTGGTTATTCAAGTGCTGGTATTTTAGGTACCTCATATGAGCATGGATCTGGCCAAAGACCCGAAATATTGAATGATCGTCTCTCATATGTTCAAACTGCTGTATTTCGCTCTGAAAATCTTAGATAGAAATAAGAAACTTGTCGCAAATGCCAACTTGGGCACTGACAAGGTTTCGACTGCTTCTTCACTCTTTCATATTGGTTTTCGATTCTGTAGGTAGTCTTCAATTCATTTTCTTTTATCAGTAAAAGAAATTGAGTAGAATAATTAAAATTATAATGTAGTTAATATTCCATCATCAGTTGTTTTCGAGTAGAGGAATTAGAATGCAAATTTCACAAAAACTTCGCGCAGAGGATCAATAAAAACTTTCAAACCATCATATCTCCTATACTGGTGCTGCTGAAGTAAATCGCTAATTAAATGGAGCAATTAATTTCTTTCCCACTCTATACTAACCTTGTCTCGATATTCTTGTGAAAAAACTTACGGTTAATTGGGTACACTGGTTTTCTTATAGTTTCAGTTTTTTTTATTATCCTACCATTCTGTTCTTCTCCCATAAAATAATTGTTAATAAAGCCATATCATACGTGGTGATAATGGCCTTGTTTGTCTTGACGCCCCTTCAACTAATGATCTCCCAAATTATTACCTTACAGTGTTATTTGATTAGCAATCTGGTGCTATACACAACCATTTTTTGTTTTTTGATATCCGTCAACCCAACACTCGCTATATCCGGTATATGATCACCTTTTTCATTAAGTTCCGCTCGCTAGAATACAAATAACGAGTGCACTCCGTTTGTTAACGTACGTAAATTGAGTCGTCAATTTGACAGGTCGTTTTTAGGTCCAGGAGTAATGACAAATCGTCTTTTTTCTCGGCGATAATGACAATGTACGCCCTAACGCGGAAATGTGCGTTGGCTATTAGGGTCTTGTTAAAATTAACGAGTGGCCTTATTATGCATCCTGAAGAGCAATTCGGATATCCAGACCTGCACAAGTAACGAAGTGTAGAGTTTTTTTTATGATGGCGTAGCCAATTATCATGTCATGGTGAAAATTAGACTTTTTCGATCAATTTCAATGATGTGACATATGTATTTTCGCTAGGTACTTGTTCGGCAGTAGATACCTACTCGTTTGGGCTTGTTGAAGCCACTTAATGTTGCAGGTTCAATTTTCACTGAAGTCGAGAAATTGACTTGACAAATCAAGCACGTTAGTGAGATATTTTCAACATAATCTATAATTTTCTGTTAGGGCTTATCATTATGGCTAGATCCAGATTTCTTGTTCTCTACCCTACTCATTCACGGAAACCCAAGGAGGTCGTCAATGGCGTTGCTAAGACCAACATCTTCCTAAGGAGCCTTGACCGTTATATTTGGACAATTGCATACCATTTGTTCAAATTCAGCTGTTTCTGCTTCTAATAAACAGAGGCAGCAAATCCATATGCTGATCTTCTTATACGGTACATATGATGTTTGTTCTGACAATGTCCCATCATCGCCTGAAGCTCAGCTCCAGACAGCTTCAGGAGCTTTTTGGTGTATGTAGGTGAAATCATATCGATTTTTTTTAACCTGAGTAGGTCCAGGATTGTTTCTCCAGATGGTTATTCTTATATTCGACTCCCATTGCTGGACCACTGTTGATAGTTTAAAAAGGTGGTCCAGTTCACTGCGACCTCAACGTCTGTTGTGCCCGCTTACAGAGCTGTTCTGACCACATCCTCCACAGTTCGCCTTCCAGTTCCAAAGATCTGATGAAATCCAATATCTGTGAAGGCTTCAACGAGGCTAGGTCCTCACTCTTACAAGTTTCTCGCCCAAGGCATTGTCTATTTAGGTACGCAATGCCAAAGCAATCCGTGACTAAATGAATGGAGGTTTCTACCTTCTCTCCACAGAACCTACACTCGTCAGTGTCCGACAATCCCATCCCCAACAGGTGCTTCCTAAGGCGACAGTGTCCTGTAAGAGAGCCAGCGAGGAGGTGTAATTGTTTCTCATCAAAATCCAGATATCTTTTGGATCTTGCTGTTTTAAAGTTCCGAAGGGACTTAGTGGAATGATCCATCCCTGGGAGATTGCGCCAGGGCTTTTCCCTCTAGGCTTTCTCCTTCTCCAGAAACTCCTTCTTATAGGTACATTTACCTATACCACCGAAGGGTTCTGGGCCAATGAGTGACATTCGTAAGCCCTCTTTGGCAAGTGTATTGGCCTCTTCGTTTCCTTTGATTCCCTAATGGCCGAGAACCCTGGTTAAAAAGACCTCATTTTTCTTGCCTACCTCATTGAGTTTGATCCGGCACACCCAGATCATCTTTGAGTCGATGACGTAGGAGCTCAGTGCTTTAAAAGCACTTGACTATGGCTATATCGCACATCTGATGACAGATAGTACAAGCATATTGACATCTTAAGCTAATCGGACCTTAGAGATGGCCCAGTGTCAAGTTAACAAAATAAAAAACAATAGACCAGTACATGATAGTCTATAGGCCAGCGCCTGTTTTTCATAATGATAACTAACAATCTGAATATTTGCGAGTAGCTTCATTTTGACGAGACGCCCAACTTTTTCCTCCACGAAAATTCTCGATAGTGAATAATGTTAGAGGGGTGAACGTTCAAATTTAATTACTAACAGCTACTTTATTGATTGAATCTCGAAACAATTTCATTACAAATTGAAAACAATAATTGTCCTACAAAAATGATGATTATATCAAAGTGTCCCCCACTCCCAACATGAATCAACAACTAGGTCTAAAAAATTATTACTAACCGGCTGATTTTTTCACTGTTGCTTAGCAAATATTTCATGTATGAACTAGTCACATTATCCTACAAATTGAGTGGTACGTTTTTCCACTAAAATAGTATTAGATTCAACTTCTCTATGATTTTTAGTCGAGTTTTTAGTATGAAAAGTAGTTATCTTCGGCGGCTCACCATCACGGTGGTCTACCATTGTGGATCTAGAAAGAAATGGCGCATTATTAAAAATCCATGCCAATTTGGCATGATAGTTATAACGTACATGACAGTTGTTTCAGTTCCAGTGACTGGTCCGTAACGTTGCTTAACTCCGATTATTCGAACATTGGATCATATTTTCATTAGTTACCCTCTATTTCGTTCACCTCTTAGTGCACATCTAGTTTTAATAACAAACAATTTGCAAAGTAAGCATCCCGCGGCTCGTTTGCAAAAGAATTATTTTACATTAATTGGGAGTTAATTTATAATTCTATGTACAGGGCGGTTGCGATTTGATTTATAAAATTGTTGCAAAAGAATTATTTTACATTAATAGAGAGTTAATTTATAATTCTATGTACAGGGCGGTTGCGATTTGAGTTATAAAATTGTTGAAAATATAGAGGTTATTTTAGAATTCAGCGAAAAAACAATGATACACGAATTAAACTGCGGTGTAGTATTTAGCAACAAGGAGTCCAGGAATATGTTTCTTACGAGGTGAACTATATTTCCGCAAATCCTCCAAAATTCGACAGATATAAATTCATTTGAGAAAATCGCTCATTATTCAATTCACAACTTAATAATTCTCTGAATTTAGCATAAATTTAATTGGTGGTGTTCTTCAAAGTAAAATAATAAGAGATATTGAAATTTTTATTCCTTCATCCAAATTATTGGCCAAGAAATCAATGATGTACGATAATGAATAAAGAAAAGAGTAAAAAGAGAGTTTTTTGTGGCTCGACGTGGTGCCCGTGTGGTTCCATTCACCATTATGGTTTCCTATACCACAATGCTTTTTACGGCAACCTTGTCGAGCTCAGAGCATAGTCTTGACTTATTCCTTATGGAATTTCATCCGGAATGTCAATACTTTCTAACGATTTGCAGAAAAAATATGATTTCGATTGAAAAGTTCCTAATTGTGTTGAATATGTGTGTTTTTTCTAACACACATTTCCAAACTAATGACAAAGTGAAACGCTCGTTAAAAAAACGCCTGCAGAATTATCTAGCACAACCATTCTTTGAATAACTTAAGTAATACATAAATAGTAGTCAAGAAACCAACATCATCCAACATGTGAAATAATGTACGATCAGACTAATCATTGAGGTCTGCTATCCTCAATTCCCTGACAAACGATAACTAAACCAGTTAACGTGATCAGAAACACTTTAGCGCTGAATTTACTGCGAAATTTGAATAAATTCTTGTCAACAATAATGATTATCCATTTAGTGGCTTTCGTTTCTGAATAAACGAAGCCAATCAAGGAAACGTCTGTAACTGTAATTCCCTTATTTATTGAGAGAATGGCATGCGTGAGTTCAACTTTCTTCGGCTGATAGAGCTGAATTCGAAAAAAAATTATAGTCATCTCAAAAATACGCTTTAATCCAGTCACTAATCAAAATCACATCAGCCTCGATTCATTTGAATAGTTGACTCTTCGAAAATTGAAGTTTGTGCTGAGGAAAATACGAATTGAAATTATTAAATTGTCGTTAAAGAAAGTGGAGACAGATTAAAGGCAAATGACATAGTGGAATCGTGATTATATGAATCATTTCAGAGGGAAGAAATGTTGTTAATTTAATATTCAAGGAATAGTCATTTATTCATCTGCTGCGAATTGATTTGTTTTGTTTTTCATTTCATATTATTCTTTTTTTATAAAGGGATTGTATACGAATAAAAATATTCGTAATGTAGTCAAATGAGTATAATATTCATTTAAACAGAGCATAACTTCCATAGTCCTATATTTGATTCTGTCCCTGATGCAAATCAGACCGTTCAGGCATTGAATATAAAAATACAAGAAATATTCAGGATATTATGCATTTGTACCCAGATTAATATTGTGCATTGTTTAGAATGAATATTATTATTATTGATTGATGAAAACTCCAAGTTTAAAAGTAATTCTTTCAAAACTTAATCTTTCGAATAGGGCGAACTTCTTTCGTTTGTAAACGATACATTCTGTAAACAATTGATAGAGAACTTTTCTGGTGGTTTTTGAAAAGTAGTTCGTATGAGTAATAGTAAATATCAATAATAATGAATGAATGAAAAAATTGATATTTTGGTTCGATTAATTCGAACTCTTTAGTTTAGTTAGTTTAGTTTAAAAAGGGGTTATAGTTCACTGCGACCTCAAGGTCTATTGTGACTCCTTACAGAGCTGTTCGGACCCTACGCTCACAGCTCGTCTTCAAGTTCCAGAGATCTGATAAAATCCAATATTTGTGAAGGCTTCAACGAGGCCTCACTCTTAGGCTGCAATGCCAATGCAATGCAATGATTAGGTAAATGGGGGTTTCTTCCTCCTCCCCGCTGAACCTACTTTCGTCAGTGTCCGATAATCCCATCCTCAACAGGTGCTTCCTGAGGCGACAGTGTCCTGTAAGAAAGCCAGTGAGGAAGTGTAATTGTTTCTTACTAAGATCCAGATAACCTTAGTGGAATGATCCATCCCTGGGAGATTCCGCTAGAGTTTTTCCCTCTCGGCTTTTTACTTTTCCAGAAACTCCTTCTTATAGGTATATTTACCTTGTATTGGCCTCTTCGTTTCCTTTAATTCCCGAATGGCCGGGAACCCAGATTAAAAAGATTATTTTTCTTGCCTACCTCATTGAGTTTGTTTCGGCACTCCCAGATCATTTTTGAGTCGATGACGTAGGAGCTCAGTACTTTAATAGCAGCTTGACTACCTGGATGTATGGCTATATCGCACTATAATTTCTTTCTAGATTTATGTCTAGACATCTTTCAATAGCTTGAAAGACGTTCATACCAGTCTCTCTGTTATTCGAACTCTTTGTGACAACACTCTCTGACATGACCTGAACCAATATAACGCAGAGAACATTGTCAAAACATATTTCATTCATATCGGATGAACGATCATTTCGATTAGAATATCGAATATACATAAATCTCATTCTGTTAATTTAATTTTTCGACTTTTCTGCTCGAATTTCAACTCCGAAAATTTCAATTTATAAGGTTGTTCTTTTTGAAAGTAGTTGAATTTACCGCTAGTCTTCGGTTCTAATTCAAGATCATAACAGGCATTTGGCAGAAAAATCTTGTAATCAATCTTGTTCAATAATAAACTAGTAGATTAAATAAGTGTTAGTTAAGAATAACGATTTTTTGTGTAGTGTTTCACGAAAATTATTCTCATCTCTTCATAGCAGTATTTTGTGATTCTTTCAATTATTCATCTCTTTCACTTATCATGGATTATTTCATGCAATCTACGATGAATAATGGTTCGTGTGGGTATGTGGTAAATATAAATTTCAAGAACTGTTTTCTTTAAAGTTTTTATCATTCTTTAAAACACATTTCGTTTCGAATCTTCGGTTCAAGAGTTGTCAGAATGAAGAAGCAATCACCTGTGATGAAATCCGTGTGAATTCATCCTGAGTAGAATACTTTTTTCAACCTTCCACCAATCCATTAAAAAGTGATTAATCTTGAAAATTTCTTCATCTCAAATACCTTGCCGCCTCTGCGTTTTCTCGACTATAAAATCGAGAATTCGTTTCAAAATAACTTATTTGAACAGAACGCATCGATTAAAGGATGATAAAAAACATAAATGAGCCATTCGTATGGATTTAATAGTCCTCGGAGTAATAATAATTAGGGATCTAGTATTTTAATGGGCGGAGTAAGGCTCTTCAGTTGTTTCTGTTGTATCATAAAAACTTGAAGACGTAGAATAAAAAATCTGAAAAATTGGAAAACTTTCAAAAATTTTGATGTTAGGTATTCAAACTTGAAGCCAAGCTCATGTTCATATCATGCCAGCGACAGGAAATGAAGTATGGGAGTTGGTTGCCAGTTGGAAGGCGGATATCCGATTTTTTTTTCGCTATGTTGTAATTGTTGTAATTGAATTCGTATAACTACATATTATAGACTTTATTAGATACACATACCTAATCAGATCTAATTGTATTACGTTTCACAAGGATCATTCATTATTATTTGAATTCGGTTGAAGATAATTTCAAGGATATGCAGAATCAGGTCTCTTTAAAATGAAATCAACTTTCCCATGATTTTGAGAAAATCTCTGTGAAGTTTCTTCTGCCTTATAGTTAGCGAATATCATTTCCATTAAACTGGTAGTTGAAATATATTGAATAGTGAAGTTATTGAGTTCTGATCTGCGTTTTTCACTCTATTTTACTGAATTTTTTCATGAAGTCAGAAGTCATAAGTCTTCTTGCAATGATTCCAACGTTGAGGGATCAATGGTAGTGGGTCATCTTGTTTCTGGTTTTTGCTCTTTGTTCCATTTGCAATTTGATCCAGATTTTTTCTATTCTCGTGCTGATCTCTCCAATCGATGCCATTAGCAATGAAATTTCTCGAACTTTTGTCGTTTAGAATTGGGAATGTGCAGAGGCTGAATGATTTCGACAACAAACTCTTCCATGGTTTGCTTGGGCGGTACACACCATGTCGCTACCGACGTTCGCCTTCCTCTAGACCGGGGGCGAATGGCAGCTCAGAACCAAACACACAAGAGAACAGCCAATAAATCCCGAGAAAACATCGAAAACGCCATCCTCACGAAATAATATCAAGATCCCACGTTTCCGAGAACCTCAGCAGCGCATCGCTACAAATGCACCACGGTCTCATGAAATAAGAATGTACCGTATTTCAAGTTGACAAATCAAGCGAGATTCACGTTATCGTCCTGCTAAAATAATTTATGCCTCGATTTGAAACAGGACAGTTCAAAAACAAACTTTGAACATTTGTCGCGTACACGTGATTTACGACAGACCACTGCCAGCAGTGAGCGGAGGAGCTTCTGTGGCCGAGAAAAAGCCACGTGGGATCGAAACGGAACCCTGCATCTATTTTTGTCACTGCTGCGCTAGACATTCAGTCCACGAATATTCTGATCGTAATTGAATTCAGTATGAGAAATTGAGTTGAAATGAAATGTGACTTGAGGTTTCTCTACTATAGCTTGAGAATTATTCAATATTGATCATTTTAAGATCTCGGTGGAGTGTTGGGATGTCGAAGTATGAGCCAATATAGATTGTAATAGTCATTCACATATTACTGAAATAGTTGGTTCCCCACCTTCCATTACTCACGGCATTTCGACTTCTTATTTCAATTTGTATTCAAAATCTTCTCTGGAGAAATGACTGCCATCGAAGTTCAATTTCGAAAAATTCAATTATAATTCAAGCTAGCAAATGTTTTCCGATACACTCAAATTCATTATTATCATTTCATTATGAAACATTTGAGGTGGATCGAAATATTCCTCTTATGCTGCTCAATATTTCAATCAATTTGAAATTGGATTGCTATGTCTGTAAAATTTATGGAATTCCTATGTGGAACTTCCCTATAACGAAGCGCTAAATCCGCAAAAATAATTCGTTTTTCTTTAGTCAGCAATGTCGCGGTGGACTTCGGTGATAAATTGAGTTTATCATTCAAACTCCACTTGCTTTTAGACATTTCGCACAACTTTTCACACTAGCGTAATGATTGGATTGAAACGAAACAGCCAGGGGTGTGTTTGAAACTGTGTCAGAAGGATCTCTCTGCCCGCTGTAATAATGGACGGGATTTATTACGAACGTCCGGAAAATTTCGAAAAAACTCACCCTTATACCTTCTATATTTTATTGAAGAGAGAACTTACCTTGTTGTAGAGGGTGTTTTAACATGGAATTTGTATTCAAGGTGCAATGTCTTGTACGAAATTCGTTATACAGACGTTCGTTATAGGGAAGTTCCACTGTAATTACACGGTTTTTAAAAAGAGGTTTTTTATGGCAGACCAATGTCTCTATAATTTCGAACCAAATAATATTATTCAAAATCCCTGTGACGTTTATGTTGTTGACATATCTAGATTCAGATAGATTCCTTTGGGAACATAATACGAGTGGGAATCATTTTCACGTTTATTCATATTGATTGACCGATTATTCAAATATGTATATCCTGAGAGATATTGGTTTCATTTGATCGTTTTATGAATTTAACTCTTCTGTTAAAAGCATATAAAAACAGAAGCTATTAGTGGTGATACAGCATTTTGAAGGAAAGCTACCTCAGCGAAAAGTCTTGCTGACTTGAAAACTCGATCTGGTATTTTGAATTTGATTTTTTTGTTCCCAATATAATGTGAAGTAAGAAGCTTTTGCCTCTTGTTCATATTGGAATAACGATAAATCAAATCTATTCACTTATAAATTCACTTTCCTGTTCGAATCTTACAACCTACCCTCAAGTATAAAACTAGTTTTACGCCTGGTCTTTTCTAATATGAACGTTATATTGTTCTATTCTTTTAACACCACTTTCTTCTTTGCAGGTGAGTTTCGCCATCCATCGGAAGCATAGAAGCAGGTAAACAAACCACATCAATAAAACAGTCGAACCGATTCCTCTATCGACCACCAATCAGCCCAACGAAATTAGAAAGTCATGTGGCGTCGCTCCACTACCGTTGACATGTTTCCAGTTAGGATTTCGGCGATAAAAACAATCCCTTCATAAATTCTGTGCACTTGTCCCGTCATGCAGCTCTGTGACTCAGCGGGCAGTCGTCTCGATTTACAAGCGCCGTATGTGTGTCTTCTAGTCTTTCTAAATTTGATGGCGACCCGATATCGCGGCTGCTAGCTGCTGCGACATGGGAGCCGAACTAATGTAGATTTCTGTGTTCCATTGAGTATCTGCACTGACTGTAAACTTTTCCTCGAACTCTACCGTCATTAATCGTTATTATGATTATATTGGTGAAACTTCGACGAATATATTGCAAATATGAGCCCGATTCACATTGTTAGAGTGAATGGAAGAAGTAATAACCTACTATTAATGTGAAGATATTGTGCTATAGTATAGTAGAGTGGATCTAGCACGTGTGGAATAGTACACTCCACTAACCCATCCCCACTTGCAGAATTTTACTCTACTCTACTGGTTAACTGATTAACTATACCCATATCAACAGATAATTTACATTGGTAGAGTTTTAACTATTCCCCTACTAGCATAATGTATAAACAAATTGTGAAAGTGACAGTTGAATACTAAAGGTAGTACACGGTAGAGTAGAGTGGATAACACGTACGGAATAGAACACTCCAGTAACCCATCCCCACTTGCACAATTTTACTCTATTCTACTGGTTATCTGATTGACTATACCTATGTCAACAGCCCGGTTTACATTGGTAGAGTTTTAGCTATTCCCCTACTAGCATAATGTATAAACAGAATTTGCAAGTGACAGTTGAGTACTAAAGGTAGTGTACGGTAGAGTAGAGTAACATTAACCCATTCCCACTTCCACAATTTTACTCTACTCTACAGGTTAACTGGTTGACTATACCAATGTCAACAGATATTTGTCTGGTTTCAGTAGAGGATATTGTGTCTTTTCAAACCCGGTTTACATTGGTAGAGTTCTAACTATTCCCCTACTAGCATAATGAATGAACACAATGTGCAAGTGACAGTTGAGTACTAAAGGTAGTATACAGTAGAGTAGAGTATCACTAACCCATTCCCACTTCCACAATTTTACTCTACAGGTTAACTGGTTTACTATACCAATGTCAACAGATAATTGCCAGGTTTTAGTAGGGGATATTAGCGTCTTTCTTTTCTTCCTGGTTTGATTCTGCCAATACTCAGTTCTAACTTTCCCTTCTAATTACTAACAACTTGAATACAGGTACTGTACTAATGTTGAGTATTTCCCTAAAAAAATACTACCAATCAGCTCAACGAAAATAGAAAGTCATGTGGCGTCTCACCACTACCGTTGACATGTTTCCAGTTAGGATTACGGCAATAAAAACAATCCTTTCATAAACTCTGTGCACTTGTCCAGTCATGCAGCTCTGTGACTCAGCGGGCAGTCGTTTCGATTTACAAGCGCCGTATGTGTGTCTTCTTGTCTTTCTAAATTTGATTGCGACCCGATATCGCGGCTGCTGGCTACTGCGACATGGGAGCCGAACTATTGTACATTTCTGTGTTCCATTAACTATCTGCATCTGAACTTGCAATGAGTATAAACTTTTCTTCACAAGTACCTCGAGATCTACCGTCATTGATCGTTATTATTATTATTAAAATTGGTGGAACTTCGACGAATATATTGCAAACATGAGCCCGATTCACATCGTTAGAGTAAATGGTAGAAGTACTAACCTTCTATTTCCCTACATAATGGGAAGAGATTGTGCTAAAGTGATAGTAGATTACAGTGGAGTGGATCTAGCACGCGTGGCATAGTACACTCCACTGACGCATCCCCACTTCTACAATTGTACTCTACTGGTTAACTGAATGACTATACCAATGTCAACAAATAATTGCCTGGTTTCAGTAGATGATATTGTGTCTACTTAAGCTTGGTTTAAATTGGTTGAGTTCTAACTATTCCCCTACTAGCCTAATGTATAAACAGATTGTGTAAATAGTACACTTCACTAACCCATTGTTGACTATACCAATGTCAACAGATAATTGCCTGGTTTCAGTAGAGGATACTGTGCCTTCTTAAGCCCAGTTTACATTGGTAGAGTTCTAACTATTCCCCTATTAGCATAATGTATAAACAGATTGTTCAGGTGACAGTTGAAAACTAAAGGTGGTACACGGTAGAGTAGAGTGGATATAGCACGTGCGGAATAGTACACTCTACAATTCCATCCCCACTTCCACAATTTTACTCTGCTCCACTGGTTCACTGGTTGGGTATACCAAAATGAACAAACATTTTGTTCGGTTTCAGTATAGGATATTCGCGTCTTCCAAGTCCTCTTAGTTTTATTCTGCAAATACTTAGTTCGAACTATTCCTTCAAATTACTAGCAACGCGAATACAGGTACTCTACTAAGAGTAGAGTATTTCCCTAAAAACATACCACCAATCAGCCCAACGAAATTAGAAAGTCATGTGGCGTCTCACCACTACCGTTGACATCTTTCCACCTAGGACTACGGCAATAAAAAGAATCCCTTCATAAATTCTGTGCACTTGTCCCGTCATGCAGCTCTGTGACTCAGCGGGCAGTCGTTTCGATTTACAAGCGCCGTATGTGTGTCTTCTTGTCTTTCTAAATTTGATGGCGACCCGATATCGCGGCTGCTGCTGCTAAGACATGGGAGCCGAAACTGGAGATCTTACGTGAAAAAATTTGAATATGTATGCGTTGACCGGGCACGAATTTGAATATTTCACACGCTCCCGGGTTCTGGAGGTGAGGAAAAATGGAACGTGTTTTCGGTGCGGTCGTTTATTTCTGGAGTTGATTTGCTAGGGTTCGTGTAGATGGCGCGCAATGTATTTGAGCGATTTGAGGAAGTTAAGATGTTCATAGTAAAGAAAAATTTTGAAAGGAGAAATTTGTTATTGTTTTCACAAATTAAGATGATTTCTTTCAAGCAATTACGAGCCAAAAGTTCTTCACCTCAATTAAGATCTTGCAATGAATTGTGAGATTATAGAAACATTTGCTTCACGAGTTTGATCCAACCAAATGTGATTTTTGTCATTGCAATTCTACCAAATTTGTCATTTAGATACTATTCATAGGTTTCCTCGAAAATGAGACTTTTCGGATATTGTCCCATAGTGTTCTTGAAATAATACAAGCAGAAATACCTGCCATCAAATGAAGAATTTCATAAACAAGATTGCATTTTTAGTATGCTTTTCGTTCTTTCAGCATTATCAAAAGTGTTTTTGGTATTAATCGGAAAATAAATGTTTGCCTACTCCTTACTTCATGTCATATTCTATGCTGTTTCTTTAATTTTCGTCAGTCTTCAGCAATTCAAGATTTTGCCTATCCTGAGTCACCCCCTGAAGATCTGAGGAAGCCTGTCCTACTATGGAAGCAGATTTTAACTTTGTCCAGGTTACGTTTCCATTCACGAGATATTTTCTGTTAGTAGTGCTTCTCTTCGTTTGAACTCTTTTTTTTTCCTTTTGCCATTTGTCTTTTGCGATAGTGATATACAGCAAGATAAGCTGATTATTATTCTTATTAGAGATCAGATGTTTTTGATATCAACAGACGGTTGACTGATTGGGTTTTTGGTTATTGACTTGAAAGCTGCTTCTTTCAATTTTACACATTTTAATTTCTTCTTTTCATATTATAGAATCTTAACCCATAGCATCCTACGGAGCATGATGGACAAGCTTTGACTTATCTTCTTGTTGAAATATTTTTTTATCTTCATTGGTTCGAACATTCAATGGACGTTTAGTTCCTCCAATGTAGGCTCAATCGCAATCATGGGTCCTTCATATATGCAATTTTTGGTTGGTTAGTTTTCGTTATCAAGTTTTACTGAAATATGATAATATCTTGAGTCTTTAGTTTTGTTATAAAATTGAAATTATTTTTTTTTCTTCTTTTCTCTTTCGATAATCCTTCAACATATACATGTATAGTATTGGACTTTGGTTATCGTTCGGTTTTACTTGTTGTTTTTTATGGTTCTATACTATTGCATCCATTTGCTTTGCTCTTTTTTCACAATTTCTTGAAATGCTGAAACAATTATTGAACAGAATGGTATAGAACCACTTCCTACAACAACCGAACCAACATAAACAATAACCATATGTTAAAGGGTTATCTGAAAAGATTAGGACATAAGTATGTAGACAGAACCTCTAGTACTCTGGTTGCAACTTTTTGGAGCTGCAGCCCCCCCAAAGATTTTAACAGTTTCAATTTTTCCTGAGTTTATTTTTTTGCAACTTTAGTATTTGTTGTATCATCAAGAATTGTTCAGTTCAGTCCCCCATATAACAAAATCCTGGCTGCGCCAGTGGAATAAAGGGTTCTAAATTAGCACATATCGTTCAAAAGCTGTCCTCTATTAGGGTGAAAGAGCTGTCTATGTATGCTCTGGATGATATACCCTCCTTGAATGTTCTTTGAACGTAAGCTCCGAAATATGAGTTGGATACTAGTTTATTTAAACCGATTGATTTTATTATTTGCTTTCGAACATGATATATTTCACTTGGTGCACAAAATACTTTAGTTCTGAACTAGCGTTATTTGCGTTTATTTTTTCGTTTGCCAAATATGATTATATTGCCAGTACAGGATCCCATCGCATCTGCGTGAATCTGTGATCTGACCTTTCCATCATTGACCAATTACCCCAAAAACTCATCGGCTAGGCTATTCCCAGGCATATCGTCCCACTCATCGCTCGCTGTAGCAGTCGCGTTAAGCCCGATTTGCATGCACACCGCATTACGCGATGACGACACGAAGATAGACCTCGGACCGACTTGTTGGCAGCGGATACGGGCCGATAGGCACTAGCTGCCTCACCCACAATTTGTCCCATAGCACAGGGTTCCGCGCGTCGCGGCTATCTGCGATGATCCATCTCGAGGAGATATAATAGCGCGCGTCCTACGTGGCGCTTGTTAGACGGCTGACGTGGGCGGAGGAGAAGACAAAAATGGGGTTTTTTGAATGGGAAGAATATGAAGAGTTCTTAAGTAATATGGGAAGATGTATGGTACACATATTGAATCATCATGTGTTCGTTCGACCTTTTGCAATATGTCGGCGTTTTGTAGGAAATATAATTCATACGTACTCATACTCGTATTAGATACTCACAAGACTATTACAAGCAAATGTTCCAACTGCAGCCTCTAAGGATGAATGACTACCTTCGCCAAAGAACGAGTTGATGTTCTCTACTGGGCTTTTCACGACTCACTGTGCCATGAGATACCACCTACACAATATGAGTAACCATTATGCTTATCATAGGATGTGTGAGTAATTCAATGTTGGAATATCATTTGGGCTATTTTCATCGGTTTTGCTTTTTGCATTCAACTTATCGGCCTGCATTCACCAGCCTTCATAACGAAAACTTAAGACTAACTTTCAGTCTTGCAACTTTTGTCACTCTTTGATGTTAAAACAATCATCGATGACTTTGAGTCATTTTTGGTTGATCCAATTCATTCATTTATTTTTTTGAGCTGAATATTATTGGAGCCCAGATTGTTTTGAGATCAACAGATTGACTTTTTGATAATTGACATGAAAGCTACTTCCTGCGATCTTTTACGTTTGAGTTTATCTTCGTTGGGTAGTATGGAAGCTTCATAATAAAATATATTCAATCAAAAATAGATTGAAGTCATCAATAATTGTTTTCTGGAAATTGCTTTTCTGAATGTTTCAAGTATCGAAAGGTTTTCTGACTAATGATGGCCTAAACGTTGATTAAAATCAGCAAAAGTGGCATTCCTGGATAAGTGGTACACTGCACAGACAGCCACAGTTCAAAAACTTGATTGAGCAAGTTGACTGAACAAGACAAGAACAAGAGGGTATAACATTCCTGAAAAAAGTAATGGTAACGCTAAAAAAGTTGACATAGTAATACTCCGCATGGACTGTTGATAGGCCAATGAAGCGTTAACTTCAGCAACATTAGTAGGAAAACGGTTTTAAGAGTGCTAAGGCAAGTTTGATGAACTAGGCAATCACAATGCAGTCTCCTTGTGTGAATCCCAGAGCACTCTGTCGTCAAGGGAAACGGAAAAAATGATAATCTCGGCAAGAAGGCTAGACCTTTCATAAAACCCTTTTGTGATATAGGAAAGATCACCTGTTAAGAATTCTCGAGGAAGGAGGAATCAGAAAAGGGTGCACTGTGGGTGTATCTCCCAGGGTTGAAGCATCCCAAAAAATTCTTATAAAATTTCTACAGAAATCAGGGATCCTTTGGATGGTTTAATATCTGAACTGAAGGAACCATAAACTATTCGCGTATACTATATGAGTATGGTAACGCTAAAAAAGTTGACATAGTAATACTCTGCATGGGCTGTTGATAGGCCAATAAATCGTTGACTTTCGGCAACATCAGTAGGAAAACAGTTTAAGAGTGTTAAGGCAAGTTTAATGAACTAGGCAACTACAATACAGTCACGGTGATGTGGATCCTAGGGCACTCGGTCGTCAAGGGAAACGGAGCGATGGACTATCTCGCCAAGAAGGCTAGACCTTTCGTAGAACCCTTTTGTGGCATAGGACAGATCATCTTTCGTTAAGAATACTCTAGGAAGAAGGAATTAGAAAAGGGTGCACTGTGGGTATATCTCCCAGGCTTGAAGAATTTCTATAGAAATCAATTATCCTTCTGAGTAGTTTAACATCTGAAGTGAAGGCCTCACAAACTCTTCACGATGAACAGCCTAGAGCCGCCCCTGAACGCCATCAGTAATATTCACACCCTTCACTTCTGAAAACTATCATTAAAGTACATATTGTTGAGTCTTCCCAATAAACACACAAACGTATACAAAACGTTTATTGATGGTGGCTGAAGTAGATTCAACGTTGTACGTTGAATTTGCTACGTTACATCCGACACAGAAATTCAACCAAACGTTGACTCTACATATAATATACGTTTACGATTCAACTGGTTTATTTATCCACCATTAGGAAACGTATATTCATTACATTTTCTCGAACGTTTTTTCAGTGTGTGCTCAGAAACGTTGAATGATCCACTTTTCTTCAACTAAGACGTTAACCAACTTGTATTCTACTCAAAATTCAACCAATTTTTGAATCTTATCAATTTACCATGATGCAGCTAAAATTCAACAAACGTTGACTCTACATATATTATACGAACACGATTCAACTGGTTTTACGAAGTGAGTTCAGTAACAATGAATAAAGTTGAATGATTTACTCTTTATCAACTTAGAAGTAAACCAACATTTTTTCTACTCAAGATTCGTCCAGTTTTTGACTCCATTCGATGATCAGTGTGTAGATAATACGTTCAATGTAATTTTGCAGGGAACTTCCCATCGGATCATGTCAATGGAAAACGTTCGCAAAGGAGAAGTTCCTTTTGTTTTGAATTACCTAAGCCCCATTTCGCACCAAGCCAGTCCAGTCCAGTCGAGTCAAGTCACTTTAGGATTGGAACTATTAACTTCGTTTAAAATCGTTTAAAACAAATGGAATGTGAAATCAAGGGCCTAGTATGAAACTAGATTTCACATTCCATTGTTTTAAACTATTTTAAACGAAGTTAATAGTTCCAATCCTGAAGTGACTTGACTCGACTGGACTGGACTGGCTTGGTGCGAATGGGGCTAGGGAATACCATATTTCAACGTTTATTCTCAGCAGATATTCAACGTCAAAACTAGTAGCGATAGAACGTATTAGAAACCTAATTGCCAAATTGTGTTTCGTGTGCGCAACTCATC
Source organism: Propylea japonica (assembly GCA_013421045.1). NCBI lineage: Eukaryota > Metazoa > Arthropoda > Insecta > Coleoptera > Coccinellidae > Propylea > Propylea japonica. Next base: position 108,644,865 of record CM024239.1, read on the forward strand.
TGTACCGAACTTATTTCCTACATTTCTTATTTTGAATTCTTCATTCGTTCAAAATATTAAATCCATTATAAAAAATAACCTTGCATTCATATCATGAATCGTCTTTACTAAAGTCATTCAATAAGAAAATTATGAAGATTCTTGAAAGATAATGAATTGCTGTCCTTGGCAACGGTGTACAAGAGTCAGCAGGTGCTGTGATGAAGTTGATCTGGATAATGCTAGAGCGATCTTGTTGCATTCTGCAGTCTACAAATTGAGTAGTGAGCCACCAGACCGTTTGCTTTAGCTATTTTCAACTTTCGTCATTATGTGATTTGTTTATAAGTGCGATAGGGCCTACAGAGATTTTGGTAAGTACCTATCACTACCTTGAAGTTTCATTTTCATTATTGATTTATGATATTCATAAGAAGTATATGTTTTTCTCTAAAGGATTGTCAGTTATAAATAACATATCTGAAACCACCAAGCCACTCATCTGCTTTTCCAAAAAAAAATTTTTGTGTTTTCCATACTAAATGATTTTTGAAATTGTCCACACGTATACGAATGGTAGAAGTAAGTTCATGAAAACTAGATAGGGAAAAAATACCAAATGCCGAACATATAACTCTATCGTTACAGATATGATCGCGTGTTTATTGTTCAGCAATATTGCCTAATGATTATTGTTTTATAGGTTGCCCGATTGAGGCCTGTCGAAGAATAATTGTCTTGAAGACCATGCCAGAAGAATTTTTAGATTCATTGTGAGTTATGACAACCGATTTAGGCTGCCTCTACAATTGGTAATGCAGGGAAAAAAGCATTTCCTAGGCAATACAACTCATTTATGGTAAGGATTCATTTTGTAGACCTATATTATCGATATCTAATTAGCATTATTTGTGTTGTTTCAGTGGCTGCCAAGAAAGAATTTAGGACAGCGACAGATTTACAAATAGCGGATACAACAAAGGCTTCCCTAAAATTTGCCAAGAGAAGGCTCAAGGATACTGCAACGAGTAGAGAAAAAAAGTTTAAATATTATAAGTGCAATGCATTTGGAAATTTGTGATTGTGTTTCTATGTTTCTTATGTTCGAAATTTATATTTTAGTTAATATAAAATATTTATAAATCTGTGTTAATTCAAATAAAAATTTAAAAATATTTTTACTCAGGGTTGATTCAGTCCTTGAGATGTAGGTTACTTTGAAACTCAATATGAACGTTTCATATTTGTGGTATTTTGGTATAAAAACGAACGTTGAGAATTCGTTTACCATCAACGTTATTTCCGAAACCAAAATTCTTCGTTACATTGAAACTAAATAATAACGTTACATCACGGTATTTTACTCATGACAAAGAGGAGGCTTGCAACGTTAAATCAACCTTGATTCAACGTGCGATAAAAACGTTACGGTGAAACAAAAAGGAAACGTATTTACCTACGACATTTTACAGTTTTTTCAACGATGAAATATAGTGACGTTACCTAAAAAATCCAACGTGTTTTAATCGTTACTGTGTTTATTGGGTTTCGATCTGTATATAAGCTCCTGATAAAAAATCATATGTAAATTTTCCTACCTATCCTTCTCTACAATTTCCATCACAATCACATATACGCACACCTGAACAACTCTCAAACCAGAAAAAAATACTCCGAACATCTCATTAATTTAACAAGCATGTATTCAACGTTCTCTGTAATGACTTTTCAACCACATCCCATCAAATTCATATAATAACATTCAGCGTTTTCATGATAGCGCTATACCAGTCCATGAAATATGCATTCCCTTCTTTTTCTTGCTAGGTAGAATTTCTTCCAGAATAAGTAGCAACTACCCCTTTCAACAGACCGTCATGTTCATGTTAAATAATCACCGATTATGCCATAGACCGAGAAACAACGTGGAGTTCTAATTTAGGACAATTCACAGGCAATAAAAAACAAGTACATATTCTGAAAGCAGTTGAAGTCGTCTACTTGGCTCATCACAAGGCACTGTTTCGTGAGAGACCGCCAACATAGTATGAATAACTCTGATATCATAGGTTATGTGATAAGCCCTGAAACTTTCGAAACATATGAGGCAGAAATCAGGCTTGATAAGCTGCAAGGCATTTTCCTCCTGCTAACCAACTTTGTAGAGGATATAACATTCCTGAAAAAAAGTATGAGTATGGTAACGCTAAAAAAGTTGACATAGTAATACTCTGCATGGACTGTTGATAGGCCAATAAAGCGTTGACTTTCGGCAACATCAGTAGGAAAACAGTTTAAGAGTGTTAAGGCAAGTTTAATGAACTAGGCAACTACAATACAGTCTCAGTGGTGTGGATCCTAGGGCACTCGGTCGTCAAGGGAAACGGAGCGATGGACTATCTCGCCAAGAAGGCTAGACCTTTCGTAGAACCCTTTTGTGGCATAGGACAGATCATCTTTCGTTAAGAATACTCTAGGAAGGAGGAATTAGAAAAGGGTGCACTGTGGGTATCTCCCAGGCTTGAAGAATTTCTATAGAAATCAATTATCCTTATGAGTAGTTTAACAACATCTGAAGTGAAGGCCTCACAAACTCTTCACGATGAACAGCCTAGAGCCGCCCCTGAGCGCCATCAGTAATATTTACACCCTTCACTTCTGAAAACTATCATTAAAGTAAATATTGTTGAGTACTTCGATCTACATATAAACTCTTGATAAAAAATCATATGTAAATTTTCCTACGTATCCTCCTCTACAACTCCCATCACAATCACGAAAACACACACCTGAACACTGAACAACTCTCAAACCAGAAAAAAAATACTCCGCACATCTCATTAATTTAACAAGCATGTAATCAACGTTCTCTGTAATAACTTTTCAACCACATCCCATCAAATTCATATAATAACATTCAGCGTATTTCATGATAGCGCCATACCAGTCCATGAAATATGCATCCCGTTCTTTTTCTTGCCTGGTATAATTTCCTCCAGACCCATAAATACGCTCAGAAATTATCTAACGAAGTTATTCCAAAGTGCGTGCATTCGCGCAATAATGATTTAAGTTTTCAACGAATAAAGCCCGGATGCCATACGACAATTAGCAAAATGACCGTCGTTCGTCACAAGACCTGCTGCTGCTCTGCACTGGCAAACAGGATGCGACTCAATCTGGGACAACTGGATCGACTTTCAATTAATGCGATCAGAATTAATTGAAATGAATTCGTGGGACGTATGGTGTTTTTTCAGGTGAAATACGAAGTGTGTTTGGTTGCTTCGGACGGATGTGGAAATCGTTCCTGCGTTAGGTATCTTGTGATTTTTTTATGTGTTTGTTTTTGTAGGAATTAGAGGTCGAAAAAAATGTCAGCCGTTCGAGAACACGCTCTTTTAAAAATGGTGAAAAACGCTGAAGACTTGGTTATTTGGCTGAGGGTCTGAACATCTAGATTGATGTCATTAATTGGTCGAATAGTTCAAGAGTTATATTTACTATCGCAGATATACAGAAATTGGTTCATCGGGCTTTCTTCAATTGCAGATGATAACTTTGGATTCTGTTACGTGGATAAAGGATTAAATCTAACTAATCGTTCAAACTGAGTGTTTGGTGCAGGTATTAGTTTTTTTCGAGTTTCATTTGAGAAGGTACTACTTCTGAGCTGAAATAATATATTCTGTTATAGTGATTACGTTTTCAAAAACCATTCGTTTGAAATTTAGTAACTCAATTCCCACAGTGGAGATCTTTTAACGTGGATTGAATATTTACAACGGCAAAACTGATCCACAAATCTGAAACGTTGAACTGTATGACAGTAGCTGTCAGCTTTTTTTCTGATTTACCCGCGACAAAACTTGACAGGTGTTGTCAAATTAATACCTTCATATGATGCATGCAGAACAATATGTCACTCATGAAATATTTTTTTCAAATACCATTGAAAAAACATATTAATAATAGTATAGTAATAATCTTCAACAAAAAGCCTTCTTGCAGTTGCGAAAGCTACTGTGCATCGTGTTTTTCAGTTTTTTATGAAAAAATAGATGCCCTTATTATAAAACTTCAATATTGATTTCATTTCAGATATATTATATAAATTTAAGATTATCTATATTGTGCTATCAATGAAATGCTCTTTGGTTTATTGCTTTTAAAATATCATATCATCCACGAAATTTCAAGCTGTAGAGGTATGCATAATTGGATTGAATTTGAATACTTTAGTAACTTCGATATGGATTTCCAATAACGAAGTTGCAATTCACTGTAGCTTCTTGTCAACTATAAGAATTTCTTGTTGGAAGAATTAAAGGCATATCTAATCAATTTAATTCGCCAAACTCGTTTTTAAAAAATGCACCTACAGTTTCAGAAAAGGTTATTCATAATTTTGAAGATGACACTAGGATCTGCATAATTTAATTTTTTGTATAAATCTGCAATCCATGTGAAACTATTATTTATTTGATGCAAAAACTATATCGCTACATACTTCGAAGAGTTAAAAATTAAAAAAATCTTATATAAAATACATCACCAACTTCGTTCATTTTATAATTCACGCAATTTCCAATGTTTAAACACCAATAATTCTTTCGTTCTACTTTTTGGTGATTGAATTTCATGATGTCAAATATGTGTTCTCAGTAACAATAAAATTGGGACCAATTTGTGAAAAAAAAACGGGAAGAAATTTATTTTCAATTCACAATGTTGCGTGAATTAAATCAAATATCCCGTGAAATAATAGCAGTTTTCCATTTGGCACCGAACTGCTCGCAGCTCACACGGATCATTTGCTTTTCTTTCAAGTCGACACGCTTATCAAGCATGTGAACACTCACGGCCAACTTGTTAACTTCCAATCTTTCTGGAAAGAACGCCAGTCTTCTATTTTCGTTAGGAATTTCGATAAATTAAGAAAAGCACTGTTGAAATTCTGTTGAACACGTTAGGATCTATGCAGTTGGTCAAAAAATTGTTTTTTTGTCATTGTATCGGGTGTCCTAAGGTGAGAGGTCTGTTAGATTATTATGGAAACTATTGATGGTAAAGATTTCCAATTTTGTGGATCGATATTTAGCCGTGTGAGGTACATTTTCAAAATAATATCACATTTCTAGTGTTGCCGGATGTACGACAATCGGGCAACGGTGAAACATGCGGTATTTCTATTTTTTTTATGATACTCCATAAAATATTGAATCTATTTACTTCTACTTTTTCATACCTATCTTTAACGGTTTTCGGGTTATTAATTATTTTTTTGAAATTTTGGATCAAATTGGCGTGTTACGAAAATGACTCAAGTTCGCTCAATATTTGAGAGATTGAAGGTCAGAGAAATTTAGTCATTAGATATTGATCTGATCTATGTCACTGCTTTTGAATTATAGTTGTCAGTTATACAGGAAAGACCAAAAGACAACATTCTGTAAAATTACTCTTTCTCTAAGTTGTCCTTAAGGTGCAAAATGTCTAACCTGCAGTTGATTACTTGAATAAATGTCAGTATCTACAGTGTAAATCTAAAGTATGTCACTTGGATAAGTCTAATTTTTTAATCAATACTCCTTCAATATTTCAGAAATATTTCCAATACGACATCTATAGAAATTGAATTCAATTGTAAGTTATAACAAAAACATAAATTTTGAGGTAACTCATGTAGCTAAGTATTCATTGTCTATATTTCTCATATGAATGTCAATGTTTTTTCAAATGAATTAATTGTCTAATTTTTTCCCTATCAAGTAGACTTACAGCCTTTATTGTATCCTCATTCATATGTAATTTGAAAACTAACTAACCCAGCGTCAAAAATGAAAATAATTCATTGAATACTTAGATATAGATTTACGTACACAAAAAATAGCTATTGAATTACAAGACAAAGTTTAAAAAATAATAGAATAGAAAATTAATCGTAGGAAAGATTCAGAAATTTATAACAAAACGAAAAAATATAATGAACAATTAGTAAGTTATAAGTTTCCATATTTTTATTATTTGTTGAAAGGAAGGATTTCGCAGACACACAGCTCGAGTGTACACAAGTATGGAGTGAAAGTACACTCCAAAACTCTTCTGGAGACCACCGAACACCCCCATGATCCATGAATTACTTACTGTTTTGAATAAAAATCTGGAATCATCTCAATATCATTCACTCCTCAAACCTGCATTTCCACATGGCCAGTCTTAGCTACGTCTCCCAAATAAAAAAGAAGAACCGCAATCAGGACCATAGAACAAACGGCAGCGAGAACGGTACCCTTGCATCCACAAGTAGAAAGCGCGCAGTACAGCAGATGCAACGCGCTGCATCGAATATAGATGATTATGCAGATTCGAGCTCATAGAATACAATGGAGCATTGTCTCTCCCATTCGGCCTGGTCGATCTGCGCGAACGGCCAGCCCGTATTGGGAATCGACACACCGGACATGGTGGACATCTGAATGAACTCGACAATACCTTGCTTTGTTTTATTTCCTCCGCTGGGAGACTGTTTCGCGTTTTCGCAAAATGGTCGGGTGCAGACAGATGGGTGTGCTCTTGGGATACTTTATATTCCTCGCGTTTGTTGGGACGCTGTATATGGATTTTGGCTTGGCCGGTATCGAGCATGGTGATCTCCACAATGATATCTGTGTGTTAGATGCTTTATCTTTTCTGGGCTGCTAACAACATTCAAGATGTGTCCAGTGCTGTCGAGAAGATGATTTCCTGAGGAGAATGCACGAATAGAAAATTATGGGAAATGATGCTATTTATGGCAAGCCGCTCAGACTCTACCTAGCTTGTGCAGGGTAAAAGGATCACTTGTGTTCTGTGAAGGCTTTGTTAACTCTGTCGTTACCCTATATCAAACACTACCTGATCATAAAAAAACTGGCATTCATTCTGAGAACAGTTTTTGTTTATAAAAACAGCCATTTCATCGAAAACAAAGTGAATCTAGTTTCTGCAACATCAAATGTTGAATTGTTAGAATGTATCCTTGTGCCCATAGTTTCAGATTTTTCATTTCATTTCGAGCATGAACATTCAACCAAGAGTATGTATAAAAATCTAATCTGAAAAGATTGAAACAAACAATTGAAGACACAATAGACCTTTAGGCCGCAGTAAAATTCAACCCCCTTAACAAACATCAATCTCAAAATAACACTTTCCTTCTGATTTTTGTCGTGGTTTTTATTTTTCGTTTTCAATAAAATTATGATTAAGTATGTAAATTGTAGGCAAAAGTTTATGGGATTTTCCATCTCTTTTTTTAATGCTAGGAGAATGGACAAAGAGCTATCTTTTCGAAATCCTTTTCGTTGCAAAGGTAGTCTCTAACAATAATATCGCATTCACTAAAAAAGTATCAGTATAATTCAAAGAAATTATGTGTAGCCGTCAGTATACACATGGACTGATCGCCTGAGTCGAACTAGTTTGCAAACTTTCCAAAGAAGCAGTACCTGTAAGGATTACTGCTTTGTGAAGTAATAGCGTAAATGGACTATTGAACTAATGCGCAAAAACTCCTGCCATAAGTCTGTCGTCTACTGATTTTTTTTCGTTATATCATTTCAGCAATGAGAACAACTGCCTTGAATTCACTGATAAGTGCAATAAGAAATTGTTTTAGTAAAGCATTCCCCTTTATCTAAAAATATTCGTGAATTCTTTGGCTAATTGTTTCAATGTTGTAGCATTTTTCACCTCACTGTTATTGAAAAAACCAGCAGTTATTCAGAGCATTCGCTATGATATTTCAACGATAACGGACAATCTAAATCACGTGTAGAAAACTGGACATGAAATTATGTTTGCATTTTCAAAATAATAAATTATTATAATAAAGTTTTACGTGACATGAATTTATATCTCAATGAATCATTTTCATGTTCAGACGTTGGCAAAAAGTGTTCTATATAAATGCCCCCTGCTAGTAATCGAATGTTTGTCTTGGTATTTTATTATTCTATACTTTCAGGACCTGTTTCTTTATAGACCTTCAAGTATGTGTACCAGAATATTCAATGACCCGCTGTTACCAATACATCGAAAATATATTTTGACCATTACAAAGCATGTTGTTTCTCTATCTTCAGAGTTGCAGTTTGTATTTCGCAAATACTCATTTTACATTTCGCATCTAATTTTTTTTTCAGAGGCGTATGTATTGTACACTTTTTCATTCTACACGTCTGAATATTGAAGTCGATAATGATTTTTTTTACCTATTATTATTGTCTTTGACGGTACGACCAACCGTAAACACAATATTTCGAGCTTATAAATGATTGGAAAGAAACTAATAGCTCCTAGGATAGATTTATCGTTCTTCCTTTATAGATAAGCGCGCGGAAACTTTCAAGTTAGATATGTTTGTACAAAAGACGAACAGGCTTAGTAATGTCATCTTCATTGATTTCCTACCGAAATATTCAGGGTACCAATCTGGGTACATGCTAAGTGCGAACCAATTAAACTACAGGAGAGTGGTTAGAGAAGAAGAAAATATTCAGGGTGGGCAAAGTTCTTTGTTTACCTAAGGGATCTCAAGAATTTAGCAGCTAGAAGAAAATTGGTTAAACATTCTCGTGCTTTTTCCCTGAATTATGCGAATATGAAAACAGCTCTAGCCTGTTGTTCATAGACTTTGAGTTATCATTGAAAACTTGTGATTTCGGATAATGCTGAATGACTCCCTTGTTTGATATCGTATTCGAAATCTGTTGTCACATTGTACACACACTTTTTGAGAGTATTTCAATTATGATAAGGTTAAATTTCATTTCAGCCATTTTCGAGAAAGGAAGAGTATTGTTAATATTTCAAATGTGAACCATAGTCCTCTCATCGGGCTACAAAATTTTTGACCTTTTGAAAAAAGTATAACATGTTATGTTGTGTATTCACATGAATATTTCTTAAGATAAAATTTAATACTTTTTCTGCCTTTCGATGCTTCTATGGTTCATGAGTTGGATGGCTTTGCTATAGCGACCGTTGAATATGCATTATCTTTTGAGTCTCTATGATGGGAATCATCGATTGCTGAATTGAAATTACTAAGATATTCAAACAATGGTTAATCTTACATTGTTATATTAGAAATAGTCAAACTGTTTATCATCACTGAAGGAAAACTTTTGTGAAAAAGATAATTATCGGTAACTCTCTTTTCAATATTAAGTCATGATTTTTTAACTATATGTAATGCATATGCAACGGTTGCTATGGAAAAGCAAGAAAAAGTACTTAAATTTTTCTATAATAATAATACCTATTCATGTGATACATTTTCGAAATAAGCCTTATAAGAGGACTTGCGATTTCAGTTCACATTGGAGATTGAGATATCAAAATAACTACTCCCTATTTCTCGAAAATGGCGGTACTAACAAATTCAATCATCACAAAGTGCATGAAAATAACAGTTTTCGAATTTACATTCAGTGTCCAAAATATATAGAAGGATCTGTTTCCATACTCGAATTAGTCAGGAAAAAAGAGCTGGAGAATCTGGAGTATACAACAAGACTCATTAGATTAGTACTGTTGCACTTTTTGACGGCATTACGCATTATGATGATTTGTGTACTCGGTTGGACAAGAGTAATAACACGAATGATGTTGTGGCAACCTCTCTACTCGTTATATTGTATTTTTGAATTAGTAATTGTAAAAACTTGGCCACAGAAATACCCAAACAGCGAATTCGATTTCCAATTTCATCAACTTCATTTCGTTGTTATTTTTCAGCATCTTTCGTATCGGTCAGATCCGTTCGCCTAATTAACCAGCACCTACTTGTCACTCGACCGTATTTTCTTCCTGTTTTCATCAAAGGCGGCCCCCACTCCTTACTCGGGCAGGTGTTCTTACATCGCCTTGTAAAAATGTCAATGTAGAGTACATAATGGGTTTGATATCAAGGAAAACAATTCCAAAAAAGAATTGATTTTTTTAGTTGGAGAAAATTCAACTTGTTTTCTTTCTGTATTTCCTTCATAATTTGACGTTTTTCTCAAATTCTGCGGAAGTCTCTCATCAATAAATATAAACCTATTTTTCCAATTCAGAGTGCACCATGTGCTAATTTAACTGCACTTTGGTGATTTGTGTACTAGTGATGTATCACGTGGTATCAGCTTTGGTGAAATATCCAACTCGTTATATTGTATTTCAAGAATTATGAGAGCAGAAACGTTCTCATTTCTCACATATTACCCGCAATACCCAATCAGTGAATTCAATTTCCAATTTCATTAACTTCATTTCGTGAAAAAACTAGAAGGTGCCGAAACCACTGGCAGCTTTCAACGTCCCAAACTTGTTGTTTTTCAGCATCTTTCATCTCGGTCAGATCCGTTCTCCTAATTAACCAGCGCCTACTTGTCACTCGACCGTATTTTCTTCCTGTTTTCATCAAAGGCGGCGCCGACGCCTTCCGCGGGCAGATGTTCTTGCATCGCCTTGTAAAAAAGCAGCAAGTGTCAATCCTATTAGTCTGGACGAAAGACGAATTGTGGATTATTAGCAACGCGAAGACAGAGTTGTGGGGCAAGGTTGACAGGGTGCAGACGTATGGAATACCGGGATAACCAGGGAAGCATGTTTTTTTGAGAATGGAGAGAAACATGATCTTTTCTGGAAACTTTCATCCCTAGTTTACATATTTTTTTTGAAAGATTTGGGCTGTTTTCATTATCTTGGATTGTTCTATCCAACGTTTCGGCAAGCATTCGCCAGCCGTCCTCGGGGCTATCGCAAAATTGAACTTAAAATTCGGAAAATTTAATGCGACCAGCTTCTAACATTAGCTGTCAGAAAATTGAATTTTTACAAATTCTATGTCAGAAATCACTGACATGATTTCTCAACTAAGATGATATGTGTAGTAGTTAAATTAGGTTGGTACTTCCTTGATTCGAGTTCGTCCCCCACAATTCAAAACTTATTATTGGTCTCCAAACATCCATTATTTCAGTGGAGGGCGCACTGATCGGGTTGGCAGTCATAGTCATGAAGATTGCTTCCTTCAATTTGCTCCTTTTCCATCTTTCTACCTTTGATATTATGGAAGCCTTATTCAATCTAATATTGTGGTCTTCGTTCATAGCATGTAGAATCTGCCACATTCACAGGGTATTTCATAAATACATTCCTTGGTAATTTGATTTTCGTTGAAAGGTTTCACTTTCGTGAGTTTTCCTCTGATTGTGAACCATTATCAAGACTTTTCCGTTCACAACATTTTTTTATTTATTTATTTTCATTTATTCACTGTGGAATACACACGGATGATTTTCACATCCAAAAAGAAATTCCCAAAATATTAAACAAAAGTGCATACATGTAACTACATTTTTTGTAGCAAAGGAGTGCTATAATATCTCAGATTCGCACAGTTTTTACGGAAATATTTTATAATTATGTTTTGGTATTCGGAACACTTATGTCACGAATTTATCCATTATATCTGGCTATTCATCTATGAAACAAAAAAAATGTTCTAGCAACCAATATTTTCCAATGTACAAATCACGAAATGAAATCATAGAAATCTTCGATTTATTAAAATTGAATATTCGTTGAATCAGGAAAAATGATGTTTACTACTGTTCTTCCATTTGTTCATTTAAAAACTGACTACTGTATTTTTTCTACTTGTGAAAAATAATCAATAACTCATACATTTGCATTATAAATAACTATCATCAACTCATCATTATTCGCATATACGAAGGTTTCCTTCATGAAGCATTGAAACAAGGTATATTAATATCAATGGTTACGAATATTGAAGAGAATGGCACTAATTAAAAAGGTATCAAAAATATCAACCAGTTAATGAAATAATATTATTTGGAAACAACAAACAATAGTGAGCCAATAACATGTTAGATTATTTCGTATCATCCGGATTTGAGGAACTGATCATCTAATCATTAATAAAGATTCGACAAGGAAAACCAGAGGACGTTATAACATGAATAACCCGCAACTGAGATGTCTAAATGTATAAGGTAAACAAACGACAAATCTCAAATCAATCTGAAGTGTCAATTTATTTAGCGAGAAAGAAAATAACCAGAAATCACCAACAGAATTGCCAATCCATTTTGCCTCCAACTGTCGCCTCACCTCATACCCCATAAGCTCGTCTATTTCATAACCCCCTCATCTATGAACCCTGGATTTGACCACAGCCTTCTAAACCCCCTGTCTTTAGAAGGCCGTGATTTGACATAAAAACTATGTGAGCAATATCGTAAACGGGGCGGTAATAAAATGTAGTTTTCCGAATCGCATCAAACATCATTCAGGATTAATATTAATTTCAGAAGTTCTCTTCAGAATTGTTATTTATGTATGTAAGTGAGTAGGTTCTAGAAACTCGTCATAGAGCATATTAATGCACGACGGACAAATATAACTTTGGGATAAGTTTTAGCTGTTCTAGACAATTTGGAATGAAATCCAAGCACTAATACACTAGAATCGAGAGAATCTTAAAAAATGTTAATTTTTCGAAACAAGAGAACATTGCAGATGCATTGTATTCGAATGAAGTAACTATCGAAGAAATTGCTCACGAAAAACTCATACTCTATATGTCCAGAAACATTGGACTGTATATCTACCAAATGATATAAACCATAATTCGGCTCTTAGCGTTGGTACCTACTATTTTTGCAACTCGAGTTACGATGTGGTGAGGTATTCATGAACGATTGTTTGAATTTTCCTTCTGTACGAGTATTCAAAAGCTTCCATATTATCAATAACATCTGCTTCTAGGCTAACCTCCACTTGGTCCTTTTATCGTTCCAATCCAAAAAACCGATACAGCCTCGCGTTCGACAACCCATTCGTTCGGCAATCCAATAAAATGGTGCAAAAAACAAGAATCCACCAGGCCCAACCGAACCATCCTCGTATTATACAGAACCGATAAATTTCGCGACGACGTATAATTCACAGAAAACGTCCGGCCCGTTTCCCGCAACAGAAACGAGCGAGTCGACCGAAAAAAACGTAGCAAAAACAAAAGAGAATCCGAATTATATAAACTGAAACCATTGTCGATATGCGAACATAAATAATGCCCCGTTGAAAGAACAAAAGACGGCGTGTCCGGTCCAGGACAAAAACCAGTCGCCGATTCGATTGAGCCAATCAAATTCAAACAGGTTTTATCAAAGTTTTACATCCACCATGTTGGTTGACAAAGATGTAGTGGAATGTGGTCCCAGGACAATTTGAATTTCCTTATTGGTTCGGACCTGGAAACAATTGGTGACGTAAAAAACGGTCGAATTATAATAATAGTCGGACTTGACGGCATCTGCCGTTCGTGTATTTGTCATCGGGTTCTTTCCCTCGTGCATACCAAGTCTGATCTATCTAGGCCAGGAAGCCCTTTTTTGGACATCCATTCAGCTCTTTTCCTAGAAGATCAATGGGTATATAGAACTCATACGAGGAAAACTTTCGAGATGGAATCTTGAACGCTTAAGCTGTGGATCAGGTCATATTGTATTCTGATGTGGAAAATGATTATCAGTTCACTTAATTGTGCAGTTTGGTATTCGTTGAGTTCCTGTTAGGTCATCATGACATATCTCACATTCAACTCCATCGTCTCAATGGTCTCCATGGAGCAATGGGATCTTCTCCTCATGCATATCTTTACTGAAACATCAAAGCAAGGCATTTATTCTCTTCGTCAAAACTATTTCAGTTTGATTCCCTCATTAAAGTACTTCGCGAGCTCTAGAACTGTTATCTATTTCACTTCATATGTAACTCGCTCTGCGCCCTTCACACAAGCTTTACTTTGATGAATAATGCCATTTCTCCATGAAACTTATCTTGAATAATAGCATTGATATTTGTGTTTTCTGAGCTGTTTTTTTCAAAATTCATTAGTCGTCTTCAGTATTCTTTTCAAATGTGTTACCGAAGTGGACCATGTGGTCTATCTCGGAATCTTTGTAACTTTGACATTTATAATGTGGTCCCAAGACAATTTGTATTTTCTCATTGTTTTGGACCTGGAAACAATTGGTGGTGTAAAAAGCGATCGAATTATAATAATAGTCGGACTTGACGGCATCTGCCGTTCGTGTATTTGTCATCGGGTTCTTTCCCTCGTGCATACCAAGTCTGATCTATCTAGGCCAGGAAGCCCTTTTTTGGACATCCATTCAGCTCTTTTCCTAGAAGATCAATGGGTATGTAGAACTCATACGAGGAAAACTTTCGAGATGGAATCTTGAACGGCTGTGGATCAGGTACTATTGTATTCTGATGTGGAAAATGATTATCAGTTCACTTAATTGTACAGTCTGGGGTTCCTGTTAGGACATCATGACATATCTCACATTCAACTTTATCGTCCTCATGGTCTTCATGGAGCAATTGATCTTTTTCCCGTACATGTCGTATATCTGACAGATCAAAGCAATCCATCAACATCCTCACCAAAACTTATTTCACTATGAGTCACTTATATGGGGTTTTTCCGAGCTCTAGAATTTCACTTGAGATGTAACTAGCTCCAAACCCTATGCTTCACCTTTGCATTGAATATTAATGTCAGTTTTTGTTCTCCACTTCCGTGGAAGAAACTTGTGTGTTGTTTTACTCAATATTTTGGTGCACATTCAATGGCTTTCCTCCTTTAAAAATCTGACCAAAGGTTACTTATTATTACTATGCCTCTACCTTTGTCACTTATTTTTCATACTTGGCTGTGAACAATATTATTGAAGTGCAGCACACACTTCTTGCTGGTTTTCATAAAGCGATGAGATCTTTCTGTTCTGCATGTCTCTTCTCTTAAATATTAGGACCAGATTTTTTGAGTTATTTTCTTGAAGGTCGGCTCCCAAGAGGATATTTTGAATAGTGGTGAATAACTAAAATACGATGAACGTGCTTCTAGTTCTCTTACATGATAATTTTATGTTAAGTTTTTTCACTTTGTTGTATCTGTTACGAAAAATCATAGCAATTGATTCTTATGCGTCGAGCTTTTTTTGAACATGTAAATCTCCTTAAAGAAAATGGATAAATGCTGTGTAAATTTAAAAAGTCTACATTCTGACAGCATAACGCATGACCAGGTAGTTGGTGTGTTTGTGTCTGATGGAAATCATCTCAGATATTTGGCATCATTCAGTTTTCAAAATAGCTCAACCGAATTCTGAAAGTCATAATCACAACAGTATAATTTCCAACTATTAAATATTCGCCGGAAAAATATGTAAATTACAAATTGGCAATCTAACAAACGAACCCAATTTATCATCATATAGCATATAATACGATCATAAACTGCTGCAAATTGTACATAAAACTCATAATTAAATGAAAACTATAGTCGACAGATGATTTATCCTTTAAAGCGTTTATTTGCAAAAAAATAATTTGTCACCTCTATTAAAGCCGACGTTTTCATCAGAATGTTTTAATTGATAGTTTCCATCACATCGAATTAATAGCTACAAGATCATCTATCAGAATTATTCAATCAAGAATGTTTCAAAATGGTTAGTTATCGGTTGAATATCAAGATTTTAGCTCGTGTCTCGTATACTGCAACTTTCCCAAGGTATACTTGAAATTGATACAATTAGCATATTGATAGGTGGCTATTTGTACTAAATTATATACGTTTTCTCGTGACGGATACTCTCTATAACATGATACCGAAGCAATAATCGAATAAATCATAGGGAACTGATAAAATTAGAGATAATTCCTTATTACAGGACATTAGCATCAAGGTACATGCGTCATTTATCTAGTCGCGGGAAAGTCAATTATAATAAATCAACTGTTTTCGCGGTAATCTATAAAGTTTGCTATTAGTTTTGAGAACCGGCTAGAACGTTTATCGGTTATAATAGTCCAGAATTATCAGAAGTTTATTCGACATTTGGAGGGAAGCTTCGTTTTCTTTTTATCATAAGGAATATAGAATGTGGTGTGGTTAAACAGACAGCGAGATCTATGCTTCTATGGATTATAGTATATATATTTTCATCCGGAAAAAACTCCAAAAACTTTCTCCAACGTTAAATAATATAGCATGTGTTTTTCTTAGCACAGGCAGAGCAAAGTGTAAGCAGTAACACTTCATACGTTTTTATGTATGATAGAAGAGACAGAGCCGGACCGTGGGCGTGGGCGAGAGAGGCATTTGCCACGGGCGCAAACGACCTAGGGGCGCAAAATGTGAAATATGATATATGTATTCCATTTTAATCAAGATTTACAACAAGCTCTATATTTCAAAGTGGCGAATTTAACAGTTTACAAAATTGAGAAACACGTAGTTAACGAACACTACCAAAGCGGAACAAAATCCTAGAAAATTATACATGGGGAGAAACACGACTCGCGGTGCATTGTCCATTACCTTAAAATATGGGAGATTATTGTCAATAAAAGGGTTCTTCAAAATAAAGGGTTTTCCAAAAAGAGGTGTAATTTCGGATAGCCCGCTATTTCGGTAGATATCACGTTTGAAGCTGTCAATTTTTGACATTTGACAAGTAGAAACTACGTCATTAATAAAAATGGAACGATAAACGCTCAAGAACGTATTGAAATCATTAAATTCACTATAAAAATGGTGGAAAATGTGGGTCGTCGGAAGCACCTTGTCAAACCGCAATGAAGAAATTGGTGGAAAAAGTCGAGTTCTTGGGACAAGTTAGTGATGTGAAGAATAAAACCCGTACACGTCGCTCGAGAACAGCCGAAAATATTGCTGCTGCGCCGCCGAAAGTGTTTAAAGAAAACCCAGATTTGTCCATTCCTCGTCGTCTTGGATAAGGCATACCACAAACGTCATTACACCGTATTTTGCATAAAGATTTGGGTCTTATGGCTTATAAAGTTCAGTAACACAAGAACTCAAGTCGGCCGATCATCAACAACGACGTGTCTTTGCTGATTGGGGCATGAAAATGATCCGGAGTTCCGTCGAAAAATCATCTTGAGTGATGAGGCCCATTTCCACCTCGGTGGCTTCGTCGACAAGCAAAATTGTCGCATCTGGGGCTTGGAAAACCCAAGAGTATTGTTGAAAAGCCTCTCTATCCTCAACGTGTGACTGTTTGGTGCGGTTCATGGTCGCGGAGTCAGTCATGGACCTACTTTTCGGAAAATGAGGCTGGAGCAAACAGTTACGGTGAATGGATTGCCCTATCGAGAGATGATCAATGATTTTTTATGACCGAAATGGATAGTACTGATCTGGACAACGTTTTACATTCAACAAGACGGCGTTACGTGCCCCACAAGCAACAAAACCATTGTTCTTTGCGGGAAAAGTTTCCGAACCGTGTTATCTCTCGAAGAGGTGATTACAATTGCCACCGCGATCTTGTGATTTAACACCGCGTCGATTCAAACCTCAAAGATGGAATTCATGAGGCTTTCGATTTGGTTATGGAAAATTTCATTAAAAGGATATGGTCCTGTAAGCGTGGTCGTGGTGGTCATTTGCTTTATGTTATTTTTCACTATTAGCATAGCTTCTTCTTCATAATGAAATAAACATCCGATCATTTTTATTGAAAAATGTTTTTTTTCTTTTAATGTCAAAATAACACCTTTTATTGGAAAACCCCTTATAATCAGTAAATGTTAATTATGAAAATCATATATTTATTGAAAAATAAATTTCTTCAGGCGCATTTTGAAAGTTTGCCACAGGCGCTAGAATCCTAGTTCCGGCTCTGGAAGAGAACAAAGATGAAACCAACAGACAATGTCTCTCAGGCAGTGTGGTATTGGATTTGTTAAAAGAAAAAGCTGAAATAACCGTAGGGCATCATTTTCTTCTTTTCTTTCATATGATTTGGCTGAATATTTGAAATAACAGTGGTGTATCAGAGCAAAGACAGTAAACCAAAAGAAAGCGTTAGGTATATTAATATCACAGAGCCACAAACCGAGCAATTTGTTCAAGAAATACAAATGTCCGGTCTATTAGACATTCGAGTTACATAAAGTCCCAACAAGCTGAATTTCTGTGAAGTTGTTCAAAACATAATTATAAACAATGTCTAAAAGTTCCTCATCATTCCCCCGTGAGGAAAAATTTATTCGAGGTCAAATGTCAAAATAATGAGTTTTTCGCGATTTTCAGCAAAACGGCAAGTTTATCATAAAAGTACCTTAGACAAAAATGTAGATTATAAAATTATCTATAAAAATGTATCAATACTCTTTCTTACGAGCCACCGTTTCTGAGATATAACGATTCAAAAAGTCATAACTACGCGCTAAGTACCCTACTACTACTAGGTGGCGTGGAAACGTGTGCATATTATGACGATAACGACTTTATAACTTTTTGATCGTTATATCTCAGAAAGGATGGCTCGTAGAAAAAAAGTATTAATACATTTTTTATAGATAATTTTATTATCTACCAATTTTTGTCTGAGGTACTTTATGATAAAACTTACCGTTTTGCTGAAAATCGCGGAAAAACTCATTTTTTTTGACATTTGACCTCGAATAAAATTTTTTCCTCACAGGGGAATGATGAGGAACTTTCGGACATTGTTTATATTATGTTTTGAACAACTTCACAGAAATTCAGCTTGTTGGGACTTTATGTAACTTCACTCTCATTTTTGGGTCTAAATAGACCGGACTAAAAAGCACGCCTGCTACTTAGAGATTGAAATAATATTATATTATAATTTTTTAATATTTATATTCATAAACTACTTCGACAATCAATGAATCACTTGAACATTTAAAACAATTGATCGCTCTCTAATTTTTCATGTGGTGGCCTATTTTGCACCACTGCTGCTCTGACACTACTCTGGTTTTCATCAAATTCTGGTGAAGTCCAATGGAACAAAAAAATAAAGTATTTGACAAATTTCTTGATCATCTGACTCACTCAAAGTTTATTATTCTTTGTTGGGCAAAATTTCAGCCATATTGATAACTGCAGACCTTGCAGAACTGGCCCATGAATGTTGCACTTGCTGCTAATGGAACACCAAAGAAACACTGAGTGTGCACAAGTTTTCCCAATCGAAAGCGTTTGGATGGCAAATGCGCTAAAAGGCCTGAAATTGATATCCGATTCTATGATACTAGAAGAATAAAATTCAAATAATGCGCGGTCATTTATGCTCGCACGGCGCACCCTCACGGCACGAAATTGAAGTTTTTCGAATTTCAAATTTTGTCACCATAATTTCTGAAGCAGAAAAAACATTACTTTTAAACATTTCAGGTGTATTACATAATTCAGTATCTTTCTTTTTCGAATATGTAAAACTTTGAACTATAACAATGTAAACAGAAAATAGTATTAAAATCGATTACAATCAATCAATATTGAAACTCATACTTCATAGCTGATCTCGTCCTCTTTCAAAGCAAATGCAAGAAAGTGCGTTTTTGGAAACTTACTCAGGGTTACTAATTCGATCCATTGGTCTACTCGGATGACGGACTCAGGTTCTAAGTTTACGAACACAGGTCTAGGATTTGAAGTGACAGTATCAATAGCATAACCAAATATTTTATGGACTTATTTTTTCAGTCCTAGTGTATTTTTGGATTGTCTCTAGCTTTCCTTGCATTTTATGGCCTTTGTGAAATATTTCTTATATTTTTCTGTGTGCCCTTCCATGTTTAATGTTATTTTTGAGTATGTTAAAGAAGTAGAGAATTTATTTTTTCAGTTTCAGTTTAGTTACTGATTGTCTCTAGCTTTGCTTGGATTTATTGGCTTCTGTAAAATCTTTGTTATAATTTCTGGTGTGCCCTCGCATGTTCAATGTTATCTTTGAGTACCTGTATTAAAGAATGTTATCTTTGAGTACCTGTAGGTATTAAAAAATTAAAGAAGGCTTTAGCTTTAACCCAGAAAGATCTGCCTACAAAGTTATGAAGAAGTTGTTTCACATCATTTTCTCGGCTCATGGAACCACACATTTTACACTGAGCCAAATTCTCTTCTCTTTACATAAGTTTTAGGAATAGAATATATGAAATTACTAAGAAAAGAGAAGAAGATTTATTCACGCCTTTTTGAAATACAAAATTGAACTGCACAGTCAGTGATCGAGTTAAAAGCACCGTATTTTCCGAACACGGGTTGGATGTTCAGGTTAGGTAAACGAACGCGAAGGTTAGGGATCCAGTTAACCCGAGTAAGTATCCGAAAACGCCTACTGGGACTCATCAGCACGGCGAATAGCTCTGCATGATTCGAGGTTATCTAGGACCTATAATGCGAAATGGAACATTATTTCAAGTATTAACATACCGAAACGCCATCTCTAGAGATCCATACGAACAACTTTCCTACTAGCATGAACCTTGAACGAAGTATGTTTACCCTTTGCCGCATCCAAACCAATAGGACGAAATAGCTACCCATGCATCGATGCTCAGTTTGATACCACTTCCTTGCATTTGCTTCGAACGAGGGAGAGATTAGCTCCGAAGTTTGAGTTTGATATTGATTGATTTTAATCGATTAACATTATTCCCTGCTTAAATTGTTCATGTTTACCATGGCGATGTTACGCTTTAATTCTCTTCTTCACTTCGAACAAGTTTCACGAACTTTCCTGAAGTAGGCAACCTATTCTTCCACTTTTTCCTGGTTGCGTGTAGTCGGCCGCGAAGACTTGGCTACGGACACGAAAACGGAGGCCATTTTCGCGTGAAGAGCGATTGTAGACACAAGCGCCGCCGTTATTTAGCGGTCGATTATAAAAACTGGCAGACCCATTAACTTGAGTAATTGTTATATGTTGGTCTTTGGTTAAGTGGCGATGGACGATACGACTTCGGGGTAAACTGACGCATTCTTCTCTCCTGGCGGGACGGACAACATGCGTTTTTGCCGGAAACTGATAGAAATTCAGATTGGCTAGACATCGGAGCTACTGGAAGCCGGAAAAAAATTTCTGCGAATTCTTAGTTTCTCTCTCCGTTGTTTTACTCTTGACTGAAACAGAAGAAGAACTCTCTCAGGGGATATTCTTGTTAAAATAACTGTTCACTTATTCGAAAATGGAAATTTGTGCAGTAGTTATTGAAAATTCGAAGAAATAAATGTATGTGAACTTTCACATGCTTTTTGAAAGAATATAATGTCGGCAACACTGCAAAAACCGAAAGTTTCAGGAAACACTCAGAACTTCATGATTTTGAATTGGTCAATTAAATTAAATTTAAAATGATCTGAAAACCGCTTGTGTTTTGATTATCCTTGTATCTGTATACTTTTTGTAAGAGTAAGCTCGTTTTTGAGCACTCGTTCTACTTGAACGAGTGCTATATCGTTTTGCCTAAATGTCTGTAATTTTCGAATTTTGGGCCGAAAATGGTGTCAAACGAAAGGGTTCGACAAATTCAATTCTGTCCGTGGGGCCGTCGGTCCTGAGAATTAGGATTTTCAGGGTGAGTTCGGTTCCCAAATACCTAGGCTAAGTTCTTTAAGCAGCCAAATCGTACAGGGTGTTCCATTAATATGATTATTCAAAATTTGTATTACTGAATATCTCAAACAAACCGAAACAAATAGAAATGAACTTTAGCGGTCACATGCAAAATGTTCATAATAAGATTTATGCAAAAAGAACCCCGCACATTTTGTATGGGAATTGGCTCCCGGTGGATTTGGCTGAAAATTTGATATGATGTTCTACTAATCCTTCTGATCAAATGTCTCCACAGTCACGAAGCTGAAAAATGCATACTTCTAGGAGTTTTTAGCGATTTTTGTATCCATTATTCCATTAGTCTTATGGGATTTGCTCCGGTGGATTTGGCTGAAAGTTTGATATGATGTTCTACTAATCCTTCTGATCAAATGTCTCCATAGTCACGAAGCTGAAAAATGCATACTTCTAGGACTTTTTAGCGGTTTTTTGTATCCATTATGGCTTACGTATTACCGTTCACACAGAAATGTTTGAGAATATTTCATGATTATTGAAAGCAGATTCTGTCAATTCCAAATATTTTCAAACATTTCTGTGTGAACGGTAATACGTAAGCTATAATGGATACAAAAAATTGCTAAAAACTCCTAGAAGTATGCATTTTTCAGCTTCGTGACTGTGGAGACATTTGATCAGAAGGATTAGTAGAACATCATATCAAATTTTCAGCCAAATCCACCGGAGCCAATTCTCACACAAAATGTGCGGGGTCCTTTGTGGCCATAGTGTAACAGAAACTATAGAATATTCAATTGGTTTATTGAAAGGAAGAAACTTCGTACCATAACAAGAAATTCGATTCGAGTGAAATTTATTCAGTGAATGAATATTGAACGTTCACGCAAAATTTCAAGAAGATCGCATCACCTGAATCATAGAAAATGCAATAGGTATATTGAAAAGAAAAATCTCCATATATCCATAACAAGATATTCCATTCGAGTGAAATTTTTCTATGTACGGAGATTGACTCTGAATATTCATGAAAAAATTCCAAGAGGATTGCATCATCAGAACCATGGAATTTAATTTTTTGAATTGTCAAGTTTTTGAATATTACAGGTTTTGAATAATTCCAGAATATTATTCCGATCGTGCTGAGATTTTGCATTTTCATATTCAATATAAATTTCAAGTCCTATACAACATTTAATTTAATTTAATAGCCCCATTGCTCCAACTATGGAGCGCTCAAAATCCCCTGCTCACGGCTTTCTTAAATTTTGTATAGTGAGTATTTGATGCGTTGTTTTATACTATACTAGCGACCCGCCCCGGCTTCGCACGGACATCACATTAGAAACCTCAAAAATAACAGTACTTCTCCACTATCTAATGGATGTTATTATACATTTAAACCTTCCTCTTGAATCACTCTATAAAAAAAGCAAGTAGTTTCAAAGATTTAAACATACAAAGGGACATAGGGACAGAGAAAGCGACTTTGTTTTATACTATGTAGTGATGTATACAGAAGAATTGACGTATTTTCTAAACATTAAAAACTTGAAAAATTGAGTCCTCGGCGAAAGGCCATTTAGATATCAAACAACCATTGGTTATCACTTCTTTATTTCGGTGCTAGATTGGCTCCATCATCAGAATGCCAAAAATGAGAACCTCATTGGATTACTCTGGATAATAATATGGAAAGTGAAACTCAAAGGTTTGGTGAAACCGTTCTCTTGGGAAGTTATCTAACTTATATTAAACTCAGATGTGTAAGAGGGGCAAGAAAATTGCAAGGAAAGCATGATCAATTATTAAATATCAGAATAAACACTATATGACATGTCAAAATTCTTGAACAAATGAAAAATAAAAAAACTATTCTAAATATGGCGATCGTTATTATTGAAAAGTTCTGTGAGATCTAATCAGAAAATTAAGAGGAACCACAGAGCGATTAGGAACTCTGTGAAGTAACTGACAGATTTTCTTCTTCAGCCGATGCTATGGTGACCCTATTCAAATTATTTTGTGTAAATGGTGCCGTTACGTAATGTACGGGGTCAAATGCATACATTAATGAATTGTAAATGTTGCTGAGACCGTTACAGTTTTATTTCATTTTTTTTTCATTAACCCAATTCTGGTTTCATTTATGAGCCAATTTCTAAGAGGAGTGTTTCAAAATAATAAATACTGTTTGTGGGATTTTTGGCATTATCGAAATCGAGGGAATGTTTGTACTCTATTGCATGTGATGCCTGCGTACATTTATCAGAATATGGCCGGAATTCACTCTTATGGACAGAAGAACGTCGTTTTAGGCTTTGAGATTTTGGCCCAATATAGATGTCAATGCAATTGTTGCAGAGAATAAAAGTGACATAAGGTCCTTCTCTGATAGATGTTCACTTGCTTCACATGCGGCAGAGTAGAAGCATTCCTTCGATTTTGATGCCGCCAAAATTCTCATAAACAGTAATAATTATCATAAAATACTCCTCTTAGAAATTGTACCGTCTAAATGAAAACAACAATTGCGTTAATAAAAGAACTGAGGTACTGTACAATGGTAATATCACGATTTGTCAGTTGAGAAGTGAGAATTGAATCTGACTTGCGCCATCTCGGAGCAATTGTTGCGACTAAGAGTAAAACATTCGTAGATAAAAACTGTAAAACTGAGTACATAATATTTAGTCTGAAGAGCTGAGCCCATATTGAGAGAATAAGGTAGACATTTGAAGTGCTCGTTGAATGTTTCTTATTAACATATTCATTCTATAAAATTCATTTAGAGTAGGAAGCTGTAAATATAAATCCCAATCCAACTTCAAGTTGACTATCTTTTATATGTAATGATGACAACACAACAGTGAAAAATCCTGTGGTATTGTATCCTCAAACGAAACTAGCAGGTGTTAATAGAATTATCGAATTGTGGGTTTTCTGTCTTGAGTGGATCAACACGTATTTATTTACAACATATTACGGGATTCAAGTGAATCTCATTACTTTACGGACTTGATATGTTTGACCTGTTTCAATAATTTTCATGATATTAAATATTTAATCAGTAATAGTGTTATTAATTACCCATGTGCGGCTTCTAGATATCTTTTGTCATCTTGGTCGATACATTTTACTCACTGATAATTGACTAAGAACCAGTCTGGTGGTTGCAATAGCTACCTACAAAATGTATCAATAAGATATCATAGGTGATACAAATAAGGCCTATCTAATTTATAACATTCTCATCTCGATGAATTATTCGAAAAAGGTGAGAAATAAACGGAAGTTTTCAGGAAAATATGGAGTTTTCTCTTATAGCAAATCACTTAAAAAGAAATGATTATGAAACCTTAGCCTTGAGCCTTTTTAAAATTCAGCAATCGAATAAGGCTTTATCCTTCAATCAAAGGAATGTTCTTATAAGAGAAAAATTATGCAAAAGTATACAGGGTGTCCCGGAAAATGTGGGAAATCTCTCAGATTCAGATAGAACATAAAAAAATGAGATGACAAGTTCCCATAATTTTTTTTCCTAGCGGCCCTCCTTACGAAGATACGACCTCCTAAATGACGCCACTGAAAATTCATTTTAGTCGAATAAATTTCAATTACTCACTTCTTTCATTATTTTTTTTCAAAATCAATTTTTATCAAATTATATCGAGAAGTTTGAAACTTATTCCACTAAAATGGATAAAGTGGCCGCTCCGAAAAACATATGGGAACTTGCCATCTTCATTATTTATGGTCTATCTGAATCCGAGAGATTTCCACCATTTTCCCGGACACCCTGTTTATTTTCGAGCCTTTTATCAAATGTTTTAATGAGATCCGTGAACAACTTTCTGATTTATTTCACAAAATGTAATGCTTGAATTGCTGGTCAGACTTGAAGTCGCATGTTAACAAGAAATAATGATTAAAATTGAAAATGAAAGTTTGCGAACACACAAGAGAAAATGACATTTATTCTCAAAAGTATCATTATTTCTGTGCAATTTTCAGTTAATTTTTGCGTTAATCATCGAGTTTCATCAAAATCAACGATTTGATTGCCCAATCAAGTTTTGTGAAACCCGCGGTGAGGGTCGTTAATAAGGTCTATTCTGAAAGTAAGCCTTCATAAGTACATTATACTTCATAAATGTCAGAAGCGATATTTGATTCGCAAATTTTCAAATAATTTGGCTCTAAGCGCCTGTGAAAGCCTGTGTGAAATACTTCTGATGTGAGATATATGTATTTCATCACTTTTCGCACTATAGGCCTTATTCGAGCATTGGCCTTATTTGTATCAAGTACCCCAATTCAAATTCATGCTTTCGATGTATTCAGTAAATCACTGTAAGAGTCTCGAGGCAGATATAGTAATCGTTTTTCTATTTTCGTTATGTATATGAGATACCGCGTACCGTGGTGTCAAGTTATTTCGAGAATCGTATCTTGATTTCCTGTGTACTAATTAGCGGTAAAATAACAAAGTAAAAAATCCTTTGAAAGAAGAAAAAAGAATGAGTAAGTTGAAGAATTATTCAATTATATTCAGCATGTGAAACTGATTTATAGAATCTCATTGTGAGAAAACTATTATCTGGCGAATGACCATATCTAAAACTAATGAGCTCAAAGTAAAGAAGGAAATGTGATTTTCAATATAGACTGCGGAAAAAGTAAAAATCGTTTTTCTTATTTGAAAATCGACCATTGAAGACAATAGTGAAAAAACGATAAATCACATTTTTTGTTTATCCTGCGAGCTATTGGTTTCATTGTATTCTTTCATGAATTCAACTGTTCAACTGTTCGAGAGTTATCGTGTGTACTGCTGCACGACCGGACAGAATCACTTTTGACCTCAGATGTTTTATCAGCAAGTCCAACTAAGTCGTTTGAAACTACCCTCTGCCCAAAATTACAGACATTTGGTCGAAACGTTAACACCCCGTTGCGTTATGAAAAAGCTCGCAAATACATTCGAATGTGCTGAAATATATATCTATACTTGATTTCACTTAAATTCAAACATTTTTTTGGAAAATATGTGTGGAATATGATATAAATCGATGGTCTAAAAAACAACGGTCATAGATAAATAAAAAATAACATCCCATTCTTCAGTTCCTTCCATTTCATATTTCATGTATTCTAACTAGTTCTTTTCTTCTAATATTTCAATTTGTTGTGCATATTTTTTATTCCCGCTATTATATTTTTTAACTATCAATAATTGTTTTGAAATTCTTTATTCTTCTGTTTTTGAGAGCTCGTTCTACTTAAACGAGTCCTATATCGTTCTGCCCAAATGTCTGTAATTTGCTTATTTTGAGCCGAAAATGGTCTCAAACGATAGGGTTAGACTCCCTGATGACGAATTCGTGGTCAAATTCAATTATGTCCGGCCTTCCGTTAGCACTATAATTTTGTGAATCAAATCTGATATACGGAATGTTCATGCAAAATTTAAGAAAACCGCAAAATCAGAACCATAGAAATAAATTTCTGTAATTATTCATTTTCTATAAATTTCTTTTTTTGAAAAATTTCCAGAATATAATTCCGATTGTACTGAGATTCTGCCTTAATATATTTGGTATTAATCTGAAATCCCATATAAAATTCTGAGGTAACAGTCTTACTGCTGCACCAAAGAACGAGCGCTTAAAAGCTCCTCCTCAATGATAAAGAACTAGACTCACAAATGAATATTACCATCTATATTGGAAAAATAATAAATATGATCATTTTTATTAACAGATTATAATCACGACGGCTGGCATTAGACCAAGACTGAAAAAATTTGACTAATATCAATATAATATATATTTTCATGCAGGTGAATTTCTCTCACCGATCAATCTCGATTATTTCTATATACATCTTTTCACCAGGCGTTCAGAGGAGGGCCACCCATAGCCACTTGAACAAAATAATCGATGAAATTAACAATTCATTGCGTCCATAGGCGATAAGGCTATCCAAAGTGGCTATTTCGACAATCTTTCAATCCAGATCGTGTGGGGTGACTTAAACACACTAATCTATTAAGTTATTAGGCTCTAGCCTACGATCTAAGACCCTATAATTTCGGTTTTAAACTCACTGGTCTCGGAAGGAAAATGTAACAGATAAGCCAGCGTATGATGTAAATTGACCGTTAATTTAGAGAACATAAACTATCGGAGACAGGCATATGGACGACGTACGAACCATTGTTCTTTTCGAATGTTTAATTAATTACGTTAGGAATTGTTTCGATTAAACTGTTACATGTAATTAAAAAATCTTGTTTTCTTCCGTTTTATCACAAGAAACGTTTTTTCAACAGACTTTGTATCATACATCAGGTGTCCCAAGGTGAGTGTCCTATTGGATTATTATGAAAACTATTGATTGTACAGATTTCAAATTTTGAGGATCGATATTTTTCCATGTAAGGTACATTCTTAAAATAATTTTACATTTCCAGTGTTGCCGGATGTACGACAATTTGGCAACAACTCTGCTATTTTAAATGGGACATCCGGTATTTCTATTTCGTTATGATGAAATGATGAAATATTAAATCTTTTCACTCTTACTTTTTGATACTTATTTTTAACGGTTTTTGAGTTATTAATTATTTTTCTAAATTTAAGACCGAATTGGCGTGTTACGAAAATGACTCTAGTTCGCTCGCTATTTGAGATTTAAGTCAGAAATTCAGCAAGTCATTAGATATTGATCTGAACTATGTGATCTAGTGACATAGATCAGATCAATATCTAATCTAAACTGACTTAAATTTCAAATATATTGAGCGAACTAGAATCCTTTTCGTAACACGCCGATTTGATCTGAAATTTCTGAAAATAATTGATAACTCAAAAACCATTAGAACTAGATATGAAAAAGTAATAGTGAATAGATTCAATATTTTATGGAGTATCATAAAAAAAATAAAAATACTGGATGTCCCATTTAAAATAAAAAGGATGTTGCAACATTGTCGTATATCCTTCAACACTGGAAATGTGAAATTATTTTTAAAATGTACCTTACATGGCCAAATGTCGATCCATAAAATTTGAAAACTGTGCCATCAAAAGTTTCCATAATAATCTAATAGGCCACTCACCTTGTGATACCTGATATATTTTTGTGATGTAAGTTGATATGTAATTTTGCGGTTATTTTGAAACTTATTGGACTGATTTTCTGGATTTATCTTTCATTTGACAGCTACTCACTGAAGTCAAGTTTGAATGATAAATACACTTGAATTTACTCACACTGAAGATTCAATGTTTCAAAAATATGGATGAATTCAAACATTTCATATACTTTTCTGAAATCTGTGAAATTCACCTGATGAGAATTCAAATAGAAAGAAACTTCATATTTTCATAAAAAGATATCCGATTCGGGTGAAATTTCGTACCCCTAGTTTTAACAGAACCATAGAAAATTCAATTGAAGTATTGCAAAGAGAGCTTTATATTTACATAACAGGATATCCGATTCCAGTGAAATGTTTTTCTGTGAATGAAAATTGATATACTCAATCTTCGTGCAAAATGTTGTGGCCATAGTATTAACAGAACCATAAAAAATTCAATTGGAATATAGAAAAAAGAAGCTTTATATCTCCATAACAGAATATCCAATTCGAGTGACATTTATTTCGAGAATGAATACTACTATACTGAATGTTCATGCAAAAGTTCAAAGGGATCGCATCACCAGAACCATAGAATTTCATTTTTGTAATTAATTATTTTTCACATATTCCCTTTTTGAATAATTTTCAGAATTTAATTTCGATTGTTCAGAGATTTTGTATTTATATATATTGTATCAATCTCAAATCCCATATAAAATTTCGAGGTCATAGTCCTATTGCTTCACCAAAGAACGGGCGCTCAAAATCTCCTGCTCAGAGCTTGTCTTAAAATTTTATTATAACTGTGAAACCGATTACCCCTTTTTCCTACATGTTCTGTAATATTCGTTTGAATTTTTTCCCATAATTCCCATTTTCCAAACACAATATTTCTCTAGATCGTACCTAACAGGACCACTAACCCTAAACACAGCTCCCTGCAGCAACCGAATTTTTCGCGCCCCGTCCAAACCGATATGGGCGATATGAGAACTTTTCTGGCACGCCCCATAAATTAGAATATCAAAAACCCCATCCCGGAAGTCAAAACCCGGGTCCTCTCCTTGCGCCGCCAAACGCAGCTTACCAGTGATCCCGTGGCCCCCCCTGGTGTGTGAAATTTTTCGCCCGACCTGGTCGCCGTTGGAGAGGCCCTCATCACAAAGAAAAACACACACTATTATACAAGTTGTACACACTCGTACCGAAGTTTGATTTGTGGAGAGAATAATGCCGGACCCCCGTGGGGCCGAACACGATGGTCATAATATGTAACATATGCCCAACAGTGCCGGAGAAAGCAATTGGGGTGAAGAGAAACCATGAAATATCGGTGACGGTTCTGCTGAAAATTTGGTTGCTGAACTCAGATTGATATTCACGAAACTTTGAGATTTTTATACTGAGCTACAGTAGGATTCGTTACGCATAACTATATTCCGTTCACACAAGGTTGAGCCGTCGGTTGGCCATGGAAATTTGGCATATTCCACTGTGTATATTAAAATTTTAGGTTATGTTCTCTATTTTATTGTCAGATTGGTACACAATGTTGTCAATATTGCATAGAGTTCTCTGATAACTAGCAAGCTCGTCGGACGAAGCCTGGTACATTTGGCAACGTTGACTTTGTTCATCGTTATGACAGCAAATACTGCCAACTTCAGATAAATAAACTAACGCCTACTACGCGCTCATACTTTCGTGAACGGACTATATGCTTATACAAGGTCTCTATAAATGATTGTAACAGCGCAGTTGGCTTTGGACTATGCAAACCACAGAATTCTGTGATCATGCTATGCTTTGATTGGTTAGAGATTGGTATTCTGTAATCCAAAGCCAACTGCGCTGTTACAATCATTTATATAGACTCTGTATTTACCGAACGATTAATATGACGTAGTCCATAGTTTGGAACTCATACCTTTATAACATAGTCAGACATAATATTTTCACTCGAAGTTTTTTATCGCTTATGGTGACCTCTTTTAGAGATATTACAGACTTATTTGTTTAGTTAAACAATCACATAACCCTTCGCACTCCATTTCTCACATTAGACCCTTCACTAGCTTTTCACTCTCATCCTCAATTTTGATAATATGCTCATTTAATGTTGTTACATGTTAGTTTTTTATTATTTCATCGAACCTTTACCTAAACAACTTATTGGCTATCTGTTTATTACACTTCATACTTACAAAAATAGATCTTCATTCATCAACATAATATCTGCTGATTATAATCCATATTCTTTCGTGGTTTTCTCTAAGGGTACGTTCAGATGATGAGCGCTCAACGCGCGTTTTGCTAACGCGCGTTTACAACTACATATTATATCTTGTTTAGGGTACGTTCAGATGATGGGCGTTCAAAATACATGTAGTTGTAAACGCGCGTTAGCAAAACGCGCGTTGAGCGCTCATCATCTGAACGTACCCTTAATGTGTAATTGTCATGTGCAACATAACATAATGGAGTAAGAAATTTATATTATAACAAATGTATTTCACATGCAAAATTCAAATGTATTTCAATGAAGAAGTTATACTCAATTCATAATACGGTCGCGGTAAAAATTCAGCGTGTTTATTAATACAGCGATAAATGAATTTGTTGATATGAAAGATGTCAAATTCCGTCGACCTCAAAATGAAAGCTCTCTTCAATGTACACTATTTCAATGTGCAATTGTCGTGGGCAACCCATTTTTTTACCATTAAGCACTGTCATTAATGAACGGGTTAATCAAATAACTAGTTCATCTTGAGTCTATTTCGGTTTTCAGTAGGTATCTGCTTTTAATCGAACAGAAATTATAGAACTGTCCTGTCGATAAGAGAATCCAAAATGATTATTCATCTATTCATCGACGCCACTGTTCTTCCCAGCGGTTGGATTAGAAAAGACCACAAATCGGTGTATCGATCATCCTTTCAACGGTTCCTTCTTCTCCATGATACACTCAGATATGAATGTATTTATTTCGTTTCGTTTAATCGATTTGATTAATAGGTTTGCTATGTCTTGAAAGAAACTAACTGTGGAAATGATATATGTGATTGCTTACCTTGACTTTACTTTATCGACATTCGTAGATTTAATCAATAATATTCTCCAATTAGTCACTCTTGAGAACAATTTGTTTGTTCTAATCGTATTCTACATTCTACTCCATTTTCCATTCAGGGTGAAAAGCTGCAGTATGAATCTCATCAGAATTTGCTTGCGTTCATTGAAATTTCAAAATCGTCTTGGTACCATCTTCTTCACACTCGGCATAAGACTTCGTGTTGTCTATAGAGCCTGGACTGTTCAAGATAGTTTCAAATTTACAAGGGATATTCGTAACCTCAGAGTGAAAAGTAAGTTCACGCATTTGTTATACAGCCAAGTAAAATCTGTTTATACGCGCGAACAAACTTCCGGCGTTCGAAATCGTGCCTGCCGTATGTTTATTCCGTATTGGGATAATTGGTTTACCGGTCCTCTACTCTGATACTAACGTGTGTGTTTACATTTTCATTTCGCTTTGACATTCATATACTGAATTATTTCAATGATTATGTGTTGCTTAAGGCTATTCAGTTAATTATAGCTAGGCAATATTACGAAAATGTTGTATTATATTCAGGAATTGGAGAAATGCAAATCTAATCAATTGTTTACTTCGCCCAGTGTGGCAGTGAAATGCTTTCCATCTCACTCTAATGCTTGGTTGATTACAATGCAGTACTATTCACGCGTAGGGGTATCTTTATGTTTATTTCTTACTCTGAGTCAGTAACAATTTCAAATCCCTTAACCTCTGTGAAAATACCACGATCTGGCTCTTTTCATTCAGGTGTAGAACAAACTGAAGTAGATTAGATTCCTAGTTGTTATCGACCAATCAGAGCCGGAACTAGGATTCTAGCGCCTGTGCAAACTTTCAAAATGCGCCCTTGAAGAAATTTATTTTTCAATAAATATATGATTTTTATAATTGAGATTTATTGATTATAAAGGGTTTTCCAATAAAAGGTGATATTTTGATATTAAAAGAAATATGCCGTTTTTGAATAAAATTATCGGATGTTTATTTCATTATGAAGAAGAAGCTGTGCCGTTAATAGTGTAAAATAACATAAAGCAAATGACCACCACGACCACGCTTCAGGACCATATCCTTTTAATGAAATTTTCCATAACCAAATCGCAAAGTGGCTGCCCTATGTCCTCGATAGCCTCACAAATTCCATCTTTGAGGTTTGAATCGACGCTGGGCTATTGGCGTAGACCTTCTCTTTCACGAGGTCGCAAGGTGTTAAATCACAAGATCTCGGTGGCCAATTGTAATCACCTCTTCGAGAGATAACACGGTTCGGAAACTTTTCCCGCAAAAGACCAATTGTTTCGTTGCTTGGGGGGCACGTAACGCCGTCTAGTTGAATGTAAACGTTGTCCAGATCAATACAATCCAATTTCGGCCATAAAAAATCATTGATCATCTCTCGATAGGGCAATCCATTCACCGTAACTGTTGCTCCCGCCTCATTTTCCGAAAAGTGGTCCAATGACTCCGCCGGACCATGAACCGCACCAAACAGTCACACGTTGCGGATAGAGAGGCTTTTCAACAATAACTCTAGGGTTTTCCTAGCCCTAGATACGACAATTCTGCTTGTTGACGAGGCCACCGAGGTGGAAATGGGCCTCATCACTCAAGGTGATTTTTCGATGGAATTCCGGTTCTTGTGTTAACTGAACTTCATAAGTCATAAGACCCAAATCTTTATGCAAAATACGGTGTAATTACGTTTGTGGAATCCCTATTTCCAAAGAACGACAAGGCATGGACAAATCTGGATTTTCTTTAACACTTTCTGCGGCAGCAGCAATATTTTCGGTTGTTCTCGAGCGACGTGCATGGGTTTTATTCTTCACATCACTAACTGGTCCCAAGATCTCGAATTTTTCCACCAATTTCTTCATTGCGGTCCGACAAGGTTCTTGAAGCGTGCATCGTTTCATTTTTATTAATGACGTAGTTTCTACTTGTCAAATGTCAAAAATTGACAGCTTCAAACGTGATATCTACCGAAATAGCGGGCTTTTCAAAATAACACCTCTTTTTGGAAAACCCTTTATTTTGAAGAACTTTTTATTGACAATAATCTCCCATATTTTAAGGTAATGGACAATGCACCTAGAGTCGTGTTTCTCGCCATGTATAATTTTCTAGGATTTTGTTTCGTTTTGGTAGTGTTCGTTAACTACGCTTTTCTCAATTTTGTAAACTGGTAAATTCGCCACTTTGAAATATAGAGCTTGTAGTCAATCTTGATGTAAAATGGAATATTTCATATTTCACATTTTGCGCCCCTAGGTCGTTTGCGCCCGTGGCAAATGCCTCTCTCGCCACGCCCACGGTCCGGCTCTGCGACCAATTGTTTGTAATTTTCGGATTTCACTATAGTTGTACCATTTGAGGTCAAACTATTTCTAGAGTTTTTTTCGAGCGAGAGAAAATTTCCGGATTTCATTTGACCTCGTGTGGTATTCGGTAAAGAAATTCCACACCAAATTGTGTTATTTTATTTCTTTGGACATGGACATATTCAATTTATTCCGTTCCATTCCAGTAAATTCGCTGTTGGGTAGCCACTAAGAAAAATTTCCATTGAAATTCGAATAGTGATCTATCAATAATACACGTTTTTTAATCACATGCGGTCTTAGGTCAAAAATAGTTATTATGAATTAGAGATCCGATTGAGTGGCAATAAAATATTTTTCTGTGTTTCAATATTTTGTTATGAGGGCTCTTTATTACAATAATGCAAATATAACATCGAACCAATTTCTTGAACAGTCAAACTATAAACTATCTCGACAACTTCCAGGTAACAATTAATCACATCAATTAGGTACTTAAAAAGTCTTCTTCGTATTTTGTCAAATCAAATCCCAATGCAATTTGCAGATTTCTCAAATAAACAAAATTTCCGTGAAACTCGGAATAACACCGCAATAAAAAACGCCGCAAAAACATACTTTTCCATGAAACTTCCACGAAAAACCGACGATACCATATGTTGCATATCCCATAAACACGAAGGAGTGAACTGTGGATGGAGGTGATGATAATTGAGTGGGCCATACGAATGCGATTAAATGAAAATTCGTCAAGCCGCTGAAAAAAATCTTAACGACACAGTTATTCCGGTTGAGATGTCTCTGGATTCTCACAACTCAGCCTATCTGAGAGATTGCGGAATTGGGAATAGGACATTAATTCAATTGATTTATAACCATTCCGGAATTGAATTCGATATTTAGGATTTCCTGTAGCGGTCTTCAAAGATCAGAATTTTCGAAAAATCATCACTCGGAATGCCAGACCTGGTTTAAAACACCCTCATGGCCAAAGAGCAAGAATTAAGTATTTTGTGTCTGAATATTGAAGGTATTTATTCAAATACATAGTTTCAAGTTTCAATTATGTGAAGACGGCAAGACAGGGTTTTTTCTACTGAGGTTTTTCTGTTCTCTGGTATCATACGCAGACTGGTATTGTACCCCGTTTTGTACCAACCCCATCTAGGGACTTTTTTGTTTCAAGTTTTGTATTGTATATTGTATTATATATTGAATATCCAATAATTAAAATTTATGTAATATTGAAAGTTTATTTATAAATACTTAATTCGTTCGAATACTGACATACAACTAAAAAATTACATAAATCATAAATTAACAAAACAGAACACAACATTTAGGATAATTTTCAATTTTTTCGTTATGATTTTGATATTTCGCTTCTTCTTCTTTTTAATTCTGGAAGACTTTCGATTCCATAAAAATAATTTCTTATC
Organism: Propylea japonica; assembly: GCA_013421045.1. NCBI lineage: Eukaryota > Metazoa > Arthropoda > Insecta > Coleoptera > Coccinellidae > Propylea > Propylea japonica. The sequence continues at coordinate 108,680,342 of CM024239.1, forward strand.
AACAGATCAATGCTGATTCAAATTCAAACTACTATATATTCCCTATATGGATGATCCACATATTTTTCTGGTCACAAGAAATTTTCACTGCAATATCCCAGAGTACATATGCTGAAGATCTTTAGATGCGTTTTCCATTTCCAATATAGATGTCACTCCATCTAATTTATACCATTTACTTGTTGTACGCATTCGTATAACTGAAGAGTTCTTCAATGAGATGCCCACAAGATTAATTTTCTTTGATATCAGTAAATATGACACTCAACTCATCAAATCTTTTATTTTCGAAGTAGCTCTCTGAGAATATTCTTTGTAGTTTTTTTTCAACAATGAACATAAGATTTTCTCCTGACGTATGGGTTTCATACTTTATTGATATAAGAACGATAATTATTCTTCATTGAATTAATATTGTTCTGCTAATATAATCATATTATAACATTAAGTAACTAAAAATGTTAAATAAGAAAAAATAGGTTGAATTTTTAAATAACTATCAAACTATGCGAAAATGTTTATTAGAAAAAAGAAATATTCATATGATAGTTTCAACACGAAGTATACACTCGGGTTTCATTTTATAGGTACATATTTATAAATTTTTAATTCGAAATTAATATATGTATATAAATAAAATAAGAAGGAAAAAATATATTAATACGAAATATGTTAAATATAAAATATTCCTACAGCAACAAATTAAGAAACAATTGACTTGGTTGTAGGGAAGCCGATGTAATTTTCAGAACTGAATAAATTGATGAGGATTCTGTCACTGAGAATCCATAAATTAGGACTAATGTTTACAGATAATTCACTGATATTCCACTGAATAACAATATTGGCAATCATCACCAATAATAATCGAGGACTGTGACAATCTTTAACAAATTTCACGAATAAAAACTAAACAATTCGGACCGAATCGATTACAACTTGTCCAGATTGCTCGTGACCATGTCACGTGTACTTTTACTAGACCACAATTAAACATACTTCAGTTGGCCATAAAATTTACGAGGCAAAGTTTACGATACCTTAAAGTAAATTTAGCTCGAGTTTTATGTTGTGGGTTGTCCAAACGACGTCGAACGAACTCGAAGAATCGAAAAAATACAGGTGCTGACAGAAAGATTCTTTGATCTAATCATGTAGTAAGTTATATTATCCTTTGGTAATCATGCGAGAAGTATTTGCGTGAATTGCCTCTTGGGTTCGATATAAGGAAAAGGAAATGTCCAATTATTGATATAATCACGTGTGTATGACAATGTGTCATCCTTTCAGATTAGGAAGAATGTCTTTTATGATTGACAAATCTACAATTGCTGTGCTTCATTTTCCACAATAAAGAAAAATTAACCATTACAAAGTTGAACATCGGTGAATAGTCCAATCTCCAGTGAAGAAATTATGTTCGAGTAGATCAGACATCAATTGTTATAAACGTTGAAAGTCCGGAAAATAAGTATTTTTGAACGAATACACAAAATTTTACTACTACTGCTCGTCCAAAATAATAATTTTTGGTCATGTGCGTACAATATTTTCTCGGCAAGCTTGTAAAATAACTTTGTGTAATGTATGTGGATTAAATGGAATTCATCTTAATAATGCACTTATGAGTTCACTAGTTGCATAATGAAAATTTTGCAGACAAAGAGCTTTCAATTTCAAGAAATAGAAAAAAAATGAACTTTGAAGAGAAAAACAAAACATATGAATCGAACGAAACAGCCAGGTCGTTTGAAAGCTATTTTTAAGAAGGTAGGCAACTCTGAAGTCTTTTTTTGTGAGTTTATTTCAATTCAGACCAGAACACATAATCATTTTTCAGTTTGTTCGTTTTCAAATTCGTAGGCTAATTAACGTGAAAATTTTTTGACAGTTCTAAAAACCAATCAAATCTTATGATTTTTTATCACATGGAACCCAATCATGTCAACATTACATCGAAAATTGCATTCAATGCAGTTATCAATCACCATGACAGCACAGTCTCACAACATAATTCCGAACAAAATTGAAAATGTCACGTTTTGGCAATGTTAAAAGTATAAATGCGCTTATCAAGGAAAACATTCCCAGAAATACTTCCTATAGCCACAAATATATTTGGGGAATATTTATGGAATTTTGCTGCGAACGAGCATACGAATTGAATGAACACAGAAGCTTAGAAGAATTGGCGTTGATACTCAAAGATTGGGCGGTCAATATGAGAAAAAAAGACGGGACAGAATTCAAAGAAGCAACGGTGAAAACTATGTGGAATGTTTCGAGCAAACTCCTACAAGAAAAGTATTGTAAGGACTACAACATTATGATTGACCCGTTCCAAAGTATAATATTTAAACCAGCCCGAGATGCCCGCGATGCAATCCGAAAAAAATTGCAAGCAAACCCATGTAAACGTAAATCCAGTTCAGTTTCGTTAAATTTGTCTGAAGTTAACTAAATAATAATGCTATGGGATGAAAATACTCCTGAAGGCCTTATGCGTAAATTTTACCATATTGCTGCAGTCGAATAGCGTTGAATACAATCCAGTATTTAGTAAAACGTGCCAAGATGGTTCTAAAAGTTGCACAAGTAGTAAATGGTTGGTTTCCAATAGTAAGAGAGAAAGCTGCCCTGTACGTCTTTTTCATAAACTTATATCAAAACGAGGTGAAAATATTACCTCGCCACGACTATTCTTAAAACCAAATAGACATTGGAAAAATCAAAATGACAAATGGTACGATAATGTACCTGTTGGAAGAAATACCACATATGGTATGGCTTGAACATAAAGGACAAAAAGATCACAAATCATTCCAATAGATCAACTGCTGTTAGCCAATTGGCAAAAAGTGGTGTGGAAGAACAGCAATTGCTGAAAATTACTGGTCATAGCAATCAAAATTCCATTAAACCATACCTGAACCTCGATCAAGAACACCACAACAAGATCATAAATATTATGCGTGGTAATAGTTCTAATGTAGAGAGCAGCAACGAATCTAATGTTACGTTAAATTTTAGTAATTGTACTTTCACTAATTGTACTTTTAATAAATAAATAAATAAATGTTTTGTTATGCTGAGTTATACAGTTTTTTGTCAAAAAATTTTCTTCCGAATATCCCTCGGACATTGACAAATGCCTCATAATTTTATGACAAATATCTCAAGCTCATTCCTTGGTAACAGCCCGAAGCCGAAGGCTGAGTAATGAGTAATGAGCTTTCGATTGTCATAAAATTATCTCGTCTATTATCAATGTCCTAGGGATATTACTACTGAAAACAGATATTGAATCGATACAAATTATAAATAAAGGTAACTTTCCATTCAACAGAATGTTAGAGGCAATACTTCGGGAAGCATATAGATCATATTTTCATTTCGTTTTCTTCAATATCCGTGCATAATGAATGAAAATTCAGGCCTAAAATAAAATGAAAAACACAATTTATCAACTAGTTCGTTACTTCTCATACTTTAAAGTCCGATACTCTCAAAAACACAACAGGTCGGCTTTGTTTAACGTCCGAACACTTAGAATATATTCAAATGTAATTCCATTGTAAATTATCAAAGCGGGCAGTAAAATTGTAGTCGAATAATTTACTGCTAAATGTTTCCGATTACCCCCGTTTGGCTGATCGCTGTGCTCGATATAATTTCGAATTAATATGGAAATGAGTACAAAAACCCGAGATGGTTAGCATAGAAATAGATTCTCGCCAGGCCCAGGACCTGCGATACGACCAGGGTCGGTCTGATTTAATCGAGACATGAGAATGAAATTTTGGAACGACGTTAAGTTTGGAATTGAGTTGGAATGTTTTGGGAAAGGCGATTCTGTTATTGATTTCTTGAGTAAATAACTTCATAAAACGGATTTAATTTTAGTCTGAATTTGCGCAAAAAAACAGATTCACAATAATTGTAACATTCACTATAACTTTACCCCCATTTCACCTTGGATATAAATAGAGATATAAGAGGTCATAAAATTTTTTTCGAAATTATTTCACAAAACAAAACGTTATACGCGAGTAGCTTACTTCACTTCATCCACGACAAATGAATATATTTCTTGAAGATTTTTACATTTTGCGACCGTGATTAATGGGTATTATTATGGTCGAGCAAACAGACGGATAATAGGTGGATTATGTCATAGTGGTGGAATATGAAATGCAACTGTCTATATATTTTCACATTAAATACCCCGATCAATTTTATTTTTTGCATTCAACTGTATATTTTTATTCTCCGAGAACTTTACAGAATCCAACTTCAATATATCAACTGCGATTAATCAACAAACTGCAATAAAGAATGTATGGTTATTGTGAAATGTTCATCCAAAAGTAATTTCACAATTGTGTTCATTCGAAATGATAAATTTTCACATGTTGCCCAACCTAATATTTCTTTTGTTGAATCATAGCGGAAAAAAATAGTAGTTTTCCTAACATCTTATAAAATAATGTTTTATTCTATTTGTAAAAGGGTTCTGATGGGGATTTCGAACAATAGTGAATATATCTGTACCAATAATTATTTCGGTTGCTTTCAGAATTTTCAACTGTCATACTTGAAATATTTGCTAATCTTCTGAGAAAAATTCCTGAAGCATTTTTGGTGATTGCCGGAGTAAACCATTTTAAAAATAATGGACCACTCAGAAAATTATAGCAATTATCCGTTTTTGATTTCGTAGTCAGGTTTTCGAGAAAATTATTATTGAAATCACCGAAAGGAGCTAGCGAATTCTAGCAATCAGAATCCAGAAAATATATTTGTATTTATAAAACATGGCTGTGTTCCTTGTTATTACATAGGTACACACTACACACGTTGTTACGGTTTCCGAATACGTTGGCTAACTCATAATTTGTTATTTGGAGCGTCTCATAAATTATTATTTATATGTCGCCTTGGGTTTTTCAACAATTTATATGCTTTCCATGAATATATTCATTTATTTTAATTCATCTTATTTTTCGTTCAATGTAAATTCTCCTCGAATTATTACTTGGATTCTGCTAAAAATCATTGACTAACTAATTGACAATAGGGGAAAACCCGGATAGATGCCCACTTTTTGAATTTGCCTCATATTTTTGAAAATATTGATTTTATATGTGTAATTTCTATGAGTGTAGGAAGCCCCATTATTTGATTTGGAATACTGAGACTTTTCTCTGACATAGCAATCCCAAATTGCACAATAATTTGATTTTTGTAGAACCCTTTTTTTGGGGATAGTTGCCTACAAGTATGGATAGTTGCCCCACCATGAAAATACTAGGAGGGATAGATGCCCTTCATACTGTGTGAACTAAAAACCCAACTAAATACAATGAGATTTTTTTTAAAACAGCAACTTTAACTACGTAACATGGATCGAATTAACAACAATTGTGCATTTTTAATTGAATTTCCAAAGCATATATTAAACGAAAAGTTGCATTCTTCATATTAACATAAAGCATTATTCCACACATTCATGATAAATTAATTAAATAATAAGTCTCAACAAAAATGATCAGGAATCAAGTTTAAATTCAAAATAAACAATGAATCGAAAATCTGCTAAGAAGATATGGTTTTAGTTTAGATGTCCTAAGGGGCACCTATACCTCAAAAAATCAGGGCAACTATCCTTTTCGATAGGGATAGATGCCCATGATTTTTTTTATTAATTAAGGAGAAAACAAAACTATTTGTACTCAGATGTACACTCAATGAAACACTGTATTGGAGTAATAAACAAAATTAATGAATTTATTACCACTTCAAAAGTTATACAGCGGCAAATACCTACCTCTAAAAGTTTGGCATGTTTGTGAAGTTCGCTGCTGAGATGATCGCACACACTAGCGAAAAACGGCTTCACTTTACAATAACCCTTACAAAAGTAAGTCCAGGGTGACTGTAGCAGCTACTTATAAAATTTTTTTTGATACGTGTTTCGGAAGTTAGGTATTTTGAAAATGGGGCATCTATCCAACTGAGGCATCTATCCGGGTTTTACCCTATCTTGGTACACACTGAAAGTATAACGAAAGGTATTTCACGAATAAAAACGTAGGTATCAGAAAGGAGTGTCTGATCAAAGTTAAATTTTATTAATTCGAATTCTTGCGACAGTTCCGAAAATAATTTTGGATGAAATAAAGCGCTTTTAACACTCGATGGTTCCGCATTTCACAGTTCAACAAGAGTGATTCGAAAAAGTAAATTTTGATTTCAAGAATGTTTATTGAATATTAGAAAGTAATATTTATGTAAATTTTGTATTCATGCTGTAGGATATTCCTTTCCTTCCTTATTATTTGCTGTCACACTTCATAACATATCCATAATTGTATCTGTACATCGAATATATCCATATGCAATCAATCGATAGAGACCAATAATTTAAATTGCTGTCCTGCCCAGCCCATACGTTAGAATCCAGAATCCAGGCCTGATTACGAAACAAAAACTAGCAAAAACAGCACAAAATGAAAATTATTATTTAGTACGTATCGAATACGTATAAGTAAACTGGAGTCGTAAGTTGCTCCATCGAACGCTCGCATGAAGTCGTTCTGTATCTAATTTAGTGCAAATACTCATTGACACATTCCAGTGGGTCTGGCATAAATAATAGTGAATTTGCATAGTAGAACGCATAACTTGTCATCCTAACTACAGGTTGTGGGCCGCCTGTCAATCGGAATCAGAGGTTTCGCTCGATTGAAGTTGATTATTATAGTTCTTAGCTATATCTGAATGTGATACGTGTTTATTTCCTATAATATTCGTATGTTATATTGTATCATCGTGTAGAAATTGCCTCACGCGATTCTAGAAACTATTTTTTTCCATGGTTGAAAATTATACAGGAAAATACTACTTTAAACACATTTAAGTGTGTAGAAAGTTCAACACTTTAGCACTTGTGTAATAAAAGTTTCATAGAATTCTAATTAGGAATCCCAGGTAACAATTTCTATGCTCTACTAGATGAATCTCGTATAGTCCGTTCACGAAAGGTTGAGCCGTCGGTTGGCCATGGAAATTTGGCATATTCCACTGTGTATATTGAAATTATAGGTTATGTTCTTTATTTTCTTGTCAGATTGATAAGCAATGTTGTCAATATTACATAGAGTTCTCTGATAACTCGCAAGCTCGTCGGACGAGACCGAGTACATTCGGCAACGTTGACTTTATTTTACTCTATGACAGTAAATATTGCCAACTTCAGATAATTAAAGAAACGCCTACTATGTGCTCAACCTTTCGTGAACGGACTATATATCATACAAAGGGATGTTAGTACCAACCTTCAAATAATAATTGTTTTCGATGTTTGAGAATTATAGCAGATATGATATTTTTAGGCAGGAACGAATGAAAAACTTAAGATTTTCCAGCTGGTCTCAAAACTTGGTCTAGAACTTGATGAAATTCTTGGGAAGAACTCATAAATGTGTGCCATTGCTTTTAAAACAATAGTCTAAGGACCGTTCAAAAAATACTTCTCTCTCTCTTCAACGAATTGGAATTTTCCTGAATCAAAATGAAGTAGACTTAAATTTATCAATTCTGTTGGTTAAAATTCAACTGAATATTGCATGAATTCACCCAAACTCATAGATGTCACTCCGGCTGATTCAGACTATCTCTCTGCACGCAATCCATACAACTGAGGTCCAACCTCAGTTTCGAAATATAGATGAGATAGCCATTAATACATTCATATGCAGTACTATACTACCCTTGCTTATTTTCATCGAGACATCCTTCGAGTTCTTCGCTTTTGTTTACAGACCCTGTATATTATTTTATCTATATTATTCTTCACTAAACCAATAATAATATTATTATTATGCATTATTAGGGATAAAGTAAATATCTTTCGAATAAAAATTTAAAAAGCCCTGAGCAGGTGCATTTGACCACTCGTTCATTGGTGGAGCAATGAGGCTATTACTTCAAATTTCGTGAAGAACTTGAGATTGATACTTATAAATGCGAAATCTTAGCACCATCGGAATGATATTCTGGAAGTTATTCAAAAACTGAAATATGTAAACACTTGACGATTAAAAAATTAACTTCTTTGGTTCTGATGAGGCGATCTTCAAAATGAACATGATCATAATGGCTTGTAAGTTTTCATTTATACCGAGAAAAGTATCGACTGTATCGAAATTTTGCAGGAGACTTTTTTTCTTCAGAACTGAATGGGAAACCATAAGATAATTTTATTTTTCGGAAATCTATCCCACGAAAACATTTTTGAAAGAAAATCATAGGTGGTTGTTATTTTCAACCCCTAATAATAAAGTTTTGAGATCTTAAAAATGTGTGTAACATCTACTTAGTCCTTCCTATTATGTTCATTTTAATGACTCAGTGGTTTTTAAGAAGCCGTCAAAAAATTAAAAACTGTCAACTCGCCACCGCTTTCTCAAGGCTGTATCTTGGAAGAGGGGTCGATTTCGAAAGAAAATATATGAACTACCCCATCTTATTTTCATCAAGGAATCATCTCCCAAAATCCCTCGCATTGTTTACAGACCTCACTCGTCATACACTTTTATGATTATCAGAAACTACAATAATTTCTCTTCCTATTCCGAAAGTCACTGAGAAAATACGCTATTGGAAATAACTATCTCTCTTCAACATTGCCAATAACCCCACCAAAACTCCATTAATAAATAACTCATCGAAGCACAACAAGAGGAATAAAGTTACAATATGATATTTGACATTTATTCGGCTACAGGATGTTATACTAACCCCCTTGTTATTCAACCACAACTTTCAGGTACAATGGTTTCGAATAAAGTCTCTAAAACAGAAATAATTAACAAAAAATTTATTTAAGATGAAGTGCTCCTGCGAAAATCTTTGCATTAATTTGTCAGGACCAAACTTGTTTTGAAAAAAATATTGTCTAACAGTAAAACTGAAAAAGGAATAAATGAAAAGGATATTGTAACGTTTTTTAATTATAAAAGAAAATTAAGGAATCACGTATTTTGTAAATGAAGTAGATAATTTGGCCAATTATTCTGTTGAAATAGATCGTATTTGGATTGATTTATTGAACAAAGAAATGACATTTGGAAATTTCAAAATTAAATAATTAACATATCTATGTGTTGACAGCTTCAATGCAATTAAACTGCAAATGAAAAACACAACAATTCCGAAGATTTTACAAGTTTGTCTGAAGAAGGTGTCTAATGTAGACACCGAAACGTTACATTATCCTTTTCATTTATTTCCTCTTTTCGTTTTACACTTAGGCAACAATTTTCCAAAACAAATTTGCTCCTGACAAATTAGTGCAAAGATTTCCGCTGGATCACTTCATCTTTATTAATTTTTTCAATTATTTCTGTTCCAGAGAGCGGGTGTGAAAACCTAAATAGTTTTCTAGAAATGCTTATTTTGTCACTAGCCATATTTTTTTGGAAAATTTTTCACATATATTATGTATCTTACTGCTTTCTATGACGGTTATATTTCGGTGTGTCAAGGGCCACAAATTCTACTTGTAATATGGGGCTTGAACCCCTGAATGCGTTGAATCCTGATATTTCAAGCACGTGACTAGAAAACACGTTATATTTGTACCTCACTAGTCATACAATTTTATGATTATCAGAAACGACAGAAACTACAATAATTTCTCTTCCTATTTCAAAAGTCACTGAGAAAATACGCTATTAGAATAACTATCTCCCTTCAAAATTTCCCAATAACCCTACCAAAACTCCATTAATAAATAACTCATCGAAGCACAACAAGAGGATTAAAGTTACAATATGATATTTGACATTTATTCGGTTAAAGCATCCTCGATAAAATGATCCCATTGACTGGGTCAGGATGTTATACTAACCCCCTTGTTAATTCAACCACCACTTTTCAGGGCCGATGGTTCCGAATAAAGGTACATGTTGCCGGTACCGGGGATGACAACTAAATATGTGGGTATTATTGAAAGGAAAATTGTTATGTTTGTGCTCTGGCCGTGTTTGTTTGGAAAATATGTGCAGCAGACTGTCGACGGGACTAAACAAACGGGGGCCGGTGTATGTGTATCATTTCGATGTATTCTGTTACGGCAGGCGAAATAATAACATAATCGAATCATAAATGCGATCACATTTTGAATGGTACTTGATACAATCGGTTAGTGGTAACGGTTTATCGAAATGAATCGGGAACTTTTTGAATTCATTGGAAATTACTTGATATCCAATTAGTTATTTCAAAAATACCAACAATAATGATTTTTCATTTTGTTTGTTAGCGAAATCGATGAAATGGTTTGAATAAATCTAGGAACTTGAAGAATGTTTTACTGAACCTGTTTTTTTCCAGTGAAATATTGAAAATATTCGAAATTTTAGATGCATTCTTTGGTTGAACAAATTCCAGAAGTGCATTAATTTCTGTTTTCCACCGACCTCGAAATGAAAGGTGATTTTAATGTGTACGAAATTATCATTAATGACCCATTTTAACGTTCAACTTCTGCTATTTTAATATGCAATCCTCATGGCAACCGCTCACAAATTATTCAGAAGCGAGAAATGTCAAAACTCTACTGGAACATAGATACATAGAAATTGTATTATATCAAATGGAAGTCTTGTGCAAGAATTAATACACAATTCATATTGAGATCGTCGGAAAAATCTTGTGATCAACTCGTTAATTGATTGAGCAACTAAAAGGTCTCGAACTATTAACTAACTATTTCTGGAATATTTTCAGAATTTTTGCATTCAAAGCTTTCAATGTTCAATTGTATTATTAAAAATTGTATACATTCCATCATATTTAACTGGAAAGTAGAATTAACAGTTATTCTAAAAATGACTTCAACTGTCAAAGTAGGTATATCCATAAATTCAAATGTTCAAAAATATGTGTCTACATATCCATCCCAATTTCATTACAAAAAAATATTTCTCTGGAAGGTTTCAATAGGGATATTATTTGTCAATTCCGTAGCAAGTACTCTGCATATAATTCATAAACTTTGAATACTCGAACCTTTTCTTGATGAATATAGAGTAGAAGATGCATTTTCTGAACGTATTTTTTGAGGTAGTTATATTTTTTTGAGATAAAACTCAATTGTCTTTCTATCCAGAATCGCAGAAATTAAAAAATAAAGCTTGAACCACAACAGAATATCGAACACATCTAATTTTATTACAACCTGGTGAGAATTTTTTCAATATCAAATGACGGTATAACGTACCTATTATATACGAAATTTCCCAAATTTAATGTGTGTTTGTCACAGGTCGCCGAACATAAAGTATTCCGAAACATAGAAACGTGTATTATGTCAAGGTATCTCTTGTAAAAAATGAAAATGTATTTCAATCTATCTAATATCTAGACCATTAATCGCTGTCATTAATGAAGTGGTTGATTAAATTACTTTTTCATAACACAACACAAATTATTGAAATGTATACTCAGTTTTAATTTAATCCAAATTGAACTTAAAAGTAATATATAAAAAATAAACTAATGAAAAAACATATGTTTTTCACCGATTTTGAATACAATGAAAATGTTATTTTCAAAAATAGATTTCCTTTTATAAACGGAATTATTGATTTTAATTCTCATGATAATTTTATTGTAAATACATATTCATGAAATGATTTCATTCTAACCCATTATCCGAAAAATATCAAATACAGTGCATTTAAATGATATAATTTTGATTTGGTTTATGTAGCAAAAAATTGTTCTGATATTCTTCTTCGATTCAGAAAGAAGCAATAAAAATCCACCAATGTTCGATTGTTTATCCTGTAAAATATCATTATAATCTCTAAATTATTCGCAATGTGTGATGCATACAAGTTCGATTACACACCACTTCATATTATTAAATTACCAATGTCCAGTTTTGGTCCTTTTTTGAAAAGGGAGTACCAAGTACTGTAAAATTCACAAAAAATAATTCCAAACAATTTTAAAGGCACTGAGATTGAAATTAAATATCATTCATTGTGTAGTCTAGAGCATTCCTTCGCATATTGCCTTGGATTTTTTCATTTGAATCCAAGTTACCAAATCCATCAATGAGTGTCACTGTATAGTTCTTTGTGCCAAATTCATATTTTATTTCAAGTGTCAATCATTCTGAATCGCCTTCGTGAAACTGAATTAACTTATCTCGTAGCTCCTGTTGAAAGTTGTTGAGGAACTTGGCCTTTACCGAAATCCTCAAGATATCGAATAACTGTCCGTTAAGTCCACCACACCTACCACTTCCGAAACTTGTCAATCCTCGTTGAAATCGGATATTCTAATACGCCCACAATGCGGTCTGCGGTAAACCATTGACCAAGAATCTCAAGAAACCAGAACACGAAAGTTGCTCCATAACGTTCACCGCAGTTGCATCTGAATCACATTCAGCCTTACTTTTCCCCCCAGCTCGAGCCACCCTTGGCGACGCTTTCAGAGGGTTTTGCGGCTGTTTAGGAAACTCCAGGGGGTCCACGATATCCCGTGGATAGCGAACACAATAATACCCTATAGGTTGTTTTTTATCCTTTGTTACATTTATATGTAGCGCATTTGTAATGTTGTGTATTATTTTCGTTTTGTGTTTCTTTTCTGCTGCTCCATTGTATTTTTTGCGGCTATCCTGCGAAATATCGGACATGTATTTTATTTTACGTTTTGTTGGGGAAGCTCTACCCTTCCGGAGGGTGAGAAAAGGGCTCCAGGCTGGGCATGGGGTATTCAACGATATTTCTCGATATTTTCTTCTGCTTGGGGATATATAATTTAATATCTCACTTAAATTTTTGAATGAATTATAGAACACAACAGATATTCATTCAATATAAGAATTCAGGATTTTTTATTGAAAATTTTCTTCATCCATTGTCTTAGGCTTCTTTAAGTTATTGTCTGTGGGACATGGTTTCCTTTCTTAAATTGGATGACATATATTTAACATGACACTGAAAAAAATTAGAATAAAATTAATATGAAACAATATTTATTTCTTACTTCTGAAAGCTTATTTACGAGGACGGTGGGGGCAGAGTAACTCGTTGATTTAGAAATTCGATTCAACAAAAAATTATATATCGATTTGAATATTTTCCCATCAGCAATTAGAACATATGAAGCTTATATGTTTACACAGTTTAAGATGGAAACTGGCAAATGGTGTCCATTATTCTCAAAACACATCGAAAATCGAAAAACTCCTCATCATGTAAACGTAACGGTCAGAAGTCACTGAAACTGACCTTTCGTTTTCTCCGAGAATATGTGGGCAAATTACCCCAACTAGCTATAGTGCATACCGAACATTGGTACGTTGTGAATTTTGAGGCCGCTCGTGAAGTTCTTTGGGGATTTCAGCCCTCCAGCACAGCCGCCTACAATTTATTGTATGGGGTTTTCTGAAATTACATGCTCATAAAGGTCATCCCATGACTACTTGAAAACAACATTCGTTTGTTGGTTTTTTTCTCCAAATAATGTTCCCAATTATGAACTTTTAGTGATACAAATTTTCTGCAACTACCTTCAAGATTCATTGAACATTTAGACAATTTCAATTCATGAATTTGGCATGCATTGACATCGCCAAATTTATGGAATGTCTATTGGGACATGGTGAGAAATATTAATTCATCAGATCTTCATATGAACCGTGTTACAAATTCTAACAGATAAATGCTCCCAAACTCTGTTAAACATCTATGACCATTCGACAGTTTTCTTGAAGTTGCATTGAAGACACTTTTATCAACATAGTCATCATTGCAACGTAACTCCGTTGGGAAAAAATTGTATCAAAATAGACATTTGCGTTGTTTTCAAAGATTATGAATATAAAACACCTTTCGTTCTAGAATAACATATTATGGTATATTGTTTTGGGATTCTGCTACTTGTAGTGAACCGGTGTTCAAATTACAAAAAAAGACAGCCAGACTTATTTGCGGTGTTTCCCTGAAAACATCTTGTAGACCTTTATTCAGACGACCAAAATATTACCCCTGGCCTGTATGTATATCTTTGACAAAGCTATAGATCAATTCTTGTTAACCAAATGCTACTACTCTATTGAGGAATATTTATTTAATTGTAAATATGTGGTTCTGAGGATAAATAATTATTATTACTCAGATTTTTTCAAAATAGTTATGTGATTCATTTATCAAATACATTTGCTGCTTCTCGGAAGATCCTGCATCCCCGAAAAAATCAACTGCGTCCATCTACATGTTTCACCTTAGAATGCCACAATTTTTACAATTTTTTTCTTATTCCAGGTTATTCGGAATGAAACGCTGTGGCAAATGCCACACAACCATCCTCTCCTCCGAGCTAGTGATGCGCGCCAGAGAGCTCGTCTTCCACGTGCACTGCTTCTCCTGCGTGGTGTGCAACCAGCCCCTAACTAAGGGCGACCACTTCGGCATGCGCGAAGGGGCGGTTCTCTGCCGTCTCCACTTCGAGATGCCCGTCACCGACCTTCCCCTGCCGTCCCCGGGAGCCATGTATCCTGGGGGTGGCATGCCGCCTCACCATTACCCCGCCGCCCCTTTCCCCTCGCCGGATTTCCACCACGCCCCGATGCCCCCGCAGCCGGGGGTTGACGGCCCCCCTATGACGAAAGTTCCCTTCTTCAACGGAGCGCCGACGACGCCAAGGCAAAAAGGGAGGCCGAGGAAGAGGAAGCCGAAGGACCTGGAGGGGATGACAGCGAGTTTAGGTAAGGGTTGTGAGATAAGGGATGTTCGAGATGCTTTGATTTTTTTATTGAGTTGAAACGAGAGGAGAAAAATAATTGATGTATTTCAATCAGACGTCTTCGAGAAGATCGTTTTATTGTGGAATGATAGATAGCGATTGCATTTGGAGAAGTACATTTTCAATTTTCATTGAGATTTCACTAGGCAGCTAACACTTCATTATCTGATATAAAACATGCTTCGTTGATTTCATGAAGTTCTAGTATTGTCATGAAACATGAAAAATGAATGCAGAGAATAATATCAATCAAGAGATATTTATTTCGACCTATCGGGGCTCATTAGTATGAACGATAGTTATGAATGAAAGAAGCATTTCAGTATCCTATACTTAGATCTGGCGCTCAGTTTTGGGTATTAACCATCACCATAATTCGTTTGGAATTCATGCAGTGGGAGTATGTAACTTGTGAGGATCCTCAGAGATGGCGTTTTGTTCGGGTTTATACCCAAGACTGAGCTCCAGATCATGATATAAGAATCGAAGTATAGATTCGTGGAATGCATATATCATTCAGATATTATCTCCATACTAATGATGATAGGGCAAAACAGCTATCTATGGAAGCCTTGGATGATATTATCACCTTGTTCTTTGTAGGTTGACGTGATTAGCTCTGAAGTATCATTTTGATTGGAAACGAATCGAATGATATTATTATTCTCTGCTTTCATTGCTAGTATTCACTTATTTCATTATTATTACAACGGGTTAATCTGCTTTTTGTATATTCGAAACATAACCATATACACTTTTCTGTAATATACTAAACACTCATTACTGCGTCACATTTTTGAAATACTTTTGATGGAGGATACCTGAGTGACCAAAAAAATATTTGTACGCCACCTTTATTTTGCTTATTTCAACAAAATTAATCGATAAATTGCTATTTCCTTCTACTATCGTAAAGTAAGTACGGACTAAAATATTTGACCCATCTACCGAATGATAAAAATGAATTTTTTCTTCGAATCAACTACTTACTGGCTTAACCCAATGCGATATTTGATCTATTTAATTTTTATCTTTCGGATTTCTTGTTCACTGAACTTACAATGTATATATTTGTTTTTCAGTCAGTTTAAACAACCAAACTCTGGCATCAACTTTTGTTTTCCATATTACACTCCCAAGCAGTTATGCAAAATAGTGTATTTTGCATAAAATTCGAGTTGTTTACCTTCTTATTATTCTAGATTTTGAAGCATCTTATTTTGATAATACAATGAGTCATAAGGAAATACTAGAATATCTCCTGCAATTCATCGTATTTGGTTGCACCAGCAGTTGTTATCTTGGAAACCGAAAATAGCTCATGTCCACTGCGTATCCATGTTTATACATTTATATGAAACTTTTTACTCAATTTGAGATCTAGAAGGCCCCAAGAAAATATGGCTGTTTTTTGATTAGAATGAACTTATGTGGGGTGGTGACTTAAAACTGATATAAAAGGTTATAACGAGTAAAAAACTTTGTTCAAAGGTTCATATACAAAAACAGAGTAAGCAAATCGTAACACTATCACCCATTTCTTTTATATTGGTTTTTAATGTACAATTATAATAAAAAATAAAGAGATATATCATTAAGCAGAATTGCGGCAACTTAAAGATTTCATTCCCAATTTGTCCTTTCATCAGATGGTCAATTAAAAGCGCGGCTCTTGTCCGCCTTCATTACAATATAGTCATTTATGACCACCGTTTTACGAGGCATAATTTAGTGATAATTTAGATGCGTTTTGTTTACCCTACAGTTTATTCCTTCTAAAGTCGTAAAATTGACCGATTTCGAGGAAAAACAATCCGAGAACACTTCCGAAGAATACCTTCAAAAGGGTGATATACGAGGGGCCCAACAGTCTTTATAGCTGGAGATGTATGGTTTTATGAAGTGCAAAAAATGCCAGAGGTGAACTGACACTTAACAAGTTCATTTTATAGGGGCGTTTCGTTGTGATTGGAGATTTAGAAGATGCTGATTATGGGCAATCGGAAGGTGCATTCAAGTTGAGAAATGTTTTCACAGATTCATCGTTTCTTTTGTTGAAGGTTTTACAACATTTTCAGTTCGATGCCGAAAGGGAGGAAACATCCCTTATACAGGTGAAATGACAAGAATGTAGATTTACCTGATGGTTACGGTGAATACAAGGAACCTTGTTTTTATGGATTGATTATATCGTAGACCATAAAACACTTCTCCGTAATACTTGACATAACAGTCATTAAGATCTGCCAGTGTTTTACTGTTGCATTGATCTAAGACTAAAAAAATTATTTCAGAATTACCAGAAACTAGTCAAAACCAAAGGAACATATTAATTAATTCAGGGCGAACCTGAAAAATACAGGGATAACAGTATTCGGAAAAATTCAGCTATATATCGAATTCGTCAATAAGTCAGATCAGAAAGATTTTTTAAATTGAATTTATACCCAGTATCGAATAATTCTTTCCTCAATAAATATTTTTAATTTGAGATTCTGAAAAAGTTCAATATGGTCAACTATTACGCTATTCATTAAATAAAATTATCACAGTTTATTTCAATTTGAAATATTTGCGCATTGTTCCAAGGGAAGTAGCGTGCCATAGTTTGAAGCCAATGTCTGTAACTTTTCAACTAATGCGAATTTTTGACAAAATCAGTTTGATTTCCCTAATCACAGATCATCATAACAATAACGTAACCTAGCATTTTGGTAGAAGTTTACAATTTGCGTCCAAACAGAAAGTGAATTATTATCCTAGGTTGTCATTGCTAGTAATGAATAATTCATATTTTTTATCGAATCAATATGAGCATATCGCCTTAGTTACCATATTATACACACTCATATATCCCAAGGGAAATATGAAACGTCAGTCTTATTGTCCAAGAAATATAAACGTCAAGTCATATTTACTTCAAAATAGTATATTTGCAAACCTTATACATCAGAAAAAAGTCATTTGTGCTTCTATCAAAAATTCTTGATCTGCTCCCGGGACAACACTGCTGATTTTTTGGGAACGGATCCTTTATTTTTGTTCTTAACAAAATTCCACTTCTTCGATAATTTGACATCGTTTCTTCCTTCAAATGCAGCAAACATAGATAATTTTGACATAACATGGCCATAACGTGTTTGGTGAAATTCCTGCACAGGAGATCGAATGAATTAATCATCATTGAAAAGAACAAGAATCAGAGCAACATACCAATCTTCAAAATATGCTAGCAAAATTTTCGCGCACCGTCCAACATCTTTTCTTTTCACTCTCGAAAGCCTTCATACTCTTATTAAGAGCAGCTTTAGATTTGGCGGAATAAAAAATCACGGGCTTTCGCCGCTTGAGTTTCGACGTAGTTCGACATTATTTCAATGATTTTATTTCTGACAAGACGTCAAATAAAACCAGTCAACCATGATTCTCACAAACACAGCCCATAGCAACGTTAAAATCCAATTGAATCAATAAATTACATATAATATTAATTTTTCCATTTCAAGAACGATATTGTATCGATCAGAAAAAAACTTTGAGTAACAACACGGGAAATATAGTATTCATATTTCCCTAGTTGTAATAATAGCTATAGTTTTACAATAGCCTTGGAACTATCGTCGATATTCTGATTTAGTACTCTGATTTCAAACCTTATTCGTCATGTTTCATTTGTCAAAATAATTACACTTCTAACTGAAGTGATTCCTCAAATTATTCAAGCAAATAGAAAGCTAGGAGTAACTTTGTAAAGTGAAATTCTGTCACCGAACGTACTCCCAAAAATATTCTAACATCCCCACAATGGTATATTCATCAATAGAGACTGCATTATAATTATGCAACTGCATATTGCGCAATGCAATTGCGTATTTATATAAAAAATCGCTTTATTTGCATATTAGCTAAGATAGTTATGATGCCATATTTCGGTAATATATTTCTTCCCTGTGTTCCGAAATGACAATAAAAGTTTTACCTGAAACTATAAGGAAGAACATAGCACCAGGTTCAAATTCTGCCCGTTACTTCCGTGATGTGAAGCGAACTTTTTCACATACAAAAATATTCTATATATTTTCGAAGACAAAATTAAACAATTGAATATTTGGAACAATATTCAATTGTAAACTTTACAACAAATTAAATAAAATTTTAATGACATCATTAAGAGGTATGGATATATGTGATTTCAAAATAAGAATTATTTTTTTTTTTGAGTTCCTAAATTCATATTTAATTTTGCATATTTCGTGCATATTTAGCCTATTTTCTTGTATATTTCAATCATTTTCATGAATATAACAACGTCTTTATGTTGCATATAGTCCGGTCTCTATTAATCAAATATACAAACAAGCACACAGAAGCTCCTGACTTAAGTCATTCAAGTCTTAATTCGATTTTTGTTCCATCTCCTGTAGCCCCTCTTTTTGATCCTCTCATCAACTCATCAACGACTTTAATCCGTTCTCGTGAAGTCTGGGTACCTCTCAATTTTAGTAATTTTATGGCACCGCCGTCAGTCTCTCGACGCGATAAGAGGCAAATAAACAAATTATCCGAACGGGGGGGTTTTCGAGTTTTCGAATATCCCCATTGTTGTTTTACGCATCGTCAACAGATAAAGGCTGGTCGTAAAGAGCGCCAACAAAGGGTCATGCGATCTGCGGGAAATGGTTCCCACAGAGCGTGCCGTGTGTGGAAATACCTGGTGATGGTGAGGGACCCTCCAGATAAGTGCTTACCTAGCGTGTGTCCGATCAAGAGGGAAAACGAGCGTTGATTTGTGTGGGAATTGGTCAGAGGAAGGGTTTTTTGCGTTGATGCGAGTGTAAATTGGATAATTCGAGAAAATAACTGATTGATTAATATCGAGATTGGAAAAAACTTAACTTTGTTTGACATGTTTCGGATTGTTTGAACTGGGTCAAATATGCACCGTTTTGTTTTTCAATTTGTTGCCATTTGAAAAGTATCTTCTTAATGTTTTCTTCGTACAGGATCTTCTCTCAATGATTATTTCTTATCCCTCAGATTTGCAATGCGTCAAGTGCCAAGTCCAGACTAAATACCATTACATCCAAGCTAAGCTCGATTTCAGTCCGTTTGGCTCAGAATATGGAGATTCAATAAATCTTGTTTTTTTGTGTTACTTGGTGTGGCAGACAAACATCGGGCTTTTTCAAATCAGCCCTTGAGTGATGATGATGATTATGATGATTAATTAGATTGTAGTCGATTGGCACAGTTGCCACAGTGATTACCTTTTTTGCCCTGCAATCAATGAGGTCAGTTATGCTTAATCATAATAGATCCCAGGAATGTAACCTTCTCCTGAAAAATGATCAATTTCGTTGGACACATCACTCTTTTGTCAGCTGGCGTCGAAGTCGCACACACTCGGTAGAGTGTGTCTGGTTGGCTAATATGCGCTCGGTAGTTTCTGCGGCCGATTTTACATAACTTACAAATATCAGAGTGTTTCTTACCGATCTTGTGTAGCTGATATTTCACAAAACAGTGACCTGTGAGAAGCCCAGTAAGCAGCCTTTACTCGTTTTTAGACAGCAATAGAGCTTGTTGTGCCTTTTTTTCGTAAGTGCAATCAGTAGCTCCTACTGATGCAATGATGACTACTAATAAATGTCCACGAAGTTCCATTATTTCTGTAGTTTAATCGAGATTTTTGGTAACCTGTATATTGTGCTCCTTTAACATTGCTTGAACGGAAAGGAAGAATTCGTCATTAGCTGTTGCATTATTGAGACCATCAAAAATTTTCACAACTTCAGAAGGCTGGCTTTCAACCTCGCCTTTATCAAAGAAAATCTGCGGTATGTATCTCTTTGGTGAATTAAATTTTCACAGCCTCTAAACCCCAACCGAATGAACCAAGCAAAAAATACCGCATACCGTTAATAGTGTTCTTAAAACATAAATCACTTATCCACTAGTTCGAAATTCTTCACGAATATATTGAGGAAATCGATATAAATTTTCGATAGGCAAATCCACTTGACGAAGCGTAATCAATACTTTCAAACCCACCTTCATAAAACATTGCAATTAGGTCATTTTTACTGATATTTGCTCACAACTTTAGTCAGATTTCTTGCGGGACCAATCACGAAAAATAATTGAAAATAATCTCCTCAACTGGAAATAATTACGATTATATCTGAGAATCAGACATAAAACCGTATGAGTCTCTTGACATCTATGCAAAAATCCTAAGGCAAACAAAATTATTTTGCAATATGTTTCTAGTAAAATTAACATTACTTATAGCCTTCAAATATGTCAATGACTACTGAAAAATAAATTTCATTTTTAATAGAAACATTAACTGCTTAATTTTTGAATTTTATTTCCATTAGTGTGAACTTATATCTTCTTTTAATACTTATCAAGTTGAATACACGCAAATATCCATTACATAATATTTTGAGACTTAAATATTATAATTAATCAATTACTACCATCCTAAAAATTGGACATAGGTATTTAGTAATTTTATAGCATTTTGAGTTTAACGTGCAAATAAAATTATGTTCAGATGTCTCAACTGAGATGCATGACGATATGAACGCAAAAGGACAAGGATACAGTATCCATAAAGCATGTACTAGAAATGTCATCTGAAGTTGACACGCAAAGATGAACAAGTGACTATAACCCAAGCGTAGTTGAATGATATTTCTTCCTGAGCTCCAATGACGTTAGAGAATCTATGCCGACTACTTCTCGAAACATCACAAAGAAAATTATTCGAATGAGCGAATCCGACATTGACGAGTATCGTGCTGCATTAACATTTAATGCCACAAAATGGCAAATTCGTTCCCCACATCATGACCAATTAACGTCATTTAAAGACAACAGTTGTCGGTTCCGTAAATTTATTAACAAGATAGCGATTACATTACAGAAACAATAAAAACCGAGCTTGTCATGTTCCCTGAGAACGCATCCAATGATTCCTTGCATTTTTTTCCTTTCTTACTGACATGAATATTTCACTTTTATGTATTCAGCAAACAGGAAATTTCATACTCGCTATCACACGAAATAATAACATATTAAATTATAATTACTCCATAAAATATGCGGACCATGTTGAATCGGCGGCTTCTCGAAAACATGGAATATGAAGAAAAAACTCGTTATATTTTCTCATACGTGTCCTTGCGCTATAAAAGTAGTACGTTCTGCCTCAAACATAATTTATTCCCAGTTTACTGTCAAAGAAAATTTTATTTATATCGCCGCAGATTGGAGGCATGTCCAGAAATGTTGATTAAAAATGGAAATTGACTTGTAAGAGAACTGTTTCTGATGTACATGAGATGGTTCTTCATTCTTATGCTTGTTTTTTTTCAAGTACCTAACTGTAGCTGTCATGTATGTAACGGAAACTATGGGAAGTTGAGATAAGATGAAAGATTAATTATTGGGTGCTTTTTTGTTCTCCCAATTGAATGAATTGAAGTTGAAAAAGACTGAAGATTGAGTGAAACATGTCAAGGTTAACGTCATCTCATGAATTTGAAACAGGTTATCTTTCGATTTTCAGAATTTTTCAGAGGAAATTTCCACCGGATAAGGCGAAAAAGTTTCATAACAAATCCAAGCTTTCCTGATGTCTTGTTAGGTACAAAAAATTATCCAGATATTCACGTCTTCTACCATAATATTTTTCAATGTAGGTTTTCGTCTCTAATCTCTGTCTCAAAAAAAAAACAAATGGAAAACATCAAAATTTAAGCAATTCTTAATTTTCAAGACTAATATTCTCAGCAATATAACAATAACAGAATGAGTTTGGTTACGATTGTAAGGAATTCTGGAGGATATGGAAAGTTCAGTCATGAGTACAGAATATTTCTTGATGATTATGCACATATGTATACTGGTTGAATACCTACAAAAATTAAAAATAATAATAACCACAAATTGAAATTTCCTTTCCGAATATGATAACTAACAGATAAGAATAATTGAAACTTCGAATAAAAAAAGTTTGAATTTAGGTATTATATCTTGAATATTGATATATTCTTGAGAGTTCTGATGAATTTATTCTGTTGGAAAGTGTTTCTCGTATTCAAAACTTGTTATCAATTTTCATCAATTAAACTTGAATGATCATTCAAAAGAATTGAATATCATAGAATTCAATCAGAATGGAAATTACTTTATATTTTATACGCCAGAAAAACGCTCCCCATCTATCCAGTGCTCCTCCACTTCATTTGCCGGTAAGAGAAACAATAGATGGGATTTATCATAAAACTGTTTCTCCAACTCGTTGAAAATTTTCTTTAGGAAATTCTGAAAACCGAAAAATAACCTGCTCCAACTTCACCAGATGCTGTTAACTTGACATGTTTCTGACAATCCTCAGGTTCTTCTCAACTACAAATAACTAAATTCGTATGATAAAAAAAATAAAGAGTGGTAAATTAGACAAAATATAAATTTCTCCGTTTCTATATTTCAATATAGCTGTAAAATTTCCTCATATTGCTTTCGAATACATACTTAACCTTCGCTACACACACACATTAAAAAGAGTGTAAAAAACACACACTGGGGTCTACTGTACCCCGTGATGATTAATGCGTTAATGTTGAAATTTTTGCATTGGATTATTTGATTATACAGGGTGTCCCGTAAATACCACGCGAAAGTGACACTGGAGATAGATTGGCATTAGGTCTATCAGATAGCATCAACATGACCTCAGTAAAAGTCCACTGGTTTTCGAATTATCACCACTTTTGCAACAAAAATGAAAGAGAAAGTGAGATAAAAGAGAAAGAAGAGCAAAAATAATGGTTGTTTGAAACGGTAGCGAGGAAGGGAGGAAAGAATATCAAGCAACATGTAATTGGCAACAGGTGATACTTGTGCATTTTTCCTAATTTTAATTATTTCGGCTTAAACACATCTCTCGCGACAAAATTAATTTCTAAGGTTTTGACTTAAAAAAATGGTAGTGTTGTATCATTTTGAAAAGTGCAGGAAATGGACCAGTTTTTACGATTATTTGTCAATTCAGTCTGATATAATTTTTTTTCACATCAGTCAGCCAACCTTAAGGTTAACGTTTTATCTTCGTCATAAAATACAACAAGTTAGACATTTTTGAAGGATTTTGTTCTAGTTCTCGGTGAAGTTATTACTTCATTGTTTAAGCAACTATTCAGGATAGCCTAGGTGGAAAAAAAAAACATGAGTTTGAAGACCGAAAGTTGGAGATTTTTAAAAAATACACAAGTGGTGTGATATCTCGAAAACCAGCGGACTTTTACTGAGGTCATGTTGATGCTATCTGAAAGACCTAATGTCAATCTATCTCCAGTGTCACTTTCGCGTGGTATTTACGGGACACCTGTATATTTTGTCATTTGAAGCACAATATGTATGATAAATATAAAATATATTCTCAAAAACGGAACATCTTATCAAATAATTTAACACTTATTATCGTCAGAAAATAGACGAGAACCTGCCTCAAGCGGACTCTTCACGGTTTTCGCAGCTCCTTTTGGACAAGGTAAATGACTAACCAGATTTTTTCATTGGCGTATTTCCCGTTTTTCTGGAACTTCGTTGATTCAGGTTAAAAGTTCTCTCCTTTGGTTATTTCAGTGTTCACTGTTTTTGCATTAGATGAATCTGATTCTTCATTTTCTGATTCGTTGTTTAGCTATGTGTGGGAACGTTCTTCTTATTCGACCAAGTCTTCCTCATCGGTTGACTCTGGCTCGTCAATAACAGATGGTTGTTTTTCATCTTCCATCTCAAACATCAAACGGTTCATTTCTCATTTCTGATTCTGGTTCGTCTGATACCTTTTTTCGGACATTTTTCTTGCTAATCTGTAACAAACGATTTTTTTCAGCAATATCACACAAAACACACGAACGCCTGGAACCTCTTTGATCGATCGTCACCGAAATACTTGAACCCACAACCACTTCGCAATATAATGAAGCGATAATAAAAGAAGTATGACTAATTTACACGACGACGTTTGCTTGTGTCAGAAATATGTGAAGATCAGCATGCATTTCTAAATTGGCTAGTAGTACAGTCAAATAGGGTTTTTAGCAGGAAAGTTTTGGGGTAGTTTTGATTTTTTCGGTTTTTTTATGTTTTTTGGGGTGCTGCATCTGAATCTGAGGTTTGCTAACAAAATTTCGTGAGGGAACATTGAAAAAAATACAAAAAAAGAGGAAAAATCTCATTCTTTGGCAGTTTTCTGCTTATAACTCGGAAACTATCAACTTTCGTGAAAAACCTTTCCATACAAAATGAAAGTACATGAAATTTCCTACAAATTGTATTACCACAGCTTGTTCTGCGACAACCTGTTCGGGCTTAAATTATAGTTGAAAATGAGGTATTTTCTATGACTCAATAAATGAAAATAAATTAAATTCCGTGGTTCCGATAATGCGAACGTCTTGAAATACTGCATGAACATTCAGTATATCAGTCTCGATTCACAAAAAAAATTAACTCGAATCGGATATCTTGTTATGGAAATACCAAATATGCTTCTTTTCAATATTCCAATTCAATTTTCTATGGTTCTGTTCACACTATGGCCACCAAATTTGCATGAAGCTTCTTATGAGCATCTTGCATATGGCCGCAACATTTCATTTCGATGGGTTTCGTTTTGTCTGAGATATTGTGGAACAAAAACTTTGAATGGCCATATTCTATGTTTCATAAAACATGGCCTTTCAAAATTTCTGTTCCTCAATATCCCAGATAAAACTAAACCAATCAAAATGAAATGGTGCGGCCAAATGCAACATGCTCATAATAAGCCTTATGCAAAATGTGTCACGATAGTGTGAAGAGAACCATAGAAAATTGAATTATTGGAATTGAAAAGAAGAATCTTTATATTTCCATAACAAGATATCCGATTCGAGTTAAATCTTTTTTGTGAATCGAGACTGATATACTGAATGTTCATGCAAAATTTCAAGACGTTCGCATTATCGGAACCACGGAATTTAATTTATTTACATTTATTGAGTCATAGAAAATACCTCATTTTCAACTATAATTTGAGCCAGAACGGGTTGTCGCAGAACAAGCTGTGGTGATACAATTTGTAGGAAATTTCACCTACTTTCATTTGTATAGAAAGGTTTTTCACGAAAAGTTGATAGTTTCCGAGTTATAAGCAGAAAACTGCCAAAAAATGAAACTTTTCTCTTTTTTTGTTTTTTTCAAGTTCTCGCACGAAATTTTGTTAGCAAACCTCAGATTCGGATCAGCACACCCAAAACACATAAAAATCGAAAAATCAAAACTACCCCAGAACTTTCCTGCTAGGGGTTCTTTTGAGCACAAATTGACTGGACTATAGGGTCTAATAGACTCCAGGGTGTGTAGCAGGGTTAATGTTCGATTTCACAATGAAATTGGAGAAAACACGCAATAAAATGGTTCATAATTGATATATGTCGGTGAAAATTGTATTATGTTCATATCACTCTCGCTTTTCTTGACTGCTTATATTTCTATTCGGTCAACATATAGATTATGTCCCAATCCTCAAGCTGATATAGAAGTAAAGTGAAACTCCACGAAACTAAATGAACCAGAATACTTGTTGGACGTTCCAAATCTCGACTTTTCACCCTGACAACAGCCTAACCAAAACTCCTCACATCAAAACAGAACTAGCTCATGATCCCTCAGGAACCTGCTTCCCAGCCATCCAGTGCTGCTTCACTCCATATCCCGGTGACATAAACACGGCTTAGGCCTGTTTGAACAGGCCCAGATCCGATTGACGGCAAATTAATTGTGCCGCACAGCAGGAACGGTCGTCCGCCCGCTTGATCCGCTTTGGTTAAGCCCCCTTGCGACGGGATTACGGGGGCACCATATTGTTTCTCTTCCTCCAGGCTTTTTTGCCGGCCAATTTGATATCAAGATGATTTATCTCTGTTTGCAGGGCCTGGGAGTTATGTTTGTTTTTCTTTTGACGGTTTGCTTTTTTCGGCGTACGTGCTAATTCCTGTTTGCTCAGCAGCACGTGACAGGTGAATTTGGTAGATTTAGAGCGACAAGTGCAGACAGGATGTCTGTTGGAGTTTTAGTCAATGAAAAATTCATTCGACATATTTATTGAGTGCCGTTTTGTGATATATGAATGTATTATCTTTGATACCCTGGAAAAATATATGTATATCGTGCCTGCATAACTACTTTCCTGTACTGTATTTTTCACCATAATAATTTTTAATATACGTTTTCTCCGTCTCAGAAAAAACGAAGTTTAAGATTCTCAAGATTTATGTTGTCAAAAACATCACAGAAAGAGTTTTCTAAAAATAAATAAAACAAACACTGTAAATTAACTCAAGAATCGCAATGCTTGCGAGATAATTTTAGGGACTATGAAAAATTTAGTAATGAATACAGAATATTCTCTGGTTATGCATATATTGGAAAACAAGGACAATATATTACGAAATGGAGAATACCATAACTACAAAACTAAAAATGCAGGGAAATTCTCAACACCATATATCACAGGTTGTCAGCGGCTCAACTCAGTATCAACCATGAAGCCATTCAAAACTATAATAAAATACCTGAGGCTTTCAAAAAAAATGAATTAACAGGAGTTGAGGAAGGAGATGAAAAAAATCTTATATGAAAAATGCTAATACACAATGGAAGAATTCTGGTTTAGTCATTTTGAATAGTGCATGTGCCCATATGATGTTTGTGTTATACTACTTATTTTCAATGTTAATTTTTTTATTTTATGTGATATTTGTGATTTAAATACTTTTACTTTTATTTCACTGCGAAATTTGTAGGTCCATATATGTAATGTTTGTAATATACCTTAAATGTTTGTTAATCGACTTATTGACAGTTCTAATACCTTTTAATATTGACTTGATGACTCCACATGTAATATTTTTGATGGGTCGAAATTATTCACATATGTTTTTTAATTGTATTTTGTGAATTAAGATTATTATTTTTAATAAAAACAATTTATTCAGGAATTTGGACTTTAATGTTTTTGGTTAAATTTTCTTTAAATCTTTACCAACGTTTCAGATCCAGTTGATCTTTTATCAAGGCTCGATTATTATTTTTATTATTATATTATGTACACTAGTTAAACACAGCATCGAACAATAATTGTGACTAAATCTGAACACTTTCAAAATCTAGCAACAGTTTTAATTGAACCATTCAGTGAAAATCATAGCAGGTACCTGAGAGCTATCTTTACGCAGTCCTCAAAAAATTTTCTGCAATTCTCGAAGACAAAGTCGCTTAAAACAGATAACCATTATTCAAAATTCTAGAAACCATTAAGTTCTGCGGTTCATTTGAGTCCATATTTTCAGGCCGGGATGAAATTAAATTCATTTTTCAAAACATTATGAGAGGCATCAAAAATGTTAGTTATGTACCAAAAGTTTTAAATAAACTATTCAGTGAATATGATAGCAAGTACTTGACAGCTATCTATACGCAGTCATAAATGTTCTGCAATTCATAAAGACAAAGTCGCTCAAAACAGATAACCATTATTAAAAATTCTAGAAACCTTTAAGTTCTGAAGTTCATTTGAGCCGATAATTTCAGGCCGCGAAGAAATTGAAAATTCTGAAATACTGAGAACTTTTTAGGGTCTCAATGATTAGGTTAACAGGCAACTAACAAAAGATAGCCATACTACGTATTCCTGTTGTCGGTATAAATGCTATGCAACAAATCACCAACCGCCACTATTGATGAAATTTATAGGTAGACATGACTAGAATCATACTATTGCAGTAAATAATCAGTTTCTTTGCATAAATTAAGAAATATTGAATAAAACCAAACTCTATCAGAGGAGATAGTTCTAATGACAACTTGGATCAAAACCGGCAGTACCGATAAATAACAAGTTTGAAAATATTTAGTAGCCGAGTAATAAAAAATCACTTCGTAACAACTTGTTCAAATTATTTCATACACGGACGTTCTTAGCCTTATCATCCAAGCATCCATAGTTTTCAAGTTAAAGATAACAATTATCTCAGAGCAAACATTAACAACACTGACAAAAGCCATTTTTTTCTCTCAGAAAATACTCGGAGGATTGTCGTAAAACCAAAGTGGAATATAAAATATTCCATTTACGAGGTAAGCAAAGCTGATGCAAAATTAATAGCCTAAGGTTTGCGGATCGTGGTACCTTACGGGATGAGGTTTATTATCTTTTTTACTGCTGTTTAAGAACAAATGCCATTACCGCTTAATCAATTTAATCTGGATACATCTCTTCAATTTCTTTTACGAGTTTAGCGCCTCACCAGTTCTCGCTTACCGCTTTATTAGCGGATTAAGTACGGCGTGGGAGATGTGAACTATTCAGTCACCCAATGAGATTTATAGATTAATAGATAAACGGGTTTATCCTTTCAACTATACCTTTTCAACTTCAAATTGAGAATAATCACATTCAAATTGAGATCAAACAAATTCAAAATGACATTAAGCAACTTCAAATGGTAAACACAATCGAATTGGGATTAAACAAATTCAAAATGAGAAAAAGCAACTTCAAAATGGTAAACACAATCGAATTGAGAATGAACACATTCAAATGGGACTAATGAATCTCATTCCCACTCGAATTTGATACTGATCTACAGGAAGCGTGAGATTTGAGGGGGTGATTCCTCAGATCATTTTTATGAAAAAAAAGTTCCCTGAATGTAGGTCCTGAAATGCATTTTTTCCGAGATAAATGGTGTTGAGGTTTTACTGAAAACTGAATAAAATAAGTGTACACCACTGAGATATTTCTTACGATTAATTTGAATTCTTCGTTCAATTTGTAGGAAAACCGTATACCTCTTTTTCGTACGGGGTGCCGTTTTTATGTAAGAAAATAAAACATCTTAACGCGTATTTGTCGTCACTTTAACACATAGTAGGTATGTGGGGCTCAACGTTGAGATGTTTTATTTTTTTCTCATTAAACGGCGCCCCACAGGAAAAAAAGGCACAAGAGATTTTTTTCACAAATTGAACAAATAATTCAAATATAATTGGTGGTTTGAAATATCTCAGTGGCTTACCGCTTTTTTCGCTCAGTTTTTAAGGGAAATTTCAACACTCTGTATCTTGGAAACAATGCATTTCTGGACCTACATTGTTGGAACTTTTTTTCATTGAAGGATCTGAGAAATAGCCCCCTTAAATCTATTCAACAACACCCTTCATATTGTCAAAATTATTTGTTACACCATAAATCTCCTTCGGATACTTTTATTTAACGCGACATACTTATATACAAAACACACAAAATGATCTGATTATTATATAATTTTATAATATTTTTGGAGTATCAAAGTCAAGTGGAAATGTCAGTTCCCAATATGATATTGATTAGTCCCATTTTGAATGTGTTAATTCCCAATTAGATTGTGTTTACCATTTTGAAGTCGGTTAATGTCATTTTAAATTTGTTTAATCCCAATTTGAATGTGATAGTCTCAATTTGAAGTTGAAAAGGTATAGTACTTAATATCTCGAAAAGATTCCTGAGAAATGTGATCCAAATAACACGTAATAAAGAAATTGTCATTTATGTCAATGAGAGCTACCGTTTTTTCTCTCACTAGTTGGCGCCTCTGTTGCGTGAGGTCCTGTCAAAGTTCGTTGTACTTTCATTGATTTATTATTATTCTATACTCTATAATCTGGATTATCATACAAATTCTTATTTATTAGTGTTCGGTGTTAGTAGTGGTGTGAAAAAAGTGTACATTCGACCTATATCATTATCTTTGTATACTGTACAATATTGAGCATGCCGCAGAGTTGTGCAGTTCCGTATTGTTCAGAAAAAATGGGAGGACTTAAGTTTCCGAACTATAAGACTGTCCTGAAGCAGTTGATGTTACCCCTTCAAAACATTCACATATTTGTGAAACACATTTCAACCCTGATAATACCTGACCTAACGATCCTAATACTGAAAACCGTAAGTTATAATCTTTTACATTATGTTGCTTCAGACACTTTCGTTTCACTATTGAATAAATGAAGTTATACTTAGTTGTATTACTTGTAATCTACTGTTGAAAATTTTTCAGCTATTCCTAATTAAAACTGAAAGCAATACCTAGCCAATTTTCTGGGTACCAGGAAAGTGAGGAGAAATATAAATAAAATACTAGAGAGTTCTTGAACACAGAAAGAAATTCGAAAATGCAAGAATCAGTTCAACTGTAGAGGAAAATCAATATTTAGTCAAGAGAACTCAACTGATACTGCTTTTTGGTCGGAACTTGAGAGTAACAGAAACATACTTCGAATTGAAAATCTAATTGGTACCATTTTACTCTAGATTTAACAACTATAAACATTTTATGTTTTTATTAATCAACTCACTAAGTCGAGGACAACATTTACTATTAAAATATATATCAAGGAACTGTGTAAATAAATAAATTACCCTACGTGTGAATGAAACTGATCAGTTAATATACTTCTCATTGATCTTTGAGTATTTCCTTTTCATACATACTGTTTTTTCTATATATTCACTTATATTGATAAAAAAAGGATTGTGTGCGGATTATTGCTCTCCTCCAACTTTTAACACTTTTCAGCTATCACAGGTATCATGTGAGTATGATAAAAAACAATTGCTCTTGAAATGATATCCTACTTCTGCAAATAATTTATTTCAAATCATGATAATGCGTTTCCACTGGAATTATCTTTCCTATCATAGTATTTTGGGTCTGTGAAAAAACCATAACTTCAAACCCAATAAAAAAGCATACTTTCCACAAGAAATGTGTAGTGAAACAGAAAACAAATCCACCTTTGAATTAGCTTTCTTTTTAGCCCTCTTAAATTGGCACTTATCTTTTGTAACTCCGCTTTCAAAGTAGTTATATTCATTGATCCGTAATTCATATTTGCTGTTATGAATTCGAATATGTAGGTATGTGAAACTCCTCAGATCTGCGTAAAGTTTGAAAAAGAAACACTACAGATTCACAATTACGTTTGAATATTTGACAATTCAAATTATCGAGGACCTCAAGCAACACTCACGCCTCTAGCGGAAAATTCATACGCGGTAGCCCTTATTAGGCATGCTCATGTAAATTTTTTGGATATTATTTATGTTCTGCAATTATCATTCCTGAAAATCCTTCAGTGTATTTGTTCAATGTAATGGGTGTTAAAACAGTTCCATTCATTTGAATTTATGCACAATGAAATATTACAAAAATATTCGTTGCCAAATAATAGTTATTCATTATACAAGGGAAAAAAGTATTAGATTTTAGCTCTAGGTTATGTTGTCTTCCGACGCGAAGCGGAGGGAGACAAAAAGCCGAGAGCTAAAATCTAATATTTTTCCCGTGTATAATACACTTTTTTTCTGTGACATGAAAAACGACCATTTAATTGTGAAAGAAATACAACTGTTCACGAAATTACTTTTTTCCCGGCTACATAGAGAATCATTTTTTGACAGGGAAAAAAGTAATTTCGTAAAAAGTCATATTTGTGACCTGTTAAGAAATATAAAATGTCACATTTTTTTCCTGTCACAGAAAAAAAAACTTTTTTCTTGTTGATAAAATATATTTTCTTCACAGTAATAAATACATATTGAACAAATGAATATGTAACTGATGGTACACCAAGTGGCTATACCGAGGACGCTTTGTAGAGCCGCCAAGAATAAGAATTATTGCTATTCACCTTTTTGACACCTTTATTCGATTGGAATAATCAGTTAATCAGACACCATGGTTTTAACTGTGTGACCGCTCATAATTTTCCAGATAAATAATAGCCGGGAAAAAGTAATGTGGGGTCAACGTCTAAACAGACCTCCAATACAAAAATCGATCGTATTTTCGAACCTTTCAATAGTTTAAATCTTAACTTTATTAATGATAGACCGAATCGAAGAAAAAAAAAGTGTGAATCTGACAGAGAAACTGTATTATTCTGTTAGGTATACTTAATTCAATTATCATAGTTTTCGGTGTTTTAGCAATTCCAGGAACTTGAGTGTACCAATCGTTTTGTTGGCGCAAATCAAATGTATTGCAATTAATAAAATATTTGACAACCATGTAGAAATATTGAAAACAAACTAAAGTAAACGTATGTGTTTTTCAATTTTTCATATTTCTAATGGGAATTGCGATTCAGTTGGTGTAAATTCTGACACTAGATTCGGCCGAAAAAACACTTCCAGGTGCTTTTTTTGTTTCTACAAGCTTCAGAAGTAACATCTGATTTGATCATTTCTGTGAAATTATTGTTTCAAACTTCGAACATGCAGTGTAAATTTTCACCCAGAGGAAGATTTTGTGTCTTGATTTTGTATCTGTTTGTGATAATCTGTTTCATGGATCACACCACTTAACACTATATTTTCATAATTTCGATAAAAATGATACAAGTGTGACATAATAGGGGAATAAACATTGATAATTTTCTTTATAGTCTAGTATCAGCATTAGCACCGGGATTTTTTAAAGTGCAGAAGTTGTTTGTGTCACAAAATCATTCAAATAATTTCGCGAAGACGAGCTGTGCGACGATGCATTTAATTTAAGTTGGAATTGAAGTTTGAAGTTTTCCTAATACCCAATACGTATTGCAGTCCTTGTTTACTGTTATCTGCTGTGCTATTGTATTGTACATTGATGGGAATACTTCTTGTATTGAAATACAAACTTAGTTATTTTTGTTTTGTGTACCATCATGTTCAATTTGCCCTGTAATTTATGTATCTTTCCATTTCGATAACACAATTTACAATTCAGCAGTTCCTTTGAACCAGCCACTAGAGTTTTTAAATTACACTGAGCACAGTGTTCCAATTTTATGTTGGTAAATAGTTGCAACTATGAGACGAAACTGACAGAAAAATAACCGAATTTTTTGTTATCAGAATATTATAAGAGACTATGAGAAACAGATCTTTATTACATTCGCTTCCATTTCAGATCTGAACTCAGACTACCTGGACATGTCCTTCGGAAGGTCCCCAGGGACGCCAGGCATGCACGGTTCCAGCCAAAGGACAAAACGAATGAGAACTTCGTTCAAGCACCATCAGTTGAGGACGATGAAGTCCTACTTCGCCATCAATCACAACCCTGATGCGAAGGATCTGAAACAACTATCTCAAAAGACTGGTCTTCCCAAAAGAGTACTTCAGGTAGGATTGAATTTTATATAATATTTATTGATAATGGTTTCAAAGTACATGTGCTCCTGTGATAGCGTTCGTGAAGAGCATTTCAGATCTAGGTCATTATAGATTACTCACAAACGATTACGAAATAATTCTTCTCTGAAGTATCTAACAACAGAAAGTTACAATAGTAACAAAAATTTATCAATAAAAGCTATTGCAACATCTTATGAGTAATTAACATGATCTTTCAAAGAGCCTCTATATTGATTCAGCGCCCTGTTCCGCTACACTTTCGACTTTTACAATATCCATCTAATGCCATGTCGTTTCCTCTACTTGCTAGAATTTAACTTACGAGAAGTTTTTCTTCATTATGTAAAGGAGTTAGTTTAGTTTAGTTAAAAAAGGGGTTACCTCAAATTCTATTGTGCTCCCTTACAGAGCTGTTCTGGCCACACCCTTCACAGCTCGCCTTCCAGTTTCAGAGATCTAATGAAATCTAATATCTGTGAAGGTTTCAACGAGGCTAGTTCCTCACTCTTATAAGTTTCTCGCCCAAGGCATTCTCTGCTTAGGCTCACAATGCCAAAGCATTCCGTGATTAGGGGAATGGGGGTTTCTTCCTCCTCCCCATAGAACCTACACTCGTCAATGTCCGATAATCCCATCCTCAACAGGTGCATCCTGAGGCGACAGTGTCCTGTGAGAAAGCCAAAGAGGAGGTGTAATTGCTTCTTACCAAGATACAGTATTGGCCTCTTCGTTTCCTTTGATTCCCGAGTGGCCGGGAACCCAGATTAAAAAGACCTTATTTTTCTTAAAAACTTTATAGGTTTTTTAGAAATGCAGAATCCTCCTAGATTATGTTTCAATCGATATCTTATTTTTCTTGCTTACCTCATTGAGTTTGTTCCGCCACTCCCAGATCATCTTTGAGTCGATGACATAGGAGTTCAGTGCATTAATAGCAGCTTGACTATCTGAGTGTATGGCTATATCGCACTTCTGATAGTTTCTTTCTAGATTTTTATCTAGACATCTTTCAATAGCTAAGATTTCTGCTTGAAAGACGCTCATATAGGAGCCTAGTGACAGTGCACATTTGGTACTTGGCCCGTATATCCCAGCGCCAGCTCCTGTAGAGGTTTTGGAACCATCTGTATACCATTTTACGGTATTTTCTTTGAGGTTATAGTCTGTGTATTCCCGTTCCCATTCCTCTCTTTTACTTAGCAATGTCCTGAAGTTTTTCTCAGTGCTTACTGAGATGTAATGTAAAGGAGTTGCTAGAAGATTGCTTGTGACTAAATTCTATACATAAACCTCAGGACCAGAAGGAATATCATCAAATGTGTATTCAAAATTCTATGTAGGAACTGTTCTTATTCTTTCACTAATTCTTAGGAAATTCGCTATCCTTACTACCATGATCTGTTTGAATACCATTATGCAGACGTAATTGACTAGAGCGAAGTCTCGCACAGGGTACACACAACATTCTTCTAGGATTAACTCATCTCTTCTCCGTCGATAATCACTAACTGTTGTAATTGTTGGAGTCTTCGACGCAAGCACTCTTATCTGGGTGTTCTGTGGTGTGCACAGTTACCAAGATCTCTAACTACTCCTTCCGGATTTTGAATTCATGGTATCCGATATGTTTTATGATTACATCCTTTACGTGCGCACTTGACTCCACTCACATCTTGGGTTTGTATGTAAATTGGACAGGCATAGTTTGCTCCATACACCCATCAAATGCTATGACGGTTCCTCCACTTCCTAGCTTCTAACGAGCGAGAACTATTTCATCATTATTCAAAGGCATGAAGGTTACTTGTGAATAAAATGAAGGTCTACATAAAACTCAGGACCATAAGGGATGTCATCAAATCTGGATTCTATGTACTCTTCTTATTCTTTCACTAATTCTTAGGAAATCCGCCATCCCTACTACCACGATCTGTTTGACTACCATTATGCAGACGTAATTGACGAGCGCGAAGTCTCGCACAGGGTAGAAAAAGCGACGATAAATCCCTAATAAGTGCAGCTTGGTAAAGTAAACATTCTGCTAGGACTAACTCATCTCTTCTCCGTCGATAATCACTCTCCAGAGTGCATCGAGAGGATCCGCCAGCGTTAAAAACCGGGACCATTAAAATCTTTCACTCGACTAGGGTCGTACGTCTTGGCGCGCTCCGAAAGGAAGCCCCTCGTTAACAGACCAAGAAAATAGTTCGCCGGGGGCCTTGCCTGTCCCCCGATTTATTGAGCCCCCTCCGAATGGTGCGAGCGGTATGATTTGTCGATCTTGCAGAGAATTACGGAGACGGCAGTGAGATATTGAATCGTACTGTAGAGTATGCCTCGAGGTGGTTTCGGGACTTTCTGCATGCTAACCTTTGGAATGGATTAAAGTATTTTGATTCGAAAAAAATCTTAATCGAGAAGAACAAAAATTACATTAATGAATCAAATCGTCATGCCCACATGACTTGTAATTTTTTTATACATAGGTATGTATAGTCTGTTCACGAAAGGTTGAGCTGTCGGTTGGCCATGACAATTTGACATATTCCACTGTGTATATTAAAATTTTAGGTTATGTTCTTCATTTTCTTGTCAGATTGATACGCAATGTTGTCAATCTTGCATAGAGTTCTCTGATAACTCACAAGCTCGTCGGGCGAGGCCGAGTACATTCGGCAACCTTGACTTAATTTTACTCTATGACAGTAAATACTGCCAACTTCAAATAAATAAAGAAACGCCTACTATGTGCTCAACCTTTCGTGAACGGAGTATAGTAGGTTTGTATAACTCACCGGCAAAAAAGCCCGAAAATTTGGCTGAAGATCGTTGTCCAAGAACTCCGTATTTTATCATCCGTTTCATTTGTTTTTACTCCAATTTGTAGATAAATTCTTTGGTATCAGAAAAAACTTCAGAAAAGTTTTCCAGAAATGTTGATAGCATATTTGGCAGGGTGATAAAAACATGTATTTGTGGCCTTATTCTTAACACACTGTGGTCCCTGTGGTGAAACAGGGAATTTATAGAGTTTACGCTCAGTGTTGTACAGCCACCAATTTTTTCGCCATCTTTCAGTTTTTATTTCACTTTGATATCTTGATTTTCTCTGAAGATACACGTTTTCAAATGAAGGCCTCGATTTCCATGAAAACTCCAAGCTCTGTTAAGAGGAATTTTCACATTTTTCACCTCCTCGAAAACTGGACCTACTATTCATCATTTATTATTATTATTTATCTTGCCAATTTTTTGGGAAGACTTGATTTTTGTCGAACAACAACACAGTTTTCGACGAAAACTTTCAATTTCGTCTAGTGAGCTGTATTTCAGAAAAAAATTCACTGCTTTTATTTGAATAAGTGTATATTCGAAATAAATCAAGATATCAAAGTGGAATAGAAACTAAAGTATGGTAAAGAAGATGGCCCCGAACTGTTCCACAGGTTGTTGAGGAAACTGATGCTTCTTGTCACTCTGTATATATGAGCTATCAATATATTCTGAGGAATTAATCTTCAAATGGGCATAGAAACAATTTAAAAGTTCTTGGACAACAAACTTCGGCAAAAATTGAGCCGAGTTTTTTGCCGGTGTGTGTATATTCATCCCCCAAGTATCATTTTTGCTCGAAATGCATACTTTAGTCTCCTTTCCATCGATTATCTACAAAACCATTATAAAACCATCACAAGCATTCCTTCATGCAACATCTATGCATCACTACACCCCCATATACCTGCCACACCAATTAATCACCTACAAACAGACATCAATTATGTAATATGACCATTTGACATCGCCATTCCTATCTCCAAAAATATACTCCCGTTCCAAAAGGTCGACCGTAAACCACGCATCTTGCGGTTGTTTCCTCCGCATCTACATCCGCTGCCGGTCCGTTTCCATAATTTCTCAAATCCAGACAGGCGAGGCCATCAATCACTCCAGACCTGGTCGCCGTAGGCAGTGATGTTCCAGGTGTTACAATTGTAACGTTTGTGTTACATTTCAGACATGGTGTCACGAGGTTACTTGATACTGGGTTAGGCATTTGGTGTCACCTATTTTCAAAAATCTGTTCTTAGAGCAAAAAACATTTTATTGAAACGAAATTATGAAAAATACCAGTATTAATATGTGCGATTTATGTTTTAAAAATTACAGAATTTCTTGTTCATCTATACATTTTTCTAAAATTTTGCATAACTCGTTCCAAAGTTTCTGCTTCAATATTATTTATTTCTTCCAAAATACGTATTTCGAGTTCTTGGATGGTATTCTAAAATGAGACAAAAAGTGTTACAATTTTCGTTTTAGCAGTTCCGACTGATGATTTAAATAGTTGTACCAATTCGCATTTAGTGAAAAGAATTTTGAGGAAAGCTTTTGAGTGCTCGTTCATTGGTGGAGGAAAAGAGTTTTCACCTCAAAATTTTGTATGGGACTTGAAATTGATACAGAATATACAGGTTTGGAAATTCACATCTGAAATATACGATATACAATGCATCATACAGATAATTCTTCCGTCCAGATGAATAGTCGAAACAATCACTTGCTGTAACACACTGAATTCAGTTGTCTTACTTCATTATTCTAGTCTTGTCTCTCTCTTATCGTTTAGAGGAGCGTAGTTCTTTAGTATGGTAGGCAACAGTAAATACTTGAATCGAGTATTACGGGCAGCCTGACAAATTAAAAATTCTATACGTGTAGTGCGGGTTCCCTACCATACTGCGATGAGAGAGAGACAAGACTAGATTATTGCAGTAAGACAGTTGAATTCATTCAGTTATCGCACTTGATTATCTCGCCTATTCATCTGTGCAACTGGAGGGAAGAATTCTCTGTCTGATGCCTTGTATATCGTATGTTTTCGATGTGAATTTTCAAATCGGTATGAATGTAGAATCTCAGCACGATCGGCTAAAAAAAGCTAACCTACCCTGAAAATTTCAAGTCACT
Organism: Propylea japonica; assembly: GCA_013421045.1. Taxonomy (NCBI): domain Eukaryota; kingdom Metazoa; phylum Arthropoda; class Insecta; order Coleoptera; family Coccinellidae; genus Propylea; species Propylea japonica. The sequence goes on from CM024239.1 coordinate 108,719,424, forward strand.
AGGACAATCTTTTCGAGAGTTATCGTGTTTACTGACGGTCCCACAGAATTGAATTCGATCACGAATTCGTTATCAGGGAATCGAATCTTATCGTTTTGATACCATTTTTGGGTCAAAAATCGAAAACTACAAGCATTTGGTGAAATAATTTAACACTCCGTCAAGTACAACAAGCGCTCAAAAAGATCTTACAGCAGATATGCAGCTCATCTTCAGGGGAAGAAACACTTAAGTGAAGCTAAAAAACAAAAAACTTATGGAGAAACAGCAACAAAGCCAAATATAAAACATCAAAAATTAAATCGAATACAGTTCCTAAACTTAAAAAACAGAGACAAAGAAGTTAAAACAATTAAAACAGATATAAAACCAGTTGGTTTGAAGTACCTAAGTTTTGAAAAAATACAAAAAACATTTTTTTAAAAAGTTTTTTGAAAACTGATTTCAAATCAATTGATTTCATATCTATTCTAATTGTTTTAACTTTTCCTCTTTGTCTTTGTATTTTAAGTTTAGGAACTGTATTTAATTTAATTTTTAATGTTTTATATTTGGCTTTGTTGCTGTTTCTCCATGAGTTTTTGTTTTTTAGCTCCACTTCCGCTTTTTTTTTCGTGAACATGAGCTACTCATAGCTCGAAACATGACATGACATCAAAATCACTTATAGGTATTTTAACTGGAAAAGTTTTTCATTCACCTTACCAGATATCAGGACATTCAATACTGAATCCTTTCGATGTTACTAAATGTTACAATTTACAATTTTGGTGTGTTACAAATTGTGGAAAGCCAAGAAGAACGCTGGCCGTAGGCCGCGCTTCGATAGCGTAAAAAATTCCCGTCGTACACATCCATGAATGAGCTCAACTGTGAAGTTATGAATGAATTTTCTTGGGCCGCGACCAGGATATTATATGGTATAATTGGCTATTAAGAGGCATAATCAGCATTATTCTTGCATATAAATGTTTGAATGAATTTTTATGCGGCCATCAAGGCGGCGTTTAGGTTTGTTTGTTTAGTCTAGCCATTGTTCTTCTGTTCTATCGTGGCGACTGTAACGGATTAAGAAAAAATTAACATACTTCTGCTTAGTTTTATTTCTGTTTTATAGTATGAAATTTGAATGGAAAAGTCGCCGGTAGCACTTTCACGTTTTATTATTAACATTAAGGGCTTATTGGATTTGTTGTACAATAATTCATGGTCAAATCGATTAATTTGTTATTGAGTTATTAAAGCGGTGAAAAATACAGTAGACATAATTATACTTATAGGATTCTTGCAATTATTTCGATCGAATAAGGAGATTTTGATGAAGACATAATTATTGCTCTGCGTAATTTATTTTCTTTTGATCAGTATTCTATAAAATTTTAATAATGAAGATATATTGGTACATATTGCATACTTTTCTGTTACACGTTTGCCTTTCACCATACCAGTGCGGTAAATTTAAAAAGGCAACCTTGTGTACATTCAAAATAGCAGGGTAATAAAGTTGTGATATGAAGATGTAGAAAAATATTCTTCTTTATATTCAAAAAGCTATTCTCCATACAGTACAAGCTGTATTTGAACCCAAAACGAAAAACATTGATTATCGTATTCTATATAACATAAGCTACGAAACATAGCAGCATAATTACTGAGAAGTGAGAACATCCAGAATTAGTTTCTACCAAAAACTGCTTTTTCCCGATACCTGTACTGTCGCATGAAAAATGATGAGTATGTCCAACAAGACAAGATTTTTCCCCTTACGCTTTATATTCCCTTTGAACTTTCGAGACTAGGCAGCCACAATCCGGAGAGAAGCAACGTTAATCAAACGTTAGTACTCATCCGTTCTAACGTTTCACACAAAAACGGATAGATAGAATGCGCCTCCTAATTTTCATTTGGATTGACAAATCTGCAACTCTGGTAACCCGATGTCTTCCTAATTTCCTATGCATCATGATCAATCGATATAAAGAACTTCAATCTTATGACCAAAATGGCTTTTCAAAGAATACAGATATCAAACCTCTTCCACACTAATGGGAATTTCGTTCTAGTTTATATCGTTCTTGTGTTTGATGACCTTCATATTTATTCAACATCCTGTACTGCTACACTTTCGACTTTCTCCTCAATATTTCAGTGAATTTAAAAATGCAGCCTTAGGTTCATTCAAAATATCAGGGTTATAAAGTTGTGATCTGATGATTTGGAAAGATTTCCTATTCCTGTGCAAAGACTTTTATCCATCCAGTACAAGATGTATTTTAACGAAAAACACACTCATTCCCGAATCCGACATAACATATGCCATGAAACATAGAAGCATAATTACTGAGATCATCCAGAATTAGTTTCCCCCCAAGACTACTATTTCTCAATACCTGTACCCATCGCATGAAAAATTACAAGCATGTCCAACAAGACAACATAACCTTAATTTCTACATTTGTCACAACGGATTCCTAGTGGTGATTTATCACCGCCTCTCACATCCAAAGCCTACTCGACCTCGATTTTTTCCCCTTACGCGTTATTTCTCGCTTTGAACCTTCGAAACTAGGCAGCCACAATCCGGAGACAAGCAACGTTAATCAAACGTTAGTACTCATCCGTTCTAACGTCTCACACACAAACGGACGGACAGAATGCACCTGGCTAAGTTTCGCTTGGAATGACAAATCTGCAACGCCGGTAACCCGATGTCCTCCTAATGCATCATGATACAGGCGGTGCATTTGAACTCTGGTCTTAGTTTGCTGAAAACATATCGGTTTGTCTGCTGGGTTCTTAATTGCCCGAAACGTTTTGCTGCGAGCGTCACGGTACGGTTGTGAGATATCGTTGGCATAAGAAACGAAGGAATAGATTTTGTGTGTCAACTGATTAATACTTTACGATGTTCTCTCCATTCATTTTTATTTACTTATTTGATTCAATAATTCCATTCGCCAGACGTTATCAGAAAATCACTCTAGGCTCTTAACTTTCGGAAAAGCAACTTTCCTCACGTGAATGTTTGTCGATGACTTCGATCTATACCTATTTGATTTATTGAGTTGTCAAGGAATTAATTTGGCTGGATCTTATATTATTGTACACAGATGTTTTTGATTTCAACAGACGGTTGACTGATGGGGTTTTCGGTTATTCACATTGATTTTCATTATCATGCTTCACTTCCGTTAGGTTAGCCCTAACAGTATCTTGAGTTTCCTCTTGAATCTTAAACTTTGTTTTCACATTGTACTCAGTTTCGATTCTTCTAATCTTTTCAGATAACCCTTTAAAATATGGTATTACATTGGTCATCTGAAAGATTAGAAGAACTGAAAACACAATGTGAAAACATCAATCAAGACTCAAGAAACTTACTATCAGCGATAATCTAACCTGGTTAAGAACGTCAACTCACCAAAATTGACATATACAGGGTGTCCCGTAATTAGACCGGCAAACTTCTAGTGGACATTGAAGATCATATTTTAGACAGATTCGACCCAAATCATATAATGCAAAATTGCTTCGTTAAGGAGCTAGTGCCCGTTGAAGATGACGTCCTGTCCACACTTTTTGCTACATATTCGCTAAGCGGAGTCACATAAATTGCTGAAAGTTTACACATTCGCTTATATCAAAACTATGCATCGATTAGATTAAGTGCATTTCTTTTATGTCAAACACAGTCGTATCATTTGGGGGGGGGAGGGCGTAGGGTATTTTTAGTTGAAACTTTTTTAACTTTCATTATTTCGCAAGATTTACATCATATTCATTAATTCTGATGTTTTTTCTTGAAAAAAGAAGCCTAACCATTATCAAGTGAAAATAAATTCAAAATAAAAGTGAACATTGAGTACTTAGTGAAAAGAGAGAAAATTTCAAATCTATTTTTTTCAGAAATGGTGCAACTGGGCGTTATTATACAAGAGAATCTTTTTTGACAGAGTTTATGAATATGATGTAAATCTCGCCAAATAATAAAAGTTAAAAAAGTTTCAACTAAAAATACCCTTCGCCCCCCCGAAATGACACGATTGTGCTTGACATGAAAGAAATGCACTCAATCTAATCGATGCGTATTTTTTTATATTAGCCAATGTGTAAACTTTCAGCACTTTATGTGACTCCGTTTTGCGAATATGTGGCAAAAAGTGTGGACAGGACGTCATCTTCAAAGGGCACTAGCTCTTTAACGAAGCAATTTTGCATTATATGATTTGGGTCGAATCTGTCTAAAATACGATCTATAATGTCCGCTACAAGTTTGTCGGTCTAATTACGGGACATCCTGTATGAAGTACCATGTGACTGTGAGTTTGGTAGAACTTATATTAGATGAACTGTATTCGAATTGTACAACATACTTTGAATGCAGACCAAAAAATTTTATGGAATAAACCTTCGAGAGAAAATAATGAGACGGAGAAAAATGAAGGAAGCAATTATCATATTAATAACCTAAAAACCCATCACTCAACTGTCTGTATGTTGATATCAAAAACATCTGGGCTTCAATAAAAAGATTCACAGTGGGTTTCATAAAGCTTGATCGGGCAGTCAATTCGTTGATTTTGAATTAAGTCGATTGTTTACGTCAAAAATGAACTGAAAATTGCACAGAAATGATGACATTCAATAATCAAAGTGATCGGAGTTTTATGAAACCCGGCTTCAGCCTAAAAAAGATCGAATTTACTTTTTGACAAACAATAATAGATCAAAATCATCGACGATTATTTCCTGAGAACTGTCAAATATTACAACTTCGGCGTAAAATTCGAAACCTGAGACATTTTGGCGAAACTATGGCCCGAGTTTTCTCAGGAATAAGTGTGCAAAACAAAATAATCTTCATTACTGCTGAATCTGATATGAGTAAAACATATCATGTACTGACGGCCTTCAACATAATACATTTTTTGAAACATTAACGAGTTTTTTCAAGAGAAGTTTTTCCATCCAAAAATATCAATTTGCTCAAAGAAAATCCCATGGTTTCACTTTCGGGATCAAAAAGTAACGTTTTTTTCACAACTCGAATTCAGAATACCAATACAGAAGTGCACACTACTTAACTAGCTAAGATGACCTTCTTTCGTTGGCACTGCAATATTTCTCAATGATCTATACGGCCTGGGTCCAAACAGAAAATGAATGATGTAATATGGTTGTCGTTGTCAGTTGTGATGATATATTCTGTACTCGTGCTATAAATCACGCTTCAGTTCGTTTGTGTTACTTAACGTAAAGGCCTCATTACCACACTGCTTCGGATGGAGTTTGCTCGAACACCGTGCTGGAAAATATGCGGCACAAGGGGTAAGTGACAACAGGAAGAGGTGCAGCACCATATATCAAAAATTTCCTTTCTACACATTTGATTGAGTAACACCTCATGAAAATGCTCGGGGTGATAATTAATTTGCGCCCTCTTTGTGAATATCTGTTTTGATTTGGAAATGGGTCTCGAAAGCGTTTAATAATTGGTCTTATTTCGACATTTTTGTTATTAGTTTTCATGGAATTTTGAGAGGTTACTGAATTATTGAATTCTCATTTATTCTTGTGTTCTAAATATTCTTTAGTATGAAAGGGACTGGCAATACACCCAAATTTGTGCTACTCAAGTAGCAGAGAAAAGTTTTATCGAGCTAAGCTTGGTAACGCTTAAAATTCTTCTATTGAATATATCTTAATAGAAATCTAATGAGAGCTCCAAAGCAATGATAAAGCTTTCAGCGTTCCAGAAGCCTCTACCCAAATATATCGGTTATCGTTTATGCCTACAATAAGGCAAACCCAACCAGCAGAAACTATAAACAATTTATTACCATATGTAAAAAGGTTAGGAGATTAGACTAGAAGAATTGGAAATAAGTACAATGCGAGAACAGCATTCAAAACTCAAGATACTATCAGAGCTAATCTAACTAAAGTAAAACTTGATAATGAAAATTAACTAACCAAAAACTGCACATATGAAGAATCTTGTAGGTATTTTGTGTGGTCTATCGGGTTTTTAGGCCGCGAAAGTCTTAAACAATACGTTAACCTTGTAGGTGCTGTAGAGTGTAGAGGTTATATTGAAGAAACTGAACGTTTTCTAATTCTTCGAATCAAAGAACATAAAAAACTATCTTAACTTGGAGATACTGATAAGTCAAAGCTTGTCCAACATACTTCGAATACCCTGAGAAGTTGAAAATTGAACCTGAAACTCCATCAGTTAACTGTCTATTGATATCAAAAACATCTGAGCTCCAAAAATAAGATCCCGCTAAAAAAACTCTAGGAATTTTTGATAACTGAATTGATCAAAAATAGATCAGTCATCGAATGTTTTCTGAGAACTGTCAAAAATGACAATCATTTTCGAACGATGCCAATATTGGCGAAAGTTGCTTTTTTGGATAGCAAATGAGGTCTTTTGTAGTTTCTTCCTAAAATTCTCGGATTTTGGGAGAAATTTCATCATCTTGATAGCGTCAGTCGTGGAGACATCAGCATAATGCAATTCTACGACTAATGCTATCAATTTAATAAATGCAAGGATCTTCATTTGTGAAGAATAAATCAAGCTATCCAAAATTAATACATTTTGTCATTGTCAAATATGAATATGGAAAAAATTTTCTTAAGAAAGATGGTTTAGGAATGACTTTTTGTACTCCTTGCAATCATAAAGGAACACCTTCAAAATATTTTTGAATGCCTTTCGGGCCTCATAAAATGTCTGCAAGATTTCATTATTGTTAGTTTTTTGATTTTCAAAAAGAAACTATCTAAGCAGAGGCTGGATATGAAAAAACTAGCCTATTTTTGACAGTAAATTACCTCCAAATTTTTCATATTATCATTGAGTTTAAAATAAAAAATGAAAATATTTTTAAACTCAATGATATTATTGAAATATTGTATTATAATACTTACTTCATATTTCAACTGAAATGGCTGTTACTATACATCATCATGCATTTTGAAGTACCTAACGTTTTCTTCGAGTTCTTCGTGCCAATTTCCATCCTACCTCTTCACATTGGAGTTCCACACGGCAAGATTAATGGCTTCCTATTTATTATAATTTGTACTGCGTTGAGTTTTCCATATCTTGTTATACGCTCCAGGTATTATGTGGAGATGATAGATTTGTATATTAGTGTTGTGCTCAAATTGCGTACAATGAGGGTATTCTTCAGAATATTTTCCTCTCATATGTGTAATTCCATGTAATGCGTGATGATTGATAGCGATATTTTCATGAATATTTCACTCCATCTTATGAGGATTCTTGAGCTTGTTATGTGCATATGTCGGTCAAGTATTCGGCCATTGTCAGCTGAAATGGAATGAGTTTTGTTTAACTAGTCTAATTTTGAACGCGGTCAGTAATTAGGCGCAATTTTATGTGTTTTTGCAGGGTGAATTAACGTTATTTTTTCGAATACAAGAAAAAGTTTATAGTTTTTACTATGTCATTTCGCTACATCTGACTATATTCACGAATGTATAGAAAAATGTTCTACTTTTCTTGCTATTTTCACTACAAAAATAGTTTTATGTTCCTAGTTTTCCTCAAATGTCTGTTTTTGGGCCAGTTGTGGTCTTGGAACTCGGTTGAGCTCTCTGATGAATAATCCATGGTCAAAAACGCTAAGGTTCGAATATTTTCAGAAATATCTTTAAGAGTTCAAATTTTTTATTTAGGAGCTCAGTGATGGCTTGTGTCAAATTTCAAGTTCGTCAAATACAAAACCTATACTTCGTCCCGTAATGACCAGAAAATCTTGATATTCAGAATGTGTAGGGTTGTTCAGGATGTTTGTAAATAAGTACGAGGTACATCAGGATGATGTAGCTCGTCCAAAAGTATTAATAAAAGATACTATTAACTTACCCTTTAAACTGCACCGTTTTCGTGATTTCGTGAAACCGAAAAAAAAATTCGTTTTTCGAGAATATCCCCGAACCTTGTTTTCATACAGAAAACACTTTTCGTGGGCATTCTCAAATCATAAAAAGCTATGTTTTCTGCGGATCTTTCTTTTCCATTGCCTCAATAGGTGAAAGTTTCAGAAGGTTAGTGGGTGTTTTCCCCCCAACTTCTACGCTAATGACACTCATTTGAACCGCACATGTTTTCTGCACAATGAAATAGTTTTGATTAATTTTTTTATATAATTTTTCCAAATTGCCTTACTGTCACTCAACATAAAAGTTGATTTTTGTCGAAAACTTTCGACCTTAGAGCTTATGACTAAGGGTACTTTCATGGTGTAGAAAATATTGACGGTTTAAATGGATGTCTCAAAAACTGCACTTAGGTTCGTATTCATAGTTCGCCCTTGAGGGCGAGTGAGAGTTTGTATCTGCCTTATGAATGCTAGCCTTGAAGTTGACCTCAACTCTCACTCACCGTCAAGGGCGAACTATGAATACGGCTCTTATTCCATTAACATAGATGATAAAGGAAAACACCCACTTATCCTTAAAAACCTCAACCAACCTTTATTTTAATTGTCTTGAGAAAAAAAAATCAGCAAAATCTCATCTTACTATGGTTACAAAATGCTCACGAAAGATGTTTTCAGAACGATGAAAGATTCCGGAAATATGCACAAAAAAAAACAAATTTTGTTGTTTTGGATGAGCTATAACAAGTTTGTCGCTTGTATTTACCGATAGTCTTTATAATATAACTTTTTAAAGTTAAACTGAGGACAGCATATCTAGTTATCTGGCACGTTCTGTCAACCCCTCAGATCGATACCGTTCATAGAAAGTGCAAGCGGCAAAATCAGGCTCTTTGGGGGAGACAACCCGAATCGGGGGCAGAGGTGGAGGCGGCGGTCGCCATGGCAATCATTCAACCGCGTCATTCCTCATCGGGTACATTCCTACAGTGCTGCCTCCGGCAATTAGCAGAAATAGAAATAGTAACTCTGCTCAAAGTACCGCAGAGGGCCGTGGAAATACGGAGATGCTGCGAGCAGATCCTGGAGCGTGATATCTTCGTGAATAATTGCGATCGTAGAGCGTTTTGAGTGGTGAATCTGCAAGACGTGGATATGGAATGGCGAAGTATGTAATGAGGCGTCGCGACGTTGTTTTGTGAAGGTTTGTCTTATCTGATGTTTTTGATGACGGAGATGTAGGAGATTTTACTTGGTTATATTTGTTCACGATTCAACAAAAAGTTATACAGAAATGTTCCATGATATGGAAATTTCGATTTCTAACCTTCCTGACCAGATGAATACTCCTATGCTCACGTTTACGACAGGCTTGCATTGTTAAGATGAAGTAACCGAAACTGGCTACCTAAAAATCTAATATTATCCAATAGCTCACGTAGCAACATATAGGGTAATCAGGGTGACATGGCGAATCGGGTGAAATGGTGATTTACTATATTTCTTTTCCGAGTGCACAGATGTCGCTTAATGTCTGAGTACCAGCTGTTTCTGATGATCCGTTCAACGTGCACCTGCAAAAAGTTGGCCCCGTTTTAAAAATCGTACTAAATTTGTACAAAACTATTTGCGATGCTCAATAATTTTTATACGTTGCATGCGTTTATAGAGATTGCTTTCCGTAACGAAGGCCGAGAAGTATTTCTTGATATATTCTGCCTTCTTTGTTTATTTATATAATACATAACCTAGAAAACATGGCCTCTAATATTTCCTTTTTCTTGCTGTGCTATTCACCGTTTCACCCATAGGAATTGGGAGATATTGTGAATCCTGGCATGGGTGAAATGGTGAAGGATAAAAAGCGTATTTTTATAAGTTTTGTCGAGGGTTTTGTGGATGCATAAATTTTAAAAAATATTATAAAAGATATATTTTCTGTTGAAGCGGAAGGGCCTAGGACGAATCGCAGCTTTTTATCTTTCGTGTTCTTCTGGTTAGGTCTGTTCCAGGGTTTGTCACTATTCCAGCAATCACCATTGTTCCAGGTAAGGATGCCTATATATAGAAGAAAAATTAATGGCTTTAGCTGACGTTTTGAATTCTCCAGAAATCATCGTTAACTCCGAAACAGAAATCGTCAAAAAAACAATCGAGTCAGTGAAAGTGGACCAGATGCAAAGGAAAGCTCAAAGGAAAAACCATAGCAAAAAAAAGCAAACGGAAAATCTTAGATACGTAACCTAAGAAATGAAAAATGTCCACCACTGACGCCGAATCGGAATCATCTCTGGATGTCGACTTGCAGGACGAGGATGACGGCATGGACGATGATGAGAGTTGTTGTGTAGGATGTGGTGAACTTGACAGTTGCACTAAAAAGGACGTCGATTGGATGGAATGTATTAGCTGCCAACATTGGCTGCATGAAGATTGCACAAAATATGAATCCATGTGTAATTTGTTCGGTAAAAAGCAAAAGAAGTAAGATCACCATTTCACCCTTGGACATGGGTGAAATGGCGAATTTGGTTTGAAAAAAAAAATTCATTTTCCAGAGTTTCGTTATGCCTAAAGAGTTTATGGTACTGTTAAGTTGTTGTCTCTATATTTTTCCAAAGAAAAGTGTTTTCATTCTGTTTAAATATGAATTTTTTTGTCTTCTACACGGCTCTTTTTTTTTCTTCACCATATCACCCTGACTTACCCTAATTTAAATTCCAGCGTTTATGAAAGAAGAAAGGGGTTAAGAACCGTATACCGTTAGTCGATAGAGTTGACGAAATGATTTCTAATAATTTTACTAGCAAAATTTATGAAAACTGTTTTTTACACTACATATAAGTAACTAATTTTGAGAGAAATTTTTCATGTTAAAAATAATGTTAGGAGGAGAATGCTTTATTATAAAAGATAGACAAGGTGAGGCTTTCACATTTTGATAAATTTTAACTGTAGATTCTTGGGGCCAAAAGAAATATTTGTTTTCATTACAGATTTTTCCGAATCTGCCGAAATAATACATTTTTATATTGGGCCCCTGAAAGTTTGAAACAAGTCATAACATAACCAATAAGGGTACGTTCAGATGATGAGCGCTCAACGCGCGTTTTGCTAACGCGCGTTTACAACTACATATATCTTGTTTAGGGACGTTCAGATGATGGGCGTTCAAAATACATGTAGTTGTAAACGCGCGTTAGCAAAACGCGCGTTGAGCGCTCATCATCTGAACGTACCCTAAAGCATTCAAATGCATCTGTTTCTATTTAAAAAAAAAACAAATACAAACACTCTTTCCATTCCATTCGATGGAAAAAGTAGTATTCCGAAATCCTTTGGCGGCTAAAGATTATATTTTATAACCTCTGACGGAACTCAAGATTTATAATTCTACTACAGTGTTTACTTTTCCGCCCGGTTTTCTTTTTCTCCGACTCATCATAGTGAGTTATTATAACTCTGTTTTTATAGATACTATTAATTATCCAAAAGCAGATGAAGAATAAATATATTCAATAGGACAAGATAAAAATCATCTTAATTTGTTTTTCACCGAAACATTCAACACATCCAGTCCTAATTTTTCTGCAGTTGAGACTTTATCAAGATAGAGTTTTGAACAATTTAGACAGTAAAGTTCGGGACATTTCTGATTCATTCTCCTATCGGTTAATAAGGTCCTTTTTGTTTCTTCATCAGTTTATCTCGTTCTCCTTATCTCGGCCTCTCTCTTTTGCGATTCATCATAGTGAGTTATAAGAGTGATTTATTCATACTTATATAGGGTGTCCCGTAATTAGACCGACAAACTTCTAGTGTACATTAAAGATCGTATTTTAGACAGATTCGCCCCAAATCATATAATGCAAAATTGCTTCGTTAAGGAGCTAGTGCCCTTTGAAGATGACGTCCTGTCCTGTCCTGTCCTGTTTTTGCCACATATTCGCAAAACGGAGTCACATAAAGTGCTGAAAGTTTACACATTGGCTCATATGAAAAATACGCATCGATTAGATTGAGTGCTTTTCTTTCATGTCAAGCACAATCGTATCATTTGGGGGGGCGAAGGGTATTTTCAGTTGAAACTTTTTTAACTTTCATTATTTCGCGAGATTTACATCATATTCATAAACTCTGATGTTTTTTCTTGAAAAGAGATGCTCTTGTATAATAACGCCCAGATGCACCATTTCACATTGAGTACTAAGTGAAAAGAGAGAAAATTTCAAATCTATTTTTTTCAGAAATGGTGCATCTAGGCGTTATTATACAAGAGCATCTTCTTTCAAGAGAAAACATCAGAGTTAATGAATATGATTTAAATCTTGCGAAATAATGAAAGTTAAAATATTTTAAACTAAAAATACCCTTCGGCCCCCCCCAAAAGATACGATTGTGCTTGACATGTAAGAAATGCACTCAATCTAATCGATGCGTATTTTTGAAATTAGCCAATGTGTAAACTTTCAGCACTTAATGAGACTCCGTTTTGCGAATGTGTGGCAAAAAGTGTGGACAGGACGTCATCTTCAAAGGGCACTAGCTCCTCAAAGAAGCAATTTTGCATTATATGAGTTGGGTCGAATCTGTCTAAAATATGATCTTTAATGTCCACTAGATGTTTGTCGGTCTAATTACGGGACACCCTGTATAACTCTCTATGATGAGAGTGACTGTTTATTTAGATATAATATACAGAGTGTCTACTTTTAAAGTGGACAAACTTGGAGGGGTGATTATACGTGTGATTTGCAACAAAAAATGTCATATAACACATGACCGAAATGTTGACAGTTATTCTTCAATTTAACATTACTTGATTTCACAAAATATTTCGAGTTTTTTCTATAAAATGATCATTATTCAGTTTTCCTTGTAGTCACATAAAATTTGATCACATATTCGGAAAGCGCAATAAATTTGCTACAAGATGAGAGAGTATGTGTGCAGAAAACATTCTTACTGCGGGCGTGGTAAGGAGAAGAATATCACGATTCCGAAGTCCTATTTTTCCAATGATTTTTTCGATGAAATATTAATAATTATGCACACTCTTTCTCTTCTGTAAAAAATACCTCATTTAGTGTACTTTCGAATGAGATATAAACTTTTGTGCTAGCTGCTCATTCTCCGCTAAAACATTATGGCTTACCTGATAACAACGAAAAAGTCTGAAAATTCCGAACCTAAATTTGCACATACACAGACTCTCTCATCTTGTAGCCTTTCCGAATATGTGGTCAAATTTGATGAGTCTATAAGGAAAACTGAATAGTGATAATTTTAGAGAAAAAACTCGAAATATTTCGTGAAATCAAGAAATGTTAAATTGAAGAATAACCGTCAACATTTCGACCATGTGTTATATGACATTGCATTGCAAAGCACTTGTATCATCAACCCTCGAAGTTTGTCCACTTTAAAAGTAGACTCCCTGTATAATTCATAAATAGATAAATATTATTATTATTTTTATTTTTGGGCCTTCCACCAAAACATTCAACACAGATATCAAATATTTTCCTGTCGTCTATCCATAAATAACCCCTTCTCGACCCGCCTATATCGTCGCGTACATGGCGCCTCTACCCTAAGATTGATAATCCGGAAAAAACAACCCTCCTCGAAAACCGTACATCAGAGGCCCGAACGGTACATTTACACGGGCGAACGGCGCATTTATCAGAGCCCGGACGCCCGAAATATGCGCTATATTCTGATTGATCGTCGTCGGCAGCGTTTCGACGGTTCCGCATAGGGCTGATGAACGACGGCGGTCGGCGTCGTTATTTGTGGCGTATGCGCGTCGAGATGCGGCCGTGACAAATTGGACAGGCGTCCCGGTGGAAGTAACAAATCGTCGTCGTCGACCCGAAGGTGACTTGGATATGGAGGAATTATTCTTGTTCTTCTGAATTATTTATGCGTAATTTATACTTTTTTGTCATTGTTTTGGACGATTGTTACTAGGGGTCGTCACTTTTCTGATTCATTTTGAAATATCTCTTGCTTACATGTTACCAATTTCTATAGCCTTTATAACCTATAGGTTAGTTACTTCCTATCACGGCTTCTTCCTTGTCAGATTCACCATAGTGAGTTATAGAATGAGTTATCATTATTATTGGTGTGAGTTATTATAACTCACTTCGTTTGTCTAAAGATACTGTTGATTTGTTCGATTTTTCCAATATTCTGCTTGATCGTCGTCGGCAGGTCTTTGACGCTTTATTGGACAACCACGTTGTAACCAGTTGGACTAACATAGCTTTCAAATGAAGAAGAAATGATGAACCAAATTGCTTCGCCATTGCATATAACTCACCTTTCCAAACCCTCTTATTCACATCCAGCAAACAACCAAAAGAAAAAACACAGCGATCAACCTTAACCGGTCCATCGACATCTCCACAATTCACCATTTATACGTTATCGGCATTCAGATCTCATAGAAAATCAACAACACTCATCCTATCCATATTGAATACAGTAATGACCTACGCGAACACGCAGTCTCCTTTGTATTCCCGCCAAGTCTCAAGCGGCAGTACCTGTGCATCTGCCTTTATGATTTGTCAACGCTGAATTCTCTTTTTTCGCGACAAATGTTTCCGTACAGATTCATCATAGTGAGTTATAGAGTGAGTTATTATACATCACTATTGTGAGTTATTACAACTCGCTGCGTTTGTCGGAAGATACTGTTGATTATTCAAACGCAGATGTGATATGAATATATAATTCAATAGTAGTATTTGTGATAATTGTTATAGGTATTTCTACTGAAGCATTGAGTACAGAATTGAAATTTTTCCAATATTCTGCTTGATCGTCGTCGGCAGATATTTGAAGCTTTATTGGACAACCACGTTGTAACCAGTTGGACTAACATAGCATTCAAATGAAGAATTTTTAATACACCCCAGATGAACCAAAGTGCTTCGCCATTGCATATAACTCGCCTTTTCAAATCCTCCTATTCACATCCACCAACAAATCAATCGAAAAAACACAGCCATCATTCTCAACCGGTCCATCGATATCTCCATAATACACCATTTATATGTTATCGGCATTCAGATCGCATAGAAAATCAACAAAACTCATCCTTTCCATATTGAATACAGTAATGACCTACGTGAACATGCAGTCTCCTTTGTATTCCCGCCAAGTCTCAAGCGGCGGAACTTGTGCATCTTATGATTGGTCAACGCTGAATTCTCTTTTTTCGCTACAAATGTATCCGTGCAAATTTGGAATTGCCGGAAAAAAGCGATGCTAATTTTGAATCGCTCGTGACTTTTCTCGATGCCAAGACGGGCTCTGATGGTCCGCTCGAGTGGATGGAAGCGACGGCAGAATCATCATAGTGAGTTATAGAGTGAATTATTATAACTCACAGGAGTGAGTTATAGTAACTTACTTCATTTGTTTGAAGATGCCATTGAATACTCTAAAGCAGTTGTAAAATGATCATATTGGTTTCGTGCACGTTTGACAACTGACAGCACATCGGAGGTATAACAACCCCACTTTTCCTATGTAAATCATAGCAAAACAACGAGAGATTTTGGTTTTTCTCAAGTGTTTCAGTTGATTTATTGCTTCTTTGGACTAAAAATCGTGAAAATGGACCTATAAAATTGTTTAATAAGTTCAGATCATATTCATCGAGGACGATATGTAGAAAAATATCAGTTTTGTGTATTCACTCTTGTCAACTGTAGAAGAAAGATATTATCCATCTAACTTGGCTCTTTTCAGAAATAAAATGTATCCTGATATTATCAGTTATTCAATGGAAACATAGAATGCTGCTGCAGTGAATCATATGATATTTATAATATTTATTCTTCAATAAATGGAAAGAAGAAAAATTATCATATTTGTTTATTGAAATGAAAGCCCATGAATTCCATGATAATTTTATTGAAAAAATGAAGGATTTTAACAATAATTTCAATTATTCACAACGTAGAAAACGATTTCTAGTAAATACAAATTAAAAAAATGAATAAATATTTTGTCGAAAGTGAAGCATTCATCATTCAATACAAACCAACAAATTATAGTCTCTTATATAAATAAAAACTTAATTATCTAATAAGTAATTGAAAAATTTTTAAATACACAGTTAGAAGTAAGTATGCTTATGCTATATTCTATAAAATAGTGAAAAGCGGAGATAGCAGTTACCTTTTACTTGTTTCATATAAAAAACAAAAGATATACTGCAAATTAAAGAACATCCAGATGAGTTTTAATCCAGTGATATGATTTCAGGACATATATTTATGAAAACTCAAGTTATCACAACAATTTTGTCCATTAACAAGAACTCTTCATCTCCTTTCTCTAATGGGTGAATTGAAAATACATCCTATAGTCTTCTATATTTCCTCCTTGTCCAAATATGAATCCTGAAACTGGCTAATCTCTTTGTCTTCTTGATTTAATTGATAATAATATCAGGATACATTTTATCATAGGAATAAGACACATTAGATAGATAAATCTTCTGCAGTAGATAAGGGTGAATGCCCAAAACTGATATTTTTCTACATATCGTCCTCGATGAATATGATCTGAACTTATTAAACAATTTTAAAGGTCCATTTTCACGGTTTTTCAGTCCAAAGAACCAATAAATCAACTGAAACACTTGAGAAAAACCAAAATTTCTCGTTGTTTTGCTATGATTTACATAGGAAAAGTGGGGTTGTTATACCTCCGATGTGCTGTCAGTTGTCAAACGTGCACGAAACCAATGAATCAATAGTATTATTCAAGATTCTCATTATAGGTATTTTTACAAAATCATTCAACGTAGAAATCAAATTTTGGAGCGCTTGTTCTACTTGAGCGAGTGCTATATCGTTTCGCCCAAATGTCCGTTTCGAATTTTCGAATTTTGAGCTGAAAATGATCTCAAACGATAGGGTTCGACTCCCTGACTACGAATCCGTATGCAAATTCAATTCTGTCCGTGAGGCTGGCCGTCCGGCAGTCCGTCCATCCGTTAGCACAATAACTTTCGAAAATATTTTCCTAGAGACTTGAAATTTGCAGGATAGGTTCGATTTCCAAATGGCTTGGTTAAATTCGTTTAACTAGCACAATCGTACAGGGTGTTCCATAAAATATGGTCATTCCTCAAATTTTCAGACAAAACGAAACCCATGGAAATGAAATGTTGCGGCCACATGCAAGATGCTCATAATAAGCCTCATGCATTTTGTGACCATAGTGTAAACAGAACCATAGAAAATTCAATTGGAACATTGAAAAGAAGGAAACTTCATATTTCCATAAGAAGATATGCAATTGGATTTATTTTATGAATGAAGATTGATACACTGAATGTTCATGCAAAATTTTGTGGTCATAGTGTAAACAGAACCATAGAAAATTCAATTGGAATTTTGAAAAGATGATTCTGTTTATTTCCAGAACAGGATATTCGATTCTAGTGAAATTTATTTTGTGAATCAAGACTGATATACTGAATGTGCATGCAAGATTTCAAGAGGATCGTATCATCAGAACCATAGAATTAAATTTTTTAATCATTTATTTTTTACATATGTAGGTATTTCATTTTTGGACAGATGTCCATAATTCCGATTGTGCTGAGAATCTGCATTCATATATTCGGTATCTATCCCAAGTCCCATATAAAATTTTGAGGTTATAGTCTTATTGGTCTACCAAAGAACGATCGCTCAGAAGCTCCTGCTCAGGGCTTTTCTTAAGTTTTTTTTATATTCTGATTGCAGCGTTTCTACGCTTTATTTGACAGCCCCGTTGTAACCAGAGAGACATTACGTAGCATCCAAATGAAGAATTTTCAATGCACTCTATCAGATGACCCAAAGTGCTTCGACATATACGTACAACCCACCTCTCCACACTCCCCTATCCACATCCACCAACCAACAAATCGAAAAAACACAGCCATCATTCTCAACCGGTCCATCGACATCTCCACAATTCACCATTTATATGTTATCGGCATTCAGATCGCATAGAAAATCAACAACACTCATCCTATCCATATTGAATACAGTAATGACCTACGTGAACACGCAGTCTCTTTTATATTCCCGCCAAGTCTCAAGCGGCGGCACCTGTGCATCTGCCTTTATGATTTGTCGACGCTGAATTCCCTTTTTTCGCGACAAATGTATCCGTACAAATTTGGAATCGCGATTCGGTATTCCGAAGAGCGAGCCGGAAAAAAGCGATGCTAATTTCGAATCGGTCGTGATTTTTCCCGATGCCAAGACGGGCTTTGGTCTGCTCGAGTCGATGGGAGCGACGGCAGCGTGAAAGATGGCTTTTTGTGCAGTCGCGGCCATCTTTGACGGTGGACGAGCAGCTTCCAACAAATGATAATGGGTGGTTTGGAATTTTTTCCAAATCGAACGGTTGTGATTGTGGAGTATAGGACCGGATTCAGAGATGTGTCGATCAGATCTTGGTCGGTATTGGTATTTTAAATCTCGGTCAGGTGGACCGAAACTTCAATACCTTATAATAAGGTGCTCCCAATTTTGAATCATTAAAAAACTATTTTCAGTGATTTTTCATCATATTACCATTCCTCGCACTCCCAACATGATCATCTTTTAATAAGAAATACTTGAACTGCACCATGTCGTTCACATACTCGGGCTCTGACCATAACATATTCTGGTGATCCGTCATAGAGATGCCTTTTTTCGGAAACGCTAACTTTCATCACTATAGTCGCTGAAAGTTTCTGCATTGGCCTGCATCATAATGGTCAAATGATTTTCACAGAGATGGTTTTTGTCGTGATATACTGACAACATTGATTAAATTTTTATGGCTGCCCAAAAAATTGCCATCATTGTATGTTTTTTTTCATTCGAACACTTCATTCAACACTAAAAAAGCCTCTTGATTCGTTTTTGATGGCCGATTGAACAACAATAGATTTCAAAGCAACTCGTTCAGGATTTTTTTCGTGCCCCTACCAGATGCGGAGCTTCTAGGCAATCTCCTACACTGCCTTGAGGTTGATCTGGCTCTGAGTCGAAGTTGCTCTTTCTTGTTGAATCATTTCTGGAATATTATATACATTAAATTAAGACAACTACGTATTCATCGGATATGGAGCTACTAGGAAATATTAAGGAAACAGCTCGAGCTCGTATGGACTGATGAATCAAAAGTATTATACGAAAAGCCATATGCTAATTCAAAGAACTGGTGAGTATCATTAAAGAGGAAATACGGTTTACCTGAAGAACACCGAAACTTCAATGACAAAGATACCTTAGACGTGCATCAGGTGCTATAACGCTAGTAGAAGCGAGTTTATTTAAACTTTCGGTGAAAGAATAGTTTCTAGGCTTCTGTATAATGGCAACTTTTCGTTTTTGCTATGCCGCAGGCTCCTACATTGCTCTAAGCATAGTCCGAAGACGTCTCCTTCAAGGCAAACGTCAATAGGCTTGTTAGAAAGATTTCGCCCAGCTCGCTAACAATCAAGTGCAGATTCGCAATTCTTAGAGAATTGCGTATTTGGCCCAATCCATATGGAGAAGTACATCCTTGTCGAGGAGATATAATCATGATTTGGTGGAATTTGACCCAATGAATCATTGAATTGTTTAACAGTAGTAGACTAAAAATCCTGACCTCTTTTCTTCGTCTGAATTATCATTCCATAGTTGAACTGTATTAGTGTATTATAGGCAACCAAGCGATGCTCAGATTGAATGAGGCTCGTTATTGATTTTCTGTTTTTTAGCAAGTGAAAAACCTTTTACTCAATATGAATACACACTTATCCATCCCACTAGTAGTAGTAGTAGTGATCCAAAAGCAGTGTTCATTACTTATTCAATCAAAAATGAAAAGATTCATAGATCTTCTATTGAAACCACCCATCTGAAACTTACCTTATATTTTGTCTTAAGGCTGGCAATGTTCATCAAGATCGTTCGTGAGGAGAGCAAAGAAGCAGTTGTAGGATATGAAGTTTTCTATGGTGAACATCGATTTACTTCGAAAAAAGTCGAATGGAATAACCTCCAAGAGAAGAAACTCAACGATGAAAGTTCTCAACCCCCGTCTGATTCTTAGTGACTAAAATATCGTATACCCACTCTTCCAATTCCCATATAAGACCAGAATAGACAGACTCTCAATTTGAAACCTTATATGATTCACGTCGAAGCACACGTCCAATATAAGTGCATGGCGACACTCGTCAATCGACAAGCATTGTTCTGAAGAATCGACCATAACAAAAGTCACGTTCCGTCCCTGCGCACTAACCAAGCGCACCGGCAGTCCACTTCTTAGAGAACTCCCATTATCACCACATCGAGTTTATTGTTATTAATAGTGGTGACCTTATTGGGACGACTGAGCGACCACAACGGACGTTTTAGTCACCTGATTAGTGCCGTCAGAACCCTACGCGCCGCTTCTTATTCCCTGAATAATAAACCAGAGCCAGTTTCGTTTTATGGCAGGCCATTTCTGACGTTTAATGCCGATTCCTCTATGTTTAATGCGAATACTCTATGTTCGGTACTTTTACACTTGTACCTTTTGTTTCTATGGCGACGCTTTGATGTCGTTTGGTCGACTATCCATTCCGAATTCTCTTGAACTTCTTGTTTTTGTCGCCAGTTACCTTTATTCTTTAGTCGCGACGCTTTGTTCTCCCTCGTTCGGTGACTCTAAATGGAAAGAAAAAGAGGAGATAAATTTCCGTGGGACTCTGTGTTCCTTCGAGGTCAGCGATTATGGAAAAAGCTCGATTTCCGACATTGGTCTGCCGCTCGTTCTATGTCGAGTAGGGTTATTTATAGCAGGCACAATATGTCGATTCTTGCTCATTGTTGGAAATTTGGTCTTTCCGTTACTGTTGAGTTGCCTTATATGGATTTTTCTACGGAATCACTGCCTTAGGTGCGATGAAACTGTACTTCTCACTTTCAACGCGTCGGGAATGGTTTTTGCGACAAAGTCTACTCTGCACGTGCTCCCGATGGAAGATGTTTCTTGCGATTCAATCATGACAAATATGGCTGCTGCGTGTAGTTCATACTGGACTGTTCTCTATTTTATATTTATTATATTGAGATCAGTCATAGAAGTGCATTAATCCTTTCGAAAAGTTTTAAGTTTTTGTCTGCAAACAGAGTTCCCTCTCCACAATAAAATTTATATAATAGTAAATTGAAATATGAAATTAGTGATAGGGTAGCAGATGATTTATTATTATTGAATTTGGTCAATTGGCACAATGACTGCCTTTCTTTATTGCTACCGATCAGCCGATGAGGTCTATTAGGTGTTACCATACTACTGCTGCATTGTCCTCAAAAATATGATATCCTTCGCAAAGTTGATGTTTTCCAGACGTCTACATTTTATGTCCACTATGAGTTTAAGTGCGGTCTAGTTATGGTACATACTGCATTGGCATAATATGTCGTTTGTGGTTTCTGTGAGCAATCCATATAATCTACTGATACCGTAGTTTTCTCTTTTCTCTACTGATATTGTGTAGGTGACATCTCACGATACCCTGTGAAAACCTCAATATGTGTCAATGCAGTGAAAGTTCTTTTCTGTTTGTTCCCAACAATAATAATTATAATGAATGGGCCCTCAGTGGTGAGTTCTAGAGTACGGGCTTATCAAACACGAGGTACCCGAGCTAAACCTGGCAGTAGGTATAAAATGCAACCCATAATGATGGTTCAATTAAGGAATAGGAATATTGAGTCACTGCCTGAGGATCGTCAGGGCATGTCTGGAGCTAGCGCTGGACATTACAGCATGGCAGGATGCTGAGGAGGCAGGCCCTTGTCATACAAAACACTACAGCTCAACTGAAAGAACCAAGGAGACAAACAACAGCAGTGTTACCCCCTACAGTAAGTGCTACGCAGGATCTCCAACCAGGGTTCACTCAAGCAGGGTTATCCAGAAGACGCATGAAATGGACAAGTTGTATGAATGAAATGATCATGCGCATCTACTACAAAATAACAAACATGGGTCAGGAACAAACTGGATACAGATAACAGTTATTCAATGAATTCTAGCGATGTTTTCCGGATCTACAAGTAACTGAACAGAGGATAGCTGATCGGTATCTCGTAATCCTCAGGAACAAACTTATCTCAGAAGACACGCTGCATAATGAATGCTTTTTATAAGGAATACCAAATGTACAAAGAAAATTATATATCTAAGGGCAAGATTTAGCTCGTATACTGTCAAGCCATAACAAATTAAGTATTACTTATCGAAAACCATTTGACAACATAGTCTATTCTACCATATATACCTCATCAACGTTATCAGTGTGCGGAATACCCAACTTGGTGGCTCCAATCAGGTGGAGGAAGTGTTTGCTCCTCGTCTTGCGAGAGAAGGGTACCCAAACCTTCGAATAGTTTTCTGTTCTTTGCCTTGATATACAAACCACGGTCATTTAATTCTTCAGTGTCTTCTGCCTATCAGAGCCAATGCAAAGGCACTCAAGATCTTCTTCCTTTCTACATTATGCAGCTTAAGCACTATGGAAATAGTTCGCAAAGTTTGGATATACGTTGACAATGATTCCTCGAGATAATATCGAATGAGATTGAAAGGACACGGAAAAGGAAGAAGCCCATTTTCTGTTTCATTGGATAAATTTGGCTAATGTTCTGAAAAATAAATTAACCATCATTCAGTTCCTTTCTATGTAGTTTTGGTGTCATAGTTTGTTACAACAGAAGAAGGGAAATGTTGTTACTTATAAGCATTTGAATCAATTTTCTTTTATGGAAAATATCGGTGTAACATTTATTGCATTAATTACTGAAATTTATCCATACTACTAAGTATTAATTTCGAGAATGAAATAAATTATAAGTGCCGAATGGAAACACAATGAATGTTTGAATTGTCGAAATGTTGTACTTTATACGTTGCCATTTTCGTTACACATCGTCTGTAGACATATTCTACATTTTATTTACAACAAATTCAGATCATACCTCCTCATTTCCAAATCCTCCCCCTTCTTGAACAAGGGGTAGTAAAATCTCCATCTTCCATTTCCACGATACAAATCACCCGACAACCCCATTTTTACGTCTCATTTTTCCGGAACGATGGCGTCTGACAAGAAACCAAGACACCCCTCCTCTTGAACTCGTAGTCCCCAGGGTGCAACTGCCGCCGAGCATGCCAAAGACGGGTAATTGGAGCCGCGCGGGGGTGAAAGCACCCCCACGATATATTTTATTTCGAATTGCGGGTGGTTGCCTCCGAAAAAGGCGGCAACTCTCTGACTGATATTGATTTCGCTTGGAGCACCGTCTCTGAAAATTCGAGATTTTTCCGATGAGGGATGATGTTCTGGTTTTATTTGTTTTTCTTTCTTCGCTCGGCAGACTGCTTTTCCCTCGCTTAGGAGTGGGAGATTCGTTAGGGGGTTGAGGCAGCAAGGGTGAATGAGGAAGGTAGACTGAGTGATTCAGTGGTTTTAAATGATAATTCTGCAAGTTGGAGTTTTTTATGATGATTCTGAAATTGACGTCCCACAATAGGAGGTAGTAGATATTAGTGAGAACAAATTTCCGCAAGACTGATACAACACTTCACAAATGCCATGTGCAAAATATTGTTAATCCACGACTATTGTAAAATCAGTTCATTGTACGTCTCTGTGCTCGGCCTTAATAATACCCATTAATCACAAGGGAATTATGAGATTATAATTCACTGCTGTCAGATGATTCATAGATTCAGCTTTGATATATTATTCTTCAAATTGGTATTTCTTCTTTTCTTAAGTACTCCAACCAAAAAATATGGGCATACCTTGTCAATCGAGAGCCAAATCTACTTTCATTATATCATGTAAAGCTTTTTTTATTAGAAAATATACAATGGCCAGTTCTTCGAAAATTTCTCATATGTCAACTTGACTTTTTCCACGCTTGACATAGAAGGATCTTAGGCGGTCGCCAAATGTTAAAATCTTCAAGAAATAAATTGAGTATTCGTAGATCAAGTATAGTATCCTACTCGCGTATAATGGCTATTATTCGCTCGGCGAACTTCACCTTGCTAATGATAGCTATCATTATACGCTCGTTACATAATATACTATTTTCAACCTGGTACAAAAAGTCTCAAATCCTGAAGTAACCAAATAAAAATACCATCTAAGGTTGTTTGAAATAGCGACTTTAAACTTAAAACTTGCAGTTCGATAATGATGATGTTTGACGGAATAGAAACAACTTATTATAAAAGAAGTATTCTCTCGAAGAAATATCGTTTAAGTTTAACATCCACAATCTACAAAGTACTTAGTAAGTGATAATTAATTCATCGTGAAAGTATGATTGAAGAAGATGTAATTTGTTTCAATGGAACGATATTTCTTAGTAAGAAATATAGTTGTAGGTATGTTGCATACTAATGAATGGTTCCTAAGAAATTATTTAGTCATAGGAAAAATATACATCTCTTTCAAGTTACCATCACATTCTAATGAGAAATAGTATTTATTGATTCATAAAAAATATCCCTCAAAGAAATCCAAAAGGTTACGCCCATATAGATATTGTTCTCTCTGTTTGAAAGGACGCCTCGAAATAATAAAGTGGGAAAGGAAGAAATAATTCAAAACTTAAGTCCAACGGGATTCAACATATCCTTGTACTTATTCATATTAAAATGCCCCAATTACATTCTTGAATGAAGCGCACGTACGGCAGTGTCATAAAGATAAATCAGCATTATGGAAGTTGGTCGGAGGATATCAAAGAACTTAAGACGACCACATGGCATAAAACAATTCATAACTCATATTTATAGATATCAGATTTTTGAATATACGACACTCCTAATTAAATTGGATGTAGTTGATCTTATGATATTTTCGGGATTTTGAACACGTGTTTTTTCATCGTAGAGTAGGACAGGAAGGAACATTCACGCTTCTTAGTTATTGATGACTGATGATAGAAGAAGTCTTATATTGCAGTTTTCAGGAGCAAATTATTCTAGGCCTGTTAAATAATTTGTTTCTTCTTCGAGGATATTCATAACTTTCGCAAACGTTATATCTCAAACAAAAAAACAGACTTGAAAGTTGGTTTTCCGGTTGAACATTTTTCACATGAATATACATGTATTATACGAATGAGAATATATTCAGCAATAAATATTCTAGAGCTCAAAGACGAAAATATTTACAATTTATCGAACTATTTTCATCTTTTATCTCTAAGAACTTTCAGTACGGTCTGAATTATAATGGTTTTAGAATTATCGAGTATAAATTGAAGATAACATTTTTTCGTTTCGAAGAATTCAATTAAAATCATCCAGAAATTGTTGGGATTTAGATAAACAATGAGGCAAGAATTCATATGCGTAAATCAACAATAAGAAGGATCATTCGAACTGAACTCTGCATTTTTTTAAATTGAATTATTCTTTGATGTTTACCGCTGTCTTGAAAACCTCGAAAATAACCGTGACACATTAAAAAATATTTTAAGTCTGAATAAGTCTTGTACAATGAACGATAACTAATTGGTACAGTAACGTCAAACGATTGACCGAACCAAACTTCAAAGAGAATGGTTATGTATGCATTTACAGGGTGTCAAGGAAAAATCTACCATGCCTAATGCCACGCGATAGAGGGCCATAAAATATGAAAAGAGTTTCCATGTTGGATATGGAAGTATCCATGAATATTGAATATATGCCCGAAACTGCTTCCTTCGAAAAATACAGGGTGTTAAAGTTTAATTTTTTATTTGCTTTTTCTTAAACTTTGGACAAAGAGGTAAGAATTGAACGATATGTGTTCCTGAGTAAGATTTTGATTTGATTCCTTGCTGTTTTCTAAACTGCTTTTAACAATAATTGTAATGGTAGCTAGGTTACTCATTTATTAATTTATTGATTTATTCACATTCAGAAAATCACAAACGGGTTGAACTCCCAGCAAAGGATTCACAAATAAATGATATAAAATTTGCGTCCATAATAACTTTTCGATGTTTTTTTACCGGAAACCGCTGGTCCCAGCTACTTCAACAAAGTATACCTTCTTAAAGAAAAAAATAGAGGAATCGCTTTTTTTAGTCCAGAATGACATACGGTGTAAGGCAAAAAAGTAAGGGTTGATTTGAATGTGGGGAAATCCTGTATGTGGCGTCCAAATATAGTTTTCAGATTACTAATCTAAAAATTCATAAGATATTTGGATTCTGCATCATACAAAACCCCCGCATATAACATTTTGTTCAATTCTTACTTCTTTGACGTATGTTATTAAAAAAAACAACTAAAAAATAAACTTAAACACCTTGTATTTCTTAAAGGAAACAGTTTCGGACATATATTCATGGTACCTTTTGTTTTTTCATATTTTATGGCCCTCTATCTATCTATGCATGGTCCTTTCTTCCTTGACGCCCTGTATGTTTTTCTAAAAGGAGCCAATCGCAATAAAATTGCTTCACAGCGGTAGAAGCACATCCATTGGTCAGCAGTCAGAAAATCAATTTTTTAATGAAAATAATTTTGTGATTCTCTGATTGTGCGATATAAAATAGCTTTTTATTGGTCCAGAAGTTCAATATTTCAAGCAGATGGAAACTGTTATATGTATTGCCTTCAATTGTCTTTTAAGGTCTGATTTTTCACACACAATCACTCAAAAAAGCACTGCTGCCTGTGAGTTAGAATTCTTATTTGCGTATTCCGAATCTGTAGCTGAAATTTACGAAAAAATCTTTGAATTCTATGAATAACATGGACGATGAATATCGAAAGCGTTCTGCTTCTTATTATTTATAAGGCTCAAAGTTCGCAGTTTGATGCAAAAATGAGCTTAATAAGACCAACAGTTCTTGGGCTATTCAAATTATTATTATTTCTATAATTAAACTGATAGAATCGTTATGTGAATGTTCAAAGGTGATTTGTAGACTGAATTGAAGTCGTATTTCGGTGTTTTTATAGTGGAAAAAGGACGTGAATATTTGACTTTTCTGGAACTTCTGGAGGCCGCCGCCGATCAACCAACCAACTTCGCCGCAGCTGACGTTCACGAGGCTTCTTCTTACTACCCTCTGATTCATCTTACCGATTAAGTCTCGAGAGGAAATGACTGACCAAATTTACACCTGGCTCCCGGACTAAGAGTTCCGTAACTTAAAAATATGAGTGGGGGAATACCTTTTCAATCGATTGCCAAATCTACTTCAAATATAGTCAACTTTTATAACAAAATATTCAATGACAAGTTCATAAAAAAATTACTCATATGTCAACTTATTACGGCCGCCAAATGTTAAAAATGTTTGAAAAACATTCAGTAGTCGTGGATAAAGTATAGTATTCTGTATTCTACTCGCGTATAATGCCTATTACTCAGCGATTGAGGCCACAATAGCAATCATTATACGCTCCTTGGATAATATACTCTTTCATATTTTTTCCGAATGGAATTTTCAAGAATCAAATACATTGGAACTTCCTTATATCTAAAGTCTGTACAACGAATTTCAATATATAACGAATTTCGTACAAGACATTGCACCTTGAATAAAAATTTCATGTTGAAGACACCCTCTAAAACGAAATAAATTCTCTCTATAACGAAAATTCAAAGTACATGACTCTTTAAATGGGTATTGGTAAAAAGGTATAAGGGTGGGTTTTTTCCGAAATTTTCCCGGACGTACGTAATAAATCCCGACCTCAAACTAAATCATCACGGCTGGATTCAGTCAAACCATTACGCTAGTATGAAAGTTGTGTGAAAATGTCTAAAAGGAAGTGCTTGAGTTTGAATGATAAACTTAAATTTATCAATGAAGTCGACCGCTGCATTGCCGATTATAGAAACAAATTTTCTGTATAACGAATTTTTTGCGGATTTAGCGCTTTCGTTATAGGGAATTTCCACTGTAGTTTTCCTATGAAAACATTTCAAATATTTTTCTTTGTTGCAGGTTTGGTTCCAGAACGCAAGAGCCAAGTGGCGTCGCATGATGCTCAAACAAGAAGGAAAATCCGGTGAAAAATGTTCCGGATCAGACAATATGAGTGATATGGATCTTTATCCACATGGTCCTTCGTCCATGGGCAGCAGCATCAGTATGACGCCTCACAGTCCTCCATTCATTCTTCCACCAGGCAGCCCCTCTTCCTTGGATTGTTCGTGAGGAAAAAGTTTCGGTAGTTATTGATCGAATTATTAGGGATGCGAAGAAGAATGGGGTGAATGTATGCTTTTACAAAACCTGTCGTAGGATTGTA
Source organism: Propylea japonica (assembly GCA_013421045.1). Taxonomy (NCBI): domain Eukaryota; kingdom Metazoa; phylum Arthropoda; class Insecta; order Coleoptera; family Coccinellidae; genus Propylea; species Propylea japonica. Next base: position 108,747,686 of record CM024239.1, read on the forward strand.
GTGAGGCATCCAAAAAATAATCGAATATTGAATGATTGCTTTAAATTTTTAAAGCATCTGACGGACCTTGATTTCCATTCAGAAATGGTCACAATATTGTTTGATTCATTTCACAGTTCATTCTCTGACCAAAAATTGCTTTCAACAGGCTTTTTCTAGCAACAAGAACGCACTTATGTTAGCAAAAATATCCTCAATAGATTTGGTAATCAGATCGATTTATGTCCATAAACACGACTTCATAACTAATACACCTAAAATGACCTAAATTTACGAACAGCCATACCAACCGAGCAATCGGCTTTAAATCATCAAATCGAAATTTGGCGTTCCCCTGTGTGAAAATTCTGGCGTTTTCGTAACTAATTGGTTAGGTAAGCAGGTGAGATTAGGTTCAGAAACAAACATAGATTCTAAGTAACTGTAAAGTGATTTATGACTACCAATTGGTATCATTGAAAGAAAGAAGAAATATGCTTTTCAGAACACAATGTCTCAATATATTGATTCCGTTATATTAGATATTCGAAATTAGATATCTTTCCTCAATATTAAAAAATATTTTCGTACTTCCGGCCTAAAGTGACAACTTCACTCCCTTGTGACAGGTACTAAAGTGTCACATTTATCCCTCCGGGATTATAATTGACGAAACTCCCGGAACGATAAATCACAAACAAACGATTTAAGGATATTTGATTGAAAAATATAATTAATTAGAAGAATGTAATTAACGTTAATATTCAAATTAATATTGTGACAGTTCGTCATATTGACCAGTCTTCCTGGGTTAATGCAGCAGGTAACTGACGAGTAACAGATAGGTCCTTTCATATTGAACTGGTGTTTGTTTCGAAGATCGTGCGGAAACAGGAAGCGAGAATGAGGACTGTGGTATAACTATAGTGGACGAATCGGCGACTTGACCAGATGTTTTATCTGAAATTTTTGTTTATTTTTAATAGACGATTCAATAATCCCTCGGCCACGTTGGAGGATTTCCATCCTCCATGTCTCTTCAGCACGTCTATTGTGCTCCCGAATCAGCTAACAAAGACGCAGATGTGCGTCTAAAAAAATGCCCCGTATAAGACGTCGCATTTTCTAATTTCAAGAAAGCTGCTATTTGCCGTGGAAAGTACCAAACATGTTTTTTCCTACTACTCGCGTAGTACATACTTTGTTGATGTATGAACAAAAAATTTTGAATGAGGTGTCCTTGTCTTTCGCAATGCCACATATTTCCGAAATATCGCCACAAAACTTGATGGCACTGTTTCTGAATTTTTGATCACAAAATTTCGGTCAATTTTATTTTGGTGTTTCTAATCGCAATTAGGAAGAATCACCCAAATCTCTCACATCGTCGATTTCTAAATCAACCAACTCTTTTCCACGACAAGCTCCCGCAACGCCCAAAATAAGTGCAACCTACAAAAAAATGATTTCTTAAAATTCTGAATATAAACAAATTTCCAAATTTACCTTAAGCATTAAATATTTATCATCCGGAGCCTCCCGTAAGAACTGATCTACCTGCTCAGACGTGAGAATTCTTGACTTCTTTGGCTTAAATCAATATCTTCTCTAATGTTAATATCGATTTCAGCATTGAGTAATGTGCCCAGAGAGTTGAGGCACAACCGCTTTTGATTTATCATTGAAGTAGACTACAGCGCATTTTCAGTAGGTTGTCTCACATTTTTTTAAGCGGCACCACTTTTTAAAAGCATCGTACTGCTGCTCGTATAGTTTTCTAGATTTCGGTGGTAAAAATTGTCACCTACGTCAGCTGCTCTTTATCAATATCAGATACACCTTCTTCACTCATGATACCAATAATTATCATAACAATGTTTCTTTACAATGACACTAGTAATGACAATGTTTCAAATTATAATTGTCACAATGCAATGTTACTATGGTAACTTATTTTAAAGACAGTTATTAAATGAGTTGAAGAGAAAAAAACTGATTGAAATTATTCAAATAATTAATAAAATCATACCGGAAGTACGAAAAGTATCGTATATACCTTGCGACTGAAGTACATTTAATTCCTTCAGGTAAATTATGGCCCTCCCTGCGGTCGGGCCATAAACTTTACCTTCAGGATTAAATGTACTACTTCAGTCCCGCGGTATATAATGTACTATTTCATCATTTATGAAAAGTTTATGTCTAAAATTTTTTCTTTTTATTTTCTGACAGTTTATTTACCTAAAAAAGAACGATTTATAAGTTCCCAATTTAAATCCGTATTTTTCAATTTTTCAACAACGTTCAACGTTGAATATTGGTAACCGTTTCTTAAAATATGATCTATTATATGGTAAAATATCTTATTCGGAAGATAATATCCGAACCAATAGGCATGTTCCAACTCAAGAAATAACCGTTCAATGATCGTTCATGGACCGTCAGGATTCTGCGCATGCCAAGTATAAAAAATGTGTTCATAGATGGTCACTGAACGGTTATTTCGTGAATTGGAACAAACCTTATAATTTGATCCATTGTATTCATACTGATAATCGAAAGATTCAACTCAATATAGCAGGCCAGTTTAAATTTCACGATTGGGGCCGATCGTCCTCAATGGGCTTAAATCGACAACGTTGGTGAAAAGCTCGTTGCTGATTGGTATGGCTCTTTATGTTTTCTGAAATGGTTTTTAAGCAGGTCAACAGTTTATAAAGAATTTTATCTAACATTTTCGCAACACAGTCCCGAGTGAGAAGAAATTCATGGTGTAAAGTAACAACACAAAAAAAAACTTGTGGATGAAAACTCAAGAGTTTTATTTCCTGCTTCATTGGATTGAACTTTTTATTTCGAAGGTGATATCGTCAGTAATTTATTCGAATTTGCGTCCCGCAAACAAACCGAATTCTAGTGTTAATCCGTACTAAAATCCAGATTCATTGATTATGATTGATTATATAGATTACTCGTCGACGCTAAAGCCCATAATTAAGCTTGTGTGAGTTAGGAGAATCAAATTTGTGTTCTATGTTGGCTTTTTTTTCTATTTGTTAAACCACCTCTGGCGTAGGCTAACATTATTTATGATATTAGAGCCTCACTGCAATCTTCCTTATCAATTAACATTCCTCGGCTCAATAATATATAAAGCATACAGAGTGCGCACAAAAAGATCTTCTTTCGATGACAATTGTTCCTACAAAGTATAATGTAATGATAAATAATAATATATAAGATTTATAATCTATTGTATATAACGAAAATTATGGAAATATTTATTAAATGAGGCACCTGATTTAAGATTAAGGCTATAAGTAGCTAATGGAAACAGGGGATGTACAACTTATTTATTACAAGAAAATACATAACGATAATAATGATGAACCAGTTTTAATTCTTCTTATGAAGTATGATTCGGAAATCTTTTTCATATTGTTTTATTGATAATGAATAAGTTTTACATTTTATGTATTGAGATAATGTGAAACAGGAGGTAGTAATTTTTAAACAATGGAAAGGTATGACGTCTGTGTCTTCCCAACTTGCCAAAAAAAGCTCGATCATTATTTATTCACAAAGACTGTCGAAATACAACAGACTTTGGGAGTATATAAAACTGTATTTATATAACAATGTTAAATATTAAATGCTACCTCGAGGTAAACGTGTGTATATAATAAGGTGGTAGCATATTCCTATTATCAATAAATGACTGCAAACCGATTGGATTGTTTTTTTGCAAAGGTACCTCAATCCCTTCAGAATTGAATCTTAGATAGAACTGAATGAAGCAACATTCAAAGAACAAAATGGAAACAAAAAAGGTAAAAATATTGACCAAATTTAAGAATAGTTTGTATCAACAATAAATTCCATTCTTAAAATGATTAGACAACAATTAATAGTATTATATAGTTATTGAGCTGATGAATTCATTCTTGATTTCGATACGAAATACAAAGTAAAAATTTCGGTTTTAGAACAAGATTCATCGAAATAAATGAAAAAATGTTGGTAACATGATGAGATTCTTATGGCTTGAATGTAGAGAATATCAAACACTATGTTGGCATTTCTTATCAGCAAGGTTTGACAATTCACCATGAATCGCTCAGCAACATTACAATCAATGGTTTCAAACAACCCTTAGAAGCTGTAATGGTTGAGACAGCGTAACACCAGCTGTAGTACCCCGAACCCCAGTGTATAATAATAATAATAATTTATCAATTTCACATGGTTCGTCCATGAATCACTTATAGTGAAAAACTCGAAAATTGTATAATTGATGAGTATCATAAGTATGTAAGATCTGCTGTGGGTGCACTTTTTGAGACACTCCTTCTTATAGAGAGATGGAAAGGTAAGTATAACACTATTTCTAAAAGTCGGTTCATGAGATTCTTAGTGTCTTTTTCCATAAATAATTCTGAAGTATTTTTTCAAGACAAAATTTACGCAGGATGAGAGTTCGCAAAATATGCAATTCGGCTCATACAGTGGAACTTCTCTACAACTAAAGCGCTAAATCCGCAAAAAAAAATCATTATAAAGAAATAATACAGAAAATTTGTTTCTATAGTCGGCAATGTGGCGGTCGACTCCACTGATAAATTTAAGTTCATTCAAACTTAAGCACTATCAAGCGAAATGGTTAAATTGAAACCAAACAGCTCGGGTTGTATTTAAAACTGTTTTAGAAGGATTTCTCTGCCCGCCGTAATGATTTAGTTTAAGATCGGGATTTATTTCGTACCTACGTCCGGAAAAACCCCACCCTTATACCTTCTTACCAATACCCATTCATAGAGTGATGTTCTTTGAATATTTCGTTATAGAGAGAAATTGATTGGTTTTAGAGGGTGTTTTTAACAAAGAATTTGGATTCAAGGTGCAAGGCTTGTACGAAATTCGTTATACAGACGTTCGTTATTGGGAAGTTCCACTGTATTTTCAATCCCCTCAGAAGATAAAGCACTCTGGAAACTTTGTCGCGAATGTTATGACTATGAGCTGACCATTTCAATTTGTTGGCCAATATTACACCCAAAAATATATCGTTCGCTAGGTTTCTTCTACTTCCAAATGCTAACTCAACTGTTTTCTCTTAATTCAATCTCAGCGCATTTGGCATGGGTTAGCCCAGTTTCCCCTAAGTTTTTGCTGGTCTCCTTGGAATATTGCTGAACAAAATTGTACCATTACTACCTACCACGATTAAAATTTTGGACACCTCTGCCCTCCTCTTCCTATCGTCGCCTCTGCTCTGAGGGCGAGATATGAGATTCAATCCAATCTCTCAGTGACAACCTTCAGTGATCTTGATGTCATGAACATTAACGGAAACAATTGATATTGTAAAAAACATACTATAAAAACAAAAAGTTTTTGCGCACTTGTTCATAATGGTTGAAAAATTGAACTTTGAATATGCTTAAAACTATCGGTTTCATTAATTCATTTATTTATGAAGTTTTTCTTGATTGCGAACATAATTCGGAACACCGAGTTTTTGAAAATATCAGTGTAGGTTTAAGATGTTAATAGAAAAGTCTAATTTTTGAAAGAAAATTGAATCAAATTGATTTATCGTTTTATATAAATATAAAAAAGAGCGCAATAGAGTCCGACGTCCTCTCCATTTTCCTTCAAAGTCACTACTTATCTATCTTTTTTTTCGATTGAATCGAAACGGATCTTGTATACGAAGAATTCTTCATTGAAAAGATGGAAGATCACAGCAATGGATTTATTTCTGCTCAAAAAAACAACATTTATTTTCTTTCATAGTTCAGGAATTTTATTAGTAAATGTTACAAGAATTATTTATCTGCATTTATTACCTATGTTGTTCATATCGAAAATGACAATTAAGTTAAAAAATATCGTGCATATTAGAGATAGAAGAGACAAAGAATACTCATAAACACAGCTACGTTTTGACATTGTTTCTTTATCCTTAGTGTTCTTACACTAAATTTTCAAACATCTTTGTTTGAAAATTTTGTGTAGAAAATGTTAACACTGAATGGAGAATTTACAAAAATTAATCGGATGAACGTTACTAGTTCAAAATCATCCTTTCATCCCGTCATCACGACCTCGTCAAGTTCTCACGATAAAACTCCCGTCTAGACTTCCTTCAACATCTCACCTAGCCCCACGCACATGCAATCTCCTCAAAAACGCCTATTTTGTAGACAAGCGCGGCGGCGGCGACCAGGCACAATCTAGCATGAAATCCCATCATTACCGGCATACTCTCATTGAGAAATCGTAACTAATGGGGTGATAATGTCGATTTGAACTTAATAGTTCCATACCACTTACAAATTGGACGGCACCATAAAATTAGCTCGCGGTATAATTTCAGTTGCTCACATCCAGCCGCTGGCTCGTTGGTATTCAGGTCCACATCCATGAATAAACCATCTCTTATATTCGCTATTGATAAATTCTTATTCCTTTCAGAATCCGACCAATAAATAAAGGAACTGGTACAGTTGGCGCGGTCGCATTTTCTTGCGTGCCTCCATTGTTCATTTCATATTATTGCAACGATCCCGTCTCGGCTTATATGGAAGGCTGGCCCCGAGGAAAAAACCAAGAAAAATTTGCCACCTTTTCGTCTTCGTTTCCTCGCAAAAACTGGTCCCTCGAGCCGGATAGGCAGCAACAAATTGGATTCGAATTGGGGTTGGTATGGCGGCTTCATTTTGAACTGCCTATGCGACGTCTAGAATGGTGTTTGATTTTGATGATTGCGTAGACAAAAAAGTCTCCGCCGATCGCTGTTTGAAGAATCAATTAATATCGTTTGGTCAAGTTCATTTTTTCGGTACTTAATTGTTGTGTCTTTTGTTGTTCTCATTCGATTGATGTTGTTGTTTGATAGATTATGTGGTTCATTTGTGATGGAAGAGCTTTCTGGTAAGGGGACGAATTGCAGAATATTCAAGTATAGAAGGAAAGAGGTTGTTGGTCTCTTCATAATTGTGAAGTTACAAAGATGATTCGAATTGGGATTCGTATGGCGGCTCCATTTTGAACTGCCTATGCGACGTCTAGAATGGTTTTAGATTTTGATGATTGCGTAGATAAAGAAAGTCGCCGTCGATTGCTGTCTGAATGGTCAATCATTATCGTTTGGTCAAATTCATTTTTTCGGTATTTAATTGTTGTGTCTTTTGTTCTTCTCAGTCGATTGATGTTGTTGGTTGATACATTATGTGGTTTATTTGTGATGGAAGAGATTTCTGGTAAGGGGATGAATTGCAGAATATGCAAGTATAGAACGAAAGAGCTTGTTGGTCTCTTTATAGTTGTGAAAGTAAAACTATGATTCGAATTGGGGTTGGTATGGCGGCTTCATTTCGGACTGCCTATGCGACCTCTTGAATGGTGTTTGATTTTGATGATTGCGTAGACAAAAAAGTTTCCGCCGATTGCTGTTTGAAGAGTCAATTAATATCGTTTGGTCAAGTTCATTTTTTCGGTACTTAATTGTTGTGTCTTTTGTTCTTCTCAGTGGATTGATGTTGTTGGTTGATAGATTATGTGGCTCATTTGTGATGGAAGAGATTTCTGGTAAGGAAACGAAGTGCAGAATATTCAAGTATAGAAGGAAAGAGGTTGTGGGTCTCTTTATAGTTGTGAAGTTACAGAGATAATTCGAATTGGGGTGGGTATGGCGGCTTCATTTAGAACTGCCTATGCGACGTCTAGAATTGTGTTTTATTCTGATGATTCCGTAGGCAAAAAAAATCGATTGATGTTTTGGTTGATAGATTGTTTGGATCATTGGTATAGAAGGGATTTCTGCTATAGGAACCAACTACACTTTGACACTGAACGCGAGTGATTTTTATTCGGTTCTTTGCGACTTTGCACTTGTTTGTGTTAAATCACACTAGAGCGGTGTAATCTCAAATGATCATCCAGTGTGTTTTGACACTGACTCAGTTATTTTTCACAATTTATTAGTGGGAAATAATATACGAGTTAGATCGGTTTCGGTGTGAAATCGCACCGTTTCAGTCTTAAATTGCACTAGCTTAGTGAGGTTGCAATAACCTGTTCGGTGCTATTCAGCACTGACTTAGTTGAGATGAAAATGACAAATTTAATCTGAAATTAAGAAATGCAATTCAGCGATTTGAATATCAGATACTTAATACATAGGTTATTTCGAAGCTAAAAAAAATGCATCATAAACCATAAATTATTAATTATTATGTAGCTAAGTACTTACTCCCTATGTCAATCTTTTGTTCTGCAATTGTTATTCATAAAAAATCTTTTAGTGTATTCGTTTGCTGTGCAGGTTTTTAGAACAATTCAATTTCATTCACAATGAAAGATTACAACAATATTTGTTGCAAAAACAAAAAACATTTGCCTGTTGATAAAATATATTGTCTTTACACTGATAAATATATAATGAACAGATAGATAGGTAGGTACCTGATGGTAGACCAAGTGAGGGGTTGACAGTAGAGGTATCTCCCAAAAATACTCAAAGGGAAGGATCTTCAACTAGCTTGAAAAAAGATCAGATTTGTCCTCGAATCATCAGGCAAAATGAACTTTTCTCTATATCCAAAACAAATTTTCACTCATTTCACTTTCTTCACCTCAATCAATTTCACACTTTCGATTCATCATCACAAAGGCACATACAAGAAACAGAAATAGATACGACGGTGAAACCATTGGCAAGTCCTGATTTGACTATGCTGAGGACTCTTTGTAGAGCCGCCAAGAATTGGAACTATTGCTATTAACATTGTTGCCAAAGGTATTCTATTGGAATAATCAGTTCATCAGACACCATGGTTCTAACTGTGAGACCGCTCATAATTTGGCAATATCTGGCAACTATGTAAAAATACTGAAGACAAACTAAAGTAAACGTATGGGTTTTATATTTTTGGTGCTTATTTTGATTCAGTTGGTGTAATTTTGAAATATGATTTGGCCGAAAAACACTTCCAGGTGCTTTTTTGTTTCTACAAGCTTCAGAAGTAACACCTGATCATTTCTGTGAAATTATTATTTGAAACTTCCAACATGCAGTGTATATTTTCACCCAAGAGATGATTTTCTGATTTATGGAGCAAGTTGCTTGTAATATTGTGTTAAAGCTTGATAAACACAGTGTGTTTTCAATATTTTTCTATTAATTCTTGATTTTGTTTCTGTTTGTGATAATGTGTTTCATGAATCACACCACTTAACACTATATTCTCATAATTTCGATATAAAATGATAAAATTGTGATAAAAAAAGGAAAAATATGCTTGATAGTTTAGTATTAGCATTTACACGGGATTTTTTTAGAGTGTAAGTTTGGCCTTCCAAGTGATGATATTTCGAATCGAAAAAAAGATTTCCCTCAGCTTCAGGTTGAAACGGAATGAATGTTCGCATATGTCATTGGAGATAATTGAAGTTACAGAGAACTGAATTAAATTGAAACTGATCGAAATGAAAATTAGAAACTTATGAAATCTAATTTCAATGAAGTATTGCAATAAAAAAGAAGAATTAAAATCGAAATGACGTTAAACACGAAGTAACAACACTGAAGTCAATGAATGAGTCGTTTTCTATCATAAATTTCCAAAAAATCAAATCGCAAAAAATCGCAATCTCAAGTGACAGCCTATCCAATGAATACCACCCACTCATTCATCAAATTTCAGCTTACTGAACGAGTGTCGGATAGCCTGGTCCTCCAGGGATTATTAGGGGGTCGAATCGAGGTAAGGCAGATTAGTCAGAACGATGATGGTGCTCTTCGGATGTCAGCTAATTCGATAAAGCAAGCAATATGCTCCTCTTATTTGCGCCAGATAATGCGGACTGAGCGTTTTGCGCTTGTTAGCCGAATCGCAAAGGGGTTGTGCTACACTTAGGGGACGATGCAACGCGAGGGTGCGTACAACGACGTATTAATTCGGTTTATTAGGGGCATATGTACTTGAACAATTATTATAATTGGGAATCATGAAGCTACTGTGTTGAATTATATGGTATATTTTTTTTCACTTCGTTATTGCATGTTGGTTGAATGTTATTGTCATCTTTGATATTGTTTGATTTGTATTGTTCTTTTCTAATTGACTACAACGTGCCGAGTGGTGGAATAGACATGTTAAAACTTATGAAGCTCCGATATAAGATTTCAATGAATAATTATTTTTTTCTTCAACCCCAAAATAAAAGGTAGTATAACGTATACGAAATTGATAAATAATGACCCATTCCATTGCTTATTTTCTACTATTTTAATTGTCATGGACAACCAAACATTAAGTATTCAGAAGCAATACGAGCAATTTCACAACTTTACTAAACATAGAAATTCATAATATGTAAATTGTATCCCTAAGGCAAAATTTAAATGTATTTCAATCAAGAATTTGCACTCAATTCATAATGAGGTCAACGGATAAATCTTGTAGTCAACTCGTTTATAATCTGGCTATAAAAATAAACTAGGTGATTTTATAACTATCAGCGTCTACCTGAAGACAGTTTTTGTTTCCTCTGTTGAGAAGGGAGCACGTCTCGCCACTGAGAGTCCTTGAAATGCATATTCATTCTATTGAATGCTACAATTAATCATATGTCTTGAGACGCATTCCTCTGAACATCTGGAGGGAACAGACAGTGAAAATATTATTCGAACAGTATCTAAAAAACAGCTCACCTCCAGGAATAAATTTGAAATGGTTAATTTTGAAAGAAAGAGAAATATAATTTTGAAATTGAATCAGAGAATTGACCAATTGCTCCGAGTCAATTGATAGAAATAGATAGAAAGGAGAAGTTGGTCCAAATTGGTAATCCCTGAACTACACTTTTTGAACCTAAGAGAAGGAAACGAATGGCGATCTTTCTTCCAGATGCTCAGAATGTCGTTTGCTGCGTCCACTAGCTTTTTTGTTTAAGAGTTATAAGCCAAAATGGAGATGTTGACGATAGCAATAATGATTGAAAGCTTTGCTTTGTGCCAGAAGCTTTCAAGCGCTTGTTCACATTGGAAAAACGATCATTTAAACATTAAAATCCTGAGAGCTATTGGTTTCATTCTATCCTTTCAAGAATTTAACTTTTCTATTGACATTTCAAACCTTTTCTGAATGAATGTTTGAGTGCATTCTACTGAAAACTGAAGTTCTAGCTTTCAACCTTTTTTAGGGTAACTCTGAAATGATTTAGGAAATAGAACAACTTTTTTTATGGAAACAACATTCGGGACCATCATGTCAAAGAAAAAAATCAGAATACCAAGCAAAAAGGAAAGAAGATATGAATTTTACAAACTACTACTAAAAATAATCGCATAACATACATGGGGTATTTTTGGGTAGCCACAATTCGGAGGAATTTAAAAAAAAGTATGGACGTCAATCTTCCGGCCACCCTGAATACACACATATTCACTATATGGCAAAAAAAGGAAAACTAGAAAACGTTTGACTCTAGATCAGCTTAGGTGTTGACTGACAGCAACTTGATGATTTATCAAAATTTAGTTTTGTTATGGATAATTTTTCAATTTTGCTGTTTTAGTAGTAGGTACATAATATATCATTTCGGTTTTCTCGAAAATATCTGTTAAAACTTGATCGGTTAAATTTCATTATTGTTTTCCATTGAGAATGCTATATTCAGTTAACATTGAAACATTTAGTATCCAATAATTTTATCTGAATCATCATATCTTTTAATTTGCATTCATAGAAAATTTTCTGTGAGCTAACAAAAGTTTTCAAATAGTAGAGCTATAGAGCTTATCAAATCAGGAATTGAAAACTAAGTCGGGATTATTTTGATATGAAATATGAATACTCGTTAGATTGAAGGCAAATTCTTTTCAAGATATCAATTAAGTTTGAAATTCACCAAATTTTCAACAATAAGGAAACTACGGTTGGTAGAGATCTGTACGTAGCTCGAAGAAACATTAACACATACTTTGGGTGCATGTTACGCATGATAACCCTATAAATAAATGTCGAACTGATAAGATATTCATCTTGTTATTGTATCTACAGAATGTTTCCGTTACATAACACCCTATAAAGAAACCCTTTGTCAATTATTACCAAGTTAAGTGAAACAAGACCCACCTCATTATTCCAAAACCCCTCCCTGGCCACATCTGCCAACAACATTGTGGTTTTTTCAATTCTAAAGAATAAATCATCGATCCATATCTGATAATTTTCTGTAAGCGAACAAAATTTTCAAATAGCAAAGCTATAGAGTCAATAGAACCAGGCATTGAAAACTATATTGGAATTATTTTTTTGTGAAACCTTATCACTTGAAGCCATTTTTTCAGGAATCAATTATTCAATTTGAAATTACCCAATTTCCACCAATAAGGAAACTACGGTTGGTAGAGATCTGTACGTGGCTCGAAGAAACATTAACACATACTTTGGGTGCATGTTACGAATGATAACTCTATAAATAAATGTCGAACTGATAAGATATCATCTTGTTATTGTATCTACAGAATGCTTCCGTTACATAACACCCTATAAAGAAACCTTTGTCAATTATTACCAAGTTATGTGAAACAAGACCACCTCATTATTCCTAAACCCCTTCCTGGTCACTTCTGCCAACACCATTGTGGTTTTTTTCAATTCTAAAGAATAAATCATCGATCCATATCTGATAATTTTCTGTAAGCAAACAAAATTTTCAAATAGCAAAGCTATAGAGTCAATAGAACCAGGCATTGTAAACTATATTGGAATTATTTTTTTGTGAAACCTTATCACTTGAAGCCATTTTTTCAGGAATCAATTATTCAATTTAAAATTTACCCAATTTTCACCAATAAGGAAACTACGGTTGGTAGAGATCTGTACGTGCTCGAAGAAACATTAACACATACTTTGGGTGCATGTTACGAATGATAACTCTATAAATAAATGTCGAACTGATAAGATATTCATCTTGTTATTGTATCTACAGAATGTTTCCGTTACATAACACCCTATAAAGAAACCTTTGTCAATTATTACCAAGTTATGTGAAACAAGACCCACCTCATTATTCCTAAACCCCTTCCTGGTCACTTCTGCCAACACCATTGTGGTTTTTTTCAATTCTAAAGAATAAATCATCGATCCATATCTGATAATTTTCTGTAAGCAAACAAAATTTTCAAATAGCAAAGCTAGAGTCAATAGAACCAGGCATTGTAAACTTATTGGAATTATTTTTTTGTGAAACCTTATCACTTGAAGCCATTTTTTCAGGAATCAATTATTCAATTTAAAATTTACCCAGTTTCCACCAATAAGGAAACTACGGTTGGTAGAGATCTGTACGTGGCTCGAAGAAACATTAACACATACTTTGGGTGCATGTTACGAATGATAACTCTATAAATAAATGTCGAACTGATAAGATATTAATCTTGTTATTGTATCTACAGAATGTTTCCGTTACAGAACACCCTATAAAGAAACCCTTTGTCAATTATTACCAAGTTATGTGAAACAAGACCCACCTCATTATTCCAAAACCCCTTCCTGGCCACATCTGCCAACACCATTGTGGTTTTTTTCAATTCCAAAAAATAAATCATCGATCCCTATCTGATAAGAATCTCCGTGAAATCCCATTCAAGAACCATGGTAAGACAGTTGGTAGCATTCCTAACAAACAATACGCCTTAATTTAGAGACAAAACTGGTACCACCAACCCCATAGCCACCGAAATAACGAGAAACCCTTTTGCTGCAGAAAATTTATCACCACTTAGAGGCAAAAAGGGCCAGATACCGCTAATCGAGTCGTTTGTTGTATCAATTTGGTAGGCAGTTATAAAATGGAGATGTTATCTTTTCTCGCCCCTTGGTGGAACTAACAACGTTCTGGCCTTTGCTGCCCCGACAATGGCATTAATACGAGAGTGTCACACTCGATCACGATGAAGACCGTGAAAACGGGCGCTGGCCCTGAAAAGGGGGTTGTTTACTGTTTATCTCTAGCCTGGTTGGAGGCTGTTCGATTGGTGGATGATTTCGTGATGTAGTGGAAAATTGGCGGAAATGAGGGATTTATTATTATAAATGCAAAACTGAACTCAATTTTAGTAGGAAAAATTAAGAAAAATTTAAAACGTACAGAACAGTTTCAGAACAGATTCATAGTGGATTGATTGTAGTAATCAATTGTTTCCGATATAAATTTTTCATTTATTTTTCATAATTGAATCAGTTTTTGAGCGCACGTTCTACAAACGAGTACTATATCATTTTGCCCAAATGTCTGTAATTTTCGAATTTTGAGCCGAATATGGTCTCAACTACCTGATGACCAATCCGTGGTCAAATTCAATTCTGTCGGTGGGGCAGCCGTCCATTAGCACGATAACTTTCAAAGGACTTGTCTTAGAGAATTGAAATTTTTGGTTCAGTTCAGTTCTCAACATGAAATATGTCCATTCAAAATTTTGGCTCCTCAATATTTCAGACTAAATGCAAACCATCGAAATGAAATTTTGCAGCCACATGCAAGATGCTCATAATATAGGCCTCAAGCAAAATTTTGTGTGCATAGTGTGAACAGAACTAGAGAAAATTCAATTGCAATTTTGAAAAGAAGAAACTTCATATTTACATAAACAGATATCCGATTCCAATGAAATTTTTTTGAATGAAGTTTGATACTCTGAATGTTCATGCAAAATTTTGTGCTCATAGTGTTAACAGAACCATAGAAACTTCAATTGGAATATTGAAAAGAAGAATCTTTATACCTATGTATTTCCATAACAAGATAACCGGTTCAAGTGAAATTTATTTTATGAATCCAAAATCCAAGACTGATATACTAAATGTTCATGCAAGATTTCAAGAGAATCGTATCATCAAAACCGTAGAATTTAATTTTTTTCAATTATTTATTTTTTACATATTTAATTGTTTGAATAATTTCCAGAATATTATTCCGATTGTACTGAGATTCTGTATTTATATATTTGGTATCAATCTCAAGTCAAATATAAAATTTTGAAGTAATAGTCTCATCGCTCCACCGAAGAACGAGCTCTCAAAAGCTCCAGCTCAGGTCTTTTCTTAAATTTTTATCCTTATTCCGAAATTGAATTCGATATTAATAAATACTGCTGCTTATATTTATGGGAGATTCATTCCCGTGAACATACGTATGAATTTCTGAAAGATCATCATCCCTTGGAAAGACAAAACGGGTTTGTAAAAGTTTCAACGTGTCTGTAATTTCTGGCACACCTACTTTTTACTTTCTCGTGGTTGTTCTCTACCGTTGCTTTGTTCTTTCAGATGCTCAATCAACAGAACCAAAAACAAAATTGGTTCTATGAAAGGAATGCACATTTCAGCTTATTATTTAAACAAATTCAAACATACAAGCTTTAAACTTACAATGGAAGACAGATGTTTTAATTGAAGAAATTTTTCTGTGCTCTTGTATCTCATGCAGAAATTTATGTTCCCCCATTTACATTTTCCTCTGGTGAATTACTTATACTTATTGGCAATCAGCTCATTTTAATTTTTTAATATTGCTCAGCTCATGAAAGTTGTTTGCCAATAACTGCTAATAGTAATAGTAGCTGATAAATGTATCTAGATCTCAGAGTAAAAGTAACCTAGAGATACCTTTACGAATTTGTTATTAACGCGAACAATATTCCGGCGTTGCGAGCTCGTGCCGTCTATTCATTCCATATTGGATATTGGTCTAGGTCTACCGCTCCCCCACTTTGATACTAACGGCTTGGGTCTGTTACAGACAATTCTGTCAGTTTAGCAACATCGTCTGTAAGTGTTTAGTTTCGCGATGCGATTGTGTTTACATTTTCATTTCGATTTGACGTTCATAAATTGAATTATTTTACTGATTTGGTGGCAGTTTATTGTTGCTTAAGTATTTTGGTAATTATAGCTAAGGCAAAATTATGAGAATGTTGTATTATTTTCAGGAATTGTAGAAGTGATAATCTAACTGATTGATTACTCCACCCCATTACCCCAATGCTGCAGTGAAATGCTTTCCATATCACCCTAATGCTTGGTTGATTACAATGCAGTAGTCACGCGTAGGGGCATCTCTATGTTTTTTATTTCTTACTCTGAAATCTAGATATTCAGCGTCATAGTGTCAGTTGCAGGAACGTCCATAAAAATTTAAAGGTCCATTAAACTCTTAATCCTCCATTATTACAAGGAACTAATGGAGGATTAAGGGTTTAATGGACCTTTAAATTTTAATGGACGTTCCTGCAACTGAGCATAAGAGCAATAAAAGTAATGCCTACTTCAGCGATTCTATTAGCGATGGTAACTTTGAAGCTGTTTACTCAATAAACCCTATACCACACTAAAATACCCATCATCATGGCAACCCAAGATCCAATCATTTTCACAGCATCTTACGACACTCAGCACCAAACCACAGATCTACAACCATAATTACAGACCGAGATAACTTCATTACCACCTCATTGTCGATTCCTCGGCCAGACTCTGTGCTCCTCTCGGGATTGGGCGGAGGGCTCTTTGTGCGCAAAGAAATAAATCGTGATTGTGGGCAGATAAATCTCAATCAGATGTAATTAATTTCTCACGGGTGCGATGAAAGCGAACACGAACAAGAGTCGACTTGATTGAGACGTCAAACTCGGTAGAAAAGTCGTTATAAATTACCAGTGTTACCCTTTCGGTGCGATCATGGCGACCTCTGTGGCCATTGTATTCGTTATTCCTACGAGCGAGATGATGAGGTTGCGTTTTTTCGCCGGTGAAAATTGAAATCGCATCAAGAGTTCCGTGAGCGTCGGGGTGTGATTAACGTGTTTGACTTACCGACGGTATGAATAATCGTTTTTTTGCCGCGGGATTATGGCACTTTGTATGGGCCTCTTTTTCACACCGTGTCGTTCGTTTATCATACCGTGAATTGAATTATTGCTCACGACGTGGAGGAAGGAATGAGAGAGCGAGGTTGTAGGTTGGGCGTCCAAAACAAAATTAGTTTGCGATACCATATCGTTTCAACGCCTTGTCCATTTCAGAACACAATCTCACCTACGTACCTTTTCAGCTACCGGACAACTGAAGCATCTATAGCAAGAGAGCCATCACTACATCCACAAAGTAAATCAGAATCGTTGCCTCATTGGTCGTATTTGTATGTATGGTAGCATGCTTTGATGCTGAAAATAAAATGTCATTACCTCAAATATCATACTGAAAAAAAAATAATGCTCTTCTGTTAACTAGAGAAGGAACTTTTACCTCCTCCAATACTCAACCTAAGAGTTTATTAAAAGGGAAGATAAACTCAACATGGTCTCTGGAAGTGGGCGGCTTGAGGGAATAACTCAAAATCACCTGAGAGAAAAGAAACAACAATAGACCTGAAGGAAGCACCCATATCAAATCTAGAATACTACCAGAATTTCATCTGAGGTTTCATCTCATCTTTTGCCTTTTTTTAAAAATTGAGCGATTATCTAAAATGTTAATGATGAACATAGCTAATGGACTCACAATAAAACTACATTGTTATATACAAAAATTTCATCTCACAGGTCAACATTTTCTCACTTATACAAAAAAGTAGTGGAAAATTCTGATCATCTCACTTAGGTAGCCACTTTCATCTGCCAGTTTCCAATCCAGCTGCCAATTGTAGTGATTTTTTTAGGACCCGAAACACATACACACATATATCTAACTCACAACGGTCATTTTAAATTAAGGAAACTATTATTTCACTCACTCATGAGAATAAAATCCTTGATATCAGTATTCTTAATGATAAACATCCATTTTCGAATGTTTCTGTTCGAATTTTAATGAATACCGACATAATATCACTCTTCGTTCATCGTTTCACACTTACGAAGATATTGGCGATTCACCAGAGACCGATAAGTTAGTAAATGAATATGAATATTGAATATATAATATACTTAATTCGGGCTTGTTGTATCAACCACTTAGGGATTCAATATTGAACACCAGATGCTGTTAAACATTGACAATGTCTTTGAGTCGGTTTTAAACCAAATAAAACGGAGTTTTTCAGATTCACCACAGTCAATTCTGTCAGAGTTAACACCATTCGGTGACAAAGAGTGGAACTACTCTGAGGTGTACAAATTTACTCCGTCAAATTTTTTACTGTGTACAATGTATTGGCGCAAACCAGACTTACTCTACTGGATGGCACGATCTTGATTCCAGCCGACTTAAAAGCAAAGTCTTCCAGGAAAATCGTCAGTTTGCTGAATATGTTACATTCCTCATTGGACACTCAGAGAAAAAGTCACGGTATCAATCAACCAGGATCTATGATCGTCCTGGAAAATTGTGATAAGCGATATTTTCAATTAGGTATGCATATTTTCTGAATAAATGAACAGAAAGGAAGAACGTTCCAGAGGAATTATGGAGGTTCAATTGTTTAGTTTCTTCCAAGGGAGCTACGTCAATTCTTGACTCTTATTGGAAACGGAAAACTTTCAGCCGTTAAATCATCTCGTTGTAATAATCGAATTAAAAAAAATGTCTCTCTGAACACTAACATGAATTATCAGTTCAAGAACGTGATATGAATATTTTATCGCATTACATATAATGATGATATACACCCTCCTAATATCCAGCGATAAATTCTGTAAGGGTGCTCATTATTCTTAAGCTGAAGGGGTGAGATACACTGTACCAGCTGTTTTTCTGTTCTGCCCTTGTGTGATACTATCAATTAGTTTAGAAAAAAATTACATTCGTTAGTAATCAGATATCTATTGTGTCAGGATGGCAGATATATATCAATATTTCTTTTGTGTGGTTTCAACCTTGCTATTAATTCTATTGGATGAAGTTAGCTTCTGTTGAATTGAATTATGGATATGGTAGGGGATGCAAGTTATAATTACAATTATAGTTATGGAATATAATTGAGCGTGAGTACCTCACCAAAATTGTTCTACTTTTGAACAACATGTGCGTTTACAGATTTCCCAATTTCAGTAAAGGTAAATTGAAGCAGTGCCTTGCATTTCAAGGCATAATGAGAAATCTCAGCGTTTAAGTGTAGTAAAATGGGATTTGTCCGAAGGATTAGTTGAAATTTTCGTAATGTAGTGATTTTTTTGCTCATGCTGAAGGGTCCAATCAGTTTTTCATCCAGTTTCGAGAAGTCCGATTAACAGAGGTAATTCGATAAGAAAGTGTCAGGACCTGGGACCTCGTTGGAATTAGAATAGGAATTTCCCATTTATCCAGGTCTCAATTCACCAGTTTTCACTGTATATGCAATTTCTATGTTAGTTATAAATATTGTAGTTGTAGTTGTCTCGGCCATCAGCAATTAAATACAAAAAATTTAAATGATACGAAATAGACCAAAGAGCTGGTCTGCCAGATATCTACCCAGACATAATTCCAGGTCATAATCATACCTTGAAAAAAAGCAACGTACTATTCTACAAGATGAAATGCTAGATCGGCATCCCAAATAAAAATTAGGCTCCATTAGTATTTTTGTCGATACTATGAAGACTTTACATAGATACGAGGTGCTAATTTACTGAAAGAAACGGAATTTTTCATTTTTAATATGGCTCAGATTGTAATGAATTGACAAATGAAAATATCTCATGGTTGTAATTTAAAGTTTTAGATATCGAATTTAATTTACTTTATCTTCTCTAGAGAATTTATTAATTAACTCCTACAGAAAATTTTGATCATATTAAAATTCTCCACTAGACCTGTACGAAACTTCGCTTCAATAATATTCAAAAGACTTTTTTATTTCGAAATGTGAGACATATTGTTGTATATAATTGATCGAATCTCTTACCCCTTCCCGAATGTGGATGGGTTTCTCAAAAATAACGTTTAGTGTTATTGAATTTTTGTCGAAAAAAATTTATTTTGATTCATTCATCATCATCGAAAAATCATGTAAGATCACAAGAGGGGATCCATAAATTTCTGCGTATGATGCAAGAGTATCAAGAAAAACCTTAGTGAAAACCTTCTTCTCCGTATAAGTGTAGTACTTATATGATTGAATTTGTTTAAAAAATAAGCTAATGTATCTATATCGAAAGAAATTTTTACTTCTTATCTGATTTGAAACCTTGAATGGCATCGCGAAAACAAAACAATAAAAGCAGAAGAATCACGAGAAAGAAATGAGTAATATTAGTATCAAATCTCAACTTTGTCTTATATGATTTTCCTTGAAAATTCCTTCGATATTGAAAATAAACCGTTCTTAAGCCAGGAGTGATTAACAAATCAGGTCTTTTCTTTTTGTCAAAAGAACACCTATTCGAAGATATATTTCACAATAATCATCACTAACATCCTCAATACCAAACACTCGCCTAAATCACAGTAACATTTATACTTTTCCTTGTAATTCCTTCCATATTAGAAAAATACTGCTCTCAAGCCAGAAGGGGTTTATAATACCAGGTCTGGCTCTCCAAGTGATGATCTTCCCTTACCTCAGAAGTGCGCGAAACTGTCTACAGACCATAATACTGAAAAATAATTCTCGATAGATTTAAACAGCGGTGTTTCGCCTTGAATAACAAATACAATTTGAAGACATAATTATAAAAGTTTCGGGTTGCACATACAAAACGAAAAAAAATACAAAAATACAGAAGATATTCAAGTCTAATTACAACAGAAAACCGAATCGGAATTGAAATCCAAAACTTCAAAGATATATCACACTATAACCAGCACTAACACCCTGGATATCAAAGATACACATTAAAAATTCATTCTCAAGTCCTCGTTCCCCAAAACGAATCACAATATACAATGATTCTATTGATTTCACGGCCCGCAAAGCCAATATCATCAATATTAATCCCATCAGCGCCGTACCATAAACAACAATAACCGAAATTGATTTCGATACGTCGGCACCCATAGAACCAATACGTTAAAATCGGGCTCGAACCCTTTCTCGTTCACGATGCGAAATATGTTTTGTGGCTTGATAAATTCGTGCACTTAACAAACGGAATGGTTCTACGCACGATAAATTACCGATAGAAACGGGTCTGCTCAAAATTAAACAAATAAACAACGATTAATTTTGTTGTGAAGGCAGGCAGAGGTGGAACAGGAGAATGGTACCTACTCTGGGAGGATTAAGACTTTCAATACTGGTAATGTTAGGTTCGGCTGTTTATGAGAAACTGGACTTTACAGTTGCTTTTTTAAAAAACTTTATAGGTTTTCACTCCCAGTCTCTGAAACAGAAATAATTAAAAAAAATTCAATGTCAATCAGACGGCAAATGAAAAAACACACAATTCTGAAGATTTCACAAGTTTGTCTCAAGAAGGTGTCTGATATAGACACCGAAACGTTACATTGTCCTTTTCATTTATTTCTTTTTTCAGTTTTACTGTTACACAACAATTTTTTCAAGACGAATTTGCTCCTGACAAATAAGTGCAAAGATTCTCTCAGGATCACTTCATCTTAACTAATTTTTTTTTAATTATTTCTGTTTCGGAGACTGGGAGTGAAAACCTATAAAGTTTTTAAGATATGCATAATCCCCTCAGAATATATTTCAATCGTTACAGTTGCTATTACGTTTTCGGAAACTTACTCAGGGTTACTAACTCGATTCATTGGGTCACGTAATGGATCTACTCAGACCACGGACCCAGGTTCTAAGTTTACGAATACATCAGGTTTATGATTTTAAGTGTCAAACGTATCAATAACATAACCAAATATTTTATGGATTTATTTTTTCAGTCCCAGTTTATTTTTGAGTTATCTCTAGCTTTGATTGCATTTATTGGCTTTTGTAAAATATTTCTTATACTTTGGTGATCCTTCCATGTTTAATATATTTTTGAGTAACTATGTTGAAGAAGTAGAGAATTTATTTTTTTCATTTCCAGTTTATTAACTAATTGTCTTGAGCTCTGCTTGATTTTATTGCTTCTGTAAAATTTCTCTTATAATTTCTGGTGTGACCTCGCATGTTCATCGTTATCTTTGAGTACCTATGTTAAAACAGTAAAGAAGGCTTTAGCCTTAACGCAGAAAGATCTGCATACAAAAGTTATGAAGAAGTTGTTTCATATTATTTTCTCGGCTCATGGAACCACACATGTCACACTGAACCAAAGTCTCTTTCCATAATTTTTAGGAATGAAATGTATAAATAAAATTACTAAGAAAAGAGTAGAAGACTCATTTCCGCCTTTTTCATACTGCAGTGCACAAGCGGTGACTCTGCGACCCTACTCTCATGTAGGGTTACAATAGATCAACCTGAGTGATCGAGTTAATAGAACGCGAAGGTTATGGATCAAGTTAACCGGCGCAAGTATTCGAAAACGCCTTAGGACTCTAATCTAGGTCATACTTCTGATGTAGAAAAAGGAAAATGTCATTTGTTAGTCTTGTGATGGAGATGGTGATATTGTTGGTCCTAAGACCAGCAATAGAAAGGAGAATATAATGAATGTTACTCGAGAACTTAGTGATCAAACTTCAAAGAAATTTGGTTCAAATAAGTATTTTGTTATTAAAATCTTTTATAAATCAATACATTTTTCAAATTTGATTCCAGGCATATACCCACCTTTTGCTGCGGCTACGAGTCAATTCGGTCACTTCAATTAGTCCAATAAACCTGGTAATGGTGGCTAAAATATTTCAATGCTTCAAGAATGGCTCGTTGTCGGTATAAGCTGTGAGGAAACTACTCAATATAATCAAGATTCTCACGTTATTTTTTCCAATTAGACGAAGCACAAAGGCGAACAAATCTACTGCAACACAGTTTGACATTCTCAACTATTATACCATGGAGAAAAATCATCGAAACTTCTAATGCAGCTGAAAAAACAAACGTAATCATTAATTAGAAATTGTTCACGTGAAATCCTTGATTGTGAAACAATTATTGAAATTGGGTCATTTCCATTACTTTTGCTTCTTTTATTCAACGTTCTGGCCAGCATTCGCCAGCCGTCATCAGGAGAAAAACTCAAGACTTGTAACTTTTAAAATCAGAGAAAAGCAACATTCGTACCATTTTCAAGGAGTGAAGAATGTTGCTTTTCTGAAAGTAACTAGTCCGTTGTGTTTTTTCTGGCGAAAACGGTGAATATAAGAAGGAAATGTGATGGAAAAAGTCCAAATAATAGTTCAATTCATAATTAGGAGTTCCTCATTAAATATCGAAGAAGTCTTAATTATTTAGGTTTGAAATTTAACAGTATGTTTGTGACACGAGGTAAAACTCTAGGGCACATAAGAAACATCCATGGAGAAACTACTCTCGCCTGACGCTGGACCAGGTCTGTAGACTCTCTTACATATTTTACAAAATGGCTTCCCCAAGAAATTATTTTTGTTGGTGCTCAATAGCCAAATACCTAATGTATTTTCAGTCACATTTATGTTTCCGAGAATATTCCAATTTAGTATGCATTTATATGACATTTCAAATTGCCTATTTCAGAACTTTGTGGATTTTGATTGCTAACCTATTCGATTGGAATAAGCAGGCCAGAAACTTATTATTTCTACAAATATGAAATTTTTGTGATTCTTTCCTTTAAGAACGATAAAAGCACCCTATTGCTACCACAACTCTACCAAACCTCATTTGAAAAATATATATTAAATTTATTCATAAAAACACCTCTTAACACTTCGCATCTAAAAAACATTTAATTTAGCATCTAAAAAACATATAATTTCCTATGTATGGTTGAAGAACAGTTTTTGATGATTGATAACTGAGAAATCACCTCCACTAATATTGTCGCTACATTGCATTGAAAGATATAATGAAATTAATTATTATGTCATATATGTCTTGAAGTTACAAAAAATTTGATCGAAATTCATTTGGTTCAGAATAAACAACCTATATAATTTCTTCAAGTTGATTATCAATAAAATTCAATGCAATAGAGGAGAAGTTGGGTATGCAGGTGAAATTAATTCCTTAATTAGAATATCCAATCAATTTTAATTGTAATTGATTAAACTTTATTTGAATATAAATATGGAAACTCAATTACTCCGATAGGAATTATACGGAGTGGAAAGTCATCAGCCTCGTTATTCGCGCTTCAATTGATTGACAATGTTCCATGAATGTTTTAAAAGAGAAGTAATAATAAAAATATGTGTTGAGCAAATGCACCAGAGCTAGGAATTCAGCGTTTTCCAATCCTCTATCAATTATGTTCACAAATGGTTATGAATTTGTACTCAAATTCAACAAGAATTTCAACAAAAGAGAAAATAGAAACAAAAAGAATAGCAAATATAAGTGTTACAATTTTGCAGAAGAAGTGGATAATGGAATGCTTCAATTAGTTATCTATTTAACAATTTGAGAGTTCAGAATACCTCTCTGTGTACCCCAGAGATCATCGATGAGAAGTTCGAAGACAACACACTAAGCTTAACTTTCTGGAACCCTCCAATGAGAGATTATTGTGATCTAGACAGTGCGATGATTTCGAAGCCAATAAAAGACGGGTTCCGGATTAACAACTGAATTTGACAGGATTGATTGTTTCAGTTCAACGGTGTTTTGGTACCCTGGTTTGCCTATTGTCATAAGTTACTGAGGTAGAATGCATTACCATTACCTTGTTTCAGTAAGACAGTGTTTCAGCTTATCTAACGTTGTCGCAACGTCTTTAACTACCTTCAACAAGGCTGTTCGTGTCGTTAATTCTGAAAAGTATAACTTCTGGTAAAAATTTTCTCTTGTTGTTTCAGGTTGCCAAGTTCAAAAATAATCCTGATTACGTGCTGTCACTGCATATCAGTTATAATCAATTTCCTTCGGGCATTAAAGACATCACAATTGAACTCATAATCTTGCGTATGATACCAAAGATCAGGAAAAAACCCTGTCTCGCCGTTTCTACAAAATTGCAACCTAAAACTATTCGAATAAATACCTTCAATATTCATATACAAAATGCTCAATTCTTGCTCTCGGGCCAGGAGGGTGTTTTGAAACAGGTCTGATGATTTTTCGAATCTCTTGTTCTTTTAAGACCGCTACAGGACCCTACTGAAGTGTAATCATTTCCCATAGATTCAAACAGTGGTATTTCATTCTAACAATTGAATTCAATTTCGGTATAATGATAAAAAAAACGAAGAGGTGCCGTATACCAATACCGAATGAAGATACGGAACAAGTTCGCAACGCCGAATGTTTTTCGCGTTCATAAACAGATTCTACTTGGCTACGTCAACAAATGCGTGAAGACTGAAGGCATCCCTTGGTTTACTTTTTACCCTGAGGATGCTACATTTTCAGAACAATCCTGATCACGAGCCGTCACTGAATATCAGTTATAATCAATTTCGGTCTAGATGTGCAGTTTAGCCCCCCTTCGGGCTTGACGGGGGCCCGTGTCGAGGGGCACCCGGCGTAGATCTTCAAAGGCACCCCCCGATTGTTTTATCGGATCTTGATGATAATTACATGACAACATGTGGTTTATGGCCGGAATGTTTGGCCACGAACGAATTTATTATGAGAGTTTCATCTTCGGAATCGAACACCTCGAGCGATGATGAAATAGTAAATCGACCCAAGGAACCTGATTAGAAATATTTATTGGTTAACGAAACTGAGAATGAATGGGCGTATGTGAAATGGAAGATTTTTTAATGATTTCATTCAGTTTGTTTATGGAATTGATGGAGAAAATCGAGTTGTGTTAACAGTTACTTTTATGTTGCACATACCGTCCATTTTTTTAGTAAGTATGATGATTCATGAAAATTCCGATATGAGGCAATTCACATAAGTAGATATAAGATCTTTATATGGGGTGGCAACCATCTCAAGATTCTCGAGAAGTAATATACGCCGGGAGTGACATAGATACCTACGTATGTATAATTTTGAAAGTTAGGCCTTCTATTTGCTTCGGCTTCAAAATGCAAGTGTGGGTGATCGAATTTCGAACTAATCTTAGTTTGTTATATGTTCTAAATTTCCTGAACGGAAATTTGTAGTTTCCTTCTATCCTCACCAGAAGGGTTAAGTTTAGCGGCGAAAGTTTTTAATGAAATGAATATCTTTTTAAACAGTGACTTAACAAGAGCTGGAACACGTGATTTGATTTTGAATTAAAGTATTTTTGGCAATGAAAGAACGATCCATATCGTTCGTAGGCCTCTATGAAAACCTCGTGACAGATGGCACCTCACCATACAAGTATTTTTTTATGTTGCTCATGTGGATATCAGGAAAATCAGGAAATAAGACGAATCTCTTTGGAAACGAAAAAAATTTAATACCTTCTAAGTGCCATATACGAGCGAATTCAAAATTGTAGATACTGATACCACTACTAGGATAACATGATACCAGACGATGGTAAAACGCAACTATAGACTTCCGAATGATATTAGCTGATGTGTCATTTGTTTCCACTCTTATCCCAATTTTTGAATCTTCACGGCCGGTTGCGATAAGCTTTGTCTTTGAGACATCCCAAAAAAAAATAATCTAGTGGCGTCAAGTCGGGAATATTGGTATTTATTCAATTGTTCCACGTCGTCCAAACCAGGGTCCTGCAAATGAATATTATTGGCTTATTTCCTGATAAACACACAAGCTTAGTTTATATTTGGAATAAAAAAAGTTGTGATTGCACAAGACAAGGAAGATCTGGAATTTATGTCAAGAAGACTTTTCGAGGAATACCACAATTGGGGTCTCACAGTAAACCTGAAAAAAACAAAATATATGTGTGTTGGCGGTAAGAAAGAAAAGCTGATTGTGAATGATGACGTTGAAATAGACGCCTGCGATGAATACACCTATTTGGGGACGAAAATAACTGCAGATGGAAGAACACAGAATGAAATAGAGAGCAGAATTAACAAGGGAAAACAACCATAAGACACTTAAACTCGATACTATGATCCAAATGCATATCAGCTGAGAAGAAGCACTATATTTATTCCTCAGTGTTCAAGAGCATCGTTCTATATGGAAGTGAAACATGGCAGTTAACAAAAAGTCTCGAAAGAAGACTACTGGCTCTTGAGATGGACTTTTGGCGAAGATCAGCCAGAGTATCGCGAATGGATAAGGTAAGAAATGAAAGGATAAGGGAACTAATGAAGGTGGACAAGACAATAATAGAAGAAACTCAGCAAAAACAACTGGTTTGGTACGGACACGTTGAGAGAATGTCAGATGGAAGGATTCCTAAACTTGCTCTAAAGTGGGTACCCAGAGAAAAGAAAAAGCGAGGAAGACCAAAAGTTACCTGGATGAGCGGCATACAGAAAGCAATGTCTGAGAGAAACCTGAGACCGGGAGAATGGGAAGATAGAAGAGGATGGAAACTGGGAACCGGAAGGCGTAGGACGCTATGAACCCGGAGATATATATTATATTATATAAATATAAAAGTTAGGTGGGCTTGCAGATAAGTAGTTAGAGAAAAGTATGTCATTTTATTTTCGAAAAAAATGCTTCTTATTCAAAATCTTTTCACGTTTTTGAGCTTTTTTTGAGTCACTGATTTAAAAGATTTTAATTTCATCAAGGACTATCGTCCAACCCTGAATTGTCTACAGAAAAACCTGTATGAATAGGATTTCTAAAAAAAATATTTTCTGAGGGCCTTGAGAGGATCAGTGATCGACGAAACCGTATAACAAAATGGTTTTTTGCAACAATTTAAATTGACAGTGACTTGCCAAGAAAAATTTCTTCGAAAAAACTACGAAGAGCGAAAAAATATCACACTAGATATTTGCAAACGAAATTGGCATGCCAACGAGGTTTAGGCTCTGAAGTGTCAAGTATGGGTGAGAGATTTCTACTGATAGGTACATATTTTGTGAAAAAGCAATCAAGTTTTATAATACTGCCAATGAGTTGTCGTTTTCTCCATCCAGAAATAATTTGGTAAAATAACTTTCGGCTGAAAAAAAAACTAACTAACAGAATTTTCTCAGAGATTAGAGTTTATTTAGGCAAAATTTACAACATTGGATTAACTCATTTTTCTTGAAATGAAGTACTAGTGAACAGGTAAATAAATATATACATCGAACGAAGAAGTTCCTAATTCCAGAACCTTCTGCTGAACATGTGTCTTCGTTATTCTGCTCCATTAAAATCTGATTACCAACATTAAGATATCACACAACTCATCTTAGTCAACCCCTTCAGTTGTAACAGAATCAAATGTGACAATTTCAACTGTCAACCGTCCAAAAAACCCACCCATTTTTTTCGATAATTTTGGAGTCATTTCAGCTTGACGGTTTAATTTGGACAGAATACCTTTCGTTCCTTTATAGTCCCGTAAAAAACTCCCTAATGCTCACCACATTGCGTCAGGGGGTTGAGATATGGTGTCATAGCAAGGGCTAATTTAGTGTGCCCCGGCAAATGAATAGTGGAATATGTCGAATTTCACGGTAATTGTAGCAGATGTTGCCATGGTTTATGTTCTTGAGGGGTTGAATTGATGGATCTGGATTTGACAGATTGGGAAGATATCACTGCGAACTTGGAATTTTTGGGACAGCAAGGCGGTGAAGAATTCAATTGACTAACGTGTTGTCGGAAGAAGAATTAGGTCCTTTTACTTGAAACTAGAAAGTTTCAGAGAGCAGTTCAGCATATTCGTCGATTCCATTCAGAAATAAACTAATTGACACTGGTGAATTTATACCAGAATATATTTCCATAAATTCATTGACTCATCTATAGTAATTTGTTAACCAGCAATGAATATGATTGGAGGGAAAATTTTTAAATATAATTGTAAGAGAACAATCAATATATATTTATTGTAATTTCAAATGTTCAATCAATATTCATTTAAGTTTGTCACACGTTTTATCATCTTTCCGAAATTGAATTCAATATTAAGAATGAAACACCTATGTTTAAATCTATGGGGGATGATTACCCTTCAGTAGGGTCCTGTAGCGGTTTTAGAAGAACAAAAGAAAAATCATCACCCGAAAGGGCCCAGACCTGGTTTAAAACAACCTCCTGGCCCGAGAGCAAGAATTAAGTATTTTGTATCTGAAGTTTTTTCTCTGAACTCTGGTATCATACGCAGACTAGTATAGTACCCCGTTTCGCACAAACCTCAGCTAGGGACTTTTTTGTTTCATGTTTTGTATTTTGATAGCTCTCAATTCAAAAGAAAATATATATTTATAATATTCATTTCCATAGAAAATGATTTCAAACGAAATAATATTGAATAAATAATTGAAACTAATGAAATATGTATACACAAATACTACCTATTAGAATAAGCAAATAAAAAATGCATACTCATCAATATGAAAAAATTTAATCTTAGGGTTATCTCAACTATAAAAAGTAATAATTTTTATAAATAATCAAAAAAGATATAGGGTTTGCATAATTTTCTATACCTAGGGCCAATGCCATGAATTAGAAATATCTAGAATTCATTTCAGCAAAAATATACCCAGAAATTAAGAATAACACGAATAGAAGAATATGAAAATGCCTATTGAGTCTCTTATGTTTTATTATTTCAAATGTTCGATTATTCAGGCTTGAGGATATCAATAAACATTCGAAAGAGAGAAGTAAGGAGAAACTTATGTAAGAGCCAAATGCAAAAATATATGAAGAAAATAAACGAGCAGGCAAGCTAATAAAAGAATCTCAGTCAAAGATAAAAATTCTCGTAAAAAAGTGGCATAGATGCTTTATTTGTTCTCTCTTTCTAGTTAGCGTATACAACGCTATCTAAGAATTCTCATGAAATTAAATGTTCTGTAGTACGTCAATCTAATTTCTTTGCAGACATACTTACCTATTTTCAAATCATTTGAAAAATAAAATGAAATAATGTTTCTCTATCGTATTTATAATTGTTTTGGACAGATCATATCCACAGAATCGTCGATCAGAATACAAAATATTGCGGATCTTGCTATGATAGCAATATCTTTGTCTAAGCATATGGTTATGCACAAACAGGATCGCACTGATTCGTTTATAACAGAGGGGCTGTTCAGAAGATATCGTTATAGTAGATATCTTTCTACATGATCGGTAGGGAAAACCCCAATATCTATAGATTATGTGAATATGACTCAGAAATCACTGAGATTATCTGATTCATTCATTTCAATGCATGTGTTTGCTCAAACTAGACTATATCTACTAAAACAGCAAAATCTCATAGAAAAAATCAACTTTGCACAGAAAGTTACATTCTTGGAGAAAACAATAGCAATATGGTAATTCTCAAAAACACATTTTTGCGACAATCGTCCCTAATTTAATAAGTACCAAAACGTTTGAACATCAACAATATTGGAGTGAGTAGGTAGGTATATTATTTGTTTATCTATTTCTCAACATAATGTTCAAGTAACATGTCGTCGTATTGTTCAATATCATTGAACGATATTTTACCTTTGTAGCATACATTTGTATACTTTTAGATGAAAAATAAAAAAATATTGCATCCTCAAAAAAATAATTAACTTATTCAATCAACTCACCATAAGCAGACATGGAAGTCACTCTTGCAACCATGAATAGGACAACACAGCTGCTCCAAAGATAGCTCGTCTTTTTGTTTGACAAATGTACCACACATCAAATTCATATCGTTACCTTCTTATGTTACACACAATAATCGCCCAATCGAAAAAAAATTGCACAATGTAACCCAAAACTACAACAACTTGAAAAAACCACAGATTGAGACTGTGAATGTCGCGGGGCAAATTTCCCATTAATAGCATGTACTGCATGGGAAATTCAAACATTTGGACACAAATAAAGGACACATGTGTTCCATATGTCTCGCAACATATGTTAACAATCTTAAACCTTTGATTGATAACGTCAGTGACCCGTGGCTAAGACGGTTTGAGTTTCGGCAATCAATCGTCAAAACGTCAAATTTAATAGCTATATTCGGGAGACGTTGGTTATGAGAGAGTGAAGAAAAATTGATCTTGTTTTCGATGTGGGATTTTATGAATGAAAATCTGCAAGAAGGCATGGGTTTGTACCTGCAGTTTTTTACGTCCTCAGATCATAGAAGTGTATAATACTCATTGATTCTTTCTCTATGTTCTTGGTTACTAGGACCTTCGAGATATCGAACATATTGTAATCATATTCTACACTCGAATGTCACTGTCTCAATCTCCCATCGCCCTGATAAATGAGGACAATTATTATTTTAAGACAGACTAGGACATTTCAGGGCTTGAACCCGGACCTACTGCTTCGTAGTATCAAAGAATAATAGTTTTGTTTTTTCTGTTTCAGCGTTTCAGTCACTAGAAGCACCCAGGTGGTCACGTTTATAATACAGTAACTGTGAATAAATGCAAGGGACTTTGGGAGATGATTCCTCGATGAAAATAAGCAGGGGTAGTTCATAAAATTTTTTTTCGAAATCGACCCCCCTCCCAAGATACAGCCTTTGGAAGGCAATGACGAGTTGAGAGTTTTTAATTTTTTTTACGGCTTCTTGAAAACACTGATATGACTGATATGAAGCTTTAAGCAGATGTTACTCGAACTATTTTTGAATATCTCATAACTTTTTAGGAGTTGCAAATAACAACCCCTTAAGATTTTCTTTCAAAGATTATTTTCGTGGTATACATTTTTGAAAAATTAAATTCTACTATGGTTCTGGAGAAAAACAGTCTCCTGCAAAATTTCGATATAGTCGATACTTTTCTTTCTCCGAAAAAATTAAAATTACAAGCAGTTATGATCACTGTTCATTCCATCGTATGTTCCATAGATAGAATTAATATTCTAAGATATTGTTTATGCTCAAAATTTATTTTGTCAACATAACAACAATATCTTAGAATATTTAGTCTATGGAACACTTATACGATGAAATGGAATGAACAGTGCTCATAACTGCCTGTAAGTTTTATTTATTTCGAGAAAAGTATCTATCAACTGCATCGAAATTTTGCAGGAGAATTGTTTTCTCTAGAATTGAATGGGAAACCATAAGAGAATTTTATTCTTCGAAAATCTATCCCACGAAAAAAATTTTGAAGGATGATCATAAGGGGTTATTCTCACCCCTTATAATAAAGTTATGGGATCAAAATAAATTGTGTGAGTAACATCTACTTAATGAATCATATTATGTTCAGTTTTATGACTCAGTGTTTTTTAGTACTTAAAAACTGTTAACTCGTCATCGCCTTCCAAAGGCTCTTGGAAGGGAGGTCGATTTCGAAAAAATTTATATGAACTACCCCTGCTTATTTTCATCGAGGAATCATCTCTTTAAGTCCCTCGCATTTGTTTACAGACACCCTGTATATTACGAATGTGTTATCAACCAACGCTATTCACCCATGCAATCACGCTTATAGTAGTGATTTACACAATTTTGATACAATGAGTAAGAAAATTCCAATTCTGATCCTTATATCTTAATATACAGTACCTCAGATAAAATTCTTATAATATCATGGGCAGAATATGTCGGTAGAGTATTCCTTGCATATCTGAGGTTCTGAAAATTATGAGTCTGAGAACCAGACCTGGTTTGATAAACCGTCCAGGGTTTCCTCAGGACGAGAGTTGATATTTTATCTACTACCTTTTGTTTGTCGCCCTTCTTCTGCTTCTTTTGAATATGTGATTGCAAACATTATAAGAGGAGACAGAAAAAAGAAACCACTCGATATTAATAATTCAGCCAATTTCCTTTTTCGTTGCCTGAATATTATCCCATGACCGACTTTGCCTGTTCGAAAAATATAGATAATGATGGGGATTGCTCAGTGTGCAACACAACTCCTTCAGAACTGCATAGAAATTTGGTAAAAGTGAAACAAAAATTTACCTTTTTCAGGATTTTGTTGCCAAATATTTTTCTTCTGGGAAAATGAATTCATTAAAGAATTTCGACGCGCAATGTTTTATCTCTTCATAATGTGATCGTCGAAAATATTCTATCTTCACTCTCTTAAATGTACCACTCCCAAGATGAATTTCTCGGGAACCATTTATTGTTCAGAAAAAAGTCATGTTTGGTGCGGAATAATTATTTCCAAGTCTCAATTAGTAACTGTTCTGAAGCAATAATGGTAGTTCTTCTAGCCAAGTGTGATTTTTGAGACAAACAAAAAATACAGAAATATTACGCCCAGGATTCTCACAGGCCATCATGTCATAAAATGAAAAATCCCTGAAATCATAGGTAAGTATTTCGAGATGTGAGAATTTCAGAAGGAAAGATTTCAACCTTAAAATATTCTCTCTTTGATACATGATTTCTAGAACAAAGCCTTTTCGCTTCCGTGTTCATAATATTTTCATTATTTTCTGATTCAGGATACTGTCTTCTTAAGGGTTTTCGTACTTTGTTCCTTTCTTTTATTATTATTGATAATCTTGTTTCGATGAAAACTTAATTGAGACTATCAGTTGTATCGAATCAACCTTGTGACATAGAACAATCGAATACCAATCGATCATCTAAGAATTTCTCCATATTCTCCCTGCGTGGAGCAAAACTACTCGTACAACAAATAACGTTCGCTTCATTCAAGATGCATATCGCATCTAGATGTATTTCCACTTTGTTTTAGCGATATTTAACCGTTCCACGACAAAATAATTGAACCGTGACTGTTTTAGATTAGATAAGGTCTACAGTGGATATAACTGATCGTTCCCATTTACCCTAAGACAAGTTGAAATGGAGCGTTACCATATCCTCCTCGGTATACATATGTTTCGCATTCTTCTGTACTTACGCGAAGGATGATTTCCTGCTTAAATGGTGTAACCTCAGAATAGGTATACGGGTACATTTGGGTTGGTATGTCATGAAAACTTGAAAACATACATGCTGTAGGTATATTAAAAATTCAAGAAAAGCCCTGAGAAGGTGCTTTTGAGCGTTCGTTCATTGATGAAGCAATGAGGCTGTTTACCTCAAGATTTTGAATAGTATTTTTAGATTGATACTAAATATATGAATGCAAAATCTCAGCACGATCGGAATAATATTTTGGAAATTGTTCAAAAACTGCAATATGTAAAAACTTGACAAATTAATTTATTTTTATTAAATTCTATGTTTCTGTCTTGTTATGAAAACATAAAATATTCCAATTGAATTTTTTATGGTTTTGTTAACACTATGGCCACAAAATGTTTCATGAGGCTTAGGGAGAACGGAGGGATTACGCGCACCTAAGGGAAAATGCTCACAAAAACCTTATTCAAATGTAGACATAAACTTTCAGAGCTCAACTGATGAATCTTGAATCTATTTGGAACCTTTTTATCCCAAGAAAAAGGTTCATCTATGTATAGGTAATAATCGAGAAAAATGAATAATTCTAAAAGCTTACTGTCTTTGCGAGATATTCCCCCATGTACCTACTGGGTAATACTGCGCATGTGATGGGGTAATTATGCGAATATATTTAAGAGCTGGGAAACACATAATTGGCAGCCTCTTCTGAACTTACACTGCGACTGCCCTTAAATTACGAGCGAATCTTGAGCACACAAATACGAGATGGTGTGCTGTATTCAAATTCCCAGATAATTGACCAAAGTTGCAAAAATATCGATGCGCAGAATTCGCCCCTTCTCCTCTACCCTGAAAATCTCAAGTATCTAGGACAATCCTTTCGAAAGTTATCGTGCTAACGGACGGCTGGACTGCTGGAAGGCCAGACGGACGGGCCCAAAGACAGAGTTGAATTTGACTGATTCGTGAATTAAAACTTATATAATTTTCGTTCAATTTCGATCTGATAAGAACGGGAGTAATGGAGCTGAATTCGCTCCTCAAAAAATTCAACCGAAATATTTTGGGCTAAAAATCGATGACAGAGTTGAATGAAGAATTTTTCATTGCATGTTATTGCCTTTCTCGGGTTCTCTCGTGTAATTTCCTTTTGAAATTTCTTTTTTCAACTAGTTTGTAAATGCATCCTTATGTTGTCCACAATACAAATTGGTTCGGTCAATGTCTACATCAACATCAAAGAATATTGAGTATGTCACATGAAGTATAAATAAATCGTACTGTTTTTTCAATATCAAATTATTTTTATATTAAAAAAATAAGATGACATGGGACTTCTTCAGAAACCTATTCAGTTGCCATTCAATTCACAATTGCAAACGAAAGACCATCAAGCCAGAAAGTTCCTTCCATCTATTTCTAGATCAACCAAAATCTCTGCACCCTTAAATCAAATTTGTCACCGAGCCAAAGCATCCAAATCCGTTTCCAATCCACCCACAATTTGTGCAGTTTCCGAAAGGGCAGCAAAGAGGCGCCCAAGCCATTTTACGAGGCAAATAAAGGAAGAAACGAGCTCGTAAAGCTCCTCCACATTTCCTAGATGTTTCACGTTTCCTAGCCGCAGACTAACCAGAAACATATGATACTCTGGAACATCGCCGGTATCATGTGACCGATGTTTACAAACACTCCAATTGAATTGGGTTGTTTGCTTGTGTGGTGGTATAATCATTTATACTACCACCTATGATTATTATAACGTCACAACATACAGGCAATTGTCAAGTAGGATTTCTTGAACTTCAGTGTTGATTGTTGACTGATTTTATTTGCTTCTGTATTATACTCTCAGTTTGAACATGGTAAATCGAGCAATTTCGAGTAATGAGGGCTATCGTTTTTTTTCTCACTAAATGGCGCCTCTGTTGCGTGAGGTCCTGTCAAAGTTCCTTGTACTCTCATTGATTTATTATTATTACAAAAAATTCTTATTTATTAGTGTACGGTGTTATTAGCTGTGTGAAAAGTGTACATTTGATTCCTTTATCTTAAACAGCAAATACTGTAAACAAAGCATGTCGCAAGGTTGTTCAGAAAAGGGAGGACATAAGTTTCCGAACGATTAGACTGTCCTAAAGCAGTTGATGTTAGCGATTCGCAGATTGAACTTTATACTCCTTTAAAACATTACGTGTTTGTAAAAACATTTCACTATGATGATAATACGTTACCTAACGATCCTAATACAGAAAACCGTGAGTACCTTATAATCTTTTACATTATTTTGCTTCATTTTTACAATTGAATACTAAAGTTACACATAGTTTTATTTCTTGTAATCTACTCTTGAAAATTTTCCAGCTATTCCTAATTTAAAACTGAAAGCAATACCTAGTCAATTTTCTTGTTACCAGGAAAGTGAGGAGAGATAGTAATTAAAAAAGAGTACAGAGAGTTCTTGAACTCCGAAAGAAACGTTTAAACGCAAGAATCAATTTAACTAAAGAGGAAATCAATATGTAGTCAAGAGAGCTCAACTGATACTACTTTTTTGTCGAAACATGACAGTAACAGAAACATATCTCGAATTGAAAATCTTATTGGACCAATTCAAGACCTGTGTAAATAAATAAATTACCCTATAACCCTAGTTAATATACTTCTTATCGATCCTTGATTTTTTCCTTTTCGTACATACTGTTTTTTTTATATGTATATTCACTTATAATAGTAAATAAGAGGATCTTGTGAGGATTTATTGTACTACGCCAAGTTGTAACACTTTTCAGCTATCATAGGTATCATGTAAGTATGATAAAAAGCAGTTACTTTTGAAATCAACTCATTTCAATTTGTAATAATGCGTTTCCACTGGAATTATCATTCCTATCATAGTCTTGGAGTCCGTTAAAAAAACCATAACTGTAAACTCAATAAATAAGCATACTTTTCACAAAAAATGTGTATTGAAACAGTAAACAACTCACCTTTGAATTAGCGGTTCTTTTAGACTGCTTAATTTGGCACATCTTTTTAAATCAGCTTTCAAAGCTTTATATTCATTGATCCGTAATTCTTAGTTTCTGTAATTAATCGCAATATTTATGTGAAACTCCCAACACCCGCGTAATTATTAAAAAGAAATAATACAGATTCACAATTACGTTTGAATTAAAATTATTCAGGACCTCACGCAACACTAGCGGAAAATTCATACGCGTAGCCCACATTCATTTTGCTTTGCCCTTTCTCGTTTTTTGAGCGCAAGTTCCTGAGTTTTTTCCAAACGTTTGTACTGTCCGAATAATAAATCGACAGTAGTAGTAGGCAATGGTTTCAACTGACACGGTTGGATGATTTCAATTTCCTTATATACAGGATGTTCCTAAATTGAACGTACAAACGAAAAGGGGAGATTCCTTAAGTGAGTTTAAGAAAAAAAAGTTCCATAAACATGGGGTCGCAAACGTTTCGTTTTCGAGATACAGAGTGTTGAAGTTTGAATTTTTTTCAAGTTTTTTTCTCATAGTATCTACACTTCACAGATATTCAACTGAAATTTGGCATAGATATTACATTCGAGAGTTCTCACCACGTGACATGGCAATTTCGATAGAAGATCTACAGGGTGATATTTTTTCTGAACACTGCCACCTGTTCTTCTGCAGAATTTTTTTTTGGTGGGCAACTGTTAATTTGAAAAAATTTAAAAAGAAGAATGAATTGTTTACAGCTATTTGGACTAGATTTTTATTTTGATTTCTTAATATGTGCCAACGTTTCGAATCTTTCGTGATTCTTCCTCAAGGCTCGATATTCGTTTCAATCAAATATCGTCATAATATTTATTTCGTTCGTTTCTCGTTGAAAGTCAATTCTGATGTTCAACGAGAAACGATCGAAATAAATTATGACGATATTTTGATTGAACGAATATCGAGCTTGAGGAAGAATCACGAAAAATTCGAAACATTGGCACATATTTAAGAAATCAAAATAAAATCTAGTCCAAATACCTGTAAACAATTCATTCAATATTTATTATCATAGACGTTACTCTTCAACAATTTAAAAAGAAGCTTTGTTCTTATACTAAACTTTTCGGTCTCTTGTAGTTTTGTCGTATCTACCAACGATTTCGAGAAAAAAAATTTTGAACGATTCTCTCGAAATCCTCGTGAAAATCCAAATTATGTTGGGAATGCCACTTTGTAAGCTGTGGTGAATGAATTCAGTGTCAGTTTTTATGGAAATTTTCCTGATCTGTAGCCATTATTCATAAAGATTCGATAAACTCGTATAATCAACACATGTTTTTGATTAAAACTTCAACACCCCCTGTATCTCGAAAACGAAACGTTTGCGACCCCATGTTTAGGAACACCCTGTATAGCTGACAGTTGATAAATTCAAACGGACGCTGTAAGATAATGGGCTTTTCGTTTGTCAGGAACCTTTTATTCGAATTGCAAGAGATGATCGATTTTTCAGTTGAGTGTTAACACAATATGTGTTACTGTAGATAATAAATTTACAAATGACACATAACTTATATTTCTTAATAACATTTTGTTATTGCAATTCAATAATAAGTCAATTAATTTATGACTGTAGTGAATTCTAATTCGCAATTAACTGTGGTATTCGGGTAGTTTCCTTTTTCTGTTCGAAAACATGTGTATTTAATTACATCGAGAATTTGGTCTAGAATTATAATTCGAAAACACATTTCTATATACCTTCCTACCTATTGCATGTTGTTTACTGTGTAAATATATGGGTTAGGTTCAAGCAAGTGCTTGAAATTTAACATTTTTTATTGACTTTTATAGCGAATATACACAACACACTATGGTTATTTGTGCACGACATTTATTTTAGCTAGATATTCTACGAATTCCCCTCTCGTCATGATTTCATCCCATACAAATTAAGGGTGAATAATTATCAATCTTAACCATATTTATGCATAAACCATAAACTTACACATTTTCCTAAGATTTAATTTCAGATTGTTATCTAAGATGCTGGAAAATAGCGCATATATTCATGTTGATTTTTTTGGAATTCCATCGAATGCTATTTTGACTAGAACTCTTCTGATTTTTCAATGCATCCTGAGTGATCTGGATTTCCTAACGATTTTTGCGCCCTTGTTTACTCTCCAATCGAGATGATTTGGATATTCTTTACACTGATTATCATGGTAAAATTTTTCTTTAATAATCCAAAATACATATTATAAATATTCTAGAATCTCAAGACAACAAGGATAATCTGCAGTTCTGCAGAAGTTTCATTTCATGAAAATATTCATTCAAACATGAATGGGGGTTGAGATAAAACCAATGAACCCAAAAATCATATAAAAAATAGTGTTGGTAGAGGTCCAGAAAGAATGGTGTTCAATTCAAACTGCAATAATTTTTCACCCTTGTTCGCTTGTTCCTAGGGCAACAGTGTCCTCCACTTTCAGGTTTATATAGTACCCTGTAGCGTGCTCCTCTTGTTGGAGAATTTTCAATAACGAAGCCATGACCGGAAGTCTCAATATATCTTGATGAGCTGATGAGCATCAGGGCGAAATACTGTGTTTTCGCAAGAAATGTGATAAACATGATCATTTACAAACAGAAACATTCCAAAGTTTGGGGCAGTAGCGTGGGTGTATTATGGGTGGTGTTAGTAGTTATTAATTCAATCGTGTTTGTCTTATTCTTTAAACCAATAATTTGTTAGGTAGTGTATACTGTCGCTAATAACCTCAAGATGGATGCTAT
Organism: Propylea japonica; assembly: GCA_013421045.1. Classification (NCBI taxonomy): domain Eukaryota; kingdom Metazoa; phylum Arthropoda; class Insecta; order Coleoptera; family Coccinellidae; genus Propylea; species Propylea japonica. The sequence continues at coordinate 108,787,325 of CM024239.1, forward strand.
TTATTTCTTGAAAGAATTCTTTCGATCTCCGTTAATGAAGAAGTTTTATTTATTCCGTTATATAATACCCCTAAAAAGCACGACTCTGTTATTGTTGAAATGGCAAATTTCAAAACTTTTGCTTTATTATCTCATTCTTTAATTCATTTCATTGATGAAGCGCTGGAACCTTTCTATGTTCTTTATTAAGCTGAGTCATTTTCCAAATATAAATACTTCACATCAGTTATATCCACTATTCCTGCCAATAAGAAATGGTTCCATCAAAGAACCCTGCGGCACTCCACCACCCCCTCCCCATTCGTCAGTAAGCTGCGGTTGGACTAACCTCAAACGGCAGGCTCCGTGGTCCCGCCACATTTCAATCTATATTGTCTCTCTATCGAGTAGCTGTCAACTAAAAACCTATGTTTTTCTGATGAAATACTTGATTGCTGTATCATTTTTCGAGAGGATATTTCTAACTTATAATTTATTGCCTCGAAGTCTACCGGAGGAACAGGATGTGCGTTCCTCACAGCGAGCACAGTAAAAAATTTCAAACTACCTGAAGATTGTAGCATATTCACAGCTGAACTAGTGGCAATTGAAAAAGCTTCAGAGTGTGTGGCAGAACTGGAAACATCCCATCTTATTATTTAATATATACTGTTCACGAAAGGTTGAGCACATAGTAGGCGTTTCTTTATTTATCTGAAGTTGGCAGTATTTGCTGTCATAACGTAAAATAAAGTCAACGTTGCCGAATGTACCCGGCCTCGTCCGACGAGCTTGCGAGTTATCAGACAACTCTATGCAATATTGACAACATTGCGTATCAATCTGACAAGAAAATAAACATCATAACCTAAAATTTCTTTATAAACAGTGGAATATGTCAAATTATCATGGCCAACCGACGGCTCAACCTTTCGTGAACGGACTATACATACACTCTCAACTCACTGCATGCCATCCAGAGGACCTATTGTGACAATACGATTCTAAATGACATTACAGACCTCATTTGTTCCATCCAAGACAATAATAAATCCTTGACATTGTTGTGGATTCCCTCCCACTGCGGAATTGACGGTAACGAGAAGGTGGATACGGCAGCAAAGGAAGCTGTTACAGATGGTTTTTATACAGAAGTAGTGACTGACTACGACCTAAGTAACCCCTGCACAAATGAGGTTAAAAACAAGCTGAAAGCTTGCAATGATAGATCCCACAATTCACACAAAGCCACCAATCGCTCAACTACGTCAAGACCTGGTAGCACTCAGAAAAACACACCCCAATATTTTCTCAGAAAAGAAACTCCTTCATGGTGACCAAGCTACAACTCACACATCACTACACGTCATATGATCATAGAACGCCAACTATTGGATGCTCATAGAAAACTACACAACGTCAGTAAGAAAATGGAAAGAACCCTCAACATCAGTTCATCAGCATGCCTCAACATAATATCTTTCATCAAAGACACCAATTCATAATCTAATCATTTTAAATGTTCAATACAGTAACAACATGCATATATGTAATATCTGAACACACTGTGCACCTAATCGAACTGTAACCGCTAATGACCTTGTTGTCGAAGCGGCAATAAATAAATAAAATAAAAACTTCATATCAGGGATATCCACCGTTACAGACAATAAGAAATGGTTCCTTCAAATAACCCTGCGGTACCCCACCAGCCACAATTCGCCAGTGAGCAGCGGCTGGACTTGAAACCTCAAACGGCAGGCTCGGCGGTCCGGCCACATTTCAATCGATATTGTCTATCCATCGAGTGGCTGTCAACGCTGTCAGGCAGAATCTGGTCGCATTCCTTTTGCGAGCAGAAAGAACGCATCCTCGGCCAGCGGAATCGTAGCAAAAAGGGCAGCGCGATGGTTGCCCACGGACGCGACCTGCATCAAGAAGGAGACTTACAACTGTTGGGGATAAGTTAATGGCGAGGAAAGCAGGTGGTCCGCATCCTCGATACCATATCTGCTTAGTATTTATAAGTATAACCGCTGTATCTTAAGCGAAAAATGCCTGTATTATGGAAAACTGGTAGTACTGGAACTCGTCGTCGATTCTTATTTATGGAATTGTAATTGTTAATTTTCGATGGTCGCTGTACTTGGCAATGGATGATTGCAGTACGAAAAAATGTATGTGATATGATTTGGAATTTTTAAATGGATTGGCTCTGAAATAATTGTACACATTGAAACGATAAAGTTACATTAAGAACGAATAAACGATAAAGTCACAGGAGAAAAAATATGCTTACTCAAATTGTTTTTATTTAACGTTTTGGTAATTATTTGATTTGATTGCGATCGTCGCAATATTCACCTTTCGGGCTGCGAACAGTGTGATACTTAGTATACTAACTCATTGTTCACTTGTGATTAATGGATATTATTATGGCCGAGTAAACAGAGGTATCATAGGTAGATTATACAACAGTCGTGGATAAAATTCAAAAACTCGTTGAACCACAGCGAAAATTCTTAACTGTCTGTATAATAGAAAACTTAGTTTTTACCAACCAGTGTCTAGGACAATATGAATGAGTTTCACAAAACTCGATTGAAGACTTGGTTCGAGTAAAAATTGATGGCTTATGTCGAAAATGAACTGACATCCCACATTTGAAGAGTGTTGTAAAACCTAGCTCCCATTGATATTTCATATAAGAGCAATGTATTTCATGTAGGGTATAAAACCTTTAGCAGTGGCGCAGCCAGGATTTTGTTTTGGGTGGGGCTGAACTGAACAATTTTTGATGAGACAAAAAATAACGAAATTTGCAAAAAAATAAAGAAGAAAGAAATAACGAAGATATTAATCCTTGGGGGGGCTGCAGCCCCAAGCCCCCCCCCTGCTGCGCCAGTGACCTTTAGTGATTGACACCTTAAGTGCATCGATACTTTCAGTAGGCGAATTCGGTTCCTAATTTTATTGTGGTTATTATTACCGAACTATCGTGAATTTTGATATTACCTTTTAATGAATATCTTCTGAATATTCTAACTGACCCCAATTCCGTTGAAGAGACATATTTGATAGTAATTGGCATAATTTCATCTCACTCTTGCATCAATTTTGGGTATGATATTATCATACTTTCTTTCATTCATACATCTTCATTATATGGGTCAATGAGACATTCATACTAAAAATTGTAGAAGAATAAAAAGGTTTGGACTATTTTATTTCATATAAACAACGAAGTACCTAACAGAAAATATTATTCATCTTCACATATATACTGATGTATAAACTATTGGTGCTATCTAGTGTTTTTTCGTCTCACATATTTCATAATGTTTTATTTCTATTTGGCTCTGAAACGAATTACACAGATTGCAGGTTGGTATTGGAAGTGGAAGTGGCAGTCCAACTGCAAAAAATAAATAATAATAATAATAATGGTCTTTATTATTGTGTATAAATGTTACACAGAATATCGCTTAAGGCGAAGTTAGCAGAGCTATTCCTACTTAACCTATTATTAACAATGTAATGACAAATAAAAATAGAAAAACAATACTATGCAAAAATATTTTGCTGAGTCGAGTCAGGATAACTATTTCATCAGGATGGCTTCTGATCTCAGACTAAGAAATAAACATAGAGATGCCCTACGCGTGAATAGTACTGCATTGTAATCAACCAAGCATAGAGTGAGATATAAAGCATTTCTCTGCGGCACTGGGGTGAAGTAAACAATTGGTTAGATTTGCATTTCTCCTAAATCCTGAATATAATACAACAGTTTCGAAATTTTGCCATAGCTCTATATACCAAAATAGCGTTAAGCATCAATGAATTGCCACCAAATCAGTAAGATAATTCAGTTTATGAACGTCAAATCGAAATAAAAATATAAACATATTCAACCAGAAACTAAACACTAAGTCGGTGTTGCCTAACTGACAGAATTGTCTGTAACAGACGCAAGCAGTAAGTATCAGAAAAGGGAGCGGTAGACCAGTTATCCCAATACGGAATAAACATTCGACACGAGTTTGGAACGCCGTTATATTGTTCGCGTTCATAAACAGATTCTACTTGGCTGCATAGCAAATGCGCGAAGGCATCTTTAGGTTATTTTTCCTTCTGAGCTTCTGATTTTAACCCAATTACTAGTTATGTGAATCAAACCGAACATATCTTCTCACCCTTTATGAAACCATTTTTCCACGAAAAAAACAGTCACATAATTAGGCCATTTTTCAGACCTTTATTAATAAACGGCAACACCCACACCGATAAAATACCAAAAAACACCCCAAAACTGCGAAATTATACCGAAATAATAAAAACTAAAACATTTCATCCTCGAACGTACACCTTAGAGGGACGAACGAGTCCTGGGAACCTCCAGGCAAGAACAATCGAGCTCATGTCACAAAAAAAGGGAAAGGGAGAAGCAGGAAACATCCAGAAAACAGGTCCATAAAGGGCCAGTGAGCCGTTAAGGCTCTGGCCCTGCAAATTGAAAGGGCACTTGTGGAGCGAATTATTCCGTAATACACTCCGCACTGCATGTTTTACAATATGACCCGTGGGTTGGGCCGCGTGCAGGTCACGTGTGGTACGTAACCTATTCATTGTGGAGCCACGTCAAAAACCTCATCGAGAGAGGATAATGAACAAAAATCGCCCCCTTGGTGTGCTTGGCACGACGGTAACGAGGGTGGTTTACGTGTGTAGTTTTGAGATTTGATGCGACTCGGCTGTGCGATTTGTTGTTGTTCGATCAGGTTTGAGATTGAAGTTATGGGGCACTTGTTGAAAATCTCATTGCAGTTTTTAACGGCCATATGAATATGCTCAACAGGAAGGTTTTATCAATTCCTTCCTAGTACAGAGTGTACATTGGTTTGGCAAAAAGACTATTACCTCAAATTTTATATGGGACTTGAGATTGACCCAAAAAATATAAATGCAAAAATTCAGCACAATCAGAGATATTTTCTGGAAATTATTCCAAAAATGAAATATGTTAAAAATAATAATTTAAAAAAATTAATTCTATGATTCTGATGATGCCATCCTCTTGAAATTCTGCATGACGATTCATTATATAAACCTTCATTCACAAAATAAATTTCACTCGAATAGGATATTATGTTATGGAAATATGACGATTCTTCTTTCAATATTCCTATTGAATTGTCTATGGTTCTGTTAACACTGTGGCCAAAAAATTTTGTAGAAACATTTAGTATATCAATCTTCATAAATTTCATTCGAATCGGATATCTTTTCATGGAAATATGAAGTTTGTTCTTTTCAATATTCCAATTTATTTTTTATGGTTCTGTGAACACTATTGCTACGAAATCTTGCATGAGGTTTATTATGAAGCATTTTAAACGTGGCTGCAACATTTCATTTCGATTGTTTCGTTTTGTCTGAGATATTCAGGAACAAAAATTTTTTTTGACCATATTTTATGGAACACCCTGTATGATTTGGCTGGTTAACGAACTCAACCGAGGCATTTGGGAGTGCGAACTCACCCTGAAAATCTCAAGTTTCTAGGACGATTCATTTAAAAATTATCGAGTTCATCACGGAGTCGAACCCTATCGTTTGTTACCATTTTCGCCTCAAAATTCGAAAATCACAGACATCTGGGCAAAACGATATAGCACTCGTTCAAGTAGAACGAGCGCTCAAAAGGTAATGTATAGTGCCAGCAAGCGAAAAGTGAACGACCCTAAAGAGCATATTTGGCTTTTTATTTGAATGAATCAGGCTCTGGAATAGACTAGTTATAGTCCGTTCACGAAAGGTTGAGAGCATAGTAGGCATTTGTTTATTTATCTGAAGTTGGCAGTTCTCGCTGTCATAACGTAAAATAAAGTCAACGTTGCCGAATAAACCCGGCCTGGTTCGACGAGCTTCCGAGTTACCAGAGAACTCTATGACCTATTGACAACATTGCGCATCAATCTGACAAGAAAGTAAACAAGATAACTTAAAATTTTAATATACACAGTGGAATATGCCAATTTCCATGGCCAACCGACGGCTCAACTTTTCGTGAACGGAGTATTATTCTGTTGATTTATTTTGACGTTTGTTGTCAAAGACCGCGATATAACCATAGATATACATATAGTCCGTTCACGAAAGGTTGAGCCATCGGTTGGCCATGGAAATTTGGCATATTCCACTGTGTATATTGAAATTTTAGGTTATGTTCTTTATTTTGTTGTCAGATTGATACGCAATGTTGTCAATATTGCATAGAGTTCTCTGATAACTCGCAAGGTCGCAAGCTCGTCGAACGAGGCCGAGTACATTCGGCAACGTTGATTTTATTTTACTTTATGACATAAATACTGCCAACTTCAGATAAATAAAGAAACGCCTACTATGTGCTCAAACTTCGTGAACGGACTATATATAGACATGATATTATGAAGCCTAATTTACAATGGGAAATCCTTTACATTTCGCTTGGCACCAATGTACATACATGTCCAATTTTTTTGGAGAAACATAGATTGTAAGTCGCTATGGTGCAAAAATGTCTGTTCAACAGCCGACTGTAAACACGATAACTTCCGGAAGAATCTATATCAAAACATGATTTCAATAAGTTAAATTCATAATTCCAAGTGCATATATTCCAAATTCAATTGTGGTGAACTACTGAATTTTTCCACAGATGTCGCTTCGTCTAATTCGTACTCTGCAGTTGCTGCTCACAGTCAGTAAAACGACTGCGGTTCAATTAACATTCAGGTGTCGTATTCTCTAGAAGTGATATTCGAAAGCGAATACGAACTTCATTGCGCGAGTCCCTGTTTTACCTGCAAAAATGCACACCCCTCAATGAAGTTCGTATACGTTTTGGACTATCACTTGTCGAGAATACGGCACCAGGAGTCTACCCGTCTGTTAACAGAACCAGAAAAAATTCTATTAGAATATCGAAAAGAAGAATCTCTATATTTCCATAACAAGATATCGCATCATCAGAACTATAGAATTTAATGTTTTTTCAATTATAGCTTTTTATATTTCATTTTTTGAATAATTTTCAGAATGTAATTTCGATCATGATGAGATTTTGCATTCATAAAATATAGTATATACTCAGCATGAATCTGTAGTTCTATACAAAATTAGGTAATAGCATTATTGTTCCACCAATGAACGAGAGCTCAAATGCACCTGCTCAGGGCTTTTTCTTAATTTTGTTATTTTTTTCAAGTCACTGATTCAAGAATTTGCTCTATTTGCTCCAGGTTGTAGGTTTATGTAGATTGGATCGAACTAATAATAAAAGATCGATTAACCGCATGATGACTTCATTTCGAGAACCGTGTCTACCTGTAGACTTCCTTCATGGAAAAAATTTCTCCAATAATTCATAATAAACATAGGTTATGCATCAGCATACATCCTCCTAACATAAAAGCAATTATCTAACGGTAAAGATGCGTGAGAGCTACTGATCCATACCATTTTCAGGGAACTAAATGCTCCCAGGCATTAGATTGAACCATAAACAATATTTAATGTGGTGTATGTTTTCCTCCATATAAACCCAGTTGCGGAATTTCTATAGGATCACTGATAATCAGAATCGCATACCGACTTATGAGATGCCGATATGTACGCTTCATTGGTCTTCATTATTGGATGTAATGAATGGTTTGGTATTTAACATGGATATTCGTGTTGGCTTCTTGAACAAAGATATCATGTCCAGATTAAATGAGTTATGACTGGCTTTGCGGAATGATGGAGAAGGTGCGGATAAGTACATGTTAGCGGGATTGCGTTTGTTTAGTGTAGTTCGTCTTGTTGATAGTTTCAGTGGAATAGGGTAAAGCTATAGTGCATGGATACATTCAGTAGGCGAATTAGGTTCCTAATTTTCTGCAACACTATGGTCATCATTTCCGAGCTATAGTTGAATGTTCATTTGTTGGTTTTACCTTCAAATTTTCAATAAATATCTAATAAATATTAGTGGAGACACCAATTTCCTCGAAGTGACATACTTTGATAGTGATTGACACCCAGTGGCCAGTATGATAGTCATTGACATAACTTCATTCCACCCTTGCATCAATTTTGGGTATGATATCAATGATATCATCCTTCTTTTTCTCACTCATACATCTTGAATGAGACATTTATACTAAAAATACGATGTGGTAATAAGACATTTTAGACAATTTTATTTCATATAAACAACAAAGTAACAAAAAGTATTAGTGATCTTTACATATGTATATACCGAGGTAATAAACTATCAATGCTATCTGGTGTTTTTTCATCTGTATTCACATAGTTCATAAAGATTTATTTGTATTTGTGTCGAATTCAATTTCCTCAGGTTATCATTCCGAAAACAAAACCATTAGATATTGGGCTCGAGATTTTGCAGTAGTGTCAATAAATGTATATATTAGAATTTCTTCAAGGACTGCACATAATTGCGTATATTTTTTGATTTTGTTATGTTCTGTAGTCTATAGAAGTTTTCTTCTGTTTGCAAGGTTCCAAGAGATACTCAATTTATGTGAGTAAGTCGTTCAATAATTTATATATTAAGGTTGAACCCTATGTCAATCACTGTTCGAGGTAATATTATTGACACAGTTATTGCCATATGGTTAAACTTTAATATATAAATCGTTGATGGGTTCACCGACATCAACAACTGAACCTCTCACCTACTTCAGGATAGTAGATAGATCGTCCAAAAATATGACCAAAAGATTCTACCCATCAGCTCTAAAATTGTTTCGCATTTCGCAAATTACTTCCCCCCTCCACTTGTACGCAAATTTAAAAATCACCGTTTTTTAGACGGCCGCTATTTTCTGTGAGATAAAAGGTTTGGGAGATATTTGCAAAAAATTATCTTATTGAAAAATGATAAAATTATGTCAAAAGGAATTCATTTCATTGATGACTTCAGAAATATTTTCTCGAATTTTTAGGGGGTATTTTTCGGTAATTTTCAATTGAAATGAACAATTTGTGAATTTTCTTCATCGACATCATACATTTATTATAAGAAAGCGAAAAATCCAGTTTTTTTTTCTGGAGCGCAAACAGTCAGAATCGAATCCCATATTTTTCACTGTATATGAAAAACACATATGCTTTCCACAATATGAACAAGTGTTCAACAGATTCAGACTTCAGGTAATTAGGGGCTTTCTGGTTTATTCGCATTAACCTCTGCCTACTTTGATGTTGAAAATTATATTACATCCATCTCAATAAAAAATCTTCAAATTAAATTTAAGAAACTTGAAATTGTTTGTGTAACGAATATCGAATCTCTTTTCGAAATAAAATATTTGTTTTGGTAAGTGAAACGTAGTATGGCTGAGTTTCTGTGTATAAGAAAAAATTTTTTGGTTTACGTTCATGAAGTTTCTTCTATTTTATTGTCTGTCAAAAAGATTAATTCAAATATTGTATAAGAATAACAATTGGCCAGTTGGAACTAATACACTCTTAATGGATTCACGCATTGAATGAAATAATCAATTACCTTACTACTAAAAAAAATATGAATATTTCATCCAATAGCGAAATGTTGAAACATATTATCAGCATTTCCATGCAGCGAAACACTACACACGTCGCACAAATTACAGTTTTACAATTTTCCCTTTCAATCTAAACTAACATGTTTCTTTCGATCAATCTCTAAACCACAAGAAGCACGCCACGATTTTTAATCATCCCAATCGCCACATACACTCACCCTCCTGACACCCCAAAAAGTTTACGTTTCTCATTACCGGAAAACTTACGTATCACGTGTCGAAATCAGAGATTCCGCCGGCGGTCCATTCAATCAAGGGCCAAGCGCAATGCGACACATGCACGGTCATTATTCGACAGGATCATGTAGCCCGCTAATTGGGGTGAAAACGGGGGATGATGGTGCGCGCCCCTGAGATGAGCGGCCGGTCGGGTAGCTCGATGAAAACGATCCTTGGAGATGCTATTGAGGGTGCGGAAGTACGATATGTAGGGATGTCGACTTTTAACTTACAGTTCAGCTCAACTTCTGATATTATGAAACATTCGAATAATTCACTACAGGGTCCGGCACTCGAAGTGTAACCTATCCAAAAGGCCAAATATAAGGTTAGGGAAATTATTTTCATTCATATTCAATTTTGCATTGAGACGGTCAAAAACCGAATCGCAAGTTGGCCGAACGTAACTTGCCGCTATTTTAGCCCACTCGCGGACAATGGCATTCTTCAGCGTCTCGAGGTTGGTATATTTTTTAGTTCGGACCTTGCTTTCCAAAATTGTTCAGAGAAAATAATACATAAGAGACCATGTGTGGTCGAAATGAAGTTCGAAACGTTATTTTTCAACCTTTCTTGGTTCACTCACGCTATGTGAGCCGGTGGCGTGTCTTTTTGGAGCGTCTATGGTCAGAAACCGAAATGTTTGTCTGCCAACGGCTTTGAAGCAGACTCAAGAATACTTTCCTGATAATATCTCGCATTAACTTCGATGCCAGGCTCAATGAAAACGATTGGGAAGCGCCAATCCGAGGCTACAGCTGTCTGTGGCGGGAGCTGGTTCCTGGCCGATCGATGATTGAAATTCTCATATGAACGATTTGTCAGGTGAACTCTACCGTTTTGGGAGTTTACAAATTGCTCAAGTGCAAATTTTTTTTCAGTCAGAAAACACGATGTTCTGAAATTCGTAGCTTTCGAAAAATAGAGCAAATCCTCCGCTTTCTCAAGTCTTATAACTTTTTTGCGTTAACTTTTAGCAACATGCTTTTGTGAGCTTATAAACATTACTTATACTATCACTTAGCAAAAATAGCTAACGTAGGCTCACTAGGGCTTGAAACTGGTTACTCTTCGAGTGCCGGACTCCGTAACTGCCTATTTGAAAACTACGAAACTGCATCATTTAACTACAGCGTGAAATAAATCGGTCGGGGTATAATCAACAAGATATGCCAAGGAAACGAATAGCAGACGGAGACTAATCCCCATTCCTCAGTTTGAAGATAAGTCACTATTATACTTATTTCATCCAAAAATAAAATTATACTAAGCAATGAGGTAAAGTAAGGTGGTACATTCGACAATGGGGCTCATTAAACTTATAAGAGTAAAGATTCAAAAGTACGAGGAAAAAATTTCAGAATTGAACGAATGATTACGCGAATACTTTTTATGTTTCAGAAAATACCCTCCATTTTTATATCATTTCATGTTATCTTATAGATAATATCTGCTTTCCAAGATTTCAACATTTGAATATCAATTATCACTTCAATCAAACTTATAAAATAAAGGATTCGAACTAATTTTAAATGAAGATCTGGTCTATCGTTAGCAAGTACATCGAATTATTGTGTAAATTTCTGCTGATTAGTTGTAATCTCAATATGCAAGAAGTGGAGATGAAATAAGAAGGCCAAATGGTTCAGAAATAAATAAAATGTCCCTTGGTAAGTCAAATTATAGCCTATTGTAATAGATCCAAAATTACTCAATGAAAATTTCTGGTTTCAACAGAATGATGCCTCGCCCATTATGAGTTCGTGGTCAGAACATAATTAAATTCAATCTTACCAATAAATACAAACTAGGCTATTGAGTACTCAGGTAGACTATCTCAGTAACAAGTTGTGTTGAAATTCAAGTACCTATTCAGTTTTTCGAAAGAAATTATTTACGATGTCCAATTTCACTCGAATTCATTTAGATAGACATATATCTTTCGAAATAAACTTTTTACAGAGCTTTGAAAAATATTTGAAAAAAGAGGAGGTTCAACTTGTAGGATTGCTTCGAGATATATTTTTGAGCGCTTGTTCTACTTCAACTAGTATCTACTATATCGTTCTGCCCAAATGTCTGTAATTTTCGAATTTCGAGCCAAAAATTGTCTTGACCGATAGGGTTCGACTTCCTGATGACGAATTCGTGGTCAAATTTAATTTTGTCCGTGGAGGCGTCCGTCCGTTGGTCCGTCCATCCGTTAGCACGATAACTTCCGGGATTGTCCGAGAGACTTGAGATTTTCTGGGTGTGTTCGGTTCAAAATGCCTCGTTTAAATTCTATAAAATATGTCCATTCAAAATTTTTGATCCCCAATATCTTAGAGAAAACGAAACCAACCGAAATTGAATTTTGTGCCACTTGCAAGATGCTCATAATAAGCCTCATGCAAAATTCCGTGGCCATAGTGTACACAGAACCATAGAAATTTCAATTGGAATATTGAAAAGAAGAAACTTCATATTTCCATAACAAGATATCCGATCAGACTGAAATTTATTTTCTCAATGGAGATTGATTAACTAAACTTTCATGTAAAATTTCAGTAAGATCGCCTAATTCTTACTATAAAGCATTCGAATAGAATATTGGAAAGAGAAATCTCTATATTTTCATAACAAGATATCTGATTCGAGTGAAATTCACTTCGTTTATAAAGATTGATATACAGAATGTTCATGTAAAATTTCAAGAGGATCGCATTATCAGAACTTTAAAATTTATTTCTATAATTGCCAAGTTACATATTTCAGTTTTTGAATGATTTCCAGAATATTTTTTCGATCGAGCTGAGTCCTATACAAAATTTTGAGGTAATAGCCTCATTGCTCAACCATTGAACGAGCGCTCAAAAGCACCTCCAAAGGCTTTCTTAATTTTTTTAGAATTATTTCCAGAATGTTATTCCGATTGTGCTGAGATTCTGCATTTATATATTATAAATTATCAACAATCTCAAGTATCATATAAAATTTTGAGGTAATAATCTTATTGCTCCACTAATGAACAAGCACTCAAAAGCTCCTGCTCAGGGCTTTTCTTGATTTTTTGTTTGATTTGAAAACACTCCATTGGGATGAAAGTTGGCGTGATCCATTGATTCATTAACTTCCTAACAAATACCCACGATGACTTAAATTCCATTTGTGACTGCCCCACATTATGAGGAACACTCAAAGATTTCCATCATGTGATTCCAAAATAATTTCAAACTTATGGTGTGGCGTGTCCGAATTCTACAAACCCAAAATGTCATACGCCGAATCACAATTGCCAAGATTTATTATGGAAAATTATACGTTATAAAACGAAAAGATTCATCTTAAAAACCAATTTAACAAAAACGATCCAACGGTTACGCATCGACCATCATCAATTCTCCACAAGAACGATTTCGCACAATCAACAACTTCTCGTAATGACAAAATAACAAGCAACAGACGGCAAAAGAAATGAAGAAATAAACTGAATAACGAAGTACGTAACGAAGAACGTATCTTTTCCAATTTGAGATTTAATTCATTGGTGCTGCGACTAAATAACTATTCCGGAGGTGTTTTTTCGGTGAGAAGAAAAAACCTTTTAAAATGACGCTTTCGAGCGTGGATAGACGGCTGCAATCATCAAGAATTGAGCAATTAGGTCTTCATAGTGTGAAACGTTCCACGACTTTTTCTTTGGAATTAGGCAGTTTGGATGAACAACAAATTGAAATTAGGCAATAATTGCAGTTAGTCAACAAGTGTGACAGACATAACTGATAATTTTAAATAGTTCATAAAGTTCTTATTATTTTATTAACAAACTTGCTTCATCCAGGCTTCGCATAAGAAATCGATAAAGGTTGTTTTTGAGAGTGTTTTCTGTTTTTATTGATGTGAGAACGGAGTGCTTGGGTTTCTTATGAAATGTAAGTGTTTAGGTGAAAAATGGTAAATTTGTATATGCTGTGAATGCAGATAAAGGCAAGGAATTTTAGAAGTGAAATTTGTAACCTGTATATTTGCTAAGAATGGTCATTAGTCGAAGTCTGTTGCATTGTTCTCAATTTATTCATTTGGAATTGTATCCCCTTAGACCATAAAAAGAGAGATATACCATTCAATAATAATAACCTACTTGAACCATGATACAATAGGTTGAGAACTAGACTGTTTCACTTATAATACGTAAACAAATGCGAGGGACTTAGGGAGATGATTCCTAGATGAAAATAAGCTGGGATAGCTCATATGCTCTTTTTTCGAAATCAACCTCCCTTCCAAGATATAGTCTCTGGAATGCGATGATGAGTAGACAGTTTTTAATTTTTTGGTATTGTATGGTTTTCCTTCAAAAATTGTTTTCGTCATATAGATTTCCGAAAAATGTAATTTTTTTTATGGTTTCTCATTCAATTCTGGAGAAATAAGACTTCATTTCCCCAGAATTTCTATACAGTCGATACTTTTCCCGGAAAAAAACTTACAAGCAGTTATGATCACTGTTCATTCCATTTCATCCTATGATCTCATCGTATGTTTCATATAAGTGATTTCTAAGATATTGTTCATGCTCCAAATTGGTTTTGACAGAAGAAAGAAGATTTTCTATGATCCTTTCTACAATTCTCAGTTTCAGAAGAGTTCGATTTTTTTAATAAGTACTTAGCAGTAATATAATAAATTATTCTGTTATAAAAATGGTAGTTTATTCGAATTTGCATTTGGCAGATATTCACTTTTGCTTTTATCCTATCATAGACATACAATATCTAAGAAAATTAATTCTATGGAACACTTATACGATGAAATGGAATGAACAGTGATCATAACTGCTTGTATCTTGTATTCCATATTTAGTTGCTTCACTAATCCCATTTTCAGGCTCACGAATCCTGCTTACATATTTTGCGGGGTGTCCTGTATCACTTGTGAGAATACAGAGATATTCAGCCACTTGCTCAAAATAGGGTGAGAGGTTCAGTTGTTGACACCCTGATAGTGACACTATGCACTATGTATTCCGATGAAATAAACTATTGGTGCTATCTAAGGCTTTTTCATCGGTCTCTACCTATTTCAGAATGTTTAATTTCTATTTGGGTCAAGTTCAATTTCCTCAGGTTATTATACTGAAAACGGCATCATTAGATATTTAGCGTGAGATTTTGCAGTAGTGTCAATGTCAATAAGTGCATATGGTAGATTGACTTAAGGATTGCAATAACTGTATACAATCGCGTATATTTTTCGATTTTTTTATGTTTCATTTTCGTTAGGAAGGTTCCAAGGAATATTTAATTGATGTAAGTAAACCTTTAATATTTTAATATTTCATTACATCGGTATACAGGGTGTTCCTAAATTGAACGTACAAACGAAAAGTGGAGACTCCTTAAGTGAGTTTAAGAAAAAAAGTCCCATTAACATGGGGTCGCAAACGTTTCGTTTTCGAGATACAGAGTGTTGAAGTTTGAATTTTTTTCAAGTTTTTTTCTCATAGTATCTACTTCACAAGCTATTGAACTGAAATTTTGCATAGATATTACATTTGAGAGTTCTCACCACGTGACATGGCTATTTCGATAGAAGATCTACAGGGTGATATTTTTTCTGCCACCTGTTCTTCTGCAGAACTTTTTTTTTGTGAGCAACTGTTAATTTGAAAAAATGTAAAAAGAAGCTTTGTTCTTATACTAAACTTTTCGACCTCTTGTAGTTTTGTCGTATCTACCAACGATTTCGAGAAAAAAAATTTTGAACGATCCTCTCGGAATCCCCGTGAAAATCCAAACTATGATGGGAAGGCCACTTTGTAAGCTGTGGTGAATGAATTTAGTGTCAGTTTTTATGGAAATTTTCCTGATCTGTAGCGATAATTCATAAAGATTCGATAAACTCGTATAATTTACACATGTTTTTGATTAAAACTTTAACACCCTGTATCTCGAAAACGAAACGTTCGCGACCCCATGTTTATGGGACTTTTTTTTTCTTAAACTCACTTAAGGAATCTCCCCTTTTCGTTTGTACGTTCAATTCAGGAACACCCTGTATATGTGAAGATCATTCATACTTTTTGTCATTCCTTTCTTTATATGGAATAAAATGGTCTAAACCTTCATATTTCTCTATTACTCTTAGTATGAATGTCTCAATGACTCTTATAATGAGAATTCATGAGTGAGAGAAAGCAGGATGATATCATAGCCAAAATTGATGCAAAAGTGAGATGAAATTATGTCAATGACTATCATACTGGGTGTGAATTACTATCGAAATATATCAATGACTATCAAATATGTAATTCCGACGAAATTGGTGTCTCCTCGAATATTCAGTCGATATTTATTGAAAGTTTGGCGGTAATACCAAAATATCAACATTCAATTATAGTTCGGTTTCTAATAATAACCATGGTGTTACAGTAAAATAAGGAACCGAATTCGCTCACTGAAAGTATCCATGTCATTAAGATGTCAATCACTATGGCTTTAACCCTATTATTGATTTCAAAACGGAGAAATTGAAGTTCAAGTTTCATTGAAATTTATAAATGCTTATGACAGGATTTGCGGAACCTCTCAAATGAACTCAACTCGACTTCTGGATAACGCACGTGCCTATTACACCTGAAATAACTTCGGGCAATCCAACAGCTGCATAACGCATCCTCACCAACTTGATGCACATTGACAAAAAGCCTTACTGACACTGATGCAATTGTGCATGGGGTGCAACCTCCCCTAACTAGTATTATCACCAAATTATCTATTATATTAGGTACTCTGGCAAACATGAAACAAACCGCCCCTGACTATATTTCAAGATGTATCAATAATCCGGAAAATGATCTAGTAGCAGGTGTATGTTTGACGGGGTGTGCGCCCTTAATTCTTACCTTCTTCATTTGGATGAATTGAAGGGAGGGACAAGTTGATTGCTTATCTCCTAGATTGGACCATGGTAGAAATGATGATAATCGCTCGGATGGTTAGGTGAATGAGGCGGTGTAACAATGGTATTAATGAATGATCAGATGTGATTCCGATGAATTCAGCGGAGTGTTTGTTAATTGAACTCAGCTTCAAATAGTAGGAATAATAAGCTGGGGTCATTTCGACATATATGATTCATACAGGTTAGCAACTGAAACTAAGCAACAAAGCAGGAACATATATTAAAAAAATGGTCGGTTGTTAAAAAAAGATTCTTCATTCTGGCAACTTCATCTGTACAAACAAATATAATGTAATGTAATGATCATTTTGAAATATTCTTATTGCCATAAGGTCTAGAAAAGTTAATTCTAATATTCACAGCACATGTGAAAGGAAGGTTAGGAAAGAGTGTCTATCGTCTACAGAAGTTTTATCATTTTTCAGCGCTCGTTCTACTTAAACGAGTGCTATATCGTTTTGCCCAAATGTTTGTAATTTTCGAGTATTGAGGTGAAAATGGTCTTCTACGCTAGGGTCTGACTCCCTGATGGAGAATCCGTGGTCAAACTCAATTCTGTCCGTGGGACCGACCGTCCGGCTGTTAGCACGATAACTTTCGAAGGGATTGTCTTGAGATTTTCAGGGTAAGTTCGGGTCCCAAATGCCTCGGTTAAGTTCGTTAACCAGCCAAATCGTACAGGGTGTTCCACAAAATATGGCCATTCAAAATTTCTGTTTCTCACTGTCTCTGATAAAACGAAACCAATCGAAATGAAATGTTCCAGCCATATGCACGATGCTCATAATAAGCGTCATGCAAAATTTCGTGGCCACAGTGCACCCAGAACCACAGAAAATTTAATTTGAATATTGAAAAGGAGAATATTCATATTTCCCTGAAAAGATATCCAATTCATATGAAATTTATTTTGTGATTGGATATTGATATATTGTATACCAATGTAAAATTAAGTTACCATAGTGTTAACAGAACCATAGACAATTCAATTGGAATATTGAAAAGAAGAATCTTCATATTTCCATAACAGGATTTCCGATTCGAGTGGAATTTTTTTTGTAAATGGAGACCAATATACTGAATTTTCATACAAATTAGCCATATTGTTAACATCATCATAGAAATTTCAATTGGAATATTGAAAGGGAAAATCTCTATATTTTCACAACATTGATATACGGAATGTTCATGCAAGTTTTCAGGACAATCGCATCATCAGAACCATAGAATTTATTTTTTTAATTATTTTTTTTACATATTTCATTTTTCGAATGATTTCCATTATGAATGACCCCTCTCCCTGAATCCGCCCTTGTCGTTGAACGATTTTATGATAATCAGCATTGGTGAAAAGAAGTTGTACTTAGTAGGTGTACAACAAGGCTCATTTTACACAAGGCTCTGAAGGCATATAAGGTCCAAACAACAAATCATACATTTGTCTATTCAGCAATGACCAGCCACTCCAGCCAGATGATTTTTGTCAAAAAATCATGTTTTTCGATGAGGCACATATTAAACTTGATAGCTATGTTAATAAACAAAATTGTCGTATCTGGGGTGAGTAAAAACCATGAACCATTCATGAGAAATTTACGCATGCAATTATTCGTGTCATTGGTGAGATGTCACTGAAAATTTTAACAGAAGAGTGGACGTCTGGAGAGCTACGAAAGGAGGCAATTTACAGATATTATTCTACGTTCACAAATGTCATAACGGGTACTGAAATTACCAATAAAAACTTTTTGAAAATGAGTGCCATTGGTGTGTTTTATTTATTCTTAAAAAAAGACAATTGGAAGCCACCTTTATGATTTATATTTCAGAGTAAGAAGTTTACTTTTCGCTCTGAGATTTATACGTAGGGCAAGAGGTTAAATTTTTGACACCCTGATAGTGATTGACACTGTGCACATATGTACCGATGTAATGAACTATTGGTGCTTTATAAGGTTTTTTCATCTGTCTCTACCAATTTCAGGATGGTTCATTTCTATTTGGGATAAGTTCAATTTCCTCAGGTTATTATCCTGAAATCGGCATCTTTAGATATTTAGTGTGAGATTTTACAGTAGTTTCGGTGGGTTCGATCATTTGAATTTCGGGAGTAAAATAATTGACTATTAGGATTTATTCGAATTTCAAAATGAATTCCGATCGTTTTGTGTGTATTTCAACGAATCAATTACTGAGGAGATCGAACAAAAATAAATTGATTTATTTCTTTGTGTTGCAAGTCGTATCTTCATAACGAGTTCGTTATTGACGGCAATGTATTTTTTACGCTGAAGATATTTCTCATTAATCTCCCAGTAGTTTAGTATCCGGTTACGAGGTAGCTCAACAGCTTATCCTGATAATATTCGCCTTTCGTCTATTTCAAGGGATCGGTTCAGTGAAAGACTAAGAAAGTGAGAAATATAATCGTTGCGGTCGTTCACCGGGAAAATATTGATTTGGTCGTGAAAGTGTTATTAATAAGTGTATTATTGCTGATTTGGTGATTTGTCTGTTTCTTCCGGTAAATTTCCAGATGTTTTGAAGAAGTCTACTATCATACCTGTGTTCAAGAAGGGTGATCCGAATAGCATAGCTAATTACAGGCCTATATCTATTTTAAGTAATTTCTCAAAGATTTTGAACGGATAGTTTTTAATAGAATGTACGATTTTTGAATAGATTTAACATTATAACGGAATCCCAACATGGATTCAGGCCTCATCGGTCAACACAAAGTGCGGCGTTTCAATTTGTTGAGGGCGTGTGCAAGTGTTTGGATGACGGTCTCTGCGCTGCTGGTGTATTTTTTGATTTGTCACGAGCATTTGACTCATTAGATTTTCGTTTCTTGTTGCGTATATTTCATAATGTTGGATTCAGAGGCATATTTTTGGATTGGCTGGAAAGTTATTTGAGCGGTCGCTTTTTCTCGGTGAAGGTAGGAAACACATATTCTAATGAGTATGGTGTTGATATGGGAATTCCACAGGGCTCGGTGCTGGCACCCTTACTCTTTTTGCTTTTTATTAACGATTTGCCAGACTAAATCGTTGAAGCATTAGTTATTATATTCGCAGACGATTACTCATTTG
The DNA here is from genome assembly GCA_013421045.1 of Propylea japonica. Classification (NCBI taxonomy): domain Eukaryota; kingdom Metazoa; phylum Arthropoda; class Insecta; order Coleoptera; family Coccinellidae; genus Propylea; species Propylea japonica. The sequence continues at coordinate 108,807,177 of CM024239.1, forward strand.
TTGTCAAAGCACGGAGCTCTGGGGAACTGAAGTTGTTGATTTTATCAATTTTTCGAATGTTTACTGAGTGGTGTCGAATTAATGCGTTGGTGATCAACGTGGACAAGACTGTTTGCTATGTTCTCATTAAACAAAACAAATAAGGATCACTTAATGATATCCCATCAAAATGGCTCAATAATATCCAGAGAATATACAAAATTTTTAGGAATATGTATATGTAGATGAAGGTCTGCGCTGGAGTCAACATATGATATTGTGTGTAAAAGTTGAATAGTCTTACTTTGCATATCTAAAATAAAAAAAATTGTTTCCCTTGAAGTTACTTATGGATATACAGTCTCACCCTCATATATCTTATAATAATAATTAGACTAATATTCAACATACAACCACAATATTCTTGTAAACCTTTTTTCATTTCGAACGGGATTATGACTCTAGCTTGTGTGTTTACTTTATGTAAAGGAGAATGAGAGTGATATGATAAGATTGTCTAGCAACCATCACTACTCCACAAGAAATAATCATATTCTAATGATACCAAATCATAGAACACCTAGATTTGAACGATCACCATCCTATCAAAGTATAAGGTTGTTCAATAGTTTGCCAACTTCTTTGAAGGCACTAAATTTAAGGGAATTCAAAAAGAGCATAAAAAATTTACTGCTTAGCAGGAGTTACTAAACTGTTTTGGAATATTTGAATGATAGTACTTTGAATTAATGTGGAGGAGTGAATTCCGATATTGATTAGTTTCCTTTGTGAGCAGTGGCGGCTTGTGACAGAATAAAGTGATGAGGCACATCAAAAAAAAAAAATTATCTTATAAACTTTTTTGTCAGCTGCGTACTTATCATTATGAAAAATCCTTCGGTATTAATGCTCCAATGATTCTATAGCGTTTTATTGGGTGGTAATTGCCCTGAGATAAGTTTTTCAACTCGCTTTAACCATATTTTCACTAAACCCTATCGGAATATGTATTATTAACACTGCCAAAAATAATTTGATTAGAGTTACACTGCCAGTAGGCCAGAGTACTCTCATTTTGAAACCTCCGATTCGATTTTCCTACCGCACCGATAGTCAAGATTTGGAATAGGTTGTATAACTTCTTCAATTGTATATTTTTTACTCATAGGAATGACTCAAAAACTGTTTCTGTTTTATTGAAAACTCTGCAATATCACGAGTACTGCACAAACCCAATAAACCGAAACCAGAGTGATATTTCACTATCTTCCGCTTCACGATTAACCCGAATATGTGCAGTTTGCCGATGAAACGAAACGAAACGATCACGGATCAAGGGTGGATAGTACGGTCAATCCAGACCAAAAAATTAGGGTGAAGTTACATAAAATCCCAACAAGCTGAAAATCGGTAAATTGTACAAAACATAATAATAAATAATATATTAAAGTTCTCAATCATTCCCGTGGATGGACAAAAATTTTATTTAAGTTCAAAGGTCGAAAAATGAGTTTTTCGCGAATTTCAGCAAAACGGTGAGTTTCATCAAAAAAGTAATTCAGACAAAAATGTAGATGTTAAAATTATCTTCAAAAAATGTATCAATACCTACTTTTTTTCCTACGAGGGCCGTTTCTGAGATAAAACGCTTCAAATGTTCTAAAAGTTGTTACTGAGGCTAGCCTCAAATTCACTTAGAAGCCGCAATAGATAAACAACGAAGGGGAGGTTCATAATCTCGTAACGTCGATGTGAATAACGCGCTAGACAAGGAAGCGCGTGAGGCAAGCCTCACCTCACCGTTTACGCCTTGAAGAGGAAGTGAGATGAATGTACAAAAATCGGACCTTAACGCCTGTAACATACGGTCCGATTTTTGTGCATTCATCGTAACATCAGTAACTTGTAATGCTACAGACGTCTGTAGCTGTACCCGGCTTGAGATTGAGGTCGGATATTATGGAAGACGAGTGCAGTATCGTAAAAAAAATTGAGACTGAAGAACATAATGGGATGATGAAATTGATTAATAAAATATTGGATTGATTCGCTTGATATTATTGTGATTTCCGTAATTATTGGTGAGGCACTGCCTCACCTGCCTCATAGGGCAAGCCGCCACTGTTTGTGAGTGATTTTGTATACTGACGTGTCATATACCTCGTACAGTCTAAAAGGATCAATAAAAATTATTATTATTAGATGACGCCCACAACAAGTTTGACTTTGTAGGTGCATTTTACACGAGACTCAGCTCTGAAAGCATGTCAATTCAGCAGTGAACAATCAGCTGATTTTTCTCAAAAATCATGTTTACCGATGAGCACATTTTGAACTTGATGGCTATGTTGATGATAAACAAAATTGTAGTATTTTTAATTTGAAGCATTTATACGTATTTCAAAATGAATTTCGACCAGCTCGTATGAGTTTCAACGAATCAATTACTAGGGAGATCTTGCAAAAATAAATTGAAAAACTCAGGATCTATATATGTTGCACCTCGTATCTTCAGAAACAGTTCATTATTGACCACGATGTATTTTCTCACGCTTCAAGATATTTCTTATTAATCTCCCAGTGTCGGTTTTCAAGATACTAACCTAGTGAATTTCAATTTTTCATCCAAAACGAAAAATATCTGCGCCAAGAACATGTAATGTCACCACCGCCTTGACGTCTGACATTCAGCGGATGATTTAGTATCCGGCTACGAGGTAGCTCAACAGCTAATCCTGATAATCTTCGCCTTTCGGCTATTTCATGAAATCTCGCCGGTTCTCTGGCTTGATTAGCTGTGACATTCAACAGAGAGATGATTGATGACCACGCTGCAAGGGACGCGGGCATTAGCGGGATTTGTTTGGACGGAATAACGAGCAATTTTGTATCGAATAAGCTGCCCAGATTTCCATCAGAGTTGAAAGCGAATGCAAAAAAAGTTTCGATTTAGAAAAGTATTGTCGGTTCTGATGTCGCTAGATAATTGATTAGTAATACATATTAATGATGATCATAATTTTACTCAAACCGGCAACCTATGAATCCCTCTGATAAAATTTGAGATCTTTACAGATGTCACGATTTCGATATAAATGCTTTCACTCTGGTAATGTTAGTTCACTACAGGGTGTTACTGAATTTATTCGAGGGGGTGATTCCTCAAATTATTTTATGATAAAAATTTGACATAATTGTAGATCCGGAAATACATTGTTCTAGGATACAGGATGTTAAAGTTTCACTTAAAAGCTGGCTAATGAAAGTGATACACCACTGAGATATGTGAAACCAACAATTATTTTTGAAGTCTTCGTTAAATTTTTGACAAAAAACTGTAATAGTGTGATAGTGACGCTACGTTTAGATGTTTTAGTTTTTCACATGAAAACGACACTCCAATATTTCATACGAAAAAAGCAGCAGAGATTTCTGGTCATATATTGAACGATTAACTCAAAATTTATTGTTATTTTGAAATATCTAAGTTGCGTAACACTTTTCACAGTCAGTTTTTCTATAAAACTTTTTCAACACAGCGTATCTTGGAACCGATGTATTTCCAGGCCAACTGAATTATTGAATTCATAAATTAATAGAATAGTTACAGGATGTTCTATCTGAATGTTAGTTTTCCCAAAACCAATATGAACCAGAGTTCGGAAACTTTTACTCGCTACTTATGACATTTTCGGAATTGAATATTTTGGAATGCCTAGAAGAAATCTCATCTGAAAATCAAGAATTCAAATCCTATGGAAAATAAAGAGGAAACAATGTTCGACCCCATTTATTCAGTATACCATATCTAGGGCAAATAATATGCGAATTTTGCAGATTACGGCAACTCCGGAAAGCGGCCAATGACGAAAGCTGTATGTCGTCACAACTAATATATAAACTGTTTCCATTTATTTCATATTAACATTTATTGTTCGTATTTTGTGTGGTATACACTTAATAAATCTTTCAAACTCCAACGCGAGTTTCACTTGGTTTGTAGGGGATTTACAGCCCCCTATTCCCCATGGTCTCACTGCTACTTCAATGGAGTCAAGAAACTCAAAAGAGGTAAACTTACTAAGTATAGACACATTCTCTCCGTTGATCCAAAGTGTGTCAAATTGAAAAATTTGTATCGATGGAAAACACCTGTCTGTATTAGATATCGAAATGGACCAATAAAATGAACGTAAGATTTCTTACGATAAATCCTATATTCATATCGGTTCTCACTGACTCCGGAAACGAATTAACACCTTAATCACCCTTTTGCCCATAGATCTTGACTAACTCCAGAATCATAAATAAATTTCAGCACAACCGGACACGACAGGTAAAACTTGAACGAGACTAACAGTCTTACCTACGTGGGAATTGGAAGTTAATCCATTTCTCTCAATTCAGTGAAACGGCTCTTTTTAATGTCATTCATTATATGAAAATTATCAGGTATTCACACTTTTATAACACATCATTCTGTGAATGTCTCTCAAATTAGATGACTGAAATTTAGCTCGAGGCGTTGTCTATACATCTATCTTCTCAGGATGTTTTCGGTATAACAAAGATTGAGATAAAACACATTGCAACCGTGGAAATCGATTTATTTCGAGATGTTTGACCGAATAATTGTTTTCAGTGAATGTTCCATAATAACGGGATAGGTACTCAGCCTCAATACAATAGATCATAATATGTATATGCAAATTTTGAAGAAATGAAAGGAAATTAATACTACAATTATTGCACGTTGAGACAGGAGCTTTTGAAAGATTATTTATGTTTTTTGAAAATAAAATGCTACCAATATTTTGTCGTTAATCAAGGAAACTCTATATGGCGTAAGATTGCCACACAAAGGAAATCTTAACAATTTATATGATAGGACTCTAATAGTTTTTAATATACTCATTTTTTAAACTTATGATAAAATGTAACTCTGTTAAGTTAACAGAATTTCAAGATTATCAACACTTTGAATTTTTTCTACCCAAAGGGAATAGGAAATTCTATCAGAACTTTTTGATATTTCTTTTTTTGTATATACTTTTCGATCCGAGAAATATTCGAAATACTATTCTATTCTTGTTGTTTTGTGTTCCTCGAAATATTCCCGAAAAATCTTCGTCAAAATGACATCCTCTAATAAGGTTGAAGTTCTGTACTTATTTGCTTTGTGTAAATTGGACACCTTTCTATTGTTTGGAAATATTTTCCTATCCCAAATCATTAAAAAACTATCGAATAAAAAACGTGCTATTGACAGCAGGATTTATTTTCATTGGTTAGTTATTTCAAAGTATTAAAGCAATAAAATTATATTTCGATACTTTTTGCAATATTGGAAAAATTATTGAAATATATATTTCTGAACAACCTGACCTTTTAACTTAATACTTATACACCCAACTACAGGGTCTTTATAAATGATTATAACAGCGCAGTTGGCTTTGCATTGAAGAATACCAATCAGAGCATAGCATGATCACAGAATTCTGTGGTTTGCATAATCCAAAGCCAACTGCGCTGTTACAATCATTTATAGAGACCCTGTATTTGCATAATACAGATAATCAGCTGATAGTTACACAATAACTTGATGTACATACTGCCTGCCGAAAAGCCGGACAGGATTGTTCTTGAACACGAATTATTCATCAGTGAATCCAAGTGAGTCGTTCAAAACCACTCCCATCTGAAAATTCGAAACTCATCGGCATTTTTCCTAAGCTATAACAAGCTCCTTTTCCTGAAATAAGCGTGCCATCATCAATATTCAAGAAACATTCATATTACGAGCATTGTTTGAAGAATGTAACCCTTGCGGAGAACACCACGGTTTTGCATTTCTCATAGATGTCACTCCGCCTGATTCAAACTCTAGACTGGCTGCAAGCAGTCAGTGAAACTGTTAAAAATGTTAACACCAATGCCGGTAATGGTATTCTCAAGATAAATGGAATATAATTCCTAAGTTCTAGTATCTTCATAATACCATTCCGGCCACAGATATCAACATTGTAAACAAAATTTCGGTTGGTATTTATAATTCTAGACCAAGTGGCCTCCTCTTCCAGCACTACAGATGTTTGTGAAAAATTTCAAAGACATTTCGACATAATTGAGGCTCCATCTCACTAATGAGTAATGACAATGAATAATTTCATCCTTCAGTTCAGGAATAGATTGAGGATTATTCTTATAGACCTTCCTTTTCACATATCTTCAAAGAAAATAGTCCAACGGTGTCGAATCACATGATATTGGTGGCCAATTGACATCACAGTTTCTGGAGATTTTTCGTCCAGAATATTTTAAATGTTCTAATGACTTGTGTAAGCTCAACATTATTCGTCATCAGAGCTGAATCCTTGTGTAAAATACGCCATGTTTATACCCACTAAGTCCAATTTGTTGTGAACGTCGTCTAATGGTCTTCAAAAAGACTTTCACGAACCAAATCAATATCTTCTTGTATATATTTATACACCCACCGGTAAAACAGTCGATCCACTCAAAAAATCGATGAAGTTTGTATATTCATAAATATGTGCGATTCGATTGATTTTTTTTCAATTGAAGGTATATTCATCCTCAATCAATCATCAATTTTGAATTTCAAGAAAACTTGGCGCACGTCATTTCATACAGGATGAAACAAAATATGTTTTTCTACCCTAACTTAAGAACCACCCCTGGTGTGTTCCAGTTGTTTCACCGTATTATTTCTTATTTTGTCGTCAAGACTCATCTTCTCTTGATAATTTAATTCTCCATTCATAAAAATGGCTCAGTTTTTGTTCAAGATATAAGATTTTCAGTAAAACATTAAACATAACTAAGTTATCCTAACCTCGCACTTACACTGAGTCTCCAGCTCCTTCCGCCCGAAAGTAAGAGTGAGTTCTGCCTGTCGAATGGTCGGACAGGATTGTTCTTGATCACAAATTGTTCATTAGTGAGTACGAGTGAGTCGTTTAAAGCTACTCCCATCTAAAAATTCGAAACTTATTGCAATTTTGCCAAAGCTATAACGAGCTCATTTCCTAGAAATAAGGTGCCATCATCGGTAATTTCGAAACATCATAAAATAATGTAACTAGGGTTTGGCGTTTCCTCCCATAGATGTCAGTCCGCCTGATTCGAACTCTATAGTGGCTGCAAGCAGTCGATGACACTGTTAAAAATGTTAACACCAATACCGGCAAAGGTATTCTCAAGATAATTCCTGATTTCTAATATCTTAAAAAATACTATTGCCGTAGTTATTAACCTTGTAAACAAAATTTTGGTAGAGGTCTTCAATTGCGCGAATCCTAGTTCGTTAGCTCATCCACTCACTTGCAACAAATAGGCGATTGTTCGTCATTGCCCATTATAATAAAACACATAATTTCCATTCATTTTCAAAAACTTTTTATTAATTAATTAATTTAATTTTCAATGACAAATGATAAAAATGAATCCATATTTCACTAATGGCCTGAATGGATGAATATTGTTAATGACAATAATTTTTTGGGGATTATTTTATTGGTTTCAATCTATTTCATGATTTCGACTTCTGCAATTTGCAATGATACTCTGCAAATGTGAAGGAGTTTCCATTTCATTTCGTCACAGAATGTAAGTTTTCAAATTTTCATTTACCTTATAGAAGTAAGCACAAGTCTTCATATCATCCTTAAGCATTCCGATATGAAATTTGGACCCGATTCTATTTTTAGTTTATAGAATATTCGAAAAAAAAATTTTAATCGTCATAACTTGGGACCTTTCGAGCCAATTCGGATCATAAACGAACCTAACCAAGTAAACTGAGCTCACACTCACACTAATAATTTCAAGTCTCTAGCTCCTTCCGCTCCAAAGTAGGAATGTCGAATGGCCAGACAGGATTGTTCTTGAACACGAATTATTCCTCAGTGAGTCCAAGTGAGTCTACTCTCCCATCTAAAAATTCGAAATTTTGCCAAAACTATGACACGCTGTTTTCCTAGAAACAAGCGATGATCAATATTTTCGAAACAACCATATTACTAGCATTGTTTAAAGAATGTAACTAGTGTGGAGAACATCAGGGTTTTACGTTACCTCCCATAGATGTCAGTCCGCCTGTTTCAAACTCTATACTAGCTGCAAGCAGCCCATGAAACTTATAAAAATGTTAAGACCTATACCGGCAATGGTAATTCGGAAATGATTCTTTATTTCTAATATCTTGTGATACCATTGCCGTAGTTATTCAAATTTTAAACAAAATTGTGGTGGAATAATATCTTGAAGCGGACCAAATCATCAATAGGGTTATTGGGAATTAGAAACTATTTTCAAATTGATAGTATTGAGATGAGTATTTTGATCGCTCCAACATGTTAATCGTAAACTAATCTCCACCAAAATTTTGGACGAATTTTTCTGCAAACTTCACAAAGCAAATGAACTATTCGACAAAAATGAAATGCCTATTTACCATTAAAATTAAGTCCTATCAGTTTGATGTCAAAAGGTTGAAAAATGGTACGTCATCTGCATACAACTTTTTATGAATGATAGATAAATCTTACTATGAGATCAATCTTAATAATAATATGTAATAACAAACAATCTTTATTCCTGACCCCAAAACAGTACAAGTACTGGCACCAGGGCATAGTTTATAGCTAAATTTAGCTCACAACAAAGTAAAATACAAAAACAAAAAAAACATATGAAAAAATAACATTATTTCACTCTAATATAACACTTTCCTACAACCTACAATCACAAAAGAGTATCACAGACTAGTAAATAAAGTTTCAGGTTATGGCACATATTGTTTATCGAGGTAGCGCTTAGTATAAATGTAGCGGTAATTGATTATACGAGGAAATGCTGCTAGCAATGGAGGAATTTAAGGCTTTTGTGGTTCTGGCGAAGATATTTCTGAGGTTCTCTTTTTTCCTAGTTCCATAGTTATGATAATCATCATTTTGGAGTAGTACAGTGTTGGTTTTTAATAGTTTTCTCTTCATTTTGTTAATTAATTTTGTTTGTTCAAGGAGTCTTATCTTTTCTACATTTAATATTTTTGTTATTTTAAATACTTGAACTGTCGGTGTGAAGTACTCTAGCTGGTATACAGGGTGATTTTTTTAAGTGTTTCATTAGACGTTTTTGAGGAAGGAATAGTAATACAGATTCAAGATTTTGGATTTTCGTTTTAGAGTACATGAACTTCAATTGTAAAATATTTTCAAGAGGAATCTACTTTCGGTTTCACCGGAAACGAATGTAACTTCGTTATTTCAAATGCAACACCCTGTATATTTATACATATTCGAATTCTTCGTTCAATTCTACACTGATTCAATGTATGATATGTGCAACCACTCAAGCGGTTCTTGAATTATAGCCTGATTATCAATTTTTTGAAAAAAAGGTTGTCTTCAAAATCCCTCATTACAAGAATTTCTTTTTGCGAAAGTGGAACAAAAGAAAGTACGCTGATACTGTTTCTTGTATAACTCATGAGGAAATATTATACAGGGTGTCTGAAAAAGGGCCCCAAAGTGAGCCTCAATAAAACTATAAAATCTCACTTTTTTCAAATGGCAACCCTATAATTTTGTAACTCCAATCGATGGCTCGTCAAAAACTAGTTAGGGTGTCCCGAACATTTCATGCCTCTAAAATCAGTAGTTTTGCCGTTATTGAATAAAATTCGGATTTCAGGATTGAATCAAGGTTTCTTAGTCTGGATTTTGACGAGCAATCGATAGGAATTACAAAATTATAGGGTTGCCGTTTGAAAAAAGTGAGATTTCATAGTTTTATTGAGGCTCACTTTGAGGCCTTTTTTCAGACCCCCTGTATAATATTTCCTCATAAGTTATACAAGAAACAGTATCAGCGTACTTTCTTTTGTTCCACTTTCGTAAAAAGAAATTCTTGTATTGAGGGATTTTGAAGATATGGACACTAATTTGTGATAACCTTTTTTTCAAAAAATTTGATGATCAGGCTATAATTCAAGAACCGCTTGAGTGGTTGCACATATCATACATCAAATCAGTGTAGAATTGAACGAAGAATTCGAATTTGTATAAATCTACAAGGTGTTGCATTTGAAATAACGAAGTTACATACGTTTCCGGTGAAACCGGAAGTAGATTCCTCTTGAAAATATTTTACAATTAAAGTTCATGTACTCTAAAACGAAAATCCAAAATCTTGAATCTGTATTACAATTCCTTCCTCGAAAACGTCTAATGAAACACTAAAAAAAATCACCCTGTATTGTCTTGACTGCTTTATTTTGTAATCTTTGAAGTTTTTGCAGGACATATTTAGAGGTTGGTCCCCAGCAGGTAATTTGGTATGAAAGGTGCGGTTCTATGAAACTGTAATATAGTAATTTTCTTGTGCAGTCATTAAACTGTTTAATAGAAATATCGGCCTATAGTTGTTGAGGTCTTCTTTACTGTCTTTTTTATGTACTGATACTATTTTTGCAATTTTTAACTCACTTGAAAATATTCCTGTCTGTAAAATTGTGTTGACCAGTTCTTCCAGTTTTTTTTTCTATTACAGGGAATAGCTGTAAAATATCTTTCTTGGTGTTGAATTCCGCTGCTATGTTTTTCATCGCTTATTATCTGTCCGCCTATACCTTCAATTGTTGTTATTGGCTGGGCTTTTTTTGCTTGTTTGTTGCATATATCATTCAGTACCTTCCATATATTTTTTCTTGTGATTTCCTTTTGCCTCTTGCAACCTCTTTTCTGCATAATTTTCCTTCAGTTTGTTCCTTAGATTGTTTACTTGATTTTTGAGGCTCTTAAAGTCCGTTTCAGTTTGCTTATTCGGAACTTTCATCCACCTAATATATTGTTTATCTCGCAATTTCACCATCTTAATAAAATGAAGACAACAGGTCCTACAGTACTAATGAAAACTATGTCAAGAAAATTGAACAATCAAAAATTGTCTAATTTAGTTCATTCCCATTCTCTCACAATGATTTTTTCATTCAATTTTCAAGTAGGTTTGAAAGTATACATCATCTAAGGAATTACATATTGTTATTCGAAATAACACGAGAAAAGGAAAAAATTAAAAAAAGGCCTGGTCAGGTGCTCTTTCCTCGTTCATTGCTCGAGCACTAATGCTCAAAATTTTGTATTGGACTTGAGATTCATGCTGAGTATATGAATGCAGAATCTCAGCACTATCGTATTTTATTCTGGGATCTTCTTAGAATGTTTCATGAACATTCAGTATATCAATCTTCATTCACAGAACTTATTGAGATTTTGCCAAAACTTTAACACGCTATTTTTCTAGAAACAAGCGTGCCATCATTAGTTCTTTCAAAACATTCATATTACCAACATTGGTAGGATGAATGTAACTATAGTCTATCCAAATCCGAGAGGCCAAGCGTAAACAAACTAGAAACGCGATTTGGTCGCTCTTATTGGTCGAAAGTGGCGTTCCTGAAGCTTCGACCAATAAGAGCGACCAAATCGCGTTTCTAGTTTGTTTACGCTTGGCCTCTCGGATTTGGATAGACTATAGTGCGTAGAACATCACGGCTTTGCATTTCGTTCCATAGATGTCACACCGTCTGATTCAAACTTTATACTGGCTGCAAGTAATTGGTTAAACTGCTAAAAATGTTACCATCAATACCAGCGATGGTTTTATCAAGATAATTTTGATATATTCCTAAAATCTATTACCTTCATAAAACCATTGCGGTCGTAGATACATTGTAAACAAAATTTTGCTGGGGAAGTTAATAAAGGATTAGCATCTTGTATAGCTAACGTTATCAGAAATAAGGACTTATACAGGGTGTTTCATTGGGAAACGGAAATATTTTATAAGTGCATAGGTGACACCAAGGCGGTTCTGGAGATACCCCATTTATTGGCCCGAACGTATCATGCAATAACCGCCTTGAAAATCCAGGTCCGGATTAACAAAAAATTATAAATTGTTTGAATACTCGAAACAACACTCTGTACATCGGAATTTTGAAAATCTGTTTTAATATTTGAAAACACCACCAAAAACTAAACTGAGACGTATACTTCAAATTTTCGCGCAGACAATTTTACTGCACAAATTTTCAACTTAAAAGTGAAGTTTTTAAGAACTTTGCTACCCGAAAGTGGTTTGATGTGACTTTCAACAATTAATTATCAACAATATTGAATCCATAATTATTTCAACATTACTTTTTAATTCATTTTCACATTGGTTTCTTTTTTTATAGCTGTATACCACTTTATGAAGTTCTTAAGAATTTGGTTTGCTGGAAGTGATTTGAAGTAACTGTTAGTGATAAATTTATGAGTTAGTTATTGAGAGCATAGTCATTTTTTTGTGTGAAGCCCAAACGTATCATGCAATAACCGCCTTGAAAATCCAGGCCCGGGTTAACAAAAAAATTATGAATCGTTCGAATCCTCGAAACAACACCATGTAAATCTGAATTTTGAAAATCTGTGTCAATATTCGAAAACGCCACTACAAACTGAATTGAGACGTACCTATACTTCAAATTTTTACTGCACAAATTTTCAACGTAAAAGTGAAGTTTTTAAGAACTTTTGGATACCGGTAATATGGGGTAACTTGGCCACCCCGGTGTAACTTGGTCACTATGATTTTTTTTGTTTCGGTTATACTTTTCCTCCTGTTCTTTTTTAGTTGGATTTTCAGGTTTCCATCTTTTATTCCAGGTAACTAGTAACGAAAAATGGTGAGAAACTAGCAGAGAACACCCGGGCAAAGCCCTACCAAGACTACTCAGAAGAGAACATGCAAAAAGCCGTACAAGCTGTTAAGGAGGGGATGTCGAAAAAATTAGCTGCGCAAACGTATCAGGTACCTCGGACAACTTTGGGTCGTAAGATTCTTGGCAAAAATTCTGGAGCAGTGGGCCGCCCAAGAGTCCTTTCATCCGAGGAAGAACGCAGTATATCTGAGACCCTCGGAGTTGTGGCTGATTGGGGTTTCCCCAATCTGGATGTGAGGACGGTCATCGCAAAATACCTAGACAAACAAGGGAAAACAGTCACGATCTTCAAAAACAACACTCCAGGAGAAGATTTTCTTGATGCATTCATCCAGAGAAACAGGTTGTCCATTCGCCTAGCCTCGAACATAAAAAGGTCCAGATCATCCGTCGACCGTGAAGACATTTTAAATTTTTTCACCAATATCAATGAAGCCCTGAACGATGCAGATGATTTCAATATCTACAATTATGACGAGACAAATGTCACAGATGATCCTGGAGCAAAAAGAGTGGTGGTCCCCAGAAAAACAAAAAGGGTTGAAAGGGTACAGAACATTACTTTTTACGAACTTCAGCTCTTTCATTAAGTTGAAGTCGGTTTGGGGAAAAATTTGGTCCACATGCGTCAAAATATAATGAAGATATTTTGAAAAAAGTCTGAAAAGAGTGACCAAGTTGCCCCGTTTTACGGTACCATTAAGTGGTTTGAAGTGACTTTTAACAATGAATTATCAAAATATTGAAATCAATTATCATTTCAACTCATCAAAATTATGGAACGAATTAATTTGCTCAGAAGAAATATATTTGGCAAAAAAATCCTGAAACAGGTCAATTTTTGTTCACTTTTACCAGATTTTTATGCATTTTTGAACAATTTTAAACCCTGTTCCATCCCCATTAACTCTCTAATAGGGAAAGTGGCTCGTATAGTACTTTTTTGGCAGAGTCTTTATATCTTCTTTACAGCCGAGCAAAAATTCAAGAAAAATTTTTATTTTCTAATTCTTCACGTGAAGGGGTTGAAAGTTGTGCCTGAACAAAACTGTAGTGCTTGACTTTCATTCGGTGATGAATTTCATCAGATACCATGGTTTCAAAGTAAATGAGCCATGACAGAGTGCACATCATACTGAAAACCTCTTAGAACTAACAAATTTTTCGAAGAAAACATATTTTTATTGAAAAATTTTGCAGACCTGTAAAGAAAACACAAAGCTCGTGCCAAACAAGTACATATGCCCTACTTTCCCTATTCAGAAAATTTTGAAGGTTGATGGGGATGGCACAGGGTGCATTAAAAATCCTTCAAAAATGCATAAAAATCTGGTAAAAGTGAAACAAGAATTGACCTGCTTCAGGATTTTGTTGCCAAATATTTTTCTTTCGACAAAATGAATTTGTTCCCTGATGTTGATGAGCACTGTATTCCATCTAGGCACCTGGTAACCGCGATGGATAAAAAAATTACACCAATTTTCACATCAAGATTGTAATCATTCAAAAACATTACCGTCTATATCGTTGGCATCATCTATCCGGTGAATTTCAGCGGAAACGCGTATGCGCTAGAACTGATTAACTATTTAATTAATCATTCGATACGGAACGGCTCAGTAAACGGTTGTCCATCACTCCATCTGGCGGAGATGATATCGCAATAGGAGCATAACTAAATATTGTAATAAGATCAAATCGATGATCGGTCTGTGGACACAGAAACAGCTTATGTCGGCAAACTGCTGAATCACTACATTTCGGATGTAGATTGGATTTATCATTCTTTTGTTTGAATGGTAATCGTGAATACCTGAGGAATAGGGAAGTGAGGTTGGGAGTTCTATAAATCGTTCAGATATCATTTCTGGATCTTACTATTCATGACATAGTGATAACTTTGACCCCTTATGAACCTTAATCTATAATATATATAATATATTTTTATTTAGTCCTGATCTTGAAAAGTGAAAACCTGGACATTATTGGGAAGAAATTTCACTTGAGAAAAATATAAATTATGAACAATTATAAAAAAGTAATCAAAGTAACAAGTCCCGAAAGTAAGGCTTTTTTGGACGAATAGACAAAATTCTAGGACCGTAGGCGAGTTCTGGAAGTCTGCAAGTCCAAAAAAACTATTTTCGGACGTGTTGCATAGGTACCGGGTTTTCCACTATAATTTGACCTCCCCTTCAACTTTGTTACCGAAGGAGATACAAAAAAATGTTTCGTATAAAAGTTTCACGAAATCAACTGAGGTTTTTTGATATGAGTCCAGAAACTGAAATATATATACAGGGTGACCAATATAGTGATGGCAACTTCATTTTTTCAGATGGAACACCCTATATATTTTTCCATATTTGGTAAGCTCTTTTTCCCCTGATTTGGAATATGTAACATATGTTGGTCTATATTTCTTATTCTGAGCACCACAGAGTTTCAAATTTCAATAACCATCTGGCATAACGTTTTGGAAGTTCGTGAATATTTAAGTGGCCAATTTGATTTACTTTAGCAATAATGACAATCAATGAAAGCGGAGAATAATATTAATCATATAAAATCAACCAATATTAAACCCATAATTCGGAACTAATCCCGTCAACGCACAAAGAATAATGATAATATTGTAATGATTTTGAAGCTTTAATTTCTGACTTGAATCAATGCCATAATAATGCTATCAAAAATAGTCTAAAGAACTCGAGACAACTATATGAACTATGTGTATTAAATGAAGGTGGTCATTTTGAGCAATTTCTTTAGTTGATGTTATTCTTACCATACTACCATAGTTTATCATTTTTCATTGGTAAAGTAATTGTTAAGTATTCATTCTAAGATAATACTTTTAAGTAGATTGTTTGGATATAAAGAATTTCGTACGTATTTCGCGTGTTTTTTATTCGGTGTCATCATTTCAAAACTTTGAAACTCTGAAAATTGAAGGGACACATCCACATAATGCATTTATATTCGAGAAAATAGCCTATCAAAAAAAGGAGATTATACAGGACAGGGTGTCCCATTTGAAAAAATATAGTTGCATTCAATGTTGTTCACCCTGTATATCTTCCTATTGACGTTATTATAACTCCAGAAATGAGCATTTTCATTAAACGCACTCTGCCTCTTGTAAAATGTTTACGGATCTTGGCAGGTGGTTCTTAAAATTTGAAACTCTGTGGTTCTCAGAATAAAAGAGATAGACCAACATATGTAACATATTCAGAATCAGGGAAAAAGAGCTAGCCAAACATGGAAAAATATACAGGGTGTTCCTTTTGAAAAATGAAGTTGCCATCAATATGTTGGCCACCCTGTATATATTTCAGTTTCTGGACTCATATCCAAAAACCTCAGTTGATTTCGTGAAACATTTATACGAAACATTTTTTTGCATCTGCCGTATTAACAAAGGTAAAGGAGGGGTCAAATTATAGTGAAAAACCCGGTACACTTTTTTTCGTCAACTGTGGAAAAACACCATAGAATTGATAAAATATTGCGATACAAAACATGCGAACTTTTGACAGCTAATTTTATTTGAACTGTCAGCCATCATGGCAAAAGGGGTTGCGATTTTTCAGCTCAGAGTGGTCTTTAACGACTTGGCTGGACTCATTGTACTCGTAATGAGATCAAATCGAAGATCAGTCTACGGAACACAGAAACACCGCAGAAACAGCTTATGTCGGCAAACTGCTGAATCACTACATTTGGGATGTAGATTGGAGTTATCATTTTTTTGATTCGCCTTTTTGTCTGAATGGTGATCGTAAGAGACCGGACTATATGCAACATAAAAACATTGTTCTATGCACGCAAATATGCATGAGAAATGCTTGAAATATGCAAAATATGCACGAAAATATGCAGAATATGCAATATTGAATATTGAATTATAGGAACTCAAAAAAAAAGAAAGTCATTTTTATTTTGAAATCAACATATCAATAAATCTTAATGATATGGAATTTAGAATTTAATTTAATTAAATGTGTTTGTAAACGCTTACAATTAAATATTGTTCCAAATATTCAATTGTCAAATTTTGTCTTCGATCATTTACAATTTTTTTGTATGTAGAAAAGGTTCGCTCCTTGGTGATATGTTCTCACTTATAGTTTCAGGGATAACTTCTGCCGTAACATTAATGATACTCTAGATCAGTGGTTCTCAACCTTTTCACCACTGAGGACCACTTGTACCTATCATAATTCTTGGCGGACCATAGATGTTATTATTAATATTCCCAATAATAGGTAAAATGAGTTCAGGCGCGTTTGGTCGTATGGTTCTGGTCAACACAATACTAAAAACGTTTCGAGTTAAAAAAAAATTGGCAGATGCATCAATTTACGTCTCAAGAGGCAAGATTTAAATTGATTATTTTATGACTATTCTTTTCGCGGACCACATGAAAACCGTTCGCGGACCACAGGTTGAGAATCACTGCTCTAGATAATACATAAATCTTCAAAACCTGGATTTCCTTCCAGTATCATCTCAAACTTCTTGATGTTTATTTATTTAGAAATGCCAATGGCAACGTATAGTTCATTCGCCGTAGTTTACTCAATATTTGGATACTTTCGTAGCACGCGGCTACTAATACTGCGTTCTCGAATGCGATAAAAGTGATTAGCAAATCTGACTTTTGTGCAGGCAGGGAACAAAATATGTACCGAAAATATGGATCAAAACTAGATCTTAGCAAAAATATGCAAATACCGCCGAAGATGTCTTGAATATGCAAATGCATATAGTCCGGTCTCTAGATCGTGAATACCTGCTGAATTGGGTAGTGACGTTGGAAGTTCTAGAAATCGTTCGTATAATTTCTGTAACTAACTATTTCTGATATAGTGATAACTGTGAACCCTTATGAACCTTAATCTTTATATTTTTGTTTAGTCCTATTCTCAAAAAGTAAAACCCTGGACTTTAATGGAAAAAAAATTCTGAAAAACATTGAACATGAACAATCATAAAAAATATATTTTTTTGCTTACAGGTCCTAGATGAACAATGATACACACATAACACTCATTTGGCAGCAGTGTTGTGTTTAAGATGAGTATATGAAAATGATCAATAACGACCCATCTTATTACTCAGTTTCAAATTTTTTAATGTGCAATTCTCATCGGTAACCGAACACAAAGTATTCAAAAACAATACGAGTAATGTTGCAACTCTACTGAAATGAAGAAATTTTTATTATGAGAAATGTACCTCCTATGCGACATAAAAATTTATTCCTTCCAAGAACTCATACTCAATCTATAATTTGGTCGACGGAATAATCTTGCAATCGTTTATGAATAAAGCGATTAATGAACTATAGTTGTTTAGATCACCATATATTTCTTCGGATATTTATTTATTCATCAATTATTATCGGAATACAATAGGTGGATTTCAGATACATCATGATTCGTATCTCGTATATCGATTCTGAATTTTTCGATAAACAATGAAATTTAAAGTAATATCATTCAAATATACTTCTGAATTGTCTCATAAAGATAATTATGGAAATATCATTGCCAAAAATGGTCTCCAGTTGAAAAATCATTTATTACGATGTCAGTGAGTCGGAAAATTTTGAAAGAGGAAAAGAATTGAGTTTTTCCAGAATGAGTTGATTTTAAGAAAGAAGCATCAATAAAATATGAGTTATGAACATTCGAAGAAACTGCTGAACTGGTGTTTCCTCTTATACATACAGAGAAGTTATATAATTGGCTCCCGACTCCACCTCACCTCACCATATCTTCCGATTTTTTCCATAACTACAATATTCCACCAAGTTGCCATACTCAATCATCCAATACCAACATGCTACATGCCCATACCGGCCTCCAACGTTTTTTCCACCACGCCTTTTCGGAACCTCACATCGACGGAAACATCGTCTCGATAACGCAACGCTGATCGCCGAATGCCTCGCGATTTTTACGCCGCGGTCCGCATTCCCCGCTACCGGCCACATTCCGAGATCGACGTGCATTTTCAGTTTTTTTCCGGTCGGTCATATTCGACGTTTTATTCCAATTATTATTCTCGCATTCATATCACGTTGATTTATGTCGAAGCCAACGACAGGCCGTAATAGGAAAAACTAATTACGGCGGATGGACGAAAAACCAGATCGTTTTAATGCGACGCTACTGCCTGCGTCTTGTTTTCGTGCCGTAATTATGCTTTGCGATGTCCGGAATCGCAGCTACGTCCGATTATGCCTTTTCGTATCGATTATAATGAAAAAAATTGAAGAAAGAATGACATGAAACCACGTTATTGAGCGCTTGTTCATATTGAGAAAACGAAGAACCAAATTTGAATGAGAGACATTTGTGTCATTCAATTCATTCATGAATTAAACTTTCCTCTTCTAAACTTGAACAAACCAAGCACGCAAAAAATGGAACTCGACAACATTTCATTCTATGGCGAGATTCGTACCTCGACCCCGAGGATTGAAAATGAATTCGCTGGCGTTTCGGCCTGTGAGGCTCCCAATTCAAATTTTCGTTCTTCTAATATGAATAAACGAGACATTGCTTCTGGGTCGATTGATGATTACAACACAAAAGTATAATATAGGGTAAAACCCGGATAGATAGATGCCCCAGTTGGATAGATGCCCCATTTTCAAAATGCCTAACTTCGAAAAACGTAACAAAAAATTAATTTTATAAGTAGCTGCTACAGTCACCCTGGACCTTAGTTTTGTAGGGTTATTGTAAAGTGAAGCGTTTTCGCTAGTGTGTGCGATCATCTCAGCAGCGAACTTCACAAACATGCCAAACTTTTAGAGGTAGGTATTTGCCGCTGTATAACTTTTGAAGTGGTAATAAATTCAGTAATTCTTTTGATTACGTCAATACAGTGTTTCATTGAGTGTACATTTGAGTACAAATATTTTTTGTTTTCTTCTTAATTTATCAAAAAAAATCATGGGCGTCTATCCCTATCGAAAAGGATAGTTGCCCTGATTTTTGAGGTATAGGTGTCCCTTATATAGGACATCTAAACTAAAACCTCATCTTCTTAGCAGATTTTCGATTCATTGTGTTATTTTGATTTAACTTGATTCTGATCATTTTTGTTGAGACTTATTATTTCATTAATTTATCGTGAATGAGTGGAATAATGCTTTATGTTAATATAAAGAATGCAACTTTTCGTTTAATATATGCTTTTGATATTCAATTAAATATGCACAATTGTTGTTAATTCGATCCATGTTGCGTAGATAAAGTTGCTGTTTAAGGCATAGAAAATCTCATTGTATTTAGTTGGGTTTCTGGTTCACACAGTATGAAGGCATCTATCCCTTCCAGTATTTTCATGGTGAGGCAACTATCCATACTTGTAGGCATCTATCCCCAAAAAGAGGTTCTACATAAATCAATTTTTGTGAAATTTGGGATAGCTATACCAGAGAAAAGTCTGAGTATTTCAAATCAAATAATGGGGCTTCCTGAACACTTATAGAAATTACACATATAAAATCAATATTCTCAAAATATGAGGCAATTTCAAAAAGTGGGGCATCTATCCGGGTTTTCCCCTAGACATGTTAATTACATATCAACGTCATAGAAGATTACCATAGAGAGTGCTGGTTTGTATCTCGAAAGATCCAAACCAGCATTACGAGCAAGAATATTTGTCCAAACTATTCTAATGATAATTTTTCTTATAGTGGTAACCAGGGGCCTATTGCACCAAATACTTTGCAACTTTTCACTTTGCACTTCTCACTTCTCGAATAAATTACGTTGCACGAAACGCCTTCATAATTGAAAAGTACAATGTGGAAAGTCAAGTGCAAAATGAAAAACACTATGCAAAAATTAAATGTTGGGAGAAATCTTGTGCAACATAATTAATTTTAATTTTTGAAATTTGTCAGAATGCAAATTACAAAGTGAAAGTTGAGAAGTATTTTGGTGCAATAGGTCCCAGCTCAAATAATAATTAAAATCAAGTTTGACATTGATCAGATCTGAGATTTCGCTTATATTTAAAAATCGTGGGAGCATACAGACATGGAATTGACTTCGTGAATCCACAAAATCTGGGTTCTTATGTGAATAAGCTTAAAGAAGTTTCTGATTCGTATATTATACCTAATGCCACAACAGTAAGATATTCAGACACGTCAACTTCATATAAAGAGAACAGAACTATTGCTAGTTTCTGAAATATGGGAATTTGTTCTGTTTAGGTATATATTTTTTTCTAATGGAGTTAATGGTATAATTAATAACAACGGATGGAGGAAAAACCAGATCGCTTTAATGCAACATTACTGCCTGCGCCTTGTTTTCGCGCGTAATTATGCCTCACGATGCCCGGGAACGCAGTTACGTCCGATAATGGCTTTTCGTTTCGATTATAATGAGGAAAATTGAAGAAAGAAAGACGTAAAAGTACGTTTATCCGCGCCTTTTCATATTGATAAAACCAAAATCAAACTTGAATGTCCTAAGGACTATCCGATTTCATGCAATTCATTCATGATTTCAACTTTCATCTGCGAATCTAGAACCAACCCTGAAAATTTCGCTAACTCTAACTTTCGAAAGGAAAAAAATTTTAAAGGTGGGTTCAAGATTCGAAAAGAAAATTTGAATTAATAAATTAATACAATGAATCCAGTGGCTCTCAGGATATTCAAATTTTGTTTATCGTTTTCTCAAATGAACAAGCGTCCAAAGTTCGACAGATATTAAATAAACAACAATAACAAATTAAGCTGGAAAAGGAAAAATTACGGCGGATGGAAGAAAAACCAGAATGTTTTAATGCGACGCTACTGCCTGCGTCTTGTTTTCGTGCCGTAATTATGCCTATGCCCGGAATCGGAGCTACGTTTGTTTGTAAGATTTTGTATCGATTTTTAAAATGAAAAGTTGAAAAAGGCCTGAAGTGAAACTACAGTTTTGTACTTTTGTCATATCGAGAAAACGATAAATCGAATTTTGCGATGCTGAATCTCTACCTTTAAAATTTCTACTTTTGATGTTGTTATTTTCGGAAGTTATTGTGTTTACTTTTGGTCGTAGAAGGTGAAGTGCATGTTGAAGCTTCTGGCGTTACACCTTATAGTAGACCAAAAAAATTATTCTCGAAAAATATGAAAGAATTGGATGACTTCGGGACCCCGGATGGACGGATTATGGGTTCTAGTCTCTAAACAATCTTCCACTCGGTCTCGAGATATGAAGAGATATGAGAAGTTTAAAAATTACTACTTTATCCTGACTTCAGCTCACTACTCCTATCGATTTTTTTCATAACTAATACAATATTTCACCAAGCTGTCATACTCCATCGAAGAACTAGAAACCACTCTAAGACTCGAAATGTTGAATTCATGAAAGAAAAGAAGGGAACCAATATAACCTATTGGTTCCATTCTCTTCTGAATCATCACGTAAAAGCTTCCGACTAAATTCATCCGTTCGAGAATTTTTGTGATAACTCCGACCAGACAGAATCACGGGCATTTGAGATCAGTCTCTCCTCGAAAATTGAAAATACAGACGTTTGAGCAAAACTATAGCACTCTGTTTCTCTAGGAACAAGCACTCGTACAAGATCATAACAGAAAGTAAATACGATAATAATAATAAACACGTTTTGGCAGCAAATTCGCCTAAAAAATCTACTAGTATAGTCCGTTTACGAAAGGTTGAGTGAATAGTAGGCGTTTGTTTATTTATCTGAAGTTGGCAGTATTCGCTGTCATAACGTAAAATAAAGTCAACGTTGCCGAATGTACCCAGCCTCGTCCGACGAGCTTGCGAGTTATCAGAGAACTCTATTGTCATGGCCGACCGACGGCTCAACCTTTCGTAATTGTACGGTCTTTAATGCTATTCAAATTAGACTATATTCTGCTTTCTGCCAGTAAAGACGAATGTGACCTTTAGTGGTAATTGGGTGAGAAGAAGACGTAAATGAAGTGATATTCATGAATGCACTATGAATTTGTTTGAAATCAATAGAAAAATAGATACACAAATACAGACATCGAGAAGCATCACTTGAACCTGCATCCTGCACTGTTGGTGTAGAAGTACATATGCACACTCCGAGATGGCATCAGCGCATATATCTACTCATAGCTGACTTCTAACATGAAACGAAAGCGATACCATATCGTCCTCTGTCGTATCTTGACAATCGCAAGAACCAGCGAGGAATGTGCTGTGGCAGAGTCTTCCTCTTCTGGCGCACTCCATCTCGAGAATGTCATTGCTGCGGGAGCAAGAATCCTCCCGCAGCTTGACAAGAAGCACGGTGCACATTCTAGTGTGAATCCTCAAGGGACGTAGTCGTCTGAGGAGGCACCTAGTTAAATTGGGGCTTACATCACCCATGAGTGCAAATTGTGTGCAAGAACGAAGAACACTTCGCTTCACTGACACGAAAAATGTCAGTGTCGTGAAGTCGTTCAGGAAGGAGAGATTCCATCCTTGAAGCCTTCTCAGTTGCTGAGGTTCATAAAGACTCTGGAACTGAAAGGCCAGCTGTTCACCAATCAGCTGAGAAGAATGGGGGCACTGTAGACCTGAATGTCGCAGTGCATGGTTCACCCATTCCTATTGTAATTAATCTTAATTTTGTGTCGTTCATACTTGAGAACAATGCGTAGGTTTTTAAATTGGCAGATCTGCAATACACACTGAACGGAACTTCAATTGACACAATGTTGATTGTCTGGGGTTTCTATCCCTTTTGAGAACTCGTGCTACTTGAACCAGTGCTATATCGTTTTGCCCAAATGTCTGTGATTTTCGAATTTTGAGCTGGTCTCAAACGATAGGGTTTGACTCCCTGGTATAAAGAATATGTGGTCAAACTCAATTCTGTCCGTCCGGTCGTCCATTAGCACAATTACTTTCGAAGGGATTGTTCTAGAGACATTCAAAATTTTTGTTCCTCAATATCTCAGACAACACATAATTAATCGAAATGACATGTTGCGGCCAATAGGCATAGATGCTCATAATGAGCCTCGTGCAAAATTTCGTGGCCTTAGTGTGAACAGAACAACCTTTTTGCCTACAGCTAAGCAAAAGTATCCGAACCTCCTATAATCACAAGGCAGTCGAATAGAAAAAGATGAAGTCTGAACGAATATATTTACATACGTCCTTGCCCTAATTAGAGATCCCAGTTCCAATAATATTTCTTTTGCATACTGAAAAACTGATGCAAAGACTTTCTTGGTCCTTTTCTAGACACGAATTCATTTCGAAGGCGAAGAAACAGGTTCACACCACTATTTAGCCTCTTGTGTTAATTCAGGATCATAGTGATATAGAGCCTGAGTCTCATCCATAGAGATGAATTGGCAATAACATCCAAGATCGTAAACGTTCCAAATGTAGCTGAAAATGTCACAAAGATTTCAAAAATAAAAATGTAATTGCTGGTTGAAACAACACGTCGATACTAAATGGTTTCTAAACGAAAAATGATTCGACAGATTGAATGAAACTTCACAAACGTAAGTAAGTACGTAAGTAAGTAAGTGTAAAAACATAACAAGAAAATAAAGGCTAGTAGCATCCCTTATGGAATCGCTCATTGAGCAACCTGAAATTCAGTGAAAAAATAGAACAAATATAAATATTCATCTAGCAGAAAATAATATCGTTCTCCTCTGAGTAGCATACACTGGTTCAAATAATCCTTTCCTTCGTGTAATTGCATAATAATCACCATAACAATCAAACAACCCGTGTAGGTGTTCCGTGAAACACGATCGAGATCACAAAAAGACGACTATAGGAGACTGTCATCTCCAAGACAATTCCAGAACAACCATTCTGCCGACAGCTGAACAAAAGGATCCGAATCCTTCAACATGCAAACTTCCTATAATCATAAGGCTCTCGAACAGAAACAGAAGAAGCTTGAACAAATAGAATTATGTTCGTCCTTGCCTTAATTAGAGAGTGAAATCCCAGCTCCGCCTCAAAAGCCGACAGCGGCAGACGTAATGATAGAGGAGGCGGTTTCTAATCGTTTCATTCTACGATTCCGTAATCTAATAAGTTCGGAATCAATCGGTTTGATGCGGCCACTACTGGTGTTTCGTGAGAGCTCTGGCGATAGACATGATTGCCGGAAAAAATTGCGTGACAAGAGTTCTCTCATACGAATGTTGCCCTTTATAATTCGAGATTAGGAAACAATAACAAAAAAACAATAGTACATTGTTTACCGGGTAGGAAAAGCTTAACATTCCTGGACGACTGTGAAGTCGAGGCGCAAGCCGAGACTTAGCAACACAGAGTCCAGGAATGTGGCTTTTCCTACGAGGTAAACATACTATTTTTCCGCAAATCGTTTAAAATTCGACAGATATTGAACATTTTTAAAAAATTCCCGAATTTTTGACATTTCTTAAACTGCATCATTTTTCGATGTCATTCTCATCGGAAAATTAATGAGAACTGTCAGATGTGTTTACGTGAGGGAAGTGCCTGAGAATTTTGGTTCATTGTGGGCAGATCCAAATGAAACAAGGTATGAATATCATTTTTTAATCCTTTTATAACGTTTATTACTAAAGGTTTTTGTTCTAGAAACGATTAAATTGAAATTATGAATGGAATAAGATCGGAGTAAGTGACATTTGTCAAGCGAGTTTACAGGTCAAACAACCTCTAGGATATTTGCAATTTTATGAAGGAAACCCAACAGATTCGAATGAAACAAGGTACGAATATCCTTTTTGAATAGTTCTATTACGTTTATTGATAAAAATATTTGTTCCAGAAACTCTCAAATTACCATGAAGAACAAATTACTTTTCTATCATTTATGTAGAACACTAACAACTGTACGGAAATATCATTTCCTTACAGTAAAGAAATGACATTTCCTTACAGTAAGGAAGTCCTGACTTTTTCTTCAAGAAATTTTGACAGGAATGTCACAATTTCCTAACGATTTGCGGAAAATATTTATTATTGAAATAATTCCCTTGTTCTATTTCAAAATAAGTACTACGGGCGGTCCTACCTAAACCATATCATAACACTATTATACAGGGTGTCTGTAAACAAATTTGAGGTACTTAAGAAGATGATTTCTCGATGAAAATAAGCAGGGGTAGTTCATATAATTTTTTTCGAATCGACCTCCCTTTCAAGATACCGCCTTAAGAAGGCGATGACGAGTTGAGAGTTTTTAATTTTTTTACGGCTTCTAAAGAACACTGAGTCATAAAACTATACATAATATAAAGCACTAAGTAAATGTTACTCACACAATTCTTTTAGATCTCATAACTTTATTATTAGGGTTAGGGCTTGAAAATAACAACCCCTTATGATTTTCCTTTGAAAATTGTTTTCGTGGGATGGATTTTCGAAAAATAAAATTCTGTTATGGTTTTCCATTCAATTCTGGAGAAAGAAGTCTCTTGTAAAATTTCGATACAGTTGATACTTTTCTCGGAAAAAATAAAAACTTACCAGCAGTTATGTTCATTCCATTTCATCGTATGTTATCCTTATCGAAATGAAGTTCTATTTGTGAAACTAAAATATTACGGATATAATCTTCTTCCGGAATTTAGTAATTAAACCTTCAGAAAGATTTATAGAACATCTCGAAATACAGTATCTTAGAATATTCATTCTATAGAACATACGATGAAATGAAATGAACAGTGATCATAACTGCTCGTAAGTTTCCATTTTATCCGAGAAAATTATCGACTGTATCGAAATTTTGCAGCCATCTTTTTTTCTCCAAAATGAATGGGGAACCATACCTAATTGAATTTCATTTTTCGAAAATAATCTCACAAAAACAATTTTTGAAGGAAAATCATAAGGGGTTGTTATTTTCAACCCCTAATAAAAAAGTTATGAGATCTAAAAAAAATGTGTGAGTAACATCTACTTATGCTTTATATTATATTTATAGTTTTATGACTCAGTGTTTTAAAGAAGCCGTAAAAAAAATTCAAAACTGTCAACTCGTCAAGTTCGATAACCAGCCAAATCGTACATCATAAAAATGGTCATTTAAGATTTTTGTTCCTCAATATCTCAGACAAAACGAAACCAATCGAAATGAAATTTTGCAGCCACATACATGATGCTCATAATGAGCCTTATGAAAAAAACTGTGGACATAGTGTAAACAGAACCATAGAAAATTCAATTGGAATATTGAAAAGGAGAATCTTTATATTTCCATAACAAGATTTCCGATTCGAGTGAAATTTATTTTGTGAATGCAGATTGATTTACTGAAGGTTCATGCAAAATTCATAAAGATCGCATCATCTGAACCATAGAATTTAAATTTTATTGAACTATGAAATCATTTACATCTGCGATTGGGGAGTTTTTGAATCACACCATTATTCTTCTATCAATTATTATTGAGGAAAATCCACAACTCCATTGATTTGTAATTTCAAAACCAGGTCTCCCTATATGCTTCTTTAAATTTGAAATCTCCCACCCCTTACCCCTCAACTTTTTTCCAAAGAGGAATTGATGGATTTTGATACATTAAATGAAAGAGAAATGTTTCGAAATTTCAAATTTCCTTTAGTAATTATAAGAAAGAGAAAAAAAGTGCTTTGAAAATCAAAAGTCAAGAACAATTATTGAAGAGTTACGTAACTTTTTTGGCAAGCTGTATATATCTAGAGGTAATTAAAATACCATCGAATTTTCTGAAAACATTCACAATTTGAAAATTTCATTCCTAATAGATGGAGAACTTTTCTACTGATACGACTTAACGAACGAATAACCGAATTTTGCCGGACAGACGACAAAATCACTTTTGACCGCGAATTCCCTATCAATGAGTTTTATAGAGCTGTTAAATACCCCTCTGAGCTGAGAACGCAAAAAAGATATAAGAATATATTCATCATAATTTGTATGTCCGCAACGAAATGAAATGATGCAGTCTGCATCATCATATCGCCCATGTTCCTTCCACAAATATTAGATAAGTTCACCCGGAAATATTCGCGAGATTCTTTTCACTAATCATCATCTAATCTTCATGTGTGGCTTCATCTTTGATTGATTCAGTAATGTCATCGTCGGCCACCGATTGAGTCTCAACGGGAGGCCTTTCCTGCTCACAACCGATCTGCTTTCGATGAAAGGTGAATCCGCAGGAGCTCTAATATCGAGCAATGTTGAGATTTGACTGCTCATGATGACTTTGGAATTTATGCAATCTGGATTGATAATATGATGTGCGAAAAGCACGTGCCCATTGTTTGTAGCTTTTGTTTACAAAGCTTTATGAAAGAATTCTGGGGGCCTAAAATTATTTTAGGTAGTATTTATGATTTGCTGTTATAGTTCTACACAGAAAACAATTTGGTTCATATTATTATATGTTCATTAAGTTATAACTAAAGTGGTTCTGAAATAGTTTTGTTAATTGTTGGTAGATCTTGCTTTATGAAAGAATTCTGGGGGCCTGCAATTATTTTAGGTAAGAATTTATGATTTGCTGTTTTAGTTCTACACAGAAAACAATTAGGTTCATATTATTATATGTTTATTAAGTTATAATTAAAGTGGTTCTGAAATAGTTTTGTTAATTGTTGGTAGATCTTGAGTTGGCACTGTTGCCACTGCCGCTATTTTGAATTGGATTTTGCCGAAAGTTGTAGTAAATCTGGTATTTTCGAATCAGAAATTTCTCAAAAAGAGGACGGATTCATCAATTTCTACTATCATGATTATGTTTGGGAGACTGTTAATGAAGAGTTTCTTTCTAATGTTGGAGCCAAAAATATATTGACGATAGAGGGGCTCTCCATATAAATCCATGAAACTGAATATTAGGTACGGAGAGTTTTTTGGAACCTGAATTGTATTTATCGAACAACTTTCGTCAGGTTTCTAGATCCATGGGAAAATTCATGAGATTTAATTTGATTTTGTAAGAAATATGGTACTTACTATACGAATGTCATAAAATACGTACAGCATTACTCAGTAATGAATGGAAAATAATCCTGACCTGATATGTTTGAATTATTGATGGGTTCACTATTTCGATTTTTTTTTCATACATACATACATACATGTTAAAAAAATTTGAGATTCGGAAAACGTTCCTCTCAATTTTCTGCCGCCAGGGGGCAGAATTTGAAGTTTATTCTTCTTCTTCTAGGTTAGAAAAATTGTTTTTGATATAACGTAAAAATTATCAGTCATATAAAAACGATGTGAGCTAAATTTTTGAATTACATTGGAATTCTCAGTTCGTTTATTTCAGATCGTAAATCATAAAGGAAAAAAAAATTTTCATATAAGTCAGTAAATGAAGTGAAATGGAAGAACTATTGTTTTCAAATGGAGTTAATGCACTATGCCAATATGAATATTTTGACATTGGTCGAATAATTCTCATCATGCAGAAAAATTAGACCTTTAATGGCTTGATCACTGGATCCACTAAATTTGTGAAATTATTTATTCATAAATGTACGGTCGCGGGAACCAAAATGTGATTTTTTTCCCTATTGTAAATATGGCTCCATTTATATACCTATCTATGGATTTATTACACTGTCGTTGATAAAAACATCAGAAAATGTGGGGATTGAAATAGTTGTAACATGCCTCGAAATTTTAAGAAAATTTGGCAAAGTATTGTGACTCAACTTCAAATTACTTCAATGATGATCTTGCGAAGCTTTTGGGGTTAGTTCGTGATCTAGCAATCCAAATACAAAGAATAGATCTTCTATATATCGAATCCTGATGTAATCAACTAAAATATGCCAAATATGCTCTGTAGAGTCGCTCACTTTTTGGTTTCGGGGCACTCTACATATTCCTGCTGACTAGTGACTAGACTTATTAGTTCGCGAACTCAAGGTCTATTGTGCCCCCTTACAGAGATGTTCTGACCACACCCTTCACAGCTCGCCTCCCAGTTCCAAAGATCTAATGAAATCCAATATCTGTGAAGGCTTCAACGAGGCTAGTTCCTCACTATTACAGACTAGACTTATGATACATAAATTTTTCAATTGAATTGTAACAATTGAAGAATCTACATAGTCATAACACATGTATTCTGTGGAAGGAATATAAATATGTGCATATAGGGTGGCCCGGACGATTGACGTCCAAAAGAAAAAAGCAGGTTCATCGTATCATGGGGTATTCGAATCACTCCCATGTATGTTATGCGATTTTTCACGGTTTCGAGTTATGAATTTTTTTATGAACTTTTGAGAATTTTCAACTTGACCATATTAAAAAAGAATTAAAAAATAAGTACAACAGTTTTTGATATATTTTTTGTAAACAAATCACCATGAAATGTACTTTTATACATAAAAAACCAGCATCGTAAATTTGATAAAAATTATAGAAATGTTGGTCTCAAGGGAAAAAGTATTTTGGATCATGATCTAAATTTTCAAATTTAAATTAAAAATGTAAACAGGCTACTTCATGGTTTCTCAGTAGGCTTAAAAACTGCGCTCAACACTCAGCTTTCAGAATCATTAATAAAAAATGGTACGCAACAGTACTAGAATTAGTCTTCAAAGTCAGCGAGGTGGAAAAAATCGAAGAACTAGACGTTTGCTCAAAAATTATTTTTTGCCATTTTAAGATTTTTCTGATCAAGTTATGATAGAAAATGCTGAAAATTTGCTTTAGACGAAAAGTTTTGGATAAGAAAAAGAAAAAGGTATGGCAATAAATCACACATCATGTATTGTAGATAAAAAAAATTATTTATAAAAATTACAATAAAAATTATGAATAAATAAATTTTGCGAAGGTGTAGAATGTGAATTGAGGCTGGAGGTAGCTTTTTTGAAACCTATTGTAAATTTAATATTTATAAATTTCTTTTTATCTTCATGATGTGTGATTTATTGCCATACCTTTTTACTTTTTCTATCTAAAACGTTTCTTCTAATGCAAATTTTCATTAATTTACATTTTTATCATAACTTGATCAGGAAAATTTTAAAATGGCAAAAAATAATTCTTGAGTAAATGTCTGGTTCTTTGAATTTTTCCACCTCCCTGACTTTGAAGACTAATTCTAGCAAAAGTAACTGTTGAGTACCATTTTTCATTAATGATTCTGAAAGCTGAGTGTTGAGCGCAGTTTTTAAGCCTACTGAGAAACCATGAAGTAGCCTGTTTACATTTTTAATTAAATTGAAAATTTAGATCATGATCCAAAATACGTAACTTTTTCAACTTGATACCAACATTTCTATAATTTTTATCAAATTTACGATTCTGGTTATTTTATGTATAAAAGTACATTTCATGGTAATTTATTTACAAAAAAAATATATCAGAAAACTCTTGTACTTTTTTAAAAATTTTTTTTTAATATGGTCAAGTTGAAAATTTTCAAAAGTTCATAAAAAAATTCATAACTCGGAAACTCGTGAAAAATCGCATAACATACATACATGGGGGTGATTCGAATACTCCATGAGACGAGGGACCTGTGTTTTTCTTTTGGACGTCAATCGTCCGGCCACCCTGTATAAATAAAGAAATAATATTCAACCGACTGTATTCGAATAGCTGAGAAAATTAGTCGAGATGGTGAGATGCTACATTTGAGAGAAATTGTTTTTCATTTCCTGATAGAGGTTCTAACTAACATGACCTGCTTGAAGATTTAATTTATATTGTAGGCGTGTCTACCCATCGTAAAACTTCATTTCTTTTTCTTCATGTCTACGGTTTAAGAAGCATATACATATATTCTGGTATCAGAACGGGCCGGATTAGGTTCAAAAGATTCGAATATGAATTATAAATGCTATAAATCATATTGAAGAAATTCCGTCTTACATTTATTCATAGTGAGACTTGGCACCAATTCCAAACTCAAATAAACTTTCGATAAAATCGAATAAACTCATTAGGTACTGAATACTGAAACCAATGTCTGTATATAGATTGAAGAAAATTTTGTCAATGTTTTGGGGGTAATATATATCACCACTTGAAACTCATTGTTGATTTGTCTAGCAATAAGTGACTCTTTCTATTTTTTTTTATATTTCCATCCATACCAAACTTTCTCTTTAAAAATTTCACTTTTTTGACCATACAACAGAAACAATGGGGTAATATTCAAAATAAATCGTAATCTGTAGCTACAAACAGTTACATATTATGTCTAATCAGAAAAAAAATAGGATATTACACGAAGGATTTCCATTTTAGTTGTCATCTTATACCTTTCACTTTTCGGAAACGATTCAAATATTGGTGTCATTGGTCCATATTCAGATGATGTACCTAATATATGAGTTACTTATTTCCCTCTGAAATTAAGTCCATCCAGAAGCACATTTTTCAATAATCCTTTTTAGATTTGGATAGCACAACTGAATCAAGGGACTTAGAGGTATGATGCAGATAGTTTCTAGGATATTTGAATTTTTCATTATAGTTTTTCCAACATGAATAAGGCTGACTTCACGTCAGGGCTTCATTAAATTTTTGTACGCTTGACCTAAGGAATTTCGATGAAAAGGATAAATGTGACTATACTTTGGGCACAGAGGTGATTCTTATATTTTTTATTACTTCCTCGTGGTTTTTCTTCTACTATTGTTTTGTTTTTTCATATGCAATTTCAAGATGTCAAATCAGATGAAAAAAAATAAATGTGTTTCGATAAAAGAAATCCTTCGATTTGTATGTTTCAGCTTATTCTTTCAACAGATCCGTTTTTCCAATCACTATAAACTTATACGGGTAGAAAGATGTTTTCAATGAAGTTTTTTCTCTGGGCTCTTGAATAATACGCAGAAATGTAAGTTGCCTCGTTTACATTTTCCTCTTACTCTGCTGTTTGATATTGGAAAAATTTTGTGGGCCTCAACAGAATATTTCTGAAATTATCAATAATATACTTGAGAGGGTTTTCCAATAAGAGGTGAGTTTGATATTCAAAGAAAAATGCCATTTTTCGATATGAATGATCGGATGTTTATTTCATTATAAAGAAGAACATCAGGCAAATGACCACCACGACCGCGCTCACAGAACCATATTATCCTTTTAAAGAAATTTTCCATAACCAAATCGCAAAGTGACTGCCCCATGTCCTCGATAGCATCACGAATTTCATCCTTGAGGTCTTGAATCGACGCTGGGATATTGCCGTAGACCTCTTCTTTCACGTGGCCCCAAAGGAAGAAGTCGCAAGATGTTAAATCACAAGATCTCGGTGTCCAATTGTGATCACCTCTTCCAGAGATGCCTTTCAACGACTCAATCAGTAAAGGCACGACGTTGTTGATGATCGGCCGGCCTGAGTTCTTGTGTTAGCTGAACTTTAATAGCCTTAAGACCCAAATCTTTATGCAAAATACGGTGTAGTGACGTTTGTGGAATGCCTTATTGCGAATAACGACGAGGAATGGACAAACTTGGGTTTTCTTCAACACTTTCGGCTACAGCAGCAATATTCTCGGCTGTTCTTGAGCTCGAATTTTTCCACCAATTTCTTTATTGCGGTCCGACAAGGTGCACGACGACCCAAAAATGTTCGAGTTTTACGAACCCTTTCTGCCAAATTTTCACCATTTTTATAGTGAATTTTAATAATTCCATTGCGTTCTTGAAGCGTGTATCGTTTTATTAATGGCGTAGTTTCTACTTATCAAATGTCAAAAAAATACAGCTTCAAACGTGACATCTACCGAAACAGCAGGATATTCAAAATAACACCTCTTATTGGAAAAAATAACAATTTTCCTTTCACCCAAGTGAAACGTAAAAAAACCCGAAGCCTGACCTGTCTCCCTCATTGTTTCAGGGCAAAACTGACCTCAAACGGATAATAATCAACCGAGCCTCACAAACGAAAGGACCTTTGGTAGATTGCTTTTTAAATGGTAATATATGCTATTAATAAATAACAAACTAAACAAATATTAGGAACGAATTATAATTTTAATGCATACAGAAGAGTTTTCACTTAGCCATAAATTTTCTTTATTTGTTCAAAGAAATTGGATTCGAACATGAATGATGCCGATTGGACCGAAGCAGCAGAGTCTTCTCCAATGCATAAAGTTATTATTTCAGGCGCCATGTAATAATTTTTTCAGCAGACATAAATGACACTTGTTATTTATAACTGGCGTGGTGAACCCTTTCGTACCCTCAGGGTGCGCTTTCATGGGTCGGTGTGAGGACATGTGTGGATTGCTATGAAACTGATACATTTGGATTCGGTTAGGCCGAGAGTGTTTTATAGATAAGAAAGCGTTAGAAATTGTAACATGGGTGATTTGAAGGAGTTTAGTTCATATTATTTCATGCATTATGGAAAAGGGTCTAAAAGTCTAAATAGAAGATCTATCTTGAAATGTATTCGTTTCATTACTCACACACACTCACCGGCAAAATAATCGATCCACTCAAAAAAACGATGAAATTTGTTGATTCATAAATATGTTCAAGTCCAATCTGATTAAATTTTTTTCGATTGTAGCTATGATTATCCTTAAACAATCATCAGTTTTTAATTCTAAGGAAACTCGGCGTCATTCATTTTATATAGGGTGAAACAAAAACTGTTTTTTACCCTAACTTTAGAACCACCCCTGGTGTGTTGCTCCACCGTGTGATTTCTCATTTCATAATCAAGACATATCTTCTCTTGACCATTTATTTCTTCATTTATAACAATAGCTCAATTTTTGTTAAAGATACAGAAAAACATTACACTCGACAATTTGGTTATGGTTATTCAATTACTTTCACAGATTTAACCTGAAATCCGAACGTATGAAAATAAACTGAAAACTAAGAGAAAACATAACACATGAGAAGTTTTTGCGCGGCATGTTGTGCGCATTTTAGTGGAGACAATTTCGTGCTAATGCATTATAATGCACGACCTCATCAACCGCATGTGTCTAGGATTGAGTATTCAGCAGAGGTTGATATCCTAGAATTCAATTGGCCAGTTCCAAGTCCAGATTTGAACCCAATTGAGCATGTTTGGATGCCTGAAAATTTGCAGCAGCTCAGTGATGCTCTCATTGATTATCCGCGCCTGGGCGTTATGTTGTCGACTTAGTTTTCAGTTTATTTTTATTAGGTCATAATTTTAGGTTGAATTTGTTAAAGTACTGTTTTAGTCTTAGTGAAATTAAATGTTTTGCTGAAAACCTTGTATATTCAACAAAAATTGAGCTATTACTAAATGAAGAATTAAATGGTCAAGAGAAAATGTGTCTTGATGGCGAAATAAGAAATCACACGGTAAAAGTAACTGGAACACACCAGGGGTGGTTCTAGAGATTTTGTTTCACCCATTATATAATGACGTACGCCAAGTTTTTCTGAAATTCCTACGATAATTTATTAACGATGAACATACCTACAATTGAAAAAAAAATTAATCGAATCGGACTTCAAATGGCATAGGTATTTATGAATTTACAAACTTCATCAATTTTTTGAGTGTATCGATTTTTTTGCCGGTTAGTGTAGGTTAGAATAATTATCGAAACTAGTGTGAAATAATAGCCATTAATACATAAATTAATAATTTAGTAAGTACTAAAATGCGATAAACGTTTTGTGTAGAAAACTGACAGCTGTGAGGAAATATCATCTCTCAACCGTAAGAAATTTCTTATTTTTGAGTACCTGTTCTACGAGTGCTATATCGTTTTGCCCAAATGTCTGTAATTTTCGAATCTTGTTAGCTTTAGTTATTTTTTACAGAGTGTTGAGAAAGGCCACTCAACTGCAACTTCAATCTGATCAAATGGATGCCTAGATTTGGGACGTGTTCATTCATTTCAATAAATTCGGTTGAACACACCTAAAACATAAGATTTTGTATGTAGGTATTGTAACGAAAGTCTTATTAACAATATTTGTTCTTTTGAGATTCCTATAACGTTCTCTTTGGAGTTGAGCCTTTTTTGAGCACTCGTTCTTCTTTAACGATTGCTATATCTTTTTTCCGAAATGTCTGTAATAGGGATGTTGACTCATGTTACGAATTCATATAAATTGAGGTTTTCCTCATAGAAGGAAATTTTTGCAATCCTAAAAAACCATTTTAGTGATCTTATTATTCTCGTTGAATTAAATAAAGCTGATTCAAATTATGTTATTTATTATCAACTATCACGTGACTGCGACCGCCAATCAGAGTAATTGACGTCACTATGCCGTATTGTCATTGCAAATTCGAATGTTCGGTGCTCAGATCAACAAAATACATTCATAGGCCGGGTTCCACAAAACTCCAATCACCTTGATTATTGAAATGTCATCATTTCTCTGCAATTTTCAGTTCATTTTTGACATAAACCATCGACTTACTTCAAAACGAACGATTTGATTGCCCAATCAAGCTTTGTGAAACCCACAGTTTTGTGACTTTGTGAACCATAGTAAATATATAGAATATTTTCATATCTATGTTTCGAACTCAAGAAGTTGAAAGCTGAAAGAGAACAGAATAGTTTGATTATTCGTTACAAGAACGATAATCTACAATTTTCTTTATAATGGAGATAGGATTCATCAAGGGTAATAGTAGTGACTTAACGAAGATTGATTCCCTGATGGTCGCAAGTGTCTTTGCTGAAAACAAAGATTTTTGTGCAGTGGAGCTTAAAAACGTAGAATTGTCTCTGTAAGTAGCAAACTTTTAACTCATATTTATTATTACAAATAAAGGAAACACCTCATTCAGCTTTTATAGTCCAACATATTCATTTTGAAGGCTTACCCTGGGTTTCACAAAGATCCGTTGATTCTCGAATCAACTGATTCCCTTGTCAAATTTTGATTGTCCAATCAATGGATTCGGGTTTCACAAAACAAAATTCCGCAATCAAGAACCTCAATCAGTTGATCGGGAAAACCAATCTGGCAACGTAGCATTCGTCAAGATTTGATTGGGAAAAGCATAGAACATTATTTTAAATTATTATTTCTCTGTGTGTGTGAGGTTAGAACTGAACTAGAAGTTTGGTTACAACTTACAAGCGGTTGGTTTGTTGTTGTTTGAACGAAAGAAATCGAAATGGAAAATATAAAAAATTCTATAGAGGGAAGAATTACAACAATGACGACAAATACCTTCTTCTCTCCTTAGTTGAATCGTAAGTGAAATATTCCCTTGAAGAATCATAATGTTTAGTTTGGTGAAGGGAATTCCATATATCCAGAACTGAGAATATAATTACCCACTTTCTTATTTTTTTAGAAAAAGAGATATATTAGAATCAAAATGCACGAATAAGGTAAGTCGTGAGAGTAAAAGGGAAGCTTGGTCCAGTATAACTGAGGTGTACAATGCTGGAAGGAATACACCCAGGACAGCCAGTCAATTAAAAATTCTTTACGAAAATTTGAAGAGGAGAACAAAACAGGATGTGGCAATGGAAAATGTATGTGATAAATTGAATGGATGGTTGAAAAATAAGCTATTTGTATTGATTTATATACATAATTGTTTTTCAGAAGGAAAGATATAGGGAAATTATGTTCCCAGGCCAACAAATGCCTGAACAATTTGAGGAACGAGAGGAACCTGCGCCAAGAGTTGAGCAATTAAAATCCTTACTGAGACAGGAAAAAGTGAGCTATTGTTAGTTTGAAGTAAATATGGGATAGTCAAATTCTGTTTTTTGGAAATTGTTAAGGAACAATAAACTTTAATATTGACGAAGTTCACATTACAGAAGGATATTCAAAAAACAGGAGGTGGAACTATGGGGACATATCTGACGGATACTGACT
The DNA here is from genome assembly GCA_013421045.1 of Propylea japonica. Classification (NCBI taxonomy): domain Eukaryota; kingdom Metazoa; phylum Arthropoda; class Insecta; order Coleoptera; family Coccinellidae; genus Propylea; species Propylea japonica. Next base: position 108,844,773 of record CM024239.1, read on the forward strand.
GTCGAATAATTTCAATGGTAGGAGTAAATAATATTACTCCATTAAATAATGCATTTGATGATGCATCTATTTATTTTGGTGAGTCAATGTTCGCAGAAATTCTAGAAAAGATAGGTAAGTAACGTACAATTTGAAATCCTTCAAATTCCAAGGAAATATGTAATCAATAGTTCAAAGGGAAGTAAACCGAATGAGGTATCCTTTTAGGTTTAGCTTTTGCACACTTGTATTTGTTTGATCTATTTTGGTCAATGTTGATAATAAGGGATCAAACTGTTTTTTCTAGAACAAAATTATGATGAAAAGCTTGTTTCATTTTTTTTATCCATACAATTGTGCTAAAGTTTGTGATGAAATTACTTCTGATATTTATAATACCCCATTTTAGATATTGAAACCTTTTATCATTATTTGGCAGGTGATCATAATTAAAACTGATTGTTGTGATGACTATATGCTCTCAACAGTAATTAGATGTTACATTTATGTTAGATTCTCTGCAAAAGTTCAAAAATGTGCATCTAATAACTATTGTGGGTAATGAAACATAATAAAATTTTTAGGTCATTGTTAAAATATCAGAGCAATATACCTTTGTAGCTTCAGAGTTATTCAATGAAACATATTCATGAAAACATTCCTCTATATAATGAATTCCCAACATAATATTGATCTAGAATAGGAGATATTTTACATAGTCTGTTCTGAAACAAATTATGATAATATATATTTTTCATGGCAGCAAAGGTAGCTCTTATATTTTGGGTCGTGTGAAAAATTTTCTCACATTATTTTACTAATCAAATTTCATTTTCAGCTGATCCTACTCCTATACTTGCAAGTCCATCCCCTATTCCTGTTCAAAATGCTGATGCTTCCGTTCCTTCTCACTGTCAAATTGAGACCAGACCTTCCCCTATTCCACAACAAATACGAAAACCCCCTAAAAAACTTATCAAAAAAAAATTGTCGCTCAAAGAGCAATATTATAAACAAAAATTGAAAAATGCCAGAATTGAAGCTAAGATTTTAATGATTCAGTTAAGGAGAGAAAAAATTCAACTAAAAAAAGCAATGTGAATTTATTTTATCAATAAAACTTTTTTTTAATTGATTCTGTCTTTTTATTATGATAAGTGAACCGATTGAATTAAAAGCATTATAGTTTTCACGAAATAATGATATTTCAGTTTGAAAAAAGTAGCCACAAAAATGCCGAGCAGTTAAAATTTTTTATTGAACAATATCTATGCTAGTTTTGAGTAAATTTCCAATAAATTCTAGAAAACGACTAGGTACTCTAACAAGGTCACAGCAATGCCAGTTCACCTGAAATCATAAAGTTTATTATTGGGACATTTTTTTATCTTACTCAAGAGTAACAACCTCTCAAAAATATCTGCTATCAGAGCATTTCTAACTGATGTGTTCTGCGGCCCAGGGTTAACCGACTGATTTACTCCAACTTCAAGGTTCAGATCATCTAGCTCGTCCATTTCATCATGCTGAGCAAGAGCATAATTGTGCAATACACTACATGCAACAATAATGGTCAAAGATGTATTTAATTTGTTTCTCAGTCCATAATGTAGGCATGGGAAACGTCTCTTGAGCAATCCGAAACATCTTTCGATTGTGTTGCGGGCTTTAATTTGGGCCTGATTATAACGCCTCTCGGCTTCATTATGAGGATTCAAAATTGGAGTCAACAGAAAATTTTTGCAGGCATAACCACTGTCTCCTAGCAGGTAGGTATCTCCATATGCACCTTGCTCCAGCTCAACAATCAATGGAGAGTCGTTGAAAATTGTTGAATCGTGGACAGATCCTGGCCATCGAGCTATGATATGTCTTATTTTTAGTCTACTATCGCATACCATCTGCACATTTATTGAAAAGTAGCCTTTTCTGTTTCTGAATATCTCAGCATTACCACCTCCTGGTGACGATATTCGTATATGGGTGCAGTCGATAGCTCCCAAAACTCTTGGAATTCCACTGAGTTGATGGAAACCCAATGATACTTCCAATCTTTGTTCCCTTGTTTGGGGCATATGAATGAACTCATTTTTGAGCCTTGCAATTTCCTCGGATACTCTCTTAACAATTCTACACACCGATGCCTTAGTTACATTTACGTGATCTCCTACGGTCATTTGAAATGCACCCGTTGCGTAGAACCTCAGAGTAATTAGAATTTGAAGAATTGCCGGTATAGATTTATTTTTTTTAGTTCGCGGTTCAATGTTTTCTCCTATTTTGTTCAGCAACTCCATTGTTGATTGTTTGGTGAACCTGAATCTTTTTTTGAATTCCTGATCATCGTAATTCGAAAACGGATCACTCCTGTCTCGAATTATTCGAGTAGTAATTATTCTTGTTTCATCTTCTGATGAAGATTCGGAAGACGAACTTATTTCGAAAAGCATTTTTTTAATCGTATTGTTCAACAATGCGTCTTGATTGCCCAAATTTGTCGAATCAACTTGATCGGTCAATCAAGCGTCGTTGATTGTTAATTAGTTGTCAATTTTGTTTTGTGAAACCCAATTTTCACTTGATTGGCAATCAACGCCCGCTGATTGCCGATCAAGTTCGTTGATTGGGCTTTTTTTGATTGGGCAATCAAATCGTTGATTCCGCAATCAAATTAGATTTGTATCATAGAATTTCATTTTGATTGCCGATCAAGCGCTTGATTGGGAAATCAAATCTTTGTGAAACCCACCGTTAGATTAGATTAGATAGTGGTCGATCGGCACGTTGATTACCCTTCTGCACTGCGACCAATAAGGTCTTTTGTGCATTTTGAAGGCTTAAATTGAACTTTTCCACAAGGAATCAGGCAAAATCAGTTCGCTTTGACAGAACTCAAAGTATGTTCACCATAGACAAACTGACAAACTAAAAATTTAGTCAGTCTATGATGTCTACCGACTATTGACGTAATCATCATAACGTGCCGTTTCCGCGGGAAAATTAATTCTCTTTTCTTCAACGTATTTTTTATTGGCAAATACTATATTTTTAAGAAAAAAGTAATATTTTCGTGTTTGTATAGGGTTTATCTACAAAATAAAATGAATTACAAAAAATAGTCAACATCCCTATTTTCGAATTTCGAGCCGGAAAAAGTCTCAAACAATAGGGTTCGACTCCCTGATATGATCATGGTCAAATTCAATTCGGTCCGTGGGGCCGTTCGTCCGTCCGTCCATCCGTTAGCTCGAGAACTTTCGAAGGGATTGTCCTAGAGACTTGAGATTTTTAGGGTGAACTAGTTTTCCAAATGCCGCGGTTAATTTCATTAACCAGCCAAATCGTACATGGTGTTCCATAAAATACGCCCAATCAAACTTTTTCGTTCCTCAATATCTCAGACAAAACGGAACCAATCGAAATGAAATTTTGCGGCTTATGCAATATGCTCGAGAATCTTTATATTTCCATAAAAAAATCCGGTTTGAGTGAGATTTAATTTGTGAATGAAGATTGATAAACTGAATGTTCATACAAAATTTCAAGAGGATCGCATCATCAGAACCATAGAATTTAAGTTTTTTTCGAATTATTGACACCTTACATATTTCATATTTTGAATAATTTCCGTAATATAATTCCGATCGTGCTGAGATTTTGCATTCTTTTACTTAGCATGAATCTCAAGTCCTAAAGAAATTTTTGAGAACAGCATTATTGGTCCACCAATAAACGAGCGCTCAAAGGCACCTGCTCAGTGCTTTTTTGATTTTTTTTCATCGAAGTTCGCCATAAAATATGGAAAGCAGCAATAATATTATTCTACATGGTTGACGAAAACATATTGTAAAACAGTTTTTATTCACAACTACTATTATATATATGATCTAGCCATTTTACGTCTGCGTGCTCGACCAAAATAATATCCATTAATCAGAAATGATTAATGAGATATTAATCACCGCTGTCAGATGCTTCATTGATTTAGCTTTGATATAATATTCTTCGAATTGGTATTTCTTCAGTATGTGTCAACTTGACTTTTTCCATGCTTGTCATAGAAGGGTCTTATCGCGGTCGCCAAATGTTGAAATCCGCTCGTTGCACAATATACTATTTTGGATTTACAGACTTCCAGCACTCGTCCTGAATTTTGTCTATTCGTTCAAAAAACCCTGTTTTCAAGACTTGTTTCGTAAATTACCATTTCCGTCATTAAATCGAATAATTTCCCATTTTGCATATATCATTGCCATCTGCAAACTTCCCTTACGGTTCCACATCCTTTGAAACGAATATCCTTGACGTTTTTACTACTACCGCCTCGGTCCGCTGGCGCCACGATGCGGTAGATTTCCAACGCCCACTTGATATTAGATATAGCGCCTCTGAACAATCTGCCTATTAGTTTTGCTGTCATTTCCTTCGATTGCCTTTCGAAATAAGTGGGTTGTGATAATGAGAAGTTGCGTTTGGATGTTACATAAATAAAGTTGTTCGGTTTTATTAACATCGGAAATGAATGAATAATTTCAAAAATTTGTTGAATTGATGCATGAGCTGAAACAAATTATGCTGAAGACTGCCAATGTATTTTGAATCTCTGAAACATTTCTGATTATTTACTTCTGTTTTTTAAACTCGACAATACTCGAATAATTCAATAATACAAAGACCAAGGTTTCTGTTAAACTGATGGATTTAAAAAAAATAAAACCGATTTTCTGAGTCTAAGATTAGGGTTGAACTCACATTTGGAATGAACAATGTCATTAATTTGATACGATTGTTTTTTATCTATGAAAGACATTTCCAACTGAAAAATCTATGAAATTGTGAAATATATAAATAAATACTTAATCTCAATGATATAATATAGCACGGATCAATGATGAGTATTCTAGTTGGAATCTAAAATAATATAAATATAAGGGTCTAGCGACCGCCCCGGCTTCGCACGGTAATTCGATCCAAGTAAAACTGTTAAATAAAGACAGTTGCATCAAAATTTTATCATAAATCCCTAAATTATGGCGCCTACCGACCATCTAAGTTAGAAAAGTGATCAAATACTAACTTGAAGTCTTAGTAACACTCAGTTAAAAAAAAACATCAAAATCATTTCAGTAGCTATGACGCCATGCGCTTCTTGACATGATCACGCTAGATTTCCGCGGGAATGAGGTATTTTCCTGCCGTAAAAAAGTAGTCTGTGTCCGTGCCTAGGATCCTATCTTTATATTAACCAAGTCTTATAAAAATCCGTTCAGACGTTAAGGCTAGAATGAGGTAAACTTTTAAAACAAAACGATTAAAAATCACTAACTTAATTAGTTTTCTGCCTACGCCTTGAGTACGATAGCATGAATATTAAGACCCATATCCTTTTCTAGGTTACTATCTATCACCTAACTAAATTTCATCGAAATCCGTTCAGCGTTTAGGCATGATAGAGCAAAACTCCCAGCAAAAACCATAAAAAAATCACTAACTCAATTCAGTTTTCTGCCTACTTCCCACCCCCTAAGTACGATGACGTATCATTTTGATCTTATATCCGTTTTTAGGTAACCATCTATTACCTTACTAAATTTCATCAAAATCTGTTCAGCCGTTTAGACGTGAAAGAGTAAAAGTCCCAACAAAAACGACTAAAAATCACTAAGTCAATTTAGTTATATACTGCTACCCCCTAAGAACGATGGCGTGATTATTTATAGCCTATGACCATTTCTAGGTTACATCTATCACCATACCAAATTTCATTAAAATCCGTTCAGCCGTTCAGGCGTGAAAGAGTAACAGACAGACAGACAGCTAGAGTTACTTTCGCATTTATAGTATGAATTTTTCTATAATGGTGAATAAAGTGGAACCTTGAGAGAAAAATAGTTAGACCGTTCATTTATCTTCATCGAGAGTTATCATGTAATGCATTTAAGGTTTAACTATTTTTTCCCTCGAGATTCCATTTTATTTAACATTATAGGAGTATATCCTTATATATTATTGTAGACTTGATATTAGAAAAAGCGCCTCTGAACAATCTGCTTATTAGTTTTGCTGTCATTTCTTTCGATCGCCTCTCGGAATAAGTGGGTTGTGATAATAAGAGGTTGCGTTTGGATGTTACATAACTGAGGTTGTTGTAATTATTGACATAATTAAAGTTATAGTTTGAGAAAGAGTCACAGTTCACTGTGGCCTCAAGGCCTAACGTGCCCCCCTACAGAGCTCTTCTGACCACACCTTTTACAGCTCGCCTTCTAGTTCCAGAGATCTGATGAAATCCAATATCTGTGAAGGCTTCACTGTTACAAGTTTCTCGCCCAAGGAATTATTTCCTTAGGCTTAGGCTAAGTTCAGGGTCATCATAAATCAATAAGTACCTAAATAAATAAATTGAATAAATACTTAAAAAATAAAAAATACCTGGTCATGGTTGCAGTATCCGTTCAGATAATTCCAGAGTAAAGGAAAATTTCTCCGAACTATCATTGCATTATTGGTTCCCATACATATAAAAAATTGATTACCATTTGTCGAATTTTGTCCGAAAAAACAGTTCTTGATGCTTAAACATTATCTGTTTGGATAAATGGCATGCCCTTATGGGCATGCCATCTCTCTTATTTTCGAATTCACCAGACATTCTGAAGAGCTTCAAAAATGAGAAATAGAATTCCATCGATTCATCAAATAAATTTCAAACGAGACGGTATTTTTCTTCAATGTACGATCGTAGCTCAGATTCCATGAATTATGACAAATAATCTTAGCCAACCTGTTTATTTATCACTACATAGTATAAAACAAAGTCGCTTTCTCTGTCCCTATGTCCCTTTGTATGCTTAAATCTTTGAAACTACGCAACGGATTTTGATGCGTTTTTTTTTAATATATTGATATGGTTTAATTTTATAATTTTAAGAGTTTGTGTTTTAATGTGAGTAGGCAGGATATTAAAAAATAATAAGATGGTTGTTACTATGGAAAGGGTTTGTCAGTTAGAAATTAATAAAATAGTGAAAAGTCACGAAATTTTTTACTAGAATCCACCCTGAAAAAGAATCTCATAATTCAATAAAAAATAATATAAGAAATTGTATGGGTCGTGTAATTTCATAAATCAATATAAATTAAAACTAAATCAAATAAGAAATACACGATACCATATCAAATTGTCGTCCAACGCGGGGCTGATATATTTTTGAATAATCATAACATATTTATTTAGAGATAAAGATTTATTATTTTCATATTCAATTGAAATTCAAGGAATTTCAGTAAAAGTATAAAAATAGAGAGAAAGAAATAAATATGGAAACAAGAAGTAAGACAAATATTGGGAATAGAGGTGATGAAGAGGAAAAAGAACAAAGACAAACAAAAATATTGGACATGTTATTAGAAAAATTGGAAAAAATGGAAGAAAATGGAGAGAGAATGGAAAAGAGAATGGAAAAAATGGAAAAGAAAATGGAAGAAAATGGAGAGAGAATAGAAAAAATGGAAAGGAAAATGGAAGAAAGAATAGAAAGAATGGAAAATAATTCTAAAGATATGTTTGAGAAATTGTCAAATATTTATCAATTTCTAAATTCAAGAATAAATGACAATAAAGAAGAATTAGGAAGACAAATAGAAAGTATTGAAGATAAGATTCAAGAAAAGTTTGATATAACACAACACAAAATCAAATCAATGCAAGACAATTTAGATTCAAATTTAAAGGAAGTAAACGAAAAAATTAATAAGCAAAAAATAGATTTGGAAAATAAAATGAGTAGAGATGGTATGCCAACAGTACTGAATTTAGGAGAAAATAAATGGAATTTTGATGGAAGAATAAAAAGACAGCATCCAGTTCCATTCATCAAATATTTAGAGAATAAAGAGGCAATTTTTCAAAATTTCATAGTTTTTAAAGAATTTATCAGGAGTACTTTGTCTGAAGAAGCCTTGTTATGGTTTAATAATAAAGAAATGGAGATAAATACGTTTCAAGATTTCAAAAGAAAATTTTTAGAGTATTTTTGGGGTCAAGCGAAACGAAAAGAAATAAAAAATGAATTATTTAGTGGTAAGTTCAACCCAATGAGGGGAACGTCATATCATAAATATGCTATGCAGATATATAACACAGCACAATATTTAGGATCTGAATTTAATGAAGAGTATATAGTAAATTTAATAATACAACATTTTGATAGTGAATTGGAAGAAGTTTTACTCTTATATGATTTTAAGAGTATGGATAAAATGTGTCAATTTTTAATTAGTCAAGAAAATAGATTAAGAAGAAATCAACAAAATTTCAATAGAACAAAATTCAATACAACATTAGAACAAGGACAAAATAACTATAATAACGCAAACCAAAATCGCAATAGTAACAGGGGTTATAATAATAATAACGGAAATCAAAATTCAAGAAATGGACCAACACATAATCAAGAAAGAAGACATCAACTTATGAGATGCCAAAATGAGAATATACCACAACAAAACAAGGATTTTTAACTAAGCACGAACCAAATTTATTGTCAGAACACATTAATTATGAACATCCAAGAGAATTTATAAAATTGAAAGAAGATTTTATGCATACAGATGAATCCAAATTAATAATTATAAAAGGAAATTTAAACAAAAAAAATTTAAATATATTAATAGATACTGGATCAGAAGTATCACTTGTTAATGAAAATGTTATTAAAGGTTTAGAGAAAGATATTATAACAATTCCAAGAATAAATTTGGTGAGTGCTAACAGAAAAAAATTGTCGGAAATCAATAAATCAATAATTGGAAATTTGAAATTGGGAGAAACAAATATTTTGGTACAATTACTGATAATGAAGGAAATGGAGTATGATTGTATTTTAGGAAATGATGAATTAAAGAAAATAATGTGAAAATTGATTATAATGATGAAATATTATGTATTCATAAAGAAAAGATTGCATTCACAACAGAAGATAAGTCTAATATAAACAATGAAGCTAAGCAATTAAATTTTAGAATAGAATGCGAGGAAAGTGATATTCAATGTCCAATGGAATTAAAAGAAAAAGTGGTGGAAATAATAAGAAAATATAAAGGCATAATAAAAAATGAAAATGGAAAAGCTAAAATTATCTCCATAAATTGGAAGTAAGAGTAATTGAAAATTTCAAGGCTAAAAGTTATCCCATACCTTTCAGATATAGGAAGGAAGTATCAGAAGAGATAAAGAAAATGTTAGAAGATAATATCATAGAAAGAAGTACAACAAGATTCATTAATCCAATTGTAGTAGTAAAAAAAAGTGATGGAAAGTTAAGATTATGTTTAGATGCGAGAAATATAAATAAACACACAGTACCCCAATATGAATCGCCAGTGAATATAGAAACTACATATATTTGGAAGAATTATAGAACCAAAAATTTTCAGTAAAATTGATTTAAAACATAGTTTTTGGTTAATTCCTTTAGAAGAAAACAGTAGGGATTATACAGGTTTTTCAATTGATGGTGTCATATATAGTGATATGGAATCGTGTAATTCTTATTTAATTTAATTGTAATTTCAATTGGTTATGAAATTACACGACCCATACAATTTCTTATATTAATTTATATTGAATTATGAGATTCTTTTTCAGGGTGGATTCTAGTAAAAAATTTCGTGACTTTTCACTATTTTATTAATTTCTAACTCACAAACCCTTTCCATAGTAACAACCATCTTATTATTTTTTAATATCCTGCCTACTCACATTAAAACACAAACTCTTAAAATTATAAAATTAAACCATATCAATATAGAGTGATTCAAGAGGAAGGTTCATATGTATGAAAAAATCCATTAAATAGTGGAGAAGTACTGTTATTTTTGAGGTTTCTAATGTGATGTCGTACCGTGCGAAGCCGGGGCGGGTCGCTAGTCTACTATAAAATGCGAATATTAAGCAAGGAATAATTCCAATGAGTAGTGTAAATCCGACACCAGGGGATTATTTTGGCTATTAACGATTTCTACAGAGAAGTTCAATTTCAAAAGTCAGAATGGTGTTGCGATGTGTCGCACAAAAAATTTCAGTTTTTCCCGAAGGTTAAATAAAGACGGGCCTAGCTTTGAGATCATTGAATCGATTTGTATAAATAACAAATTGGAACAAATTAGTACCTTGCTCTACTGAGAGAAAAAATACATCAGTCAGACAGATACAGGCACTTTTGACATCGGGTTAGGTTAGGTTGGTTTGAAAGTGAAGAGTTCCCTCAAATATTCTAGGAAACGTGTTTTTGAGCAGAAACTAAAAATTATTTTGAAATTATTTTTATTTAGAGTGACTATATGAGTCAGAATCTAACATAGGTAATAGTTTTTCAGCAAAGAAATTTCGATTTTTCTTTAATTCATGATAGCTTGAGAATGAATACCTACTCATTTGTCAAATAGCCCTATATGGGTCAAATAGTAAATTCGAAAATTATGAACATGGCTTCCTCAAATGTGACCACATTGCTCTTCGACTGGCGAAATAGCCACTCGAGATGAAATTTCAGCAGGTAAAATTTCTCTTCCGTAACATTAAAAGTTTGCTATTTGACGGCAATTTCGCTCATTACATTCATTACAAAATCATTAGTCTGACGGCTCGTGATTTTGATACCATTGTAATTCGCGAAACTGCCGGTCAACAAACTTCCATAATATTACGATGAAGAAAATTTTCCGAACACATTCCATCTCTAGTGCTATTACGTGTGATAAATTGAGGTCAAGGATTCATAATATTTTGTTTAATTTTTTCAGGGACTCACCCAGAATGGTCGTCCTCTTTCAGCCAAACCAAACACTTAATCGTATAAAAATAGCAGATGCTCTAATGCTCCGAAAGGCACTAGTTATTATCGAAGTTGTAAAATGGAAGCCATAACAATGAAAAAATAAAAATTTTCACACCGAAAGGCACCAAAAGTCTACCCTGTTCGCCGGGCCTTAAACCTAACCTTAACCTACCCTTAAACCTACTATATACAAATTTAGAACTTTTCACGCCTCCAGTGGAAATGCCCAAAGAAATTACAAAAAATGATATGAGGGGGGTGCAGATGCTAGCTAAAGTTGAGGTGCAAAGGTGGCTGGAAGAAAGAACACGACCAAACCCAGAACGGCATTACGGGTGATGAACCGAAGGCTTCGAATGGGACGTGCATGATGCGGCTCCATCCCTTTCGCAATCGGGTACAATGATTGCGTTCGTAAGCCTTCTGTTCCCGGTAATGCAATTCAGCGGGTGAGGTAGCGATTGAACTGTTTTCGAGGAAGTTATAACTGGTAGTACTGCACTAATAAGATGCAATTCATTATTTACTCCATCTGTGGGATCACACATGAAATTAGGAAGAATTGGTATCAACAAACGAGTTTGTTTACATATGCTAATAATTCTTTATGATCGAGAATAAGATTACTTATAGAATTTGTTGTTTGAAATGATAAACCTTTCGAAGTATTTCAATAAATAAGTTTGACGAACTCATCAAAAAGTGAGTCCTTCTTATAATTTTTTCTGGAAATTATTCAAAAAATTAAATATGTAACAAATCAATAACTAAAAAAAAATTTATCCTATGGTTCAGATGATGCGATCCCTAGCATGAACATTCAGGTTGTCAATCTTCACTCGTAAAATAAATTTCTCTCGAATCGTATATCATGTTGTGCAAACATAAAGATTTTTCTTCTCAATATTCCAATTTGATTTTATATGATTCTGTTTGCACTACAGCCACAAAATTTTGCATGAGGTTTATTATGAGCATCTTTTATTTATTTCATTTTGATTGGTTTCGTTTTGTCTGAGATATTGAGGAACAAAAATTTTGAATGGTCATATTTTATGGAACACGCTGTATGATTTGGCTGGTTAACGAACTTAACCGCAGCATTTGGGAACCGAACTCACCCTGAATCTCAAGTCTCTAGGACAATCCCTTCGAAGGTTATCGTGCTCACGGCCGGCACCAAGGACAAAATTGAATTTGACCCTATCGTTGGAGACCATTTTCGCCTCAAAATTCGAAAATTACAGATATTTGGGCGAAACGATATAGCACTCGTTGAAGTATAACGAGCACTCAAAAAGGTTCTGCAATTAACAACTATACCCATGACATTATTACAAGATTTTCAATTATTTTTCGAAATTTCTGAAGACAGTCGAATTTATGTTTCAATATTTGAGAGATCAATGTTGCTACCTGAAGGGCCATTTGTATAAAAAATAGATTGTGGAGAACTATATAAACGGTATGTTTCTTCTTGAAAATTTTATTCCTCAAAATATATTGTTGTAATTATATTTACTGTTGAATTCAGTGACGTTGAATGAGTTTGCATCAATAGGATGTTTTATTCGATATCATTGTGAACTTTCTTTTTCCTGCAACTTTCCTACTTTTCCGCACACTGTGCGAGAAATTTACTTTCCCTGACACTAATCGGATAAGTGAAAATTGGTTGAATTTGTTAGTTACGAGTTTAATACCTTCCAAATAAGATGAATTCATCTGCTTTCTTGTATAATTATTATTATTCTTAATTATGAATTATGCAATTTCAGCTATGTTTGTTTTGTAATTGATGCAATTTCAAAAAGATTGAATTTTCAAATGTTTCAACTTGACATCTCAAGAAAATTATCAATAGGATACATGAAACTGATTTCATGTCTTGACATATTATTTTCATAGCAACCGGATGGATACCTACTGAGTTAATGAATTTATCAAATCGAATACCTGTTAAGTTTTTTATGCTGTTCATCTTATTCGTTAAATAAATATACGGTTGAAAAACCTACGTATCCCCAGCGGAAAGTACAACTACTCTAGACCTGAATATCTACGACAGAATTTTTCAATACCATTATAGAAATAAAACGTATCAAATATTCATTTGATTGATTCATTCAGATGATCTATTGACAGGTTGCTTCGAACTCTTACTGCCAAAAATTTTGTTCAAAATTACTTTCGAATTCAATTTTAACTTTTTCTTAACTCGAACATTAAATACGGTGAAAGGTATAAATGAAGAGTACCGCAAAATTCCATAAGCCGATCACCGGATTGATGTGGGTTCAAATCAAGGGTTTGTGAAAATAAGTTGAAATCAGGCAGAAATCATGAATCAACGTGATCCTAATGCTAGGAAACCATTTCAATGTTGCTATAAGTTGATGAACAGATATTTCCATTCAAATATTATTCCTCAGAAAGTTTATTTAATATTTTAGGATTCTACATGAAAATACGTTGCCAAATTTTCTATAATAGACAAGTTGAAACATCAACAAACAAACACAGAAATATTGCTCATGAAAAATAAACATCACATACTACTGCTTCTTATTTTTCAAAAAGAAAGACCAGGGGCCTATTGCACCAAATATTTTGCCACTTTACTTCACTTTTTAAATGAAAACACGAAACGCATTCATAATAAAAAAGTGCAATGTGGAAAGTCAACTGCGAAAGTGAGAAGCACGCAAAAATTTAATCGTTGAGAAAAATAATAAGAAACATAATTAATTTAATCAAGTGAAAAGTTGCAAAGTAATTTGGTGCAATAGGCCCCAGGTACTCGAAAATTGCCTATTCTACAAACCCCAACCTCACGTTGAATCCAGTTGGCGAATGCTTGCTCGTAACATGTTGTAACGAATTTGACAGTGCTGGCATCAAAACAAAAAGTGAATAACTAATAGTTATTCATTCAACTAATTAATTGATCGCTAGATTAATAAACAAGATGATAACAAGAATTGAGTATAAAATCTTGATTTAAATACATTCTCATTTCCCACAAGACATACATTTGACAAAATATAAATTTCTATGTTTCTATATTTCAGTAGAGTTGTACCTAACTTTACTAGTATTGCTTCTGAATACTTTATATTTGGTTGCAGATGTCAGTTGCACATAAAAATATTAGAAATTGAGCAATAAAATGTGTCATCATTGATCAATTTCGTATACGTTAAACCAACCTTTTACTTTGAGGTTGGCGGAGAAGACAACAGATAATGCACCAGTGCTAAAACTCGAATTCCAAAAACTATTTTTTGTACAACTGTCAAAAAAACTTGACTTTTCTTCATCACTATGGATGCGTAAAATATTATCTACTTTTTTTCACCGTTAAAAAAAGTCTTTTTTTCACCGTTAAAAAAAGTCTTTTTTTCACTGCTGATAACTAAAATTAGAACTTAAAAATAATGAATATTTTAATTAGGTACAACTAATTTCACAAAATTATGATTGTATCTGTACCTTATGAAGTAAATTAGTTTCGTCATCAAATTTATTGATATTATCCCTCCATAACACTTTAGATTTCTTTCCTCGGTATCCGACGCCTTTGTTCTTAATAAGCTGGACCAATTTTGAAAAATTCCTTATATCAATATTTTCCTTGACATTCGATGTTTTTTTTTAACATTGAGCTCCATAACTTGGAAGGTTTAAAATTTTTTTATTTTTCCTCGAAATAGCATGTGAGCACATTTTCAGAAACCTTTTTTACGTTGTTCTTGTTGCGCCATTCTCGAAATTGGTTATATGTTTTCTCATATTATTAGCTTTGATTTGGCTGGTAACATATAAGATACAATTATATTTGCTTCTTCAGCCATATCTGCAGGGGTATCACTACCACTATCATAGGTATTCAACATTCATCTTCTTTAAAATAATTCGAAATTGAAACAACTACGAGCAAATACTGTCAAAGATTCAAACAATTTCAACAAACTGTTTCTATAGTTACGACACAGAAAGATCACTGGATTCATTTAAATATTGTACTGAAAGCATCATTATCTTCAATGATTATACGTATTTCAGACGATGTAAATTCACATTCACAGTTGTACAAAAAATGTTGTTTGTATTTCGTGCGTATAAAATTCGTGTTTTCATGGCACATTCGAGTGAATTTTGCCCTCGACCTGCGGTCTCGGCCAAAATTGACACTCTCATGTGCCATGAAAAAAACACTCATTTTACGCACTTAATACAAAAATAACTATTTTATACCTTCTTATAAAGTAAGTTATCTTCTCGCCGATCTAAACTGAAAAAAATTATTAAGATTTATTATTGAAGGTTTATATTCATGTACAAAATAGGCAAATTTCTATTTTATATCTGAATATAAATATTGAATTGAATATAGAATCTATTCAATTCAGTATAAAATTATTATGGTTGGATTAAATGTGCGATTGGATGGGGTCACCAGAGTAACATCTGAAATTGCTCCCTCTAGGTTAAATTATTTGGAACTGTTAAATATCGAGTTATAGGTAATTCAATTGAATTGATACATATGTTTATAATCGATATACTCTTATAGTCCTTATACATGTGTGTTTTCCCGATAAGATTTTCAGCCTGCTAGCGGGCAGTATGTATTTCGATTTCGAATGGTCGTGTTCATTTTAAATAAAAATATAAAATTACGTATTGTTTAATTCGAATATACTTCAGAAACTCCAAACGTGTGTGTACAAATCTATATTACTTATTGCTTTCTTTGGGTATTTCGTTTTTGTTTGTTCTTTCGGATGCAATTTCTGGATATTCTGCCATACCTTATGAGAGAAAAAGGAAAAATTAGTTCAACGAAGAAGA
Organism: Propylea japonica; assembly: GCA_013421045.1. NCBI lineage: Eukaryota > Metazoa > Arthropoda > Insecta > Coleoptera > Coccinellidae > Propylea > Propylea japonica. The sequence goes on from CM024239.1 coordinate 108,860,447, forward strand.
ACCCTCAGTATTGAATTTCAGATTATTCTCAAAACAATAATCTTTTTCAATACCACTACACTTACACGGGAGACAGAATATTTTATTGAAAAGTGTTTTGTTTCTGTTATCTTGTATGTCATACGAAGAAATGTTTGATGTCTCGTTCACATTCTCCTTCGATAACACTTATGATATCTTTACAACTACCATATATTGTTCCATATTGTTTGATCTGCGAGAAATGTTATTAGTTTCATTCTCAAAATATTTTTTTCACTCGTCCAGAATCGTACTGAATTTCGTAAGAATTGTATCATTAGAAGATTTTCGAAAAACTGAATATTTTGGAACGTAATGCTAGTTTGTATCTGAAAAACTTTCTATGGCACTCTTTCATGATGTTGATATGTAATTGACATGTTTATATGAGAGATTTCTGTTATAATCATTTTCTGTTATAATATTTTTATATTAAAAGGACCATGATTTGAATTTGGGCATCCTGATACTTTTGAGTTTCATTCAATTGATTTATGAATTTCTCTCTCCTGTTTGAAGCACGGTAATGAATTAGAGGAGGGAAAAATCCACTTCAATACATAGTTTGTATGAAATTTTTTCGAGTTTTATACGATGTGAAGAATACGATATTCATATCAGGAAAATCCAATTTTGATATCCTGAGGGTTATTGGTTTCATTTTATTCATTCTAGATTTGCCATCAATATATTGTTAAAATGAGGACTAAAAACAATATCATCAAATGGCTTCCTCCGCAAACAACTACAAACACGATCGTAAACATAACCTCACACCTATTTCTAACCGATCCCCAATCGGCAGCGGACTAAAGCACCAAATAACCAAAAAAAATCACATGACAATTAATCGATGGTTGTCGTTTCCTCGAAGAATGTTGATTCTCGACTTATATTTTTGAGCCAAGGTTACCTTGTTCTGTTGAATTATACATTATTGAGAATACGATGTTCATATTAGAAAAACGATTAAACAGGTTTTAATACTCTAAGGGCTATTGTTTCATTATATCCATTTATGAATTTCTGGAAAAACCGTGAATACACATTCAATGTATTATCGAAATGAGGATTAAAACCAATGTCATCAAATGACCCCTTGATTCCTGAAAGAACAGCGCAAACAACAACAAACGCGATCGTAAACATAACCTCACACCTGATCAAAGAGTCTACTGCAAACTGATCCTCGGTCGGCAACGAACGAAAGCGCCAAATAACCAAAAAAATTACATAACAATTATTAATCGATGGCTGTCGTTTCCTCGAACGATGTCGATTCGCGACTTATATTTTTCAGCCAGCGTTTGCTTGTTTTTTGTCGCCAGATCAGTCAGATCTCGGAATCGATAATTGGTGCGAAGGAACGGGCAAAAATGATCGTGCATCTGCTAAATGTGTGGAATGTGGTATCTACCAGTGCGAACAGCCTGTATAATTTTCATACGTAATACAGAAAAGTCTGCATAAACTTACGTCATCTTAAAAACGTGTCTCAGATAGATAAAACTGATATTGAGGTAACATGTAATCAGGGGCCAATTGCACCAAAATACTTGCAAGTTGCACAACATTTCCCCCAACATTTAATTTTTGCGGACTACTTTTCACTATGCACTTGACTTTTCACATTGTATCTTTCAATTATGAAAGCTCTTGGTGCAACTTAGGTAATTCATTCGAAAAGTGAAAAATGCAAAGTGAAAAGTTGCAAAGTATTTGGTGCCATAGGCACCTGTTCTACATGTTTATAACATAACCATTATCATCAATTCATGATATTTGTAAACACACAATTAATAAACATGTAAAAATAACATATGTTATTTGGCTAGACAGTAATAATACTTGAAAGAATTGAATTACATCATACATCATACAATTGCCGATTCAATAGGTGTATCCAATTGAGTACTGCTAATCTGTAATGATTACAGAATGTTCTGAGTAATAAACAGCTTCGATGGTTCTGATCAGTATTATTCGCCAGCCCTTAACTGTATAGACGATTTGACCGAACCTACCCTTCGTCACAGAAAAACGCTGAATCAAATTTGATATCCTGAATGATGGGTTTCATTTTATTCATTCATGAATATCTGAAAATAACTAAAAATACCCATAACCATTCAATATATTTTCGAAATCAGGATTAAAACCTCAGAGTTAGAAATAAAAATAGAAATGCCCGTACGCGTGAATAGTACTTCATTGTAATCAATCAAGCATTAGAGTGAGATGGAAAGAATTTCACTGCAGCACTGGGGTGAAGTAAACAATGAGTTAGATTCTCATTTCTACAAGGAATATAATACAACATTTCCGTAATTTCGCCCAAGCTCTAATTACCGGAATAGCCTCATAGTCCGGTCTATTTAGACATTCGAAGTTACATAAAGTCCCAACAAACTGAATTTCTGTGAAGTTGTTCAAAACATAATTATAAACAATGTCTAAAAGTTCCTCATCATTCTCCTGTGAGGAAAAAATTTTATTCGTGGTCAAATGTCAAAAAAATGAGTTTTTCGCGATTTTCAGCAAAACGGTAAGTTTTATCATAAAATTACCTCAGACAAAAATTGTAGATCATAAAATTATCTATAAAAAATGTATCAATTATTTTTTTCTTACGAGCCACCGTTTCTGAGGTATAACGATTCAAAAAGTTATAAAAGTCGTTATCGTCATAATAGGCACACGTTTCCACGCCACCTATGAGGTAGTGTACTTAGCGCGTAGTTATAACTTTTTGAATCGTTATATCTCAGAAACGGTGGCTTGTAAGAAAAAAAGTATTGATACATCTTTTATAGATAATTTTATGATCTACAATTTTTGTCTGAAGTATTTTCATGATAAAACTCACCGTTTTGCTGAAAATCGCGAAAAACTCATTTTTTTGACATTTGAACTCGAATAAAATTTTTTCCTCACAGGGGAATGATGAGGAACTTTTAGACATTGTTTATAATTATGTTTTGAACAACTTCACAGAAATTCAGCTTGTTGGGACTTTATGTAACTTCACTCTCATTTTTTGGTCTAAATAGACCGGACTATCAACAATAAACAAAAACAATAAATTACCACAAAATCAGTAAAATAATTCAGTTTATGAACGTCAATTCGAAATGAAAATGTAAACATATCGCATCCAGAAACTAAACATTAACATACGATGTTGCCAAGCTGATAGAATTGTCTGTAAAGCCTTGTTCGCACTACTCTAGTAGTTTAGTCGAGTAGCTGAAATTTAGTTACTAAACGTGTGTGAACACCAAGAATTTAGTCGAGTAGATTAGTGTGTAGTTTAGTCGGGTTGATCCATTTGGTTCCATTTTATCGGGCGAGTAGAGTACCCCACCACGCGATACTCTTTACTCGCTCACGGACTAGATAGGTCCGAACGGATCAGTTTAGTCGAGTGCACTAGTATTATTGTTTGCCGCCGACATGTACCATAGATAACCTTGAATCATAGGTAAAATACTTGTTCTATGCCGAAAATGTCTGACTGTCTGAATTTTCATTTCGCTTCGAAGAAATCGCGTAAAAATTTGTGCATTGCGAGTTGTTCATTCGACAAAGCGCTTCTCACAGTAGCTACTAAATTTCTCACTACTCGACTAAGCCACTAGTGTAGTGCGGACAAGACTTAAGGGCTATTTGTTTCATTCTATCCATTCATGAAACTCTGGAAACAACTGAAAATACATATTCAATGTATTATCGAAATGAGGATTAAAACCAATATCATCAAATGAACCCCTGATTCCTGAAAGAACAGCGCAAACAACAACAACAAACACGATCGTAAACATAACCTCACACCTGATCAAAGCCTCTACTGCAAACCGATCCTCAGTCGGCAGCAGACGAAAGCGCCAAATAACCAAAAAAAATCACATAACAATTAATCGATGGCTGTCGTTTCCTCGAAGAATGTCGATTCGCGACTTATATTTTTCAGCCAGCGTTCGCTTGTTTTGTGTCGGCAGATCCGCCAGATCTCGGAATCGATAATTGGTGCGAAGGGACCGAGCAAAAATGATCGTGCATCTGTCTTGTCAATTGCTGATAATTAGCGGTGTGCGTGTCAAGTGGTCGTCGAGGATCTGTTGAGGGCATCAGGGTAGACTTGTTTCATTATTGAAATAGGCTGCTAGCTAAATGTGTCGAAGAGCGCTACCTTTTGATTTTACTGTTCTATTATAAGGGTCGGTTGTATTATCATCCTTATGAATTCAGTCGATTGACAATTACAGATTAGTCTAAGATCCGAACCTGAACGACCTTCACCGAGCTGATGATAGAATAAAACTTATTTTATAATAAATTTAGTATATCAGAAAATATATTAAAAATTGGTCGTCTAAAAAAATCCTGGACAGAATATTTTTAATTATTTTTTTTTAAATTTAACTGGACAAGCTTCTGGGTTGCCAGGTATAAACAGGTATGTCGATACTAGTTACTTCAACTGATAAGATAACTGATTATGATAATAAAAAAAATTATATCAGCATAAGCGCTGTTTGCCTGCAGAAAATTTGGTCCTAATATGGGTTTGCGAATTTAAAAAAATTAAATTTCAACGCTTGAGAAAATGAACGGACTAAAAATATAGGTGAAAATCACAAGTAAATACATCTTAAGGTCACTTTTTTTCTGCTTTGTGGTAATTTTATAGTAACGTTCGTGGAGCTTATAAGTTTTGAGCAATAATTAAGACAAATTTTTTGTTGGACATCACAGCGATCGATGATATTTTCGAATTAATCCCGTTCTGACGATTCTGATAATTTAATTTCTTATATATGGCTCGAAAAATTTTAACGGTCATATAATTCGATATCCACAATATAGAGAAGCAGTATTATATGTTTGAATAAAAAATATCTATATGTATTAGTAATGAGACGCTTAACCCGGCGGCAGTGTGGTGGGGTATCACATACCCCAGTCGTTTTAAATTTGATGCAATTTATATTTGTACCACTGGGGGGTTCAGTACTTCAAGTCCATACTTGCTTAACCCAGTTCAATTAAACCTAGAAAACTAATATTTTTAGATTTATATCGTGTTTTTTTTATTTTGTTATAGTCGAATCAAAAGAACGAGAGCAGGGGCGATAACTGGCACTGTGGAGGGAAGTAGAAAGTTTCAAAGTGTCACAGGGAAGATCAAAATATTCCTCAGAAATATTTTACCTTGGTTTCGTATACTAAAAAAAACCGAAATAGTTTTACTTTTATCTACTTTACATACACCAGATATAGAGGAATCGATGAAAGTACTGGTGAAAAGACGAAGCTCGAAGTGATCACTTTCTATAATGCTACGAAAAGTTGCGATGATGTTGTTGACGAATTATCGGCATCTTATGATGTATCCCGAAATAGCAAGAGATCGACAATGACAATATTTTATGCTCTCCTCAATTGTGCTGGTATAAATGCAAGGGTGATTTTTCTGCCAAAAAATAACAATGTCAAGTTGAAGAGAGGATTCCAAGAGATCGAAAGGATACTGAAGAACCACCTGGGAAAAGACAAAAAATGTCTGTCAGATGTGAAATTTGCCCAAGAAGAAAGGTTCGGAAAACACCGAAAAGCAATTTGTCTGGAACATTTTATGGTGTGTTGCGATAGCTGTAACTCCACAAATAATGAATGAAATTAATTCTGGTTTTTTAATATCAATATTTCCTCTTTTTCCTTCACAAGTAATTAATTTTCAATTCTGTTTTCTCCTTGAGTATTATGCTATAATAATATCGAAAATATATGTATGTATATTTTCTTCGAAAAAACCACTAAGTCTAGTTTTTTTATTGTAATATTTTAAATAAAAATATTTTCAACAAATTGCAAATGAATACTTTTTTATAAATATATTATTTTTGATTAAATGAATATTGAAATGTTCCAAAAGTACAAAAAGATTTGTTTTTGTTGTTTCGCATTTGGGGTATGTGATACTCCACCACACTGGTCCTGTGTGAAAAACATTGCACACTGCCGCCAGGTTAAAAGTTCGTGGACGGAAAGGAATTGTTCTCCCAATTTATATGTATATTTTCCGATTCGATGAGATATAATTTTGAAGGTATTATTATAATATAATTTGTGAAAATTTGGGTGACAAAATCCTTTGCGACCACGAACTTTCACGAGTCTAATATTTAAAACATATATTTCCTATTTAAACATATATAATACTGCCTCTCTATATTGTGGCTATCGAATTCTATGACCGTTAAAATTTTTCGAACCATAGGTATAACGTGCTTTCAAAAAAATTCGTGGTCAAGTAGGCTGTGGATTCTATTTTTCCTAAGAGTCTATGAGGGGAAAAATATAATCCACAGCCTACTTGACCACGATTTTTTTTGAACGCACGTTATAAGGAATTTAATTATCAGAATCGTCAGAACGCGATTAATTCGTAAATATCATAGATCGCTGTGGTGTCCAACAAAAAATTTTGTTTTAATTATTGCTCAAAAATTATAAGCTCTACGAAAATTACTATAACATAACCACAAAGCAGAAAAATAGTGACTTTAAGATGTAGTCACTTGTCATTTTCACCACTGGCGCAGCTAGGGGGGGCTTTGTGGCTGCAGCTCCCCCAAGGATTCTAACAGTTTTAATTTTTTCTGAGTTCATTGTTATGCAACTTTCGTAGTTGTTGTATCATCAAGAATTGTTCAGTTCAGCCCCCTCCCCCATAACAAAATCCTAGCTGCGCCACTGATTTTCCCCTATATTTCTATTCATGTTTATTCTTATTTGTTTATCTTATAGTTGGGGGGATGCGGAACTCAAACGTCGAAATCTGTCTTCCTTATACTTCCTTATACTTCATCTTCTATACCATATGAAAAATGATTACTAACTACAACCCCCGAAATAGAGATTGAAAACTTGACCGCCAACTCTAATTTATAGCTACAACTCATATATCCTAACTCAAGTTCCGAAATTTCGTTTCTAGCCGACAAGGTGACATTTCTTCCTTTCTTCGGAGTTCAGATAACGACAGGTACCAACTTTTTACATCTTCTTCAAGTGGACGTCGTCTTCATCTCAACAGTTTATAGGGCGGTCGACGTTTCCACTTGCTTGTAAGATATAATCTTAGACCTTCTAATCTTCATCCGGTTCAGTAGCCTGTCTACGATATTGCAAAAGTTAACATTAATATTAATATTTATATGTTTATAGATTATTTTGACAAATTGTCTAAAAACTAGATTCTGCACCCACAAGTAGTTTTTGCCTATTTAAATTTCTCAGAAAAAGATAGCATGACATATTTTTGAGCGCGCGTTTTACTCATACGAGTACTATATCGTTTTGCCCAACTGTCTGTGATTTTCGAATTTTAAGCCGAAATGGTCTCAAACCATAGGGTTTGACCATAGATTTATAATACTAACTAGATGGCGAACCTGTCAAAAATTTTGAGGCAAACGGCGGCCATTTGCAGTTTGGGGTGAGTTTGAGAGTTGTCAATTTTTCTATGAATTGAAATATAAGAATTACCAATATTCCTTTATTTATTTTATTCCAACGAATTAAAATGATAGGATTACCAATATTGTTTAATAACTAATCAAAAGAATCGAAAATATTTATAATTTTAATAGACCGAAATGTCAGACTACACAGAAAACTAATATATAGAGTTCGTTTTTCATCACTTCTTTCAAAGGAACGTCTATGTTTCAATCAAAATTCGAGCATGGACCTATTATATATCTATGAATTCGAGTACAGATGGCATAAAACATCAAAATATTTGTGGTTCACCCCAAACTGCAAATGGCGGCCATTTGCCTCACTTTTTTCTACGTGACAGTAAGGAAGTTCGACGTCCAGTTAGTATTATAGGTCCATGGGTTTGACACCCTGATGACGAATCCGTAGTCAAATTAAATTCTGTCCGTGGGACCGCCCGGTCGTTCGCCCGATAACTTTCGAAGGGATTCTCCTAGAGACTTTTCAGTTCGTTAACCAGCCAAATCATCCTGTACGATTTGACAGGTTAACGAACTCAACCGCGGCATTTGGGAACAGAACACACTCTGAAAATCTCATTATTCATAAGATATGGCCATTCAAAATTTTTGTTCCTCAGTATCTCAGACAAAACGAAACCAATTGAAATGAAATTTTGCGGCCTCATACAAGATGCTTCAATTAGCCTCATGCAGGTGGCGATAGTGTCAAGATAACCATAGAAAATCCAATTGGAATATTGAAAAGAAGAATCTTTATATTTCCATAACAAGATATCCGATTCGAGTGAAATTATTTAATGCAAAATTTCAAGAGGATATATAACACCATCCGAACCTATTTTTTTAATTATTGATTTTTTATATTTCATTTTTTAGGTGATTTCCAGAATATAATTCAGATCGTGCTGAGATAGTGCATTCATATACAGAGCATGAAGCTCAAGTTCTATACAAAATTTTGAGGTGTTAGCATTATCGCTCCACCAATGAACGAACGCTCAAAAGTATCTGCTCAGGGCTTCTTTACTTTTCTATAGGTATATCTAATAGCTAGAGGCATGTAGTAATAAAACATCGAAATCTCTCTATGGTATACAATTTACCCCAAACAATATATGAAATATGAAATTTTGACTAACTAAAACCTTCGAAATAGAGATTGAAAACTTGACCGCCAAATCCAATTTATAGAGACGAACCATCTATATTAACTCAAGTCCGAAAGGTGACATTTCTTCCTGTATTCAGATAACTACCAACTTTTTACATCTTCTTCAAGTGGACGGGCGGACGGCGTCTTCATCTCAACAGTTTAAAGCACGGTCAACGTTCACACTTGCTTGTAAAATTTTATCATAGACTAGCTGACCCGACAGACTTCGTCCTGTCAAAAAGATTTGTAATGTGGCAGTTTTTGTGTCTACGTATATTTTAAAAAAATCTCCTGAACAGAACCGTCACCCTGGTGATAGTGCGTTGTGAATAAAAAATAATAAATAAAACATATATAAGGATTTAAAAGTAAGTAATCGCTTTATTGTTAATCATGTGAATCATAATTATTATTATTATCATTGTAGTGCTTTGTGGTATACGATGTTTTTTGTGTTGATGACCTGGCGCATAGATAAACAAATCTGATGGTTTTCCAACACAGAACAGGCAACATACAATTGACCATGTGAGAAACATGGGTTTTCTAGATTAATACCACAAACACTAAGAGCCGTATTCATAGTTCGCCCTTGAGTTGAGTGACAGTTAATGTCACCTTATGTCTAGTATTCATAAGGACCATAAAACTCACACTCACCCTCAAGGGCCAACTATGAATACGGCTCTTAATGATTGCCCCTGGGACTTGTTTATAGTCATAGCAAAAGCAAGCCGCACTGGAAACTGTAGTCGTTTAAACTCAAATGGCACATCAGTTTGGCCAATAGATCTACCTTTTTAAACAGATCAATAAATGCAATCTTCAAGTACTTACTTTTATTGACATCGGTGACATTCAAATTCCTTCAATCAACACTGACAGGACATGTCAATAACAACCATCACTTTAAAACTATGGACACATGGAAATCGTGGAAGGATCTATATAAACATACATACTGACTTTATAATAAAATCCAATTGTAACAATAAATACATTAATTGTAATTGTGTAAACTCGCTTGACCAATTCCACTTACTCCGATCTTATTCCATTCATCCTTTTAATTCAATCGTTCCTAGAACAAAAACCTTTAGTAATAAACGTTATAAAAGGATTAAAAAATGATATTCATACCTTGTTTCATTTGGATCTGCCCCATTTCGTTCACAATGAACCAATATTCTCGAGCACTTCCCTCACGTTAATAGATCTGACAGTTGTCTAATTTTCCGATGTGAATGACATCGGAAAAAAAATCGATTTTGAGAAACGTCAAAAAATTTATTTATTATTTTTAGGGTTTTTCCAGCAATAATTCTAATTTTTCTCGCCGTAAAAACCATCCTTGAACCAACGAACATTTTAAAAAAAGATTTGGCCAAATTGGTCCAGGCGTTGTTGAGTTATGCGCTTACCAACACATTTGCGATTCATTTTTATATATAGATGATTATTCAAATATATTAAAATATCTCTATTAGTATAGTTCATTGAAATTGTTCAAAATTGGATGATTCAAAGAAATTCAATTACATAAGTGTCTAGGCAAAATTCCCATAGCATTACCCGTAATTAGGAGAAACCCTTCCCTGAAGATGTGTATGTTTCGAAAGCGTGTCTACAATATTGAAAAAATTATCCACATTGACCACATTAGAAGAAATAGGTATACTTATTATCGAAATAATCTAAAAACTAGATGCTGTAGCCACTTGTGGTTTTTGCCGCATTTTAATAGCTCGAAAAATGAGAACATGACATGTTTTTTCCTATATCGATGGAAATATAATCTGGGAGGATTCTGCATTTCTAAAAAACTCTTTAGGTTTTTACTCCCAGTCTCTGAAATAGAAATAATTAAAAACATTTTAATCAAGATGGAATGCTCCTGCGAAAATCTTTGCACTAATTTGTTGTAATTTGTCAGGAGCAAATTGGTAATGAAAAAATTGGTACCTAACAGTGAAACTAAAAAAGGAAATGAATGAAAGGGATAATGTAACGTTTCGGTGTCTATATCAGACATCTTCTTCAGACAAACTTTGTGTGTTTTTCGTTTGCAGTCTAATTGACATTGATATTGTCAACACATAGAGATATTGATTTATTTAATTTTGAAATTTCCTCATTTCATTTTTTTCAATAAATCAATCCAAATACGATCTATTCCAACAGAAAAATTAGCTAAATTATCTACTTCATCTAGAGATAAGAAAACGGGAACGTAGGAACAACATCAAAAATAGAGACATTACAAGATCACAAATCGCTGATCATGTACCTATGTTCGAATAGCGGAGATCATAATATGATGAACTGGAACAACACAAAGGTACTAATGACGAAACCTGATAATTATAAAAGGAAAATTAAGGAATCTACATGTATTTTGTTAGATGAAGTAGATAATTTCGCTAATTGTTTTGATGAAATAGATCGTATTTGGATTCATTTATTCATATTATATATTTATTCCTTTTTCAGTTTTACTGTTAGGCAATCATTTTTTCAATGCCAGTTTGCTCCTGACAAATTAGTTCAAAGATTTCCGCAGGAGCATTTCACCTCAATTAAAATTTTTTCAATTATTTCTGTTTCAAAGACTGGGAGTGAAAATCTAAAAAGTTTTTTAGAAATGTTTTTCCTGTGTTTTTGTATATTTAATAGTTGAATGGATGTAGTACTAAAATTTTCGAAATCTCCCCATCGTGTACCTACAATTGAAAAATGTTGACTAACTACAACTTGATCGCCAACTCTAATTTATAGCGACAACCCATATATCCTAACACAAGTTCCAAATTTTTGGCTGCTAGCCGACAAGGTGACATTTCTTCCTATCTTCAGAGTTCAGATAACGACAGGTACCAACTTTTTACATCTTCTTCAAGTGGACGTCGTCTTCATCTCAACAGTTTATAGGACGGTCCACGTTCACACTTGCTTGTAAGATGTAATCTCAGAGTGGCTAATCTTCATCCGTTTCAGTAGCCTGTCTACAATATAGTTTTGCCCAATGTCTGTAATTTTCCAATTTTGAGCCAAAATGGTCTCAATCGATAGGGTCCTTTCGAAGGAATTCCCCTAGAGACTTGAGATTTTCAGAGTGAGTTCAATTCCCAAATGCCGAGGTTGAGTTCGTTAACCAGCCAAATCGTACAGGGTGTTCCATAAGATATGGTCATTCAAAATTTTTGTTCCTCGGTATCTCAGGCAAAACGAAACCAATAGAAATGAAATTTTGCGACCTCATACAAGATGTTGTGATAAGCCTCATGCAAAATTTTGTGGCCATAGTGTCAACAGAACCATAGAAAATTCAATTGGAATATTGGTAAGAAGAACCTTCATCTTTCCATAACAATATAACCGATTCGAGTGAAATTATTTTGTGAATGAAGATTGATGTACCAATGTTCATGCAAAATTTCAAGAGGATAGCACCATCTGGAACCATAGAATTTATTTATCCATTTTTTTTTCAATTATTGATATTTTACATTTCTTTTTTGGGTATTTTCTGGAATATAATTCCGATCATGCTGAGATTTCGCTTTCATATACATAGCATGAATCCCAAGTCCTATACTAAATTTTGAGGTGTTAGCATTATTGCTCACCACCATTTTTATACTTTTCTATAGGTATATCTAATAGTTGGAGGCATGTAGTAATAAAACATCGAAATCTCTCTATGGTGTACAATTGACCCCAAATAATATGAAAAATATTGATTAACTACTACCTTCGAAATAGAGGTTGAAAACTTGACCGCCAAATCTAATTTATAACGACGAACCATTTATCCTAACTCAAGTTCCGAAAGGTGACATTTCTTCCTATCTTCATAAACTACAAGTACCAACTTTTTACATCTTCTTCAAGAGGACGTCGTCTTCATCTCAACAGTTTAAAGGACGGTCGACTTGCTTGTAAAGATGATTATATAAATATATGATGATTTAAAGAAATTCAATTCCATAATGGCTGAAGCAAAATTCCCATAGCATAACACGAAATGAGAAGAAAACATTCCCTGAAAATGTGTATTTCGAAAGGGTGTCTACAGTTATTGCAAAAATTATCCACATTAGTAGAAATAGGTATACATATGTCCAAAATAATCTAAAAACTAGATGCTGTGGCCACTTTTGATTTTTGCCCCACTTTTATACCTCGAAAAATAAGAACATCAATCAAAAATGGAGACATTACAAGATCACAAATCGCTGATCATGTACCTATGTTCAAATAGCGGAGATCATATGATGAACTGGAACAACACAGAGATGACGGAACCTGATATTATAAAAGATGAAGTAGATAATTTGACTAATTGTTGTGTTGGAAAAGATCGTATTGGATTGATTTATTGAAGAAAGAAATGACATCAGAAAATTTCAAAATTAAATAAAATAAATCAACATCTCTATATGTTAAAACTTTCAATATCAATTAGACTGCAAACGAAAAAAAACACACAATTCCGAAGATTTTACAAGTTTGTCTGAAGAAGGTGTCTGATATAGACACCGAAACGTTACCTTATCCTTTTCATTTATTTACTTTTTTAGTTTGAATGTTAGGCAACAATTTTTTCAATACCAATTGCTCCTGACAAATTAGTGCAAAGATTTCGTAGGAGCAATTCATCTCAATTGAAATTTTTTAATTATTTCTGTTTCAGAGACTGGGAGTGAAAACCTAAAAATATTTTTAGAAATGTTTTTCCTTTGTTTTTGTATACTCAATATGTAGTTGAAGGGATGTAGTACTAAAATATCGAAATCTCCCCAACATGTATCTACAATTGAAACATGTTGACTAACTACAACCCTCGAAACAGAGAAACAAAACTTGACCGCCAACTCTAATTTATAGCGACAACCCATATATCCTAACACAAGTTCCAAATTTTTGGCTTCTAGCCGACAAGGTGACATTTCTTCCTATCTTCAGAGTTCAGATAACGACAGGTACCAACTTTTTACATCTTCTTCAAGTGGACGTCGTCTTCATCTCAACAGTTTATAGGACGGCCAACGTTCACACTTGCTTGTAAGATGTAATCTTAGAGTGGCTAATCTTCATCCGGATCAGTAGCCACGGGTTGTTCTGAGACACGGAGTCCCCGACTGGCGCCTGAGCAATATGAATGGACTCCTAGATTAATAAGATTACAGGTGAGTTACAACTGCAGTCGACAATTCAAGATAGGTAGGCAGAAGTTTATTGGTTTCTTGTCAATAATGTTTGACACGGGAGACGTTTCTCGCTGAGAACGACATGTGGAGTTTTTAAGATGGCATCGGAAGAAATAAAACAGATTCTAGTTGATTCGAATGATAAGGTTTCATATTTGGATACATAAGGAGTTAATCTGGTTAAATATGGTTGTGTTTTTAGTAGCTTTTGCGAGTTCTCTTGTGTATGTCATAGTTGAGATATTTCGTTATGGGTAAAGAGTAAGTTAAAATTCTCATATATATTAAAATATGTACACTGCTCGAAAAAAATTAACGCACATTCTGAAAATCTCAATTTTAATGAAGTTAACTCTACATTGACTTTATAACTTTTTTTTATGTTCTGTCGGGAAGGTTTTGAACAAAACAAGACACATTAAATGGAAGAAAAATTCAGGATTTCACCGAATCCTATGTGAAAGAATAGAAATAAACAATTTTCAAAATACTGTAACGCTGATAAGTGATTTAATACTTGGTATTTCCTTCCCTTGCGTTAATTACAGCTCGGCAACGACGGTTCATACTCAAAATGAGTGACCTTAAAATGTTCTGATATAATCCTTCCCAGATTTCTCCGAGTTGGATTCCTAAGTAATTAAGGCTGGATGATTTCCTGAATTTCTCAACCTTCTATTGATGTTGTACCAAACCTATTCAATTGAATTGAGATCTGGACTTCTTGCTGGCCATTCCATTCGAGAGATTCAACCTCTTCAAGATACTCCTGAACGATACGCGCACGATGGAGTCTGGCATTATCGTCCATAAAAATGAAATTTTCACCAATGTATGGGGCAAATGCACAACATGCTCTTCAAGAATGTTCAGCATTCATATCTTCATTATCAACGACCACTAGGTCTGTGCGAGCAGTCAAAGATATTCCACCCATACCATAATCGATCCTCCCCCGAAACAAGTAGTATTCAGGAAATTGCACTGAGCATATCTTTCATGTGGACGTCTGTATACAAGGAAACGTCGATCCCAATGTTAGAGGCAGAATCTAGACTCATCTGTGAAAGAAATCTTTCCTAATCAGCCTCTTCCCATGGATATGCTCTCTCGCAAAATCCAAGCGCGCCCTTCGATGGGCTGGGTAAGAGCTGGGCCTCTTGCCGCGACACGAGGCCTTAAATCATATTCTCGGAGGCGATTTCTTATTGTCTGAGTGCTAATTTTCACCCCATGAGTTTGCTCAAGCTGATTTTGAAGGAGGCGAGCGCTTGCAAACGTTGTCTCAACTCAAGGAAGAACTCTCAAGTAACGTTCTTGAATGGCAGTTGTTACCCGTGGTCTACCCTGTTCTGGTCTTCGGACATTCATACCTGTCTCCCTGAATTCTGAATTGCTGCAACATTCTGGACACACTTGTATGGGAAACTCCAAACTTTCTGAAATTCTTGTATATGTCCACCCTTTTTCTCGCAAAACTATCGTTTGGGCACATTCCTTTGGGTCAAATTGCGTGTTTCGCGTTGCATAGCGATCAAGTATAGAAAATCAAACGAAAGAACAACTAATGATCACTAGAATTGATCGAGAACAACTGATTCCAGAATGGAGCCAATAGATTCAAAATCTGATAATCTCCTCTTTTTTATTCCTGCTGGCAAAAAACATCTGTATTGAAGAAAACGTTGAGGAATACAAGTGGATAACATAATATGCATGCATAATTCTGATAAAAATGATTATCATTGAGAACACCTTCAGTTGTAGAATAAATTTGAGGTTTCCATAATGTGCGTTATTTTTTTGCGCAGTGTAAATTGCAGGAGATATTAGATTTATTTATGCTGATGTTCCCAGTGACAACCATATATGTATACCATACATCGAATGAAGCAATTATTAATTTTTTCGCAAAAACCTGGTTGAGTTCGGAAAGTTTCACAGGAGAGTTCAATCCAATGTTGTAACTCTTCGATGGTCGATATTCGATATCAGATGTAAGTTTTTTAGGGAACCGATAAAAAAACTATTTTAATTGCATGTTCAGTAAACAAAAAATACGAAAGATGAAGATATGATAAAGAATATCGTACTTCGTTGCGTTAGAACTAGAAGTTGATTCAAAAACCGAAAATTGATCAAATGCGAAAACGGCTCATATGCAAACCCATGTTTTCATGAAGATTTTGTCTTGTTTCGAGGTTTTTAATCAGCTTCCAAATTGAATTGAATCTCTTTTCTAAATAATATACAGAATGTGCCAAAATGTTCCATGCAGCCAATATCTCGGCTCTCAGAGAAGGTACAAAGTTCAATCAATTACCACCCCGAAAAAACTGCGCCCTGATATTTGTTTGGAATTGCACCCATATATATTTTCCTCCCAACGATTAGCTAGTTAAAAAAAATTTAATTTTTTGTTATTATTTTACGTAAATTGCCCAAAAGACATTGAAATATAACAATTTCCATTAAGGATCAATAACACCCCATTAAATTTCATTTGACATCATACACTTCTGGAATAACCCACGATGTCTCTTCAGATCTCTAATTTGTGTCTATTTATGTAGTAATAAAAATCCTATGATATATGTGATGGCGTTTTACGACTTCCCAAGATGATTTTTATGGATTAATAAATTTGTGGGAGCTTTGTAGAACCAGTGTAAATTAAATTATTTTGATGTTTTAATTAGTTATTTCTGAATTTATTTTTGTTGTTTGGGAAATATTAATATACATGGAAAGTTACGCAGTTTTCTAGGAAATAACTATAATTATTCTTCAAAAGGTTTCCGCTTTCAATCTCAATAAACTGTCTCCAGAAAATTGATAACTTGAAGTACCGTAAAACGGGGCAACTTGGTCACTCTTTTCAGACTTTTTTCAAAATATCTTCATTATATTTTGACGCATGTGGACCAAATTTTTCCCCAAACCGACTTCAACTTAATGAAAGAGCTGAAGTTCGTAAAAAGTATGTTTTTGTTTAATATACAAGAAAAAAAATATATATGTGGGGTGTCCAAGTTACCCCGGGTTGGGGGCAACTTGGTCACTTTTGCTAATTTCAATGAAATGAACGTTTTTAATGGTTCGCATGACCAAGTTACCATGAATTCGTTTGGAATTGATAAAACGAACCCGCACTACTTATTTCAGTTCGAAAATTTCATAAATAACACAAAAATAACGACAAAAATTTCTCAAAAATATTTTATTTATAAAAATATCAATCTTAGGGTGTTCTCTGATAGTTTCTCACCATTTTAAGTTTACTAGTTACCTGGAATAAAAGATGGGCACTGAAAATACAACTAAAAAGAACAGGAGGAAAGTATTAACCGAAACAAAAATTAAATCATAGGTGACAAGTATATTCCGTAATCAACCGATGCAACAGCCGGTCGATAATATTTTGACAGCGGTCATCTCTGGTTGTTTTGGTTGAAAATTTATTTACGGAACCTATTTCGATTGCTGTCTGAATATTTAGGTTAGGTTCAATTTCAAAAAGATTTTAGTCCACAGGAACTGGAAGATGAAAATGATAATCAACAGAAGAAGGAGAAGAAGGAATCATTTGGGTATACAAACAGAAATGTTTTTCATTCAACCAATATTGTTCTCACTTCCCACTAAAACAATTGAAAAGTAAAATACATTTTATCCTCTCGTTGACCATGAAGTAGTAAATATGGTCAGTTTAGTTATTTTGATATTTGCAATTAAAAAATAGGGTACCTACGAATATTTTTTTTGTAATGAGAAAAAATGCACTGATAAAATATATATTTTAATACAACATATTTACAAGGAAGAAAATACATCGAAAAAAATGCTAAAAATCTGAAGTTAACGAACAAAAAATCAGAAAAAAATCGACACGACATACAATGAAAAAATATTGAGTCTAATTCAACAACACAAATCACAGCACAGAACATAAAATATCACAGCTAGCACAACGATTAACTTTGAAATAACCCATGATATTCATCAAATAACCTAAATCCCAAAAGACAAAAACAATAACAAACCAAAGAAACCGAAGAAATCCTTGGTTGTTCTGGTTACTGCTTTTTCTGTAACCGGGTTCCGTAAATAACTGTTCGCTGAAACCAACCGAGAATTTCATATTTACGGAACAGAAAATTACTTACCAAACCAACCAAGTTGATTTACGGAATATATGCCAAGTAACCCCGGGGTGGCAAGTTACCCCATATTACCGGTACCCTCTCCAAAGATTTCAATATTTTGAATAATGGTTTAAAGGTTCAAGCCCTATTCCAATAGATGAAAACTTCAACAACGAAATTATTAGGTATCTACGACGACGTATCAGTGCCACTGTGATGACATAAAAATCTATCAATCGACAAATTGAATAAAATTGGATATAAAAGCATGATGAAGAACTATGAGTTTTAGAAAAAGAAGATCGTACATTCTCGTAGGCAAAGACAGACAGAGAGAGAGAGAGAAGATTACGTTTAATCAAGTATGACCATTGCTGAATTGCTAAATGAAATCTGTCAATTGACAGATTTAATCTGTCATTTGACATATTTAATATATCAATTGGCAGATTTCAATCTGTCAATTGACACTTTCTGATCTGTCAACTGACATATTTAATCTGGCAATTCAGCAATGCTCATATTTTATTAACCGTAATCTCTCTCTGTCTTTGCCTATACGAGAATGTACGATCCTCTTTTTGTGGAACTCATAGTTTTTTTTTTCATCATGCTTTCATATTTAATTTTATTATATTATTGGAAGAATATGATAGGTTCATTAGTGTTTCCAGGAAGTCCACCCAAACGGGCACTTTTCTTTACTATTGATTTTTTTTAAACTCTGCATGAAAGCTTGGTCACCAGGAGTTACTTCTTAGCTGTGGACATTTCAAAGAATTGCACGGGAAAAATTGGATCAGAATCACAATTTTAGTTGATATGCAAAATTCCAGATCGAAATTCGTTGATTAATGTAAATTTCTTGATCTGGGACATTCGTTGATATATTATTTCTGCTATTTCCATCATATTCACCTTCTTTGTTCATCGTTTCGGCTAGCTTTCGCCAGCCGTCGGCGTTGGCTTGGTTAGGAAAACACTCAATACTTCTAACGCTGAACACAAGAAGTAAATATATTGGAAATAACCTCAAGTAATAATCAATCGAAACACGGTATTAAAAAATCACATTTTTTCACGATACTCAAAACGTTCCTTGGTAATTTCAAAGAAATGATAATATTCTCGTAGATACAGTATATACCTACAGTTTTACTACGCTTTCATCATAGTAGCAAAATCCGAATTCTTTAAGGTCGTGGAGTGTCGTTCTATTTTTTTGTAATTACAATCTAGGTTTTCTGTAGTCCTCCAAAGTATTTCACTACACTTCTATTGACGCTCTGAAGGGTCACTGCCTTCATAGGCACCGTACTGCTTACCTTTATATTTGGAACAGTTTTTCGTCAGTTGATAGTACTTTGTACTCCTTATAGTTTCTGTAGTATTCTATGATTTCAATCGAAGTGTTCCTGTAATCCTTCAAATTTTTCCCATTTTACTTCTATCTGTCGCGTCTTACCATCTGACGCGTCACTGTCGCCATAAGCGCTGTACTCCTTCATATATAAAACAGTTCTTCGGCAGTTGATTGTAGTCCTGTATTATTCTGTGATTACAGGCATGGTGTTTCTGTAGTCCTCCAAAGTCTCCCTATATGCCGTACACTCACCTTCAAAAATTAAAACAGTTTTACGTCAGTTGATTGTGTTTTGTACGCCTTTCTTCAGCAAGCTACACACCAGCTCCTCGACGAATAGTTATGAATGAAAACCAATTTATTCCGGCGCATTCATAGGATACAGGGTGTCCGGCGAATAACTGTACATACTCTTACCAGAGATAGAGTGGCACTAGCTGACTAGTGATTGACTATAAAAATTAATTTCTGGATTTCCCTAGAAAACTACAGGGTGTTTTTCCAACTTCATGGAAATACTTAGACCATCATAAAATCCAAACTTATTGACGGATATATTGAAACTTGGGAGGTTATTGGCACATGCTAAGGTCGAGTCAGAAATACATCAAATATTTCATTATTCCAGGGCCGGACTCATTAATCTTCATTCAAAGTGTTCAGGGTAAAAAAAAACACTTTGTATTTCGAATTAGGAATAATTGATTCACTTTTTAGAAAAAGCTAAATTATGCTTCAATTTGTGTATCGCTTAAAGTTGTCACATCAACAATTATTTTTTTATGAATTTTTGAATTTGGAAAAAGTTCGAAAAATTGAATTTATTTATCTGAACAGGACTTAGTCACCTTGTGGAGGTCGAAAATAAATAATAAATTTTCTTTTAAAAGTCACTGAAGGTGGGGAAGACTATAATAATTTGTTGATATACTGAGTGGCCACCCTAGACGCGGATCTCATTGCGATGAAGTAAATGAAGGTATATTGCGAAAAAAAAAATTATCGACACGTATAGGGTGTACATAAACATATTTCAAAAATATTCGTATGTATACCGTGTCACTTTGACCTATATCTTTGTTGTCGAACACCCGGTATACATACGAATAATTTTGAAATATGCTTATGTATACCCTATACATGTCGCCAATAATTTTTTTCGCAATATACCGTTATTCACTTCATCGCAATAGATCCGCGTCTAGGGTGGCCACCCAGTATATCAACAAATTATTATAGTCTTTCTCAATTTCAGTGACTTTTAAAGAAAATTTATTATTTATTTTCGACCTCCACAAGGTGATTAAGTCCTGTTCAGGTAAATAAATTAAATTTTTCGAACTTTTTCCAAATTCAAAAATTCATAAAAAAATAATTCTTGATGTGACAACTTTAAGCGATACCACAAATGAATGCATAATTTAGCTTCTTTCTAAAAGTGAATCAATTATTCGTAATTCGAAATACAAAGTGTTTTTTTTTACCCTGAACATTTTTAAATGAAGATTAATGAGTCCGGCCCTGGAATAATGAAATAATTGATGTTTTTCTGATTCGACCTTAGCATGTGCCAATAACCCCCAAGTTCAATAATATCCGTCAATAAGTTTGGATTATATGATGGTCTAAGTATTTCCATGAAGTTGGAAAAACACCCTGTAGTTTCTAGGGAAACCCAGAAATTAATTTTTATAGTCAATCAGTAGTCAGCAAGTGCAACTCTATCTCTGGTAAGAGTATGTACAGTTATTCCCCGGACACCCTGTGTACTTCATCTGAATAGTTAGGAAGCCAGTCTCAACATCAAAGTTTCCATAAGCGATAAGTACTCCTAGCTTCATAATGGCGTCACTGTCGCCATAAGCGCTGTACTCCTCCATAAATAAAACAGTTCTTCGTCAGTTGATTGTACTCCTTGTCCCTTCTGTATTATTCTGTGATTATAGGCAAGCTGTTTCCGTAGTCCTCCGAAGTCCCCTCGTACACTCACCTTCAAAATAAAAATTTTATGTCAGTTGTTTGTATTTTTGTACTCCCGTCTTCAGCAAGCAACAGACTGACTTCTCGACGAATAGTTATTAATGAAAACCAATTTATCCCGGCCCACTCATAGTATATTCTTCATCTGAAAGTTAGGAAGCCGCAGTCTCATTAACATCAAAGTCTCCATAAGCGAAAACAGTTTTGTCAGTTCATTATACTCCTTGTCGCTTCAATAGTAATATTCTGTGATTACAATTGTGGTGTTTTTGTTTCCCTCCAAAGTATCTCATTTACTTCTTTCAACGCTCTTTCGCGTCAAACCAGCCGACGTGACAGTCGCGCTACTGTCTCCCAAGCGCCAAACGCTCACCTTCATAATCAAAACAGTTTTTCATTAAATGATTGTACCCCTTTCTTCGGCAAGCAACACACCAGGTTCTCGATGAATAGTTATGAATGAAAACCAATTCATCCCGGCGCATTCATAGGATATACTTCATCTGAATAGTTAGGAAGCCAGTCTCATTAACATCAAAGTCTCCATAAGCGACGTACACATCTAGCCATAAAGAACACAGTTTTTTGTCAGTTCATTGTAGTCCTTGTCGCTTCAATAGTATTATTCTGTGATTACAATTGTGGTGTTTTTGTTTATCTCCAAAGTATCTCATTTATTTCTTTCAACGCTCTGTCGCGTCAAACCAGCCGACGCGACAGTCGCGACTCTGTCTCCCAAGCGCCAAACGCTCACCTTCATAATCAAAACAGTTTCACAAATGATTGTACCCCTTTCTTCAGCAAGCAACACACCAGCTTCTCGACGAATAGTTATGAATGAAAACCAATTTATCCCGCCGCTTTCATAGGATATACTTCATCTGAATAATTAGGAAGCCAGTCTCAGGAACATCGCCATCCGGGATAGGTGGGTGTCACGTGACAGGATTTATTGGCCGATCCTCCTACTTCCACAGCAATATATCACGACGGCCCGACTAGATTTCTCTTTAGTTATTTGGCACCCGAGGAATGTTAACGATTATGCTGCGCCGGGACGACATGGAAGTGTGAAAGGGGCTTAAGACGGGTGTTTGTTGTTTTACGGATTTATTTGGACGACTTTTGGGGTGGAGGAATGATCTGTGTCCGGAAAAGTTAGTCTGGAAATGGGTTTGATTCAGATGTCACTTTTTTCAGTATCTACTTGGCTCCGTTCACAAACTTACTCCAGGCATGCTCTGCTTACTCTAAAGCGTTCAGAATCTCACTTTAGCCTGTCAGAGTATGTACTCTCGATCGTTCAGAAACTTTTGCGGAGTAAGCTCCATGTACCCTGCGCTTTGGCAGAGTATTGGTACTCTGACAGTTATTTGAATTCAAATTTAAAGCATTTTTTGTCATTCATTCGAAAAAAATATTTCCGGTTTAAGTTTAAAACTCTATTCGTCGTTTGTTGGCCGTAATGAGTTAATATCTCTATTTTCTTACGATAAACTGAAAATTCAGAAGTTTTTTGGATTGGCAGTAAAACCGGTAAATACTCAAAAATAAATGAAGGTATACATAATATTCATTACTTTTGTAGGTACCACCGGCTACCAATTTGGCATCCTTGAATGGGAGTTTATATTAATTGTCTACATTAAACCAACAGCTAGTAAAAAGGTGAAAGTAACCGATAATAGAAAGTTCATCTTAATCTAACTTAACCTAACATATGTATCGCGAATGACATTTGTCAGAGTAGAGTTTCCGAACGAAGACCAAACTGCATTTACTCCGTCATACTCCGCCATATTCCTGCTATACTCTCAGAGTAAGTTTGTTAACGCACCCCTTATATTCAGCTAAATCAGATAGATTGAAGGATATTAAATTGATTTCAATGAAAAAGAAATCCTTCGATATTGATATTTCAGTTAATTCTTTGGTCTATGGTGCCCCTTATTGCTGTATTTGGTACTAGCCACATATAATTCTTGTTGTCAATTTTTTTCAGAACCCTTATTTAGCTGACAGATGAAAGGAAATTGAATTGATTTCAATGAAAAAGAGGCCCTTCAATATTGATATTTCAGCTATTTCTTTGTTCTAGGTGCCTCCTTACTGCTGTCTAGGCCCTATGGAACTAGCTTAATAGTTCACCATCCGCTTACAGAATTCATGGCCATGTCATGTGTCCAGAAACCTTTTTTCCAGATTGTACTGAGTGCATCATTCATCCAATCCAAGTATCTGATTCTGGGCGCAAATACACCCGCTCCACTTTCAGAGTTGGTTTTGGAACCATCGGTGTACCATTTCTTTTTGGTTATTTTGAGGGCTCAGAGATTTCAAATCTGTAGCGTGATCTTTTTTTTTATTCTGGCCTCATTCTCTACCCCTCAGTAATGCATTGCATATCTTGCAATACAGCCTGACATATTTGTATTGATCCAAATTGATAAAAATTTAATTTTTTTCAACTTTTCTATTCGAATCTCGATTTCATTCTGAAAATTTTAACTTTCTCAACGGAAAAAAAAGACTTCATAAATGAATGAAAATGAAACCATTAGCTTTCAGGAGAGTCAAATTTGAATAATTGTTAGCCCTATATAAAGCGTCAGCCTTGTGAAAGGTTATTCCATGGGCGTATTTAAGGGGGGGAGGTTGTACTGGGGGTAATTACAGAAGAAAATTCATTATGTCATTCCGTCACAACGTTGATGTTTTAGATTTTATATCTGTGTATTTAAGCACACTTCTAGAGAATTCAACTCGCCTTTCCGAATCTGCAACCTACTCAGAAAGTTTCGAAGTAGTTTCTTTCGAAAGTGAACGAGTTCTTGGTTTCCAGAAAGAACGACTCTAAAAAGGTTTGGTTACGGGTTTTCCAATAAGAGGTGTTATTTTGATATTCAAAGAAAAATGCCATTTTTCATTATAAATGATCGGATGTTGATTTCATTATAAAGATGAAGCTATGCCGTTAATAGTGGAAAAAACATCAGGCAATGACCACCACGTTTACAAGACCATATCCTTTTAATGAATTTTTCCATAACCAAATCGCAAAGTGGCTGCCCTATGTCCTCGATAGCCTCACGAATTCCATCTTTGAGGTCTTGAATCGACGCTGGGCTATTGGCGTAGATCTTCTCTTTCACGTGGCCCCAGAGGAAGAAGTCGCAAGGTGTTAAATCACAAGATCTCGGTGGCCAATTGTGATCACCTCTTCGAGAGATAGCACAGTCCGGAAACTTTTCCAGCAAAAGATCAATTGTTTTGTTGCTTGTGTGGCACGTAGCACCGTCTTGATGAAAATAAACGTTGTCCAGATCAATACTATCCAATTTCGGCCATAATTGCCAAATTCCAAAGAGCGACGAGGAATGGACAAACTTGGGTTTTCTTCAACATTTCGGCTACAGTAGCAATATTCTTCGCAGTTCTTGAGCGACGTGCACGGGTTTTATTCTTCACTAACTTGTCTCAACAGCTCGAACTTTTTTCCAATTTCTTTATTGTGGTCCGACAGGTGCTTCACGACAACCTAAAAATGTTCGAGTTTTACGAACCGTCTCTACCAAATTTTCACCATTTTTATAGTGAATTTTAATAATTCAATGCGTTCTTGAAGCGTGTATCGTTCCATTTTTAATAATGGCGTAGTTTCTGCTTGTCAAATGTCAAAAAATGACAGTTTCAAACGTGACATCTACCGAAATAGCGGGCTATTTGAATAACACCTCTTGTTGGAAAACCCTTTATTTTAATAGGAAGATTGTTATAATCGTTTTATCATTATGAACAAATGCGCAAAAGCTTCTTTCTGACGATATGCAACATTGTAGGTTCAGGGCTCGGTGATCTGTAGGAACAGAGTTTTCACGTGTATTTGATTCATCACAATATGCTATCACTCTTGATATCATTCGATGTCAGATTTCTCTTTTCTGCGGAACACCTCGTACCTTAGCTTCCGCCAACCTCACTGACATGTTGAAAATTATTGGGGTCCATGTCGTGATGTCACCGTCGAGACCTCGTTCTTTTCCCTAATTGGACCTTCTGTAGATCGGTATCGTCAGAAAAAATAGAAACGGAAGAGGCAATAAGCTCGGTCCATTCTTGAAATTGTACCACATCACGTAACCCAAGATGTCGTGTGAGATTTCTGAGGAAGCAATTTTATAGTCTGCTACTTCATGAATGAAACCGAGAAATTGGTGTAGGTACCATATGTTGGTGACCGGGTAACGGTTCCCGCAGATTAAAATAGCTGAAAAAAACAAGGGCTACAAAATTCAAGAGAAATTTTTTCGAAAATAAACAAAACTCATAAATGCTGATTCATTCGAGAATAATCATCGTAATCAACTTTCATTTGAATATCTAGGTACTGTGTCTCCAATAACCGATAAGCAACTGATAGCTGTTGAAATAATTTTTGTACGACCGTGCGTTTTTACCTCCTTTCCCGCACTCATTTTAGTTTGAAAAGTGTCAATAACTTGCACTAGTGCGGGAAAGTATTACCTACTTAGGCCTACCAATCACAGAACGTTACACAGGTCACAGTTTTAGATGATCCTCAGCAACGTTTCGAGCAGATTCAGGCGAAGGGATAACCAACATGAAACGTCTGAAGGCTGTAAAGTCAACTGCTGTAACTGAGGGTTATCTGGAGGACTCCGTAGAACAGAGTGAAAACCATCTCGAATAAAAATTTTTCATGTACTGACAACTTGCAACCGATGCCGTCTCCGTCATCTCCTTCCACTTTGCAATCTACGAGTGTTAAGCCGGTCCCAGACAATGCGTGCATTCGGCCAATGTGCCTTCGTAGTTCGCCTTCGGGTACCCTCCCAGACACTGCGCCAATCGCGATATTTTGACATTCGTCATTCTGTTGACAAACGTTCGCCAAACGGCCTCAGTAGCGGAAGGCCAAACGAATAATACCTAAACACCGTGTAATCACGTCGCACGACTCTGACTGAAGACAGAATAGGCCGTATAGTACGCGTAGATAAACACATTGTCTGGGAGCTAACACGAATGTGCGCGAATGTACTTCGCTTCTTTGGTTCGTGCAGCCCGTACCGACCAAGGCTTCGGATAGAAGGCCAATGCCGATGATACACGAAGTTGAGCTCCCACACACTACGCGAAGCACCGCCAATGCCGATATTCGTCGAATGCACGCATTGTCTGGGACCGGCTTTACAGCCAGTTATCACCAACTAACTGTTCTGGACCGGCTATTCTGACGTATTTGCAGAATGCAACAAATTGTGCTTTCAACATAATATTAATAATAATAGTGGCTTACATGGATGTTATAAATAAATATTTTCAATGTGCTTTTTGAATCTTTATGCGGTCGTAGAAAAATAATGTTCCTAGTTCATGCGTAAAATGTCTTTCCCGCCTTGACTGCTTGGTCGAATTCCGCTTCGCGTCGTTCGGTTCAACGGCAGTCGCGTGAGGGAAAGTATCACTTTCCGCAATTGTTAGGAAAATAACATATTTAATTGAAATACTTTCACGTTTTCAATATGGAATATCTCAAATTTCATCATGAGCATATCTTTTTACTTTTCAGACAATAGGTTGACCAAATGGAATTAATAACATCAAATTTGCTTCCAACCAACCATCAGAATTTCCACACCCAGATGTTCAGAATTTCCACATTTGAGTTATATTTTCCGTATGCAAAATCTCTTGACAAAATATGACTTTATTTCTCTATTTTGTTTTATTCCTCCTTTGATATATTGTTTGGGCTATTTCCATCGAACATATTATTTACAGCGACAGCAGTCGCCAGCCGTCACACAGACTCTGAACTCCCAAAAAAGCAACTTCCGTGATATTTGAAAAAAGTTTGTCATTTGATAATTTTTTCAGTCGTCAAAAATGTATTGGATCTTAATCAGGCTGGATTTCGTCATTCCAGACCAGCTGATTTTGATTATCAACAGACGGTTGGGTTGAGTGATAGGATTTTTGGTTACTCACCTTAAAGCTACTTCCTTCAATTTTATACTGCTCAGTCTTTCTTCATTTGATATTAGGGAAGCTTCACCCCATAAAATCCTGAGACTTCATTCAGAGCATGTTGGACAAGCTTTGACTTATCCGTATCTCCAAGTTAGGCTATTTTTATGTTCTTTGATTCGAATAACTTTTAATTTTTCAAATACCGCACTTACAAAGTACCTCATTAGTCCAGTCAATTTGTGCTCAAAAGAACCCCTAGAGGAAAGTTCTGGGGTAGTTTTGATTTTTTCGATTTTTTATGTTTTTTGGGGTGCTGAATCCGATTCTGAGGTTTGCTAACAAAATTTCGTGAGGGAACATTGAAAAAAATAAAAAAAAGAGAAAAAGTCTCATTCTTTGGCAGTTTTTCTGCTTATAACTCGGAAACTATCAACTTTTCGTGAAAAATTTCCATACAAAATGGAAGTACGTGAAATTTCCTACAAATTGTATCACCACAGCTTGTTCTGCGACAACCCGTTCTGGCTCAAATTATAGTTGAAAATGAGGTATTTTCTATGACTCATAATAAAATAAATTAAATTCCGTGGTTCCGATAATGCGAACGTCTTGAAATTTTGCATGAACATTCAGTATATCAGTCTCGATTCACAAAAAAAATTTAACTCGAATCGGATATCTTGTTATGGAAAATAAAGATTCTTCTTTTCAATATTCCAATTCAATTTTCTATGGTTCTCTTCACACTATCGTCACACAATTTTGCATAAGGCTTATTATGAGCATGTTGCATTTGCCGCACCATTTCATTTCGATTGGTTTAGTTTTATCTGGGATATTGAGGAACAGAAATTTTGAATGGCCATGTTTTATGAAACATAGAATATGGCCATTCAAAGTTTTGTTCCCCAATATCTCAGACAAAACGAAACCATCGAAATGAAATCGGATCATTGAGCGGCCATATGCAAGATGCTCATAAGAAGCTTCATGCAAAATTTGGTGGCCATAGTGTGAACAGAACCATAGAAAATTGAATTGGAATATGGAAGAGAAGAATATTTATATTTCCATAACAAGATATCCGATTCGAGTTGAATTTTTTTTGTGAATCGAGACTGATATACTGAATGTTCATGCAGTATTTCAAGACGTTCGCATTATCGGAACCACGGAATTTAATTTATTTTCATTTATTGAGTCATAGAAAATACCTCATTTTCAACTATAATTTGAGCCAGAACGGGTTGTCGCAGAACAAGCTGTGGTGATACAATTTGTAGGAAATTTCATGTACTTTCATTTTGTATGGAAATATTTTTCACGAAAAGTTGATAGTTTCCGAGTATAAGCAGAAAACTGCCAAAGAATGAGACTTTTCTCTTTTTTTTGTATTTTTTTCAATGTTCCCTCACGAAATTTTGTTAGCAAACCTCAGATTCGGATTCAGCACCCAAAAAACATAAAAACCGAAAAAATCAAACTACCCCAAAACTTTTCCTTAAAAACCCTATTTGACTGTACTACATACCTATATGCAGTTTTTTCAATCAGTTGTTGTAGCTGAATAAAAATAAATCAGTTGACTGACGATATCACTCATTCTTATTCGGGTTAATTTATTATATATGGTTGATCTTTCAGGATTTATTCATGGAACATTATCGAGACAGCCGTATCGTTTGTTATAAATTTACAGTTATGGTTGTGATTGATTCTACTGAATACTCTGAGGCTTCGTTGAAGCCCCTCAGAAGCTTTTAAGCTTTTGCGAAGCGAAGAGTCTGTTGTGTTCTCTGTATGCTTTATAACTGTGTTGATACTCAAGACATTGTGTTAGGAATTGTTGACCCAGTAGGTAGCTGCTACCAGCCAAAAAATTTCTTTACAAACCCGTCATCGAAATCCTTCGTTACTAGTCGAAGCACTAATCCACTGAGCCAACGGCACTTTGAATAAGTTGAAAATACATTCATCTTATTCATTTTCCACATTTGAATTATCATTTTCTCATTATGCATAATCTCCTGTCTACATGTAAGTTCTTTTCTCGATTTTGTTTCATTTTTCCAGTCATTACACCACATCAAGTACACTAAATTCACACCATAATCCATCATAATTCACCAGGTAGCCCTGCCTTGACAGGTCCATTATGGTCAACGTGGAGGAGAGCGACAACGCTTACGCAAACTGGCGACCCTTGACCCCCATGGTGCATATCAGATCTGAAGGACACGTAATGGCATTCCCCATGGACAGTGCTGCTGTGGTCCAAAGTCGTAACTTATCCGGTCGCAAGTCATGAAGATAACGCGGTACAGTTGTCGAATCACAGTTTCATAACGACTGAATTCACATGGGCCAGACTACCAATTGACATAACCGCCGCACCCCTTGAATTCGATGCATTCACGCATAAGCTTAGTAAATAGTAGTTTGTTTTCTTCTACGAGCTACAGTTGCTGAATCACCGTGTTTGTAAACTTCCGACGGTTTCACAGCGATTAAATTCCCAAAAGCCAAGTTACCGATTGTTATAACCCTCCAGCCCCTCGAAGTAGTTGCGTTTTAGCATTAAGTTTAATGAGTACAAACTTTCCTCCGAGGCACTTTGTAATTTTTTGGTAAGACAAAATGCCATTTCTATATGTATATAATATAAGTTATATAAGTTCTTTTCTCTATTTTGTTTCATTCCTCCCTGGCATCACACCAGAAGCACACCAAATTCACACCAATTCATCATAATTCACCTACATCTTCCACCAGGTAGCCCTGCCTTGACAGATCCATTATGGCCAACTTGAAGGAGAGCGACAACGCTTACGCAAACCGGCGACTCTTGATCCCTGTGATGCGTATCAGATCCAAAGGACACGTAATGGTATTCCCCATGAACAGTTCTGCTGTGAGTGCTGTGGTTCAAAGTCGAAGCTCGGTCGTAAGTTAAAAAGACGCTTTACAGTTGTAGAATCGCCGTTTCTGAAAAAATATCGCACGCACAACACGCGGTCTGCTCCCTAGAAAGTGACTGAATTCCAAAGAGCCAGGCTACCGATTGATATTATCCCCACGCCCCTTGAATTCCTTTCATTCACACATAAGCTGAATAGATATAAATTTACTTTTTGCTTTCGGTGTGTCATCGGTAATTTATATTCTGGAATGACTATATGACTCCCGATATCACTCATTCTTATTCGGGTTCATTTATATGGTTGATCTTTCAGGATTTCATTCATGGAACATATCGATAGAGCCTCATCGTTTACAGTTATGGTTGTGATTGATTATTCTGAATACTCTGAGGGTTTGTTGAAGCCCCTCATAAGCTTTTAAGCTTTTGCGACTCAGGATAATCTAAATCTATGTATGCTTTGTAACTGTGATGGTACTCAAGTTTTAGGAATTGTTGACCCAGTAGGTAGTTGCTATCAGCCAAAAAATTCCGTTACAAACCCGGCATCGAAATCCTTTGTTACTCGTCGAAGCACTAACCCACTGAGCCAACGGCACTTGGAATAAGGTGAAAATACATTCACTTTCCACATTTGAATAATCATTTTCCCATTATGCATAATCTCCTGTCTACATGTAAGTTCTTTTCTCGATTTTGTTTCATTTTTTCCTGGCATTACACCACATCAAGTACACTAAATTCACACCATAATCCATCATAATTCACCAGGTAGCCCTGCCTTGACAGGTCCATTATGGTCAACGTGGAGGAGAGCGACAACGCTTACGCAAACTGGCGACCCTTGACCCCCATGGTGCTTATCAGATCTGAAGGACACGTAATGGCATTCCCCATGGACAGTGCTGCTGTGGTCCAAAGTCGTAACTCACCCGGTCGCAAGTTATGAAGATGTGAACACGTAGAGATAGCCTTGTCTTAGATTAGTCATAACTGTCTTATATTATGGTTTATATGGTTTTGGTGCGTGGACGGTGTTAGTCATGCTTTCGTCTAATGAATTTGTGTGACTTGAGATGAATTTTAAGAGGACTTTCTGGAATTTTACAGGCGGTAGTTACAATTCATTTTTTGTAGTACTGATCTGGTATGCGTGAGGATGAGAGGTGAATATGAAGATGAAAATAAACCGATGGAATTGAAGGATTAGGTAGGTGAAGAGGCGCGTGTTCAATCTACCGAGGAAAGAAGTTTATCTGATTGTATCAAGGATATAAAAGAATAGAATAGAATGTCTTTATTTTCCATCTACCAAAATATAAGGTATAGAAAAAGTCGAAATAACATGTGAAGGATGTGCTCTACTTAAATAGATGTTGAAACCCAACCAAGTCATTCTGGTTCAGAATCTTCCCTACAGTAAATCCTGCCTTGTAAGTAGGCCCTGGCAGTTAAGAGACATAAAATTCACAGAAAATTTTTTTTCGTTTGTGTTGGAAATAATGTCCTTGGTAGGTTTTCGCTTTTGTCTTCTGAAACCAAAGGTATTAATAGAAAAAAAACGCCATCTCCGAGGAACTTTACGAATAACTTTCATGAACATTTAGTATAGTAGTTTTCATCCCAAATACAATATAAATGCAGAATCTCAACACAATCGGAATTATATTCTAGAAATTATCAAGAAAATGAAAAATGTAAAAAAATAAATTAAAAAAATTTAATTCTTTGGTTCTGATGATGCGATACTCTTGAAAATTTGCATTAACATTCAGTATATCACTTTTCATTCTCAAAATAAATTTCACCCGAATCGAATATTCTGTTATGGAAATATAAAGATTCTTCTTTTAATATTCCAATTGAATTTTCCATGGTTCTGTTATCCATATCCCACAAAATTTCGTATGAAGATTCAGTATATAAACCTTTATTCACAAAAAAAATTTCACTCGAATCGGATTTCCTGTTATGAAAAAATAAAGAATCGGAAATCTTTTTATAGATGTTTTTATGATGTCCGTTTTCAATATTCCAATTCAACTTTCTATAGTTCTGGCCACAAAATTTTGCATGAAGCTTGTTATCAGCATCTTGCATTGGGCCGTAACATTTCATCCCGATTGGTTTTATATTTTCTGAGATACTGAGGAACAAAAATTTTGAATGGACATATTTTATGGAACACCCTGTAAGATTTGGCTGGTTAATGAACTTAACTGAGCCATTTGGGACCCGAATTAATCCCTAAAAATTCCAGGTCTCTAGGAGAATCCCTTCGAAAGTTATTGTGCTAACCGACAGCCCCACGGAAAGAATTGAATTTGACCACGACTTCGTCATCAGGGTATCTAACCCTATCGTTTGATACCATTCGGCTCAAAATTAGAAAATTACAGACGTTTTGGCCAAACGATATAGCACTCGTTTAAGTAGAACGAGCTCAAAAAGGGATCAACCTCGAAATAAAAGATAATAAGCTGAATTTTGGTAACGATCTTTAATTTGTCGTCCTCAATATTGTCATCTTAGACAAAAGGAAACCAATCGAAATGAAATTTTGCGGCCACATGCAAGATGCTCCATACTTCCATAACATGATATCCGATTCGAGTGAAATTCATTTTGTGTATAAAGATTGATATACTGACAGTTCGTGCAAAATTTCAAGAGGATCGCATCATCAGAACCATAGAATTTAGTTTTTTAAATGTCAAGTTTATACATATTTCAGTTTTTGAATAATTTCCAGAATGTTATTCCGATCGTGCTAAGATCTTGCATTCATATATTAAGGGTCAATCTTAAATCTTATACAAAATTTTGAGGTAGTAGCCTCATTGCTCCACCAATGAACGAGCGCTCAAAAGCACCTGCTCAGGGCTTTCTTAATTTTTTTCAAATTCACTTTTTACTGGCTTGTTTGGAGGAGAACAGTTTGCCGTTGATTTGCAAAATGTCTGCAAGTTTCTTATTTTGAACTGAGATTGGTCTTGAAGGAATCGGTTGGACTCGCTGAGGAAGATTCAGTAAGTACAGAGTATTTATAAATGATGGTTACATCGCAGTTGGCTTTGGATTATTCTTTTCCACTACAGAATAAGGGTACCAAATTATTTTACACCACAGAACATAAAATTGTTACACTGTTTGGAAGGTTAGGCCATAGAAATAGACTATGTTATAGTATATTTCCATGGGTTAGGCGGTCGAATTATGTGGCTGGAATGACAAATAATGTTGAGTTTGCATAGGGAGGGGCAAAATGAAAATAATCCAAAGCCAACTGCGCTGTTACAATTATTTATAGAGACCCTGTATAAGTTTCAAACGGAATGACCTAGAGACTTGAAAGGGTCAGGTTTAGTTCGCGTCCCCCAGCTTCATTGCAAGAAGTATTAACATTTGAAGTCGTTCCAGTCAAATTTGTAAAATAAAACATACCTACAATTTGAATTTCGCATCTTCAAAGGGCCTCTCAACCCAAGCTCTTCTACCACCAAAGCGCCGGCACTGCATGTCTTTTCACGTCATAATTCCATAATCCTCGGCAACACGTGTTCCGAAATCCATCACGGCCGCAAAAATCGCTTTATGCTTTACGCCGAAAGGAAATATGAAATATCCAAAATCGGCGTCATAGGCGCCTACGATGGAAATCCAAGACGCGCTCGAAATGTACCGTGGTCGGGTCTGGCGATGAACGTTGTGGGTGGACTTCGACAAGCCATAACTCAAAATAAAATTGAAATATGACAGGCTAAACGATGCCGTGTTATTTACGGCTATACAGGATGGCACTTGAATAATGGCAGTGAGATCGAACGGGGGATTTATTTGCACGCATGACTTGGTCTGCTCTTCGGGATGGATGTAGGTTAATAACTTGGAGGGTAGGTATTGACCAAGATAAAGGATATCACGTAACACTTGGCGATGTTCGGTTTATGGGTTATCATTATCACTAACCACTAAATATCTTAATGGTCAGAAAAGTTTGGGAATTTGGATAGCTTCATTGGTTGTGTTCAGCGAAATGAACTGTTGCAAAATATAATCACTGAGCAGTCACAGAGCGCTCACTGATCAGTGGGAAGGTTTCTGAAGGGTATAAACTTGTTAAATAGGCTCACATAACCTAAATGTCAAATTTACACCACGTAAACAGCTGAAAACTGTAAACAGACCACCGATCAGTGAGCGAGGGATCAGCGAGCGTACTTTGAAGTCGCTCAGAAAAATGGCGTCCGATGAACGCAACCATTGTCTTCTAAGTACTTCAGAAATAATTTCCTCTTCATCAAAGATAAAATACACAAAAGTTAACAATCGTATATGACAAAGCAGATTAGGTCATAACCTAGTTGAGAAAAATGTATAAACTTTGCCAAAAGACATAAAATCACACAACAAGCTAGAGTACCAAAAAACATAATATGAATGAAGTACCTTGAAAGCGAGGGTAGGAATTATTATGATTTATAGGTTATGATCACTAGTTCATAACCTTTAAGTCAATGACAGATATACCCTCGCTTTTCAAGAGACTTCACGTATATAAGATGTTGCCCTGTTACTTCACTTTGTGTTATGTTAATTTTGCTAACTAGGTATGGACCTACTCTATTTCGTCCTATAACTTTGTTAATTGGAACAATTAAAGCAGCCAATAATATTAATCGATTAAACCAACCAATATTGATCTAATATTTCGGGGCTGATCTCGTGAACGTTAAAAGATCATACCAGGTGGTAATATCATGAAGAGCATCCATAAATAGCTATTTCGCCCTATCGGGCTCATCAGTGTAAGGAATAGCTTTGAATCATAGAGGCATACAAAATCTACCCCCACTGCATGAACCGTGAACGAAGTAGCGAGATGTCCTCCCGTGGTCATTCAAACTGAGGCAGTTCACGAATGCGGATATTCAATATTGAGTCGACTACTAAAGGTTGAATATCCGCATTCGTGGACTACCTCAACCTCAATTTGAATGATCACGGAAGACATCTCGCTACTTCGTTCAAGATTCGTGCAGTTGGGGTACAATTTCAAGGGGATCGCATCAACAGAACCATAGAATTTAATTCTTGTAACTATTTATTTTTAACATATTTAATTTTGGAATAATTTTCAGAACATAATTCCGACTTTTTAATAATAAAACTTATCAGGAATTTGGACAGTGTATTTTTTATTTCTCAAGTGTTCAATTTGCCAACGTTTCGGAGGCGAATTCCTCCTTCTTCAGGGCTAAAAAACAAAGAACATTCAACAAAACAATCACAAAGACAAAGTTTCCGATATTACCTCAAGAATACTATGTTGTTCGAGAAAATATTATACAGTCACAAAGTTTCATGAATTGACCAATCTCAAAAAAATCTTTTTTATATAATCTCCCTTGCGTCGTCAGAAAATAAATCAGAACATAGATGTAAAGTTGGAAACTTCAAATGTCAAAAATCACAATCAACAAAACCACACAAACTGTCAGATCTTTTTCTTTTTTCTTTTTCTTCTCCTTCTCAAACAAGTTCCCTTCAACGTCACCTCCTCTTTCCCTATGTTATTTGTCACGTTATGTCCAATAATATATCATAAAAATAGCTTAGGTTATTGACATCTTCCCTAAAATTATATTATAATTCCGACTGTGCTGAGATTCTGCATTCAGATATTTGGTATCAATCTCAAATCCCATATAGAATTTTGAGGTACCTAATAATCTTATTGCTCCACCAAAGAACAAGCGCTTAAAAGCTCCTGCATGGCTTTTCTTAAATTTTATCATTTTACCTAATTTGACTGGGCTAATTCCGTTCCAAGCAAAAACATTTCGTAACATTGAATATCTCCAGGAAACGTAAATACACAACATTTTTTTCTATCCATGGTAGACACAAAAAGAAACAAGCCACTCCAGTATCGGATGTCAAATGTCCTACGAAAGTCACGGCGACTAAAAAACTAACGAAACCCTACTCTTTCCATTCGGTACGCAGCAATATGCAAAACATCAGGATTGTTTCCTACAAAACTATGAGGGTCACATGTCTACGGCATTCGGCCCGTTTGAGAAACCGATACTTGTCGCTCTGGGATAATAAAAGTATAAAAAACTGGACTG
This sequence comes from Propylea japonica, assembly GCA_013421045.1. NCBI lineage: Eukaryota > Metazoa > Arthropoda > Insecta > Coleoptera > Coccinellidae > Propylea > Propylea japonica. The sequence continues at coordinate 108,896,896 of CM024239.1, forward strand.
GTGAAGCTGAATTACTGGAATAATAAGAATTGGTTTCTTCACCTATCTTGAAAAATGTTTTGTTAGCTGTGGTTTGAATGTTTATCTATTTTTTTGGAGGATGTTAGCTATATGATACCTTTCCGTGAAGGGAATAGTGACTCAACATAAAAAATCGACCTGATGATTCAATTATAATCAATTTCGTGAAAGTTATTCAAAATCGGAATCGGTATCGGATGTTGGAATCATAATGTAATTTTATATAATGACGTGATTGAACTGTCTGTGTATGAATCCTCAGATACTTACGAAATGCAAAAATAACATTGAATTAGTTTTGATTTGATTCAAAAAGGCATTAGAAAATTGAAGAAAGCCCTAACGTGAAGTCATAAGCTTTTCTTCTGAATATACAGGGTGTTTCATCATAAACTGGACAAACATATATATTCGTGTAGGGGACATCGGGAGAATCATCAGTGCAGATCTAATTCTTGAGGCAGAGTTGGAGAATAAATCGATATTTGTGACTCTAGACAAAACATTGTAAGTTTTCATTGATCTATGGATAGATGAATTCATACAATAGTAAGTGATGTTCCAAATTTTTTTTTCGGTTGTCAAATTGAATTTTATTTTCTGAATGAACACAAATTTCTGTGAACAATTTTCTTCAAAAATCGAACACAATTTTTTTTACTTGTCTACAGCGATAAAAAAAATTCATCCGAAAAAGATGCAATTTTGTGCAATTATGAATATGAAAACAGAATTGTAAAGTATCAAACGGTTTCGTTACTACAGTCATTCAAATGTTTCGTTCAGACCTCTGAAATAATAAAAAAAAATTGTTTTGAGTTCTAGAGTCAAAATAATTAAATTATTGGTATGTCCCAACATTCTAGATGAATTTATAAAAAAAATCAGTGATCTTAGTTGGGACTCGAACTGACGTAGGTATTAAATAGTGAAACGAGACTGTTCTAAGGATATTAATATTCGTTGCCAGGCAACGGTAGTTCGTAGTTAGTTGATTTTTGAGCACTCGTTCTACTCAAACTATATCGTGCTATATCGTTTCGACCAAATGTCTGTAATTTTCGAATTTTGAGGCGAAAATAGTCTCAAACGATAGGGTTAGACTCCTTGATGATGACTTCGCGATCAAATTCCATTCTGTTCGTGGGGCCGTCCGGCCGTCCGTTAGCACAATAACTTTCGAATGAATTGTCCTAGAGACTTGAAATTTTCAGGATGAGTTCGGGTCCTTAATGGCTCGGTTAAGTTCTTTAACCAGCCAAATCGTATAGGGTGTTCCATAAAATATGGCCATACAAAATTTTTGTTCCTCAATATCTCAGAAAGAAACGAAACTAATCGAAATGAAATATTACGGCCAAATGCAAGAGGCTCATAACAAAAAATAGTAAAAAATTCAATTGGGATATTGAAAAGAAGAAACTCCATGTTTCCATAAGAAGATATTCGATTCGAGTGAAATTTATTTTGTGAATGGAGATCGATATACTGATTGTTCATTCAGAATTTTGTGACCATAGAAAATTCAATTGGAATATTGAAAAGAAAAATCTTTATATTTCCATAACAGGATATCCGATTCGAGTGTTTCTTTTGTGAATATAAACTGATATACTAAACAAAATTTTGTGGCCATGGTGTTAACAGAACCATAAAAAAATCAATTGGAATATTAAAAGAAGAATCTTTATTTTTCCATAACAGAATATCCGATTCAAATGAAACTTCAAATACGTTCAACCGACTAACAGTGTTCTTTTATCCTTCTATCTGGATCCTTATCTGTTATGTTGTGATGAGTGGCGTCTGTAGTGTTGAATTGTATCAAAGGTCCTGTGCGCTGTCCTGTAAAATACCACAAGCCAGATCAATGTTGGTGACAGACCTGATCAACACGACGTTTAAAGTTAGGCCATATATGATATGATTTTTTCGCTTTTTTCAACAATCGGGTATTTTTTTCATTGTTTTGTTTGAAGCTTCGATGGACAGTTCGGAAGCCACCAAGTGTTCAGTTTTTGTGAATGAAAACTTATACCGAATTTTCATGCAAATTCAAGAGGATCGCATCATCAGAGCCATTGGATTTTATTTTTTTTTATTTATATTTTTAACATATTTCATTTTCTGAATAATTTCCAGAATATAATTCCGATTGTACTGAGATTCTGCATTTATATATTAGGTATCAATCTAAAGTCCCATATTGAGGTAATATATTGCATATTGCCCCACCAATGAACGAGAGCTAAAAAGCTCTTGATGCTCAGGGCTTATCTTTTTTTTGTTATTATCAGGTTTCACTTTTGTCGTCTCGAATACTATTCTCACATTGTACCTATTTCCTAATTTTTTCAGATAATGTTTGTACTGGTTCAGTTTGAAAGGTAGTTAGTTGGTGTTCTATACTGTTGTGTCCAATTGCTATGGCAACAATTTCTTGCGAAGGCCATGAAGGCTTGAAAATTTCTGATATATTTTCAATTCTCCAATTTTATATTCATGAAAAGATAATTTTTTAAAGAAGTAAATATTGTGGACATGTCGCAAATAATCAAGGGTATACACAGTAAGAGTTATTTGTTTTCATACAGATGCCACCACCGACCCAAACGTATTTCTCATAATATTATATCTAAGGGTTCCCACAGCCGCCAGATTTCCAAACACAAACCTCCAATTACGTCCCGAAAGACAGTGGCACAGTACGTGGGCACGTGATTCACAGCCCAACAATCTAACCGGGATCGAACTGACAACAATGGTATCTGGTCCGAAATCTAGCCGCTTCCGTTTTACGTCCGATCTGACAAAACTATCCTTTTAGAGCGACAAGAATAGGAAAGGGGAGCCGCTATTCTAGCTTTTGATCAGGAAGTTTCGGTTTCTTCATGCATATTCATAACGTACTCTTATTCTCCTCCTAATTAGACCGAATTTATATTCCTTTCGCCTTTAAGAACGGTCGGAAGGACTGTAAAATGCGGACGTTACGAAAGCGCGGTCATGATTTGTTACTTCTCGGGTTGTTGCGGCCGGGAATGGGAAGGAATCTAGAGGAAATTCTTGGGTATTTTGAAGAAATTCTGGATATAATAGAATAAACATTCGAAAATTCTGTCATCTGGGGCCTATTGCACCAAAATAGAGTAGAGAATTAGAGATCTTTACATTGGCTTATTATTTTTTCATATTGATGACTTTTTAGGTATCTTTACGACTTTACGTATGCTTTTTCTTCGATTTTGTCTGATTACTTCATTTAGCTGAATAAAAATGAATAGAGGCCGGATTATATGCAACATAAAAACGTTGTTATATGCATGAAAAATGCAAGAAAATAGGCAAAATCTGCAGAATATGCAATATTGAATATGTAATGAACTTTGGGAACTCAAAAAAAAGAAAGTAATTTTTATTTCAAAATCAACTCTCAATAATAATATTAGATAATTTATGTTTTGGAAATGTTTTCAAATAAATATTGATAAAAATGTTCAATTGTTAAATTTTGCCTTCGATCATTTTGAATATTTGTGGAAAATTCAAATTCAAATTCAAATTCAAAACAATTTTATTTGCTAAGTACATAAGGGGATTTACAATTTTTTTATTACCAAAACAAGCAAAAGCGGACTGTGCAGCGACTACATAAGCCGATCACAGCAGATGCCATGGCACACACTGTGTAGCACAAACGCATGAAAATACCACATATGAAAGTTTGAATTGTGGAATTCATGGAACAAAAAAAAAGAAACCTTCCCCGAAGGACAAAAACTAACTAGGGAGCCCCAAGGATGCAGAACGGAGTAAGTCGCCACTTTGGCCTTGAAAAGGTTCGCTCCACATCCACGGACGTAACTGGGGAGGATTTGAACCTTGGTGCTATGTTCTCTCCTATAGTTTCAGGTAAAACTTCAACTGTCCCATTAATGAAACTTCCGATAAGAGACAAATCTTCGAAACCTGGATTTCCTTTCAAAGGTTTATTTGGAAATGCCAATGGCAACGTGGAGTTCATTTGGCGTATTTTACTCATTATTTGGAAATCTACTTTCGTAGTGCGCTCGCGCAGCTACTATAATACTGCGTTACGGAATGAAATAAAAGTGATTCGCGAATCTGACAAAAGTCATAATTATTAGTATTACATATTACTAGTACTAGAGCACTAGAAAGATAGGTATACCAGACAGGCTGACGGGGTCCAACCATAGACTCGAAAATTACAGATGGTAATGTCAATTTCTCAGTTATTGTGCTCTATTGTTGGTTGCGTGCTTTTTTTGATGAATAGTTAATAAAAAGTATTGATTTTTTATTCAAAACAATAAAGTTGGAGACTAGACAGGTAAGCATAAGCATTTATTCGATTACAGATTTCATTTCATTCGAATTGTTCTGTAATTTTCGAGTCTGTGGTTGGACCCAGCAAGGCTGTCTGGTATACTTCCCTTTTCAGAGTATTATTATTACTCAATAGACCTCATATTTTGTGGAATTTGGTCGTATTCAGCACTTTTATAGCATTTCGGAACTCAGGGAAGAGAATATGTAGTACTGAAAATATGCATCATAAGTGGATTTTAGCTAAAATATGCAAATACCGCTGAAGATGTTTCAAATATGCAAAAGTATACCTATGCAAATGCATAATCGGGTCTGGTATCATGAAATACCTAAACTGTTTACTGTTTGTCATTCGATTCCATTTATATATTTCACTATCTGGCCCTTTCTGACTTCGCACGGGCGCTTTGACTTAGATATAAAAAAGGTAGGAACAGCTTATCCTCGATTCCTTGTCATTAAATTTCAAAGAAACATCAAAAATTTGTATTCAATAATAAGTTATTCCCACAGTTGTCAAAATTATCAAAAAATAAAATATACTCTATAAATACCTAGTCCTTCAGTCTGAAACAAAAAGAAAAGTGTAGGAAAATTCTTTCGATCGCCATTCGATTGTATGAGAATATTTTCTCGAATATATCTAATTTGGACAAAAATTAATACGTACAACAAAAAATAATCAATTTAGGTGCAATCGTTTTAATGCAAGGCGCACTAACATAATGGCGATTGGTTCTTTTTTATTCATATACACTAGAATTCAACAAAATTCTTCACGATTATTTAAAAAAGTAAAGCTATTATGCAACGAGCGTATAATGATAGCTATTATACGCGAGGTGAAGAATTACCGAGTGAATAACAGTCATTATACGCGAGTAGCATACCTACTATACTTTATCCACGATATATTTCTTGAAGATTTTAACATTTGGCGACCGCGACAAGACCCTTCTATGACAAGCCTGAATGAAAAGTAGATTTGGCCCTCGATTGACAAGGTATGTCCGTATCGTATTTGTTAGTTGGAGTACTTTAGAATACTGAAATACTGAAAAAATACCAAATATTACATCAAATCTAAATAAATGAAGCATCTGAACCTCATTATTCTCTCGTGATTAATGGGTATTATTGAGGTCCAGCACAGAGACGTAAGTACAAAGAACGGATTTAACAATAGTCGCGGATAAAGATTGATTTTACCTATACATTTTTCATTCGACTCATTAATACTGAGACACAAAAGTTTGAATAATGTCAGGCTTTTTCACTCAAATTTCCGGCGGTTTTAGGTTTGGCGACCTGGCAACAGCCTACACGAAATGCTAGAAATTCTTTATTTCTGAAACCAGATCCTTTTTAACAAATTTTGGCTGTAAATACTTCATAAAGTGTCGATGACGTCATGCATAAGTACCTACCTAAAAAAAATTAACAATTCAATGTATTCATTCAAAGAAGTACAACATAAATTAAATTATATATTATGCAAGGAAAAAGAGCAAAAAACAGTGGTAAAGGCAGAAACAGCACAAATGTAAACTTGAACAGTTTCTGCACAAAAATAAAATCGTTGTTTATCATTCGAATTTTATACCTATATTGGGTTAAAGAAGCAAATGTATTGGGATAAATAATTACCGACGCGGCGCTGCAATCGCCGGATCAGCTGTTCCCGAAACGAGTATTGTTTCGTGCACGTCAAAGCAAAACAAGAGAGATTCTGGTGTTTCTCAAGTGTTTCAGTTGATTTATTTAGTCTTTTGACTGAATAATCGTGAAAATGGACCTATGAAATGATTTATTAAGTTCATATCATATACATCGAGGACGATATGTAGAAAAATATCAGTTTTGGGCATTCACCCTTGTCAACTGCAAAAGGAAGATATTTAACCATCTAACTTGGCTCATTTCAAAAATAAAATGTATCCTGATATGATTAGTTAATTAGTAGAAACAAGGAATCCTGCTGCAGTGAATCAAATTATATTTATAATATTTATTCTTCAATATATAGGTGACAATATTTGTTATTGAAATGAAAGCCGTTGAATTCCATGATGATTTTATTACAGAAATGAAAGACTTTATGAAAATAAACAACTTAATTTCAATTATTCACAACATCAAAAACTATTTTTATTGAATACAAATCAGAAAAATTCATTAATATTTTGTCGTAAGTGAAGCATTTATCATTCAATACAAACCAACAAATTTTATTCCCTGGTATTAAGCAAAAACTTAATTATCTAATAAGAAATGATAATTAATTTTACAATACAGAGTTAAAGTAAGTATGTGTATGCTATTTTTTATAAAATAGTGAATATAGCAGTTACCTTCTAAATTGGAAAAATATAAAAAGTCACACTATTACCTTCTACTTGTCTCATATAAAAAACAAAAGATATACTGCAACTTGAAAGAACATCCAGATAAGTTTTAGCCAAGTGATATGATTTCAGGGCATATATTCATAAAAACTTAAGTTATCACAACAATTTTGTCAATTAACGAGTAATCTTCATCTGTTTTCTTTAACGAGTGAATTGGAAATACATCCAATAATGTACTATATTTCCTCCTTTAAGTCCAAATATGAATCCTGAAACTGGCTAATCTCTTTGTTTTCTTGATTTTGACTGCACTTAATGTTTGAAATGCTTCCACTAGTGCAAACTGGTGATCAACTGATAAAATATTATTTTTTCATAACCACAATCCTATAAAATAGTGACCTGTGAAAGAACTCTTTAGAGCTTCATCCATAAACACAGCAACAATTAGTGTTCTTCACTGTATTTTCTTTAGTCATCTTGAAATCAGATTAAAAACCAACTAACTAGACAAATATTATAATGAACACACAATACAAATCTCATTTCTTCAGGCATTCTCATTTCTTAGGCACAAACAATCGAGTGTCATATCACGTCCCGCGTTTTGGAATACTCGTTTCGGGATAGTTCTACGTAACGCCGCTAGGGTCGCATAGAGTTGTATTTTGCTCAATACCTACCTTTCTATCTATCACTTAGATAGTTCTCAATCTGTAATTTACATTCAATGGTAGATACAAAACGGAACGAGAAGAATAAATAAATTCCAGAACATTTAATTAATAATTTCCACTGAAATTAAATTAGTTGCACGAAGAATATAATTAGATACAAATTTTAGAAAAATGGATATTTAAAACTCCCCGTGACAATAAAATGAGTACAGGATCTCCATAAATGATTACAACAGCGCAGTTGGCGTCGGGCTATTATGAATATTTATATTCTGATGTAAACTTTAATTTAAACAAACGATACTGTGAGTTTGAGCTGATAATTCCGAAAGGAAATGAATAATGTGACTGGAATTATAAATTTGTAGAGAATTTGTAAGAAAAGATAAGATAAAAAATTTCCAAAGCAACCTACGATGTTACAATCATTTATAAAGACCCCGTATCAGGTACCTTTTAAGATATCGTTAACATCAACCGAATGAGTTCCTTTTGTAAACAGCATCACACAAGTCAGAAATCTTTGTACCTACTCATGTTCATATTGGCAATACGATAATTCAAATTCGAATATACATGGGGTGATATTTTACTGAAACAGTTGAAATTATTCCAATGATTTCGTTGTGTTGTATGAGAATCTCAGAATAATCGTCAGAAATGGAAATAAAATTATTATGAACCTCCTCATTATATGACCTTATTACTTGTTTCTGAATCAGGGAAATTCCAACTTATTATGACTGTTAATCATTTGTCCCCTTGTTAATTTATGTCCAAATTATTCCTTATTTATACCAACATAAGAAAAGCTTAACTGATTATAGGTACAACTTCCTCTAAATAATAATATCACTATCACTAACAGATACCAGACCAATCAGAAGTAATTGGTCAAGGCATATAATTCCGAATAGCCTAGATTGATTGCTCTTTACGATACACTTCAGCAGGTACCCATTGATTTATAGGCTGGCAGGAAACCTACAAAACACAGCTACCAGCACCTCCTAACTCAACAAACCAAATCAACATCGCCCCAACAAATATCGACAATAGAAACCATAGGAGAGGCATGCCGTATGCCTAGTGATAGCATATGTCGCATGGTGGGGATAGGCATTAAAACCGCTACGCCTCATTGGCGGCGGCGGGACTTGGCATATCAAATGGGCGGGGTCTAAACGTTCTATCGGACATTGGGCGGGGCGTATACAGCATCCCTGTGCGTGACACCGCCGAACGTCAGATGTCTCACAAGCCGACGGTAGGAGAACGTTTTTGGCTAGTCGGCGGTTTTGTGAACTGGCTATATTGTTGTGGTTTTGGGGATTTGAATTTTTTTTTGTGAGTGCTAGGTGGTGTGGAAGTTCAGAAACAGTGTTACTAGTATTGCTGAGGTTCAAGTAAGCGGGTAGGATTAAGTGCAAAAGGATTACTGTGCAGGTAATAATGTGTTTTCGAGATATAGGAGAAAAGGTGTTGTCTTCGAATTTGTAGTTGTTTTGCTTTGCTTTTGTACTCTTTTTATTGTGGGGTAGGTTGAGGATTAAGTCATTCATGTTGAGAGTATTTAGATGGTACCGGTTGGTTTTCAGATGAAGAGATAAGATCACTTGAGGTGAGGAAGGTGCGATTTTGACAAATCGTTTTGTTAAATAGTTATTGTGAGGGTGTAATGGGCTGTTCAAATATGATGCTTATACGTTGAAGAGAAACTTATTTATTTTATTCATCGAGTCAACAATAGCATTGGCATACTTCGGGCTTCTTCAATGACAGAAGATGAAGTACCTACCTTGGCAAGCTCGATGAAGTGTTTTCGTTTTCGAACTTTAGAGAAATAGGTATAAGCACATAACACAATACACTTGTTCATGATGTAGGTACCGCCATTTAATTCGATATTGCAATTCTACCTGATCTACCTATGCGTTACATTGAAAAATTCATTATGGTAACTCGAGGCCTGATTCGACATTTTTGGTAGGTAGGGGTAAATTTTCGAAACGTCAGTTTATTTATTTTTACAGTACCTATGTAATTATATTTCTGAAGAAACAAGGAATTAATCAGTTTAGAATTCATTACTACCTAACCACTCATTTTCGTTGGTTTAACCATAATGAGAACGATTCATATGAACATCGAGTCAGTTTGTTTAGTTTCATTTTTGAAAGCTATTGTTTCTTCTTTCATGATTCAGGTGTATTCATTATATGTAATGAAGTGATTTCGATTCAATCACTCAACTACTTACTTATTTTGAAGGAAGCTAAGCTAATACACAATATATCGGAGTTCATAATAACCAATCGCATAATGAGAGATAGTTTGAATTCGATGAGATTCTTGTATTTTCATATGAGTTTTTTCTGTGTTGATTTATATATCCGGTCTGCTGGTAGACATTCGAATGAGTTTTTATTCAAAAAGCATTGGTCATAATTACGTGAAATATTAATTAACATTAGGTATACAGGGTGTCCCAAAACTCGACGTCAACCCGGAACCGGGTCGAAAGGCAAGTAATGCTGGTTGTCAGAAAAATATAAAAAAAATGGGCTGAAAGACTCCGGTCGATGGCCATTTGACTTGCTCAATAAATAACTTTTATTATTATTATTATTATTATAAAAAAAATCTAAGTTGCATGATTTTAAAATAATAGGCATTTAAAAAACACAGAAAATTTCACACCCTGTGACAGTCTTTTCACTCTTGTTGCCATAAATATCAACTTTTTCCAACTTTTTTTTTGCTGTGAAATCCTGAATAATGCTTGTCTAAACTGTAATCAAATTTGATACCAGCTGCTCTAGGTTTCATAAAAATAATGCTAACTTCTCAAAAAAAAAAATTCTAAATAAACAATTGCCTAGGTTCAACTGACTGTATTGAAAAAAAAATGTACTACGCAAGTTTGGCATATTTTGTCAAAAGTTGGCGCATTTAGTAAGGATTCCAAAATGGTATAAGACTTGGTAAGTTGTAGCTGCCGTAGTTCAAATTCGCTTTCGATTGCCTTTGAATACACTTTTTCTTTAACTGCTTTCCAGTAAAAAAAGTCAATAGATTCAAGTCCGGTGAACAGGTGGCCCCGAGATTGGACCAGAACGTCCGATCCATCTTCCAGAAGAAAATTTTTCCAGAAAAAAAAATTTCCCGAGAAAATAATTTTTCCAGAAAAAATTTTTCCGGAGAAATTTCTCTGGAAATTTTTTCTTTTGGAAACATTTTTTCCTGGAGATGGATCGGACGTTCTGATCCAATCTCAGGGCCGGCTCGTTCACCGGACTTGAATCTATTGGACTTTTTTCACTGGAGAGCAGTTAAAGAAAAAGTGTATTCAAAGGCTATGGAAAGCGAATTTGAACTACGGCAGCTACAATTTACCAAGTCTTATACCATTTTGGAATCCTTACAAATGCGCCAACTTTTGACAAAACATGCCAAACTGCGTAGTACATTTTTTTTCAATACAGTCAGTTGAAACTAGGCAATTGTTTATTTGATTTTTTTTCTGAGAATCAAGCCCTATTTTATGAAACCTAGAGCAGCTGGTATCCAAATTTTGATTACAGTTTAGACAAGAATTATTCAAGGTACACAGCAAAAAAAAAGTTGGAAAAGTTGATATTTGTGACAACAGGAGCGAAAAGACTGTCACAGGGTGTGGAATTTTGCGTGTTTTTTAAATGCCCATTATTTTAAAATCATGTAACTTAGATTTTTTTTTAAATTTTTCTGACAACCAGCATTACTTGACTTTTCACCCGGTTCCGGGTTGACGTCGAGTTTTGGGACACCCTGTATAGGTTCCTAAATTGTCAAAGCGATAATTTCAAGTTATTCCCTTCATTTTTGAGCGCTGGTTCTACTTAAACGAGTGCTATATCGTTCAGCCCAAATGTCTGTTATTTATTGTCATCAATTTTTTCCTATTTTTATTGGGGGTAGCTGTTCGCGTCTGTGATATATACCTCCAGGGTAACTCTGAATGAACAGCAATTAGGAATACCAGACTGTCTCCGGATCTCCTGGTGAACACGCTGCCATTTCAAAAATGCCATTTCGACGAACTCAAGGCTCTTCTAAGAGCCACTTATAATCGGACCTTCAATTCGAATATGCCAGATTGAAGTAGAAGTGAATACAAATTGGAAGAGTTATATGAACCTAAGAAACTCACACAGCAGACGATTACCAAATCAACTCAAGAGGTAGAATTAGATTTTTATTATTAGAATATGGCAATGTGTAAATTCATACGAATAAATAAATATAGTTTCCTACTTTCTATTCATCTTTAGAGGATCCAACTGTGACAATAATATTGAATATAGATTTTTTTCAACATCATCAGCACTGTAGTTTGGAAGATAATACGAAAAAATGAGTTTCAATTGTTTACGAATCATCTGGCTCATTACATCCTTCGACGATCTTGATAATATCATAGTGAACTTTTAACATTCTTTAGAAATCATAGCCTGTCAGTTCTTTTCTATTGATCATTGTATCATTCTAACCACTTCGTTCCTGGAAAAGGTAGACAAAAATAACCATACTATTGTATTCTTTCTGATTATGCAATTTTATATTTTGACTGGTGGCGCAAAAAGAAAAGAATAGGGTAAAAGCTATAGTGATTGACACCTTGAGGGCATGGATACTTTCAGTAGGCAAATTCGGTTCCTTATTTTACTGTAACACCATGGTTATTATACTGTATTATAGTTGAATGTCGCTTTTTTGGTATTACCATCAAACTTTCAATAAATATCGATTGAATATTCGAGGAGACACCTATTTCGTCGAAATTACATATTTGATAGTCATCGACATACTTCGATTTTAATTGACACCCAGTTGATAGTCTTGACATAATTTCATCTCACCCTTGCATCTATTTTGGGTATGATATCATCCTACTTTCTCTCACACATTCATTCAAATTATATGGGTCAATGAGACATTCATACTAAAATAATAGAGAAATAAGAAGCTTTGGACAATTCTATTTCATACAAAGAAAAAACAGAAAGTATGAAGGTTGACGCTCACTTGGACGAGACGAGACGAGACGAAGCGAAGAGTTGTTTTCCGCAGGCACGATTTGCACTGAATCAAACGATTCTGATCTTCGCTTCGCGCCTCCCAAGTGAGCGTCTACCCATTTGATTCAGTGCAAATCGTGCCTGCGGAAAACAACTCTTCGCTTCGTCTCGTCCAAGAGGGTCAACCTTTAGTGCTCTTTTGAGTCCTCAGGTTATCATTCTGAAAACGGCATCATTAGATATTTGGCGTGAGATTTTGCAGTAGTGTCAATAAGTGTATATGTTTACTTAAGGATAGCGACTGCACATAATTGCGTATATTTTCCGATTTTGTTCTGTTTCATATTCGTTAGAAGTTTTCTATTGGTTGGAAGGTTCCAAGGAATATTAAATGATTTATATATTAAGGTTAAAGCCTATGTCAATCACTGTTCGATGTAATATTATTGACACAGTTATTGACAAATAGCTTAAACTTATTATATTAATCATTGAAAGGTTTAATTAGGTACATCAATTAAATATTCCTTGGAACCTTCCAACCAATAGAAAACTTCTAACGAATATGAAACATAAGAAAATCGGAAAATATACGCAAATATATGCAGTCGTTTTCCTTAAGTAAACACTAACATATACACTTATTGACACAACTGCAAGATCTCACGCCAAATAATATCTAATGATGCCGTTTTCAGGATGATAACCTGAGGAAATTGAACTTGACCCAAATAGAAATAAGACATTGTGAAATAGGAAAAGACAGATGAAACAACCTCAGATAGCACCAATATTTCATTACATCGGTATATATATGCACAGTGTCAATCACTATCAGGGTGTCAACAACTGAACCTCTCAGTCTAGGTACATATAATTGGGACAGAAAACAGTGGTGCCAACCAACATTTATCAATGAAAAAGTTACTTAACCGTATTCATTGAATCAAAAAATTCACAGAATCGGAAAAAAATGTTTCATAATCATATGTTAATCAATCTCTCACTTGTTCATTCAAAAATTTTCAACTTTAACATCCAATTCGACAGTTGTTCGCACAATGAAGTTACAAAAATACAGTTGAAAGTGTTGATGAGTTTCTTGAAATAAAACCACATCCGCATTTTCTTCGATCTTCAAATGTTTAAAATGATTTATTTCAGATATTACTAATTTAGCTCGCAATATAGGTACAGAATAAAATACTAGATCATCATAGTGTCTCAAACTGATTTTTTTTATCACTTTTTCACACCAGAATCCATTATTCTTTTCAGATACGGTCCTGTCCGCTGCCTAGGTACTCAGTTTACGCAGACTTTCAGCGGACAGATTATACACAGCTAATTTGTTAATTGCTAATTGAAATCGTAGTGAAGGCATTCAGTTTAATTAATCCCTGAATTTATTTCAATTATCTTGAGACGAGAGAGAAACAATTTGCGGACGCGACAAATTACGACTCTTTTGTGCGATTATCAAGATGGACTGTTATCTCGGATGAGGTAATTTTTTTGGTAGGTGTACCTCGTTTATTCTCAACCTATTTGTCTATTATTTTCTGAGCACCTACTCGCATTATTTTCTTATTTTTATTTTAATTCTTGAGGTATAAATAGTTTGAATCAGGGTTGCCAACAGCCATAAATAGAGAAAAAATCGAATGAAATTCGCCCGATTTTTATAGAGGTTTGATGCAGGATCGAGTGAAAGATCTGCTAGAATTCTACAACATTTTTTTAGGTTCTGTAAGAAATAATCGAAAAAGAAATGAAAATATATTATTTTGTCAAAATAAAATACGGTTATTGAATATTATTGTCACTGAAGAATCTAAACTTCAACTCGAATCAAAAAATATTCAGAAATATTCAAAATAACGAATGGAAATGATCTATTGTACTATTAGTTTTCGCATAGTTAATGAAAAAAATACAAAAAATGTAACAAGAAATTGAAATCTGAATAGTTTAATTATTGTTCACTCACTGTATCTTATAATTTTTCATTTCAGCGGTAATCTGTTTGTCTGATAAGAATTGTCAGTAGTATAAACTTGTACCCGAACTCGAAATTTTGTAAATTTTTTGCGGTACTATGTTCAACTTGTTTAATTCACTATTTCATCGACCTCGAAATAAAAGGTCAATCTATCACAAAGTATTCAAAAACAATACGAGTGATGTCACAAAGTCAAATGTATGTCTTGTGCAAACTAAGATTTTCAATGAAGAATTTATACTCAATGCATAATGTGACGGGCAGAAAAACCTTTTAATCAACTCATTTATTATTGTAGCGATTAATAGTCAAGATATTTCATCGCGTAAGCGGAGCGATATTTCGATTAATTTATCAATAAACCATATAATAGATAATAGCAAATTGACATCTGGTTCCAACAGAACTTCAACTCCGCCTTCAACGCAAACCCAGATGAGCATTTGTCACTGAGATCATACGATGATTCCCTAAGTCTTTTTCTAATGTGATCCAGATCACAGGTTTTCCCCAAGAAGCCTCGAAGAACATAGACAACCTCAATCGTGAATAACAAAACAAAAGTTGTTAACCTGGAATCATAGACAAACTAAAGATTAGATGAGCCACTCGTATATCCCGCGCCATCTGTCGGACGAGGAGACTAATACACGAAAAATTAATTTCAATTTGATAGTTAGATGTCGTTGCATTCATGGAAATCCTATCGAGAAAATAATAAATATGTAAAATCATTATTATCAAAAAACCTTTGAATTGTCAACTGACACAAGGAGTGGTTTGACACGTTCTTTTTGAAATGTAATAAATTTCGATATGCCTGCAAGAGTGAAGACGTGCTGCGTTATTGGATGTGAAAATCGAGACGCAAGAAGGTAATTATACAATATATATTCTATTACCTATAAGAATTAAGATAGTTTCCAAAAAATTTTTCATGTAAGTATTGAATAAGTTTAGTAGGTAAATACTCATATTTTGTATTATTGAATTCATTATTGTTAGTTTTTGAAAATGTTTTCAATGCAATTATTAGTTTATTGATTAGATTTTTATGAAATAAATCTGTATTTTCAATTGGTGATACCTATTTCAGTTAATACATTTTTATTCCATTTATCCAGAATTTGATTATTGATCCTCATTTCTCGATTCCAAAAGAAAATCAGATGAAAGTTCGTTGCAGGTATTATTTTCATGAAAATAAATTTCCTCACTCATCGATAACTTGCACGAATCCATTTCTGATTTCCTTTTGGATATTGAATTTCAAAAAACTTTTTGCTTTGTATATGGGTGTACCTACCTATTCAAAAGGTGCACTACAGAATTCTTTTTGAGGCAACTGTACGATACAGATTCTTTTTTCAATTGAGCTTTTTTCACGAATTAGTGTGTGTTGTACAAAAACAGATGGCGTTGAAGCTTGTTCTACTAGTGTCTCATCTATTCTCCGTTTAGTTAGTCTATGCCTGGAATCATACTGTAGAACATTAAGAAATTTTACGAGATTCTGTGAAAAGCCGCAGTGGACATTTGAACGATATATGGCAAATGAATAATAATGGCATAAGGGCCCACATTTTTATTTTATTTCAGAACCAACGCCTTCTCATTGAAACTCCCTTCAGTTCCCAAAATATAGGAAATTTATAGTTCAATAAGTATTTCCTTGGATCTTTCGGAGAGGGAAGTTTGATCCAGAAATTAGATAGTTGGTGCAAAATTACATTTTCGTGGAAATAAAAAAATTCGGATAGCATTAAAAAGCATTTAAAATATTCTTATTTTAATTTTCATACCTATATAGGGTAATGAACAAGCGCACCGCAGCTCTGAGAGCGAGTGCTTTTTGAGATGTTCCTGATATATTCCGCTCGTTCAAATAAACCATGTGATCAAAGCAGTAGCGCCAAGGTGTAAACTAAATGGAAAACTGCGCGAAAATTAATGTAACGCCTATTCCATATTATAATACCATGAATTACCATCCCCCCATAACTCACCAGCACCGAATAAAAATTAAAACCACCGGACACTTACACGTCATACTTCAGATTTCATTAAAGATAGCGGCCGAAACTTGCACGCCACATACCTCACATTTGACATCGCAAACGTCAAAATCGGCCCATAAAACTGCAATTAGATATTCATAGACGTATTACACTGTTTTTGGCTCTGCGAAGCGTCATAATTACGAGTCATTTTCTCAAACTTCGGCCGATTAAGATCATTATCTCGCTATTAATTAAAAAGTGGGCCTCAAAATTATGTTGTTTATTGTGTTATTTATAAAACTATGTAATTATATCGGATAATATAGAACTTTTCATGGATTGTGCGGTGCTCTAAGTCCAAGATAGCGCAGGTGCACCTTAAACTCTTTCCAAATGTTGTTATTACCGCTTATTGATAATTTATATTTAAATTTCGGGTGAGCTGGCGCAAATAATTTTTTAATCTATATCGTGTTTTTTCGGATAGGTGGATACGTGGATCCGTTAATTGAAGATTTATATGAAAATTTTAAACCGTTCGGAGTATTTAAAACTATTTACTATGTATATAATCTATATTTTCATGGATCATTATCTTCGTAATTGCTTATTCTTCTTAGGATGCGACGTAGAACGCTTGGTATTAGAAAGTTTACGAAAAATGCGTTGAAATGTTGGTATTACAATTCTAATGAGACAGGTGCACTTTTCGATGGGTCAATTTGGTTTCCTTTCTCGTTATTTACGAATATTTCTACAATGAGGAACATTGAGATGAGTTCTTTCGTGATATATGTAATTTGAACGATTAATTCAAGCTTGGTTGAAGATGCACATAAGAAGAATTTAAAATCATCGACGCGTTACGCATGACTCCAATTTGAAATTCTGATTTTTGGTGAATATTACAGTTTTTTCTCGCATCGTGTACCTTTTCCCACATAATGATTTTTTATATCGAAATAGAGTGTAAAGAATTAAATTGATATCTCATTCTTTTGTTTCATTTAAAAATCGACCCACTCTAATTGAAAAATAATGACAATACTCAAACAAAGTTTACCTTTAGTCTTAAGTTTTGAAATTTCATATTTCTCTGTAGTTTTGAATGGACTGGTAGAGTCAAACTCTATGTCAAACTAAATTGAAAATAAAAAGAATCGAAGGTTTTTGTGAGAACCTTGTCGCTAGATGAAAAAATTCAATAATTACAGAAGTCAGAAAATATACCCCATAATTTTTTCTCTACTAGATAAACTCAAGTTTTTGATCTACTTGCTAGAAAAAGATTCTCTTAAATTTGATCAGGTTAGCAGTGACAGCTTAATTGACAGCAATTAAACCGCGTATTTGTCATTGAAACTGTTGAGTTAAAAACTGAGTAATTTTCCGAAAATAAAAATATCTAATAGATAACGTATTTATCAGAAGATTTTTATGAAAATTTCAAACCGTTCGGAGTATTTAAAACTATTCACTATGTATATAATCTATATTTTCATGGATCATTATTTTCGTAATTGTTTATTCTTCTCAGGATGCGGCGTAGAACGCCTGATATTAGAATGTTTACGATTACAATTCTAATGAAACAGGTGCATTTTTTGATGGGTCAATTTGGTTTCCCTTCTCGTTATTTACTGATATTTCTACAATGAGGAACATTGAGATGGGTTCTTTCGTGATGTATTTATGTAATTTGAACGAATTCAAGCTTGGTTGGAGATGCACATAAGCAAAATTAAAAATCATCGACGCGTTACGCATGACTCCAATTTGCAATTCTGATTTTTGGTGAATATTACAGTTTTTTCTCGCATCGTGTACTTTTTCCCACATAATGATTTTTTATATCGAAATAGAGTGTACCGGGTGTCCTAAATTCTTTGTCTAGTGAGGGGATCTCAGAAACCCGATCAGCTATTCAGCAAATTTCAAGTGCGGCTCTTAACAGAGTCTCATACAATTCCTCAAGATTCTGCTTCATGATTCCGTGTAAGCAAAACTTTCGTTATTTGCCTGTGACTTATGGATCCCATTAGAAAAAGACGCCAATACGTCTACTTTGGACCACAAGAAATTTATTAATTTTTCTTGTAACACCCAATTTTGACCGTAATGGCTTTTACCGTCGTCGTTTCAGAAAAAGTGAGGCCCATTGATCTTTCCTGCTGAAAATACAGTGCATAGTAATTTTAAGGTTAACTTTGTGTCAATTTTGTTTATTCTATCAAACAAAAATCCAGAAACGCTAGCAGTTGCTGAAGATGATATTCCTAGCAGTGCATTTGAATGAAACCACGCTGTACATGTAACGATCTTTTACATAGATACTTAAATGACATATAACTTCAACTAAAGGAAGAATTATATTGATATCTCATTCTTTTATTCCACTTCGAAATCGACCCACTCTAATTGAAAAATAATGACATTACTCAAACAAAATTTACCTATTGTTTTCAGTTTCAAAATTTCATATTTCTCTGTAGTTTTGAAAGGACTGGTAGAGTCAAACTCGAGGTCAAACTAGAGTGAAACTAAAAAGGATCGAATATTTTTGTGAGTCGCTAGATGGAAAAATTCAATATTTAGAGAAGTCAGAAAATATACTCCATAAATTGTTCTAAAATTGGTTAGACTCAAGTTTTTGAACTACTTGCTAGAATAAGATTCTCTTAAATTTGATCAGATTACCTCTGACAGCCTAACTGGCAGCAATCAAACCGTGTATTTGTCATTGAAACTGCCAAAAACTGAGTAATTTTCCGAAAAGAAAAATATCTAACAATGTATTTTATCAGTGTGATACATCCTCGGATACATCCAAATGAAAATGGAGTACAGTGAGGGAAAAAATTCAAAATTCTCCTTTTGAATGAATGATATTAATTTTGTAAAAATAATTTAATATTCTAAGTTTTTTTACATTTCTACACAAACCTAAAGACAAATCATCTAATTTGCTTTTACCTGCAGTTCACCATTCTCTTATGATCAAGAACACAGTAGCTTGAGAGCCCAAGGTCCAATTCGTCCCACAATATCACGAGGAATATTCTCGAGAATATTCCTTCACTTTCTCACCTATGTCCGCTACAAAACAATGAGAAGTTGATCTCTCGAAGAGGCGAAGCTCTATTATTTTCCCATCCATGACAACATTCAAGAACATAACACCCTTCAATTAGACATTTCTTTTATTTCTCAGATCGACATTTCTTACGTTCCAAAAACTGCCCAGTCATTGCTTCGTTTGCTCCTCACTCAGACTCGACAACTGAACCAAAAACGGTTTTGGATACCAAAACCAAAAAAGAACCATATACCTTCGTGGAACAGTGGTAGTCCACTGTTTTTTTTTAAAGTTCGTTTATAATCTGAACATCATCATAGACAAATTAATAAAATAGATGAGCCACTCGTATATTCCGCGACATCTGTCGGAAGAGGAGACTAATAAACGAAAAAATTATTTTCAATTTGATAGTTAGATGTCGTTGCATTCATGGAAATCCTATCGGGAAAATAGTAAGTAAGTAAAATCATTATTATCAAAAAACCTTTGAATTGTCAACTGACACAAGGAGTGGTTTGACACGTTCTTTTTGAAATATAATAAATTTCGATATGCCTGCAAGAGTGAAGACGTGCTGTGTTATTGGATGTGAAAATCGAGATGCAAGAAGGTAATTATAAAATTTACATGTATATTCTGTTAACTATAAGAATTAAGATAGTCGTAGTTTTCAAAAAAGTTTTTCATGTATTGAATAAGTTTAGTCGGTAAATACCCATATTTTGTATTATTGAATTCATTATTTTTAGTTTTTGAGAATGTTTTCAATGCAATTATCAGTTTATTGATCAGATATTTATGAAATAAATCTGTATTTTCAATTGGTGATACCTATTTCAGTTAATAAATTTTTATTCTATCCAGAATTTGATTATTGATCCTCATTTCTCGATTCCAAAAGAAAATCAGATGAAAGTTCGTTGCAGGTATTATTTTCATGAAAATAAATTTCCCCACTCATCGATAACTTGCACGAATCCATTTCTGATTTCCTTTTGGAAATTGAATTTCAAAAACTTTTTGCTTCTTGTATATGGGTGTACCTACCTATTCAAAAGGTGCACTACAGAATTCTTTTTGAGGCAGCTTAACGATACAGATTCCTTTTTCAATTGAGCTTTTTTCACGAATTAGTAATGTTGTACAAAAAAGATGGCGTTGAAGCTTGTTCTACTAGTGTCTCATATATTCTCCGTTTAGTTAGTCTATGAACATCATGAACGTCATGAAATGAAAATCATGACTTGATAGATCTATTAAATTAAAAAAAGCCTTATTTTTGAAGTATTTTTTTCCCAAAATTCATAATACTGATTAAGTGAACGTTGATATATTCATTTTCTGAACAAAATAACAGTGGTTCGGAATGCTTGTGAAGTATATTAGGTCCTGGAGAGGTTATAACATGGATATAAGAACATCCGCAAAATTTCTGTATTATTGGCCTGGCCCCGTATTCTCGACAAGTGATATTTCAATGCGTATACGAACTGCATTGCGTGGTGTACATTTTTGCAGGTAAAATAGGGACTCGCGCAATGAAATTCGTATACGCTTTAAAAGATCACTTGTCCAGAATACTGGGTCTGGCCAATAATTGCCAAAATTAGTCAATTCTCCTATTTTTCAAAATTTTTTTCCTTCCCAGATATGGCTCTGGTGAAAAATTTTAAAATTTCTTCTTGTATAGGTTAATGCCTTTCCGATCAATGTTTCCTCTTTCTATTATTCATATTGTCCAATGGATAAAACTGTACCATTTTTGAGCGCTTCTTCTACTTAAACGTCATAAGCCGAAAACGGTCTCAAACGATAGTGTTCGAATCCGTGGTCAAATTAAATTATGTCTGATAGTCCGTCCGTCCGTTAGCACGATAACTTTCGAAGGGATTGTCCTTGAGACTTCAAATTTTCAGGGTGAATTCGGTTCCCAAATGCGTTCCATAAAATATGACCATTCAACATTTTTGTCCCTCAATATCTCAGAAGAAACAAAACCAATCGATATGAAATTTTGCGGTCACATGCAAGATGCTTATAATAAGTCATAATGAAATTTCTTGGTCATAGAAAATTCAATTTGAATATTGAAAAGAAAAATCTCCATACCTAAATATCCTGAAATTTATTTTGTGAATGGAGATTTATATACTGAATATTCATGCAGAATTTCAAAAGGATCGCATCATCAGAACCATAAAAATAAATTTTTTCTAATTATTGATTTTTCACAGACACATTAAATTTTTTGAATAAATTCCAGAATATAATTCCAATCGTGCTGAGATTTTGCATTCTTATAATAAGCATGAATCCATAGTAGAGCTGACATCTTGCCTAGAAATGAAACCTTCGCAAAGTTGATTTTTTTTCTTCGAGACTTTGCTCTTATGTCGGTTGGCGTCAAATCCGCACCAGGTGCCGTATTCTCGACAAGTGATCTTTCAAAGCGAATATGAACTTCATTGCGCGGTGTGCAGGTAAAAGAGTCTTGTAGTATGTGGTCGGTGATTTCTGTGGCCGATCCACATAACCCACAGATATCAGAATCCTTACTGATCCCCTACAGGTATGTGTAGGAGGCCCAGTATGCAGCCTCAATCCGTTGTTTGAAAAAGATCTTGTTGAAATATCGGTGCAATCACTCCTTTTGCTTATTTTCAACCTATTGTGTTTAGTGAGTAAGAGTCTTTCTTTTTTCCAATCAGCGACCTCGGTATGGGTGATACCCAACATGAGGGCACAGGTCTGGTAAAGGAATTGAATTTGAGTACTAGTGAAGTAAACTAATACTTCAGATTTTTTGGTGTTATGTACCAGTATTCGTGCAAGTTGATTTATTTTGCACAACTTTTCTAAAATTGTATGACGATGAGTCCCATGAGAGAATTCAATTTTATAACTGATATTTCCAAATTGAATTTAACCTATACGAGATCATTTTTAGCCACGAATACTTGAATATTAAATTTTTGAATTGAAATATTTCAGAGCACGCCTCACATCACCCTTCACATTTTTCCCACATCCCCTTAAACGAGTTGCCTCTGCCACGAACTCCAGTCTTATCTAAGTAAATCGGATAAAAGGTGGACAAACACACGGCCATCAGTATCCTCAGACTTTTGACCCCAATCGGCAACTTCTTACCCCATAATTTCATCTGTCTAAAAAAGCTGAAATTCTCACGTCACATTTACGCCAAGTCACGATCCTCCTCTGTGTTCGGTAAAGGAAAAATAAGAGATGTCGGTTCATAGAGGGGCCGGAACACAGAGCCCAGACGTCTCTGTCCGGCTGGCCGCGGCGTTTAAGCGCAGTGACTGTCTGAATTTTCTTCCTGGTCGTCTGGCCGTCGGTCTGTACGGGCGCCTATGATCGCCTCACGATTCGACGAGGATGGACGGTTATTAGGGCCAATTAATGTCATCAGCACAGAATCTGGGTGCTTGAAGTGTTGCAGGGGCGAACCATAGAGAATTATCGGTTTTATTTGGATGAGTGACAGGCGGTCTTGGCGGTTTGTTTCTGGGAATTGGCAAGAGTGGAATGAGATCAGTAGATTTTTGGGTGTTATGTATTCTTGTGAGAAGATTTGATGTTCGCAGATTCGCAGAAATAATTATTGTCGAACTCATTTCGAGTGAATAGCTTTACTATGATAATGTACCCATAATAGGAACATTGACATTGTTGGAAAGCTAATGTGGCTTCATCGACAAGGTTCTTTATTTATCATAATGAGTAGACGCCCAGCAGGCGTACCACGTACGTAATATAATATTCTCTACGGTTGCTTGATTCGTTGGGAAAAACAGGCTGTCTTCTCTATCAACTTTTTTTTGGTGCACCCCTGCTTAGTTACAGGCTCCTAAAGATGGCGCCTGAAAAGGAAATTTTGATTTTTTTTCTTGAAACCAGAAAAATTAAAAAGAATGCAGAAGGCGGACATTTTATGCTGGCGAAAAGGCAATAAAAATTTGAGAGGGTGTCCTTTCCATATTCATATTTCACTCTAAGATAATTGATTTGGGATAAAGCGGGATCTATTTTTCACAAATGAGGTCTCTCGTAGTTTCTTGCTTAAATTTTTTTTTGAGGAAAAATTATTTATTACCTTGATAGCGTGAGTAGTAGAAGCTGGAATTATTGCTTTAAATTGCAATAAAACTTACATTCACTCTATGGATAAATTCAAGTTCTGAAATCATTCTAGCCTTCACGACTCACGCTATCAAGATGTTATTTTTTTCTTCAAAATCATTGAATTCAAGCTAGAAATATTGCGAAGAATAGAGTAAGCTATCCAAAATTCATTTTCATGTGAATCATGAATATGGAAAAAAGTTTTTTGAGAAAAATAATTATTGAATAGTTTTTTCTACCCCTTGCAATCATAGAGGAACACCACCAAAATTTTTGAATGTGTTTTTGCCAGTATGAAATATCTGCTATATTTAATTCTAGCTAATTTTTAGTTTTCAGGAAAAAAATAAGAACTCCTTCAGGCGCCATCTTCCGTGAATTATATCATAGAAATAGCCCCTAAATGCCTATATAAGTAACGTCAAATTGTACTTCAGAAATGCTGCATATGGTTGAACTGTTGAACGATCCAAAAGTATTATTTTGATAATTTTACAATTCGAATCCAAATGGGTAAAAGTAAATAAAGAAAGGAAAAGAATTAATAAAATAGAAAACGCAATCACATTTTCTGAAGAATTATTGATTCAACCAGAAATATATTTCCAAGAAAACGGAAAAATTTCGTGTTAGTAGATATTCTATGGCATTAATATCATTGAAATTAGGCAAACCATTTTTTATTGAAAACAGTATTTACAAGTCAGAAGCTTTCCAACGTTTATTCATTTATTGGTTAAACGGTAATTCAAATGTCAATAACCTGAGAGCTTTCGGTTTCTTTCGATTCATTTATGAATTGAACTTCACTTATTATAAAGTCTTAGGTTGAAACTGAATGTTCAGCTTGTATTTTGAGTGTTTATTCTCAGTTATTACTTGAAATATTAATCTGTTCTCGAAAAAAACATCCATGAAAGTTTTCTTAGTATATAAATGAACTTCTACCTTGAAAACGTTACTATATCTCGAACTAGTAGTAGTTATGATTTCAAAACCGATCCTGCATTCATACATAGAAACAAAATTAGCCGTAACAACAGTCAGGCAGACAGCGGTACCAACCTGCGTAGCCAATAATCTAACATATTCCAACTTTTTTCAGATTACATAAAAATCAAGCTCCAACTCGAGGTCTTCAGTTAGCACGTAGATGAAATTTGTCACCAAATGGAAGTCGACCATTTATAGTTTTGTTCATGCACAACTTTCAACCCCTAACAACCCCCTAACGTGAAAAATTAGAATGTGTGAAACACTGCTCTTCGGTTATGATTTAAGTAGGTACTTATGTTGTTAGTTCGTTTCTACTGAAGTTGAACTTTTCGATAAAATGTTTCAATTCAAAGAAAGATGACAACGCAATTTCATCAATGTTATAATTCTACACCTGAGGGGGTTGAAAGGTTTTGAAAGTTGTGCATAAACAAAATTGTAATGGTCGACTCTCATTTGGTGACAAATTTCATCAGGTACCATCGTCTCAAAGCAAATGGGTCATGGCAAAGTGAGAATACTAAAAACCTCCATTAACTAATTAATTTTTCAGAAAAAAATTATTTTCTTGAAAATTTGTGCACGCCTGTTAAAAAGATTCAATGACCTTCCCAAAAAAGTACCACATTACCCACTTTCCCTATTCAAAAACTTAGAGGGTTGATGTGAATGGCACAGGGTGCAACAAACATCCTTCAAAAATGCATAAAAAATTGGAAGATGTGAAACGAAATTGATCTATTCCAGGATTTTGTATCCAAATGTTTTTCTTCTGCGAAAATGAATTTGTTCCATAACTTTGAGGTGAACTGTATAAATGTCTACCTTATACAGTGGTTTTGTTATTAGGCGGTTCATTGAAATCATTTATTTTTATCATAATAATTATTATTATGAAGATTTATGCTCAGTTGCAGGAACGTCCATTAAGATTTAAAGGTCCATTAATCCTTAATCCTCCATTAGTTCCTTGTAATAATGGAGGATTAAGAGTTTAATGGACCTTTAAATTTTAATGGACGTTCCTGCAACTGACACTTACAATGATAAGTACTAAAAGTTCAACTTATTTTCAGTGTGTTTATTCATTAATTATCACTTGAAATAGGAAATACTCTGTGCTAGAAAAAAACAGCCTGTTACGTTAAATATTTCCTTATTATCTGTTGAATGAACCTCAACCTATCGAAAACGTTACTGGATCTCAAACCGATCCTGCATTCATACATCCAAACAAAATAAACCGTAACACCAGTCAGACAGTCAGCGGTACCAACCTGCGACGCCAATAATCTAACATATTCCAACCTTTTTTCAGTTTGTCACTACATAACGATCAACCTCAATCTCGAAGTCTTCAGTTACCACGTAGATGCTCCGCTTCTCATCTCCAAGATGCTGAAGGAACGGGAATCTCTGGAGCGGGTGATACCGTCCCCTTGCTCCAGCCTTGGAGGCCTTGGTCCTGACGTGAACTGTGCAGGGTGCAGGGGAAGGATCCACGACAGGTTCTACCTCCTGGCGGTGGACAGACAGTGGCATGCAGGGTGTTTAAAGTGCTGCGAGTGCAAGTTACCATTAGACTCGGAATTGACTTGTTTTGCGAGAGACGGGAACATATATTGTAAAGAGGATTATTATAGGTGAGAGCAGTTTTTCATTATTTTCTGGATAAATATTTGAATTTCGGTGACCAGCAGATATCGACCAGATTTTGGTGTCATTGTATTCATTGAGTCTTCCTGAACAACATTAGTGAAACCAACAGGTGGCGGTCTGTCTTAGTTTAGAAAATATGGGCCCCCAAAGTTCCAAAAATGTTCCATCTTCACGTCTCTTTTTTCACTATAAAAACACAAAATCACTGCTCCAATTTAGTCCATATATCACCTTCGAACATTCAAATAACTATTCGAATAGTTTAATTTCAGTTATATTCAATAAACAATTAATCCAGAAACATCGAAATTCTATAGGCACCACATATCCACAAATCCTAAGGAAAGACCGCCGTTTTTAATGGTAGATTTGGCACTGACGCAGATTCATTCGCGCAAATATGATAGGTACGATGCCATGAAGAACGAGGGGCTTTCCTTAGAATTTGAGGATATGGGTTACTTCCAAAATTTCTATGTTTCTGCGATAATAATTGAATATACCTGAATTTAAACTATTCAAATAGGTATTTGAATGTTCGATGGTGATTTATAGACTAAATTGGAGCAGTGAATTTGTGTTTTATAGTGAAAAAAGTGACGTGAAGATGGAACATTTTTGGTCTTTTGGGGGGTTAATTTCTTCTAAACTAAGACATACCGCCACCTGTTGGTTTCACTAATGTTGTTTGGGAAGACTCAATGAATACAATGACATCAAAATCTGGTTAAATTTTATTCTTTTTATTTAATTACTTTTCGTACTGTTACTCGCTTGAGAAATTCTACCACATTGATTCTGAAAAAATATATCCCTCCTCATAACTGTGATGTCAGTGCTAGATAGCCATATCAACTACCTGTTTGCTGAACTAATTGATCTCCCTTCCATGTCTAATAGAAATCAATAACAAGATATTGAAAAAAGTAAAATGCTTCCTGATGAAATATTCTCAATCGTTCCTTGCAGACATTCCTAACAGGATACACATCAATACGTGTATTATGTACGTCCTTTCCTTCCGAGAAATGCATTTTTTTGCTCGTCTGAAGAAGAGGATCTACACATGAAGTAGAGAGATATGATTCATGAATTTATCAAAAGACATACGCCATGTTCTGAGAATGGAAAAGGTTTATCATGGTTGGAAATCTGTCGTCCCACAACTGACATTTCAAGTAGAGACAGTATGCCATTAGAAACTTGGATTTAGACGTGCTCAGCAGACAGGGTCGTAGTGGGCACTTTTCGTGATTTTCTGAAGGAGGTTGATTATCAAAAAGAAATAATTTTAATGAATTTGATTACCTGATCCCGAGAGTATTTATCTCATGTCCACGTGCAACATAAATAAAAAAACTCTGTTCCAGAATTTTCTTCGTTTTAGGACTACTTTGTTCTGCTTT
Source organism: Propylea japonica (assembly GCA_013421045.1). Taxonomy (NCBI): domain Eukaryota; kingdom Metazoa; phylum Arthropoda; class Insecta; order Coleoptera; family Coccinellidae; genus Propylea; species Propylea japonica. Next base: position 108,924,643 of record CM024239.1, read on the forward strand.
CTATACGTAAATTCCTCTTTCCCTCAGCTGTATGCATGAAACATTATTCTTTGTAATGAATTTTGATATTTCAAACGTAAGAGGTGTTTCAAATGTGATGTATGACTTCTATGAAAATGGCTTCTAACACGATACGACGCGTTAAAATCATTGTATCCTTTACTTATTTCACACAGGATTTAGCTCTGAAAGCATCTAGATTCAAACTAAACAGGAACTAGAGGCATTAGATTATTTAAAACGTCCATCTGAGAGACAAATTTTCCTGAACGAATAATCCCCATGAACGCTGATGTGATATGGCCACCAAGATCATGTGATTTGACACCATTGGACTATTTTCTTTAGGGTTATGTGAAAAGCCGGTCTATAAGCATAATTCCTAATCGATTCGTGATTCAAACGATTAAATTATTCTTGTTATTAGTGAGATAGATCCACAATTATGTCGAAATGTCATTGAAAATTTTAACAAAAGAGTCTGAAGAACTGCAAGAGGAGGCCATTTGGCAGATATTATTTTCTTACAGGAATGTCATAACTGATACTTCAATTACCAATGAAAAGTTTTAGAAAACGAATGCAAATTATGTGTTGTATTTATTCTTGAAAAAAACAGCGCAATTTGAAATACACTCTATAATATCAAAATAAATAACATATTCATCCAAGACTATTGTATAATCCACCCATTTTACGTCTATTTGCTCGGCCATAATAATACCCATTAATCATTAGTGAACAGTGAGCTGTTATTCACTCCTTTCGAAGACCTTTATTTTTAATACATCAATTAAAGCAATTTTCATTGCAAAACATACTCGTACAATGACAAGTTCTTCAAAAATTTATCATGTATCAACCGAGGTATCAACTTGACTTTTTCCACACTTGTAATAGAAGGGTTTTGTCACGGTCGCCAAATGTTGAAATCTTTTCAGAAGTCGCGAATAAAGTAAAGTTTATTATCAGAGTGTTGCCGCAAATTGTTGGATTATGTTGATTATTCGAAATCATTAAAATTGAATTGATGATTTTTGCTTAGTTAGTAATTCGAGAAGGATCACAACCGTTTATTTTCAAAATTTGGGGTAAATTCTTATTTGTTTTAGATACCTACATGTATGTCGAATTGAACTCTTTCGTCCCAGTCTTGGGTTAACCTTGAAGTTTTACTGTTGTTCTTCTCTGAAGTTATCGTATTCACGGTCGATAGTAGAAGGCTTCTTTTAAGCAAACGTTTTGGTTTAAGAATGTTTTGTGAATTTTTGTATTGGGTTAATTATTTGAAATTATCGAAATTTAAGACGGAAGCTATTGCTTTCTTTTTGTCAAGACCACAGTTTTGGACTATATTAAGCCTTAACCGTTTATTTTGAGGAATTGAGGTAAATACTTGTCTGTTTCATATTGGATAGACAAGACTACAAGTATGTTCAAATTGGTTCAAAACATTCGTGGTACTCGTAGATCCACCTCTGTATCATCTACGCATATCGTGATTTCACGTTGTGACCAGTGGACATGCGTTTGATGGCGTTCAGCTTCTAGTTTTATGCGTTGGTCGAAGACAGAACAAAAGGGCGAGTTGTTGATTGATTCGACGATAACGTTTGTCACTATTAAAATACCTTATCTTTATGTGTCATAACCAAGAGGACTTGTTTTCAAACGATTATTGATGATTTGTACTCGATGACATAAAGAAAAAAATATAGCTTACTTGGAATTTTTTTTGGTACTGATGACAATCGGTAGTTGGAAACTTTGCGTGGGTTGGTGTCATTCGGTGATGATGGTGTTTGGTCTGGAGAATAACTATCCTAATTTTTCAAGAGATGTATTGAAACAAATTGATATTGATGAATATTCAAAATGTTTTTCTACAGAATAGTTTATTTTGCTCAAAAAAGATCGACTTGAAACGTATGATCACACTCTAAAAAAAATCCCGGTGTAAATGCTAATACTAAACTATCAAGCATATTTTTCCTTTTTTATATCACAATTTTATCATTTTTATCGAAATTATGAGAATATAGTGTTAAGTGGTGTGATTCATGAAACACATTATCACAAACAGAAACAAAATCAAGAATTAATAGAAAAATATTTGAAAACACACTGTGTTTATCAAGCTTTAACACCAATCTTACAAACAAATTGCTCCATAAATCAGAAAATCATCTCTTGGGTGAAAATATACACTGCATGTTGGAAGTTTCAAATAATAATTTCACAGAAATGAAGCTTGTAGAAACAAAAAAACACCTGGAAGTGTTTTTCGGCCAAATCATGTTTCAAAATTTACACCAACTGAATCAAAATAAGCACCAAAAATATGAAAAACCCATACGTTTACTTTAGTTTGTCTTCGGTATTTTTACATGGTTGCCAGATATTGCCAAATTATGAGCGGTCACACAGTTAGAACCATGGTGTCTGATGAACTGATTATTCCAATCGAATACCTTTGGCAACAATGTTAATAGCAATAGTTCCAATTCTTGGCGGCTCTACAAAGAGTCCTCAGCATAGTCAAATCAGGACTTGCCAATGGTTTCACCTTCTTATCTATTTCTGTTTCTTGTATGTGCCTTTGTGATGATGAATCGAAAGTGTGAAATTGATTGAGGTGAAGAAAGTGAAATGAGTGAAAATTTGTTTGGATATAGAGAAAAGTTCATTTTGCCTGATGATTCGAGGACAAAATCTGATTTTTTTCAAGCTAGTTGAAGATCCTTCCCTTAGAGTATTTTTGGGAGATACCTCTACTGTCAACCCCTCACTTGGTCTACCATCAGGTACATATCTATCTGTTCATTATATATTCATCAGTGTAAAGACAATATTTTATCAACAGGAAAATGTTTTTTGTTTTGGCAACAAATATTGTTGTAATCTTTCATTGTGAATGAAAATTGAATTGTTTTAAAAACCTGCACAGCAAACGAATACACTAAAAGATTTTTATGAATAACAATTGCAGAACAAAAGATTAACATAGGGAGTAAGTACTTAGCTACATAATAATTAATAATTTATGGTTCATGATGCATTATTTTAGCTTCGAAAGAACCTATGTATTTAATAAATGATATTCAAATCGCTGAATTGCATTTCTTAATTTCAGATATAAATTTGTCATTTCTCATCTCAACTAAGTCAGTGCTGAATAGCACCGAACAGGTTATTGGAACCTCACTAAGCTAGTGCAAATTAAGACTGAAACGGTGCGATTTCACACCGAAACCGATCTAACTCGTATATTATTTCACACTAATAAATTGTGAAAAATAACTGAGTCAGTGTCAAAACCCACTGGATGATCATTTGAGATCACACCGCTCTAGGGTGATTTAACACCAAATAAAACAAGTGCAAAGTCGCAAAGAACCGAATGAAAATCACACTCGCTTCAGTGTCAAAGTTGATTTATTTATATGAAAAAAGCAACTCCTTTGAAATCATGAACACACCAGAAAATTTTTGAACGTCGGTGTTATTTTAGAAGGTGCGAAATAACACCAAAAAATCAGGACCTCTGAGGAAATACGGCTGGTGTCAGCGGGTGTTGGCTGGTGTTCAAAAATTTCTTAGAGTGCAGGAGTCCCATTTTGTGTAGATAATATCGGTAGTTCAAATGCTTCTCAAAACCGTACATTTTTCATTGGTGTAGAAGTTGGGGGGAAGAACATAACACCTACTAACCCTTCAAAACCTTCACCTATCATGACTTGAAAAGCATGCCTATTATGATTAGAAATGCTCTCAAAGGATGCTATCTGTACGCAGCTATTCGCAAAATACGATTTTTTTTCAATTTCAACTTTCTGTTTCTGGAAAACGGTATATTTCAGAGGGTAAGTAAAAAAAATTTTCTCTTCGTATTTTTGGAGGAACTATGACATTTTTGAGTTTGTCGCACTTATTCAATTAAACATGAATAATAAATGACGAAATTGCACTAACAACCATTGGAAAAAAGATATAATATGAACAATCTGTTTTGAGCGAAAACTTTCACACCGAAAACAAGATGAAGAAATTTTAAAAAATAGGCAAATTTTCATTGTTTGAGTTCATTTCATTGTCGTCTTCATTAATCTCTATTGTTTTGTTTTTAATTTATATCCAATTCCTCGTTTCATTGAACTTAAGACATTAAGTGATGTCCTTAAATTAGCATAATACAGATTTTACTACGCATATCATTAAAAAAAACAATGAGTGGCTGCAAAATACTTTCGTTAGACAATTGGGGAATTCCTAGAAGGTACTTGAGTACACATATTCCAGACGATTGATTGACGACATGACATGACATTATTTGATGTAATTAATTAACCACAAATAATTATTCATTAAATTCCAGATTCTATCTGAATGTGTCTTTTTCCATATGGGTCTAGAATTTTTCTTCAATATCTCACGAAAAAACTGCCAAAACCACCTCGTTAAAATCCCAATACCAGCTTTGTACAAATTTTTATGCTGATTTCGATTTTTTTCGCAATCGGGTTTCCTGGAGACCATTGGAAGGGGGATCAAGGAATCTTCCAATCATCGGTTACCGCGAACCTCCAAACGGTTAGATCTTTCAGAAATTGGTGGAATTTTGGCGAACAAAGAAAATCAATTTCTACTAATTGGCTGATCGCGTTTCGGTGTGCCTTGGACTTTTTTGCCTTCTTCTGTGACAGAAATGGATGTTTTTTGTTATTCTTCTGGTCTCGACAGGCCGGATTAATATATTTATTGCGCCTAATTAGAGGGATCGATTTCGAAAGTGGACTACACATTCCGATTATTTTACATGGGATCGCCGCTTGGGAAGGCGCCTGATATTTGGTATCTCTAGATAGTTAAACTAATAAAACAAAAAAAGCTGCTTTGTTTGCAGAACTGCTCGGTATTCATATGCGTTCGAGAACAAACAGTCGAAGCAGTTTTTTCTCAGAGCTATGTTGAGACTTGTTTGGAAGAAAAATGTTTTTTTTTTATTTACGACAGATCCGAAATATGAATATTGTGGTAAATTTTTTTTGAACAATGCACTAGGCCAGAATTCAAATAATTTGGTGTGAACAACAAAGAGTTTCCATAAATTTATAATTTTTATGTTATTTTTCCTTTTTAGTCAGTTAGATTCAGAAGTAAACATATTTTATCTTCAAATAAAATTCATTTTGAGGTGCTGAATGAGTATTTCATAATTGAATGAATATTGGGATAGTTTTATCGCATTCAAATATTTCTAATGAAACATAATTAATCAATACTCCCAATCTATCTAGTGATGTGGCTAATAAAGTATTATGAAATGAAGATAAACTACTAAAATGAAAACAATAACAATTTCTTCAACATTAAGAAAAGATCTAGGGTGCGACCTACAGGCCTATTGTTACCCCCTCTCTCCAATAACAATTTCATGAAATTAGACATAAATATCCGGAATGTATATCACAGTTACCTCATTGATATGTTTCTAATTTATCTATTTGAAAATAATTTCCATGGGAAATTTTTCGAAAATCTATCCCACGAAAACAAATTTCGAAAGAAAATCATAGGGGGTTGTTATTTTCAACCCCTAATAATAAAGTTATGAGATCTAAAAAATGTGTGTGAGTGACATCTACTCAGTGCTAAGTACTACATATTATGTATAGTTTTATGACTCAGTGTTTTTAAGAAGCCGAAAAAAAATTAAAACTGTCAACTCGTCATCGTCTTTCAAAGGAACTTGGAGGGGGAGTCGATCTCGACAAAAAATTATATGATCTCGACAAAAAATTATATGAACTACCCCTGCTAGTCAAATGAATAATTTCTATAATATATATTCATGATTTCTATAGAATTATTGATTTTACCAGGAAAATATGTGATAAATAATAAGTAAATTTTCATATTCAACATCTCAGTGAACATGTTTTTTCAGTTGCGTTGATCTTAACCAAAACAGTTGTACATAATTTAATACAAGTCCGAAGCTTCTACACGATTGTTCAGTTTGATGAAAAAACGATATCAATGACTCCTGAGAAGAATTCAACCCTTGAACCCACCTTGAAGTTCATTCGAAGGTACGTCTGTAGGACAGTGGCGCAGCCAGAATTTTCGTTCGGGGGGGCCCGATGCAAATTCTCAGAGAGAAAAAAAAACATAACAAGAATACTGTTATTTCTATCTTTCTCATTTTGGTTGATGAAAAATAACAAATTCACAATATCTTTTCTGATATCTGGTGATCATTTATTTTCTAAAATGCCTTTCCAATTTACACGGTGTCAAGGAAAAAAGTATCATGCATAGTGCCACGTGATAAAGGGCCATAAAATATGAAAAAAACTCCCATGAATATATGTCCGAAACTGCTTTATTTAAGAAATACAAGGTGTTAAAGTTTGTTTTTTTTTAAATAACTCTGGACAAAGAGGTAAGAATTGAACAAAATGTGATATGCAGGGGTTTTGAATGATGCAGAATCTAAATATCTTATTAGTTTTCAGATTACTGATAGGGGTCACCACATACAGGATTCCTCCACCTTTAAATGAATCCTAACTTTTTTGCCTTACATTGTATGTCATTCTGGACTAGAAAAAGCGATACCTTTTTTCTTCAAAAAGGTATACCTTGTTGAAGTCGCTAGGACCAACGGTTTCCGGTTAAAAAGCATCAAAAAGATATGATGCACGCAAATTGTCCAGAAGCGCCAAATTAACCTACTTACAATAACAACCATTGTTGACAGCAGTTTGAAAAGCCAGCAAGGAAGTAAATAAAAATCTTAATCAAGAACACAAAATAATGAAAATGACAGGCAAAAAAGAAGGAGGAATTCTGTATGTGACGACCTCTATCTAAATACTAATAGGATATATGCATTCTGCATCATACATCTGCATCAAGAAAAAACCAAATAAAAAAATAAACTTTTTTTAAAGAGAGCAGTTTCGGACATATATTCATGGGCCCTTTTTTCATATTTTATGGCCTTCTAACGCCTACCACTATGCATAGTACTTTTTTTCTTGTCATCCTGTATATGTGCATCTAGTCTCATTTTCAAAAGGTTAATCATTATGTTTTTGGTGGAAAGCAGAATCAATTAGGTTCTGAAAACTGACTGTATTCATGAATACAATTCAGCTATTTTAAATGAAATACTGAAGATGTGCCTGAACTCAACTGTATCTACTGAGATACAGAGAAGTTTTCATGCAGAAGAATCTAGGGGGGGCCCGAGGGACCCGGGCCCCCCCTGGCTGCGCCCCTGCTGTAGGAAGATCAAGTTTAGGGTCGACCATGATCAGAATAAATCTTTTGACGCGATGAAATTTAAGAGAAATTCAAATTGCAAAGAAAAGTGTCTACATAAAATTTGAATTGAGCAAGAAGTTTCAAGTTTGATATCAACAAAGTAAATGATGTTATCACGCAGTGATATTATTTATGGTCATATAATGGGAATCATTCGAAATGTCACGGTCTTGTTATCATTTTTCTTGAATGAAAAGAATCACGATTTCATCTTCACAAAAATAGAAAATTATTTTAATTCAACTATTATAAAATGCTCGACTACAGAGTCAAGGTGTCATTAAGGCATCACTTCAAATTGAGATCAAATTCTGACATCGATTCAAGAGATTCAAAGCTCTTCCATTATTTATTGTCAACAAATAATCTGATTGAAATTCCTCAAGAAACATCGATGAAATCATTACTCCAGTATTTCCCCCTAACCATTACGAAGAATCTAAAACACCCATCAACAATAAACTAATATCACCAATTAATATCATTCGAAGTATTTCAACCATCGTAAACTTTTTGTGCGGGACTGAGGAATCTCAACATGGCAGGTATTTTAATGAAGGAATAAAAACGTTTCCAAGTCGTTATTTTGAGCCGGATAACCCGGAAAAATGTAGATCTGCATACTTGAGATGCGGGCTCGTGAATGAAATAACGTTCACTTGTGTTTTAAGACTTGCTGGCTGATACTAGGTGTGATGAATTGTGATCTGAGATTGGAGGAATTTGTGACTTGAAAGGATGTGTTCGATTGAGTTCGAAACTGGGAAAAATGGACTAAGATTTGCAGAAGTTTTCATTTCAATTATGGTCTTTTAATAATAGTCATTTAATCTAATAAATAATTAATGTTTATTAATGATAAGATTAATAAATGAATTGGTCACGAATTTTTTCCATCCTCTTCATTAAATTTTCACGATTTATGGCTTTTTGATGCATCTCATCATTGAAATAAACAATGTTATATTAATTAAATTTCGCTACATCTGTTTCGAGGTTTCGACCGTCCCGAGTATTCGTGAAGGGAGTTTTGTTCAATTATTATCAATTAGTTATGGTATAAACGCTTCATCTATCAAAACTTTTATTAATTTATTTCGAGTTAAAGATTTGCATTTTAATATTCAACAATAAAATGTTTGATACAAGGTTATAAAGAAAAACTAAAAAAATCTCTATAAATCTGTTTAAATTTTATTTTTCAAGTCCCCCGCATTTGGTCACAGACACCCTGTATTATATACAGGGTGCGGGGGACTTTAAGAGATGATTCTTCGATGAAAATAAGCAGGAGTAGTTCATATAAAGTTTTTTCGAAATTTATCTCCCTTCCAAGATACAGCCTTTGGAAGGCGATGACGAGTTGACAGTTTTTATATTCTTCACGGCTTCTTAAGAACACTGAGTCATAAAACTATACAAAATATAAAGCTCTAAGTAGATGTTATTCACAAAAATTTGTCAGATCTCTTAACTTTATTCTTAGGAGTTGAAGATAACAACCTTCCTATAATTTTCGTTCAGAAATTGTTTTCGTAGGATAGATTTTCGAAAAATGAAATTATCTTGCAAAATTTCGGTACAGTCGATACTTTTCTCGGAAAAAATAAAAACTTACAAGCAGTTATGATCACTCTTCATTCCATTTCATCGTATAAGTGTTCTATAAAATGAAAATTCTAAGATATTTTATGTCTTAGTCTAAATTACTAATTTCCGGAAGAAAATTATATATAATCGTAATATTTTAATTTCACCAATAGAACTTTCTTTCGATTTAGTGAGCATAATTGACAAAACCAATTTTAAGCATAAACAATATCTTAGAATATTCATTCTATGGAATATACGATTAATGCAATGGACAGTGATCATAACTGCTCGTAAGTTTTTATTTTTTCCGTCAAAATTATCGACTGTATCAAAATTTTGTAACAGACTTTTTTCTCCAGAATTGAATGGGAAACCATAAAAGAGTTTTATTTTTCGAAAATCTATCCCACGAAAACAATTTTTGAAGGAAAATCATAAGGGGTTGTTATTTTCAACCCCTAATAATAAAGTTATGGGATAAAAAAAATTGTGTGAGTAACATCTACTCAATGAATCATATTATTTATAGTTTTATGACTCAGTGTTTTTTAGGACTCCTAAAAAAATTAAAACTGTATAGGCAGGTAAAATGTGGCAGAATTGCCACACAATAACAGGCGCGACTCACTGCTGTTTCTTATGCTTTCTAATAGCGTTTTCTTTTGGAAAACTAGTGCGCACCAGAATTGCCCCAGTGCAGTGTTTTGTGTTCTATTGGTACAAAGAACAATGAAATGCTCATTAAAATTGCACTCAGATCGCACTGGGGCAATTCTGGCGCGCACCAGTTTTCCCAAAAGAAAACGCTATAAGAAAACTTGTTCACCCAAACTCTGTGATTTTTAGATTTAGGCGATTTAGCGATTTTACGAGTTGAAAGGTTGAATTAGGTTTTTTTCGAGAGTGGCTTATCACGAACTGAAAAAATGAGGCAGCGTTTTTTGGAAATGATATTTATTTTTATCTATTTCTACTTCCTCACTGTATATTGGACATTCTGCAACTTTTCATCAATATGATGATTATTTTCGGTCTTGAAATATCAACCGCGAAAAATAAACTTCAATTTCCACCGAAACAGTAATTTACGACGCTGTTTTCACACTGCCTCGTGGGAGAAAAACGGTGTCTATGACATTGATTCACTAATAACAACGTATATGTGAAAATTCATTGTAGCCGACAACATGTTATGATAACATCAGTAAGCTGTTACCAAAACATGTTGCACCCTCGCCGTGTCGGTAACTTACGGAAATTAAACAGCAATTAGTTCTCTCGGCAAGTGACTGGCATTTTAGTCACCCTATATACGAGTAGAGGTGGAAAAAATGCAGCGGTTTTTCATTATAACTTCCTTTTCTTCAAGCATACTATTTTGAAATTAAAAAAAAACATAAAATTTCATCAATTGGGCTTCGTGATTTTATAATTTTATTTATGATTTTTCGTTATGTCCCAGATCAATCACTACATAGTATAAAACAAAGTCGCTTTCTCTGTCCCTATGTCCCTTGTATGCTTAAGGCTACGTTCAGATGATCAGCGCTCAACGCGCGTTCTGCTAACGCGCGTTTACAACTACATGTATTTTGAACGCCCATCATCTGAACGTTCAGATGATGGGCGTTCAAAATACATGTAGTTGTAAACGCGCGTTAGCAAAACGCGCGTTGAGCGCTCATCATCTGAACGTAGCCTAAATCTTCGAAACTACGCAACGGATTTTGATGCGTTTTTTTAATAGATAGAGTGATTCAAGAGGAAGGTTTATATGTAAAATAACATCCATTAAATAGTAGAGAAGTACAGTTATTTTTGAGGTTCCTAATGTGATGTTCGTACGAAGCCGGGGCGGGTCACTAGTAAAGAATAAAGAGCGATATCAAAGAAGATTTACAAAGCAAATGTTTGTTTTTGTTTTGAGATTTGACAGTTCAGTATTATAACCAAAAGGTAAAGTCTTGCTTTTTTAAGAGTTCTGAAACAAAACCCATATATGTCTTTCTCATAAACTGAGATCAATATGAATTTTCCATCCACCTTAAGGTTTTCAGTGGTGGTACATTTTCTGAATAATTATAGGTTTATACAATGAGAGAAACCTGAAATGTTTCTGGTAATTAGGTACATCAACAACATAATATAATGAATTTAATAAAAAATATTATTTCTCTATTCTTTTTCAAGGAATACACACTTAAGCAATGAGAAACATAAATGACAGATTTAGGTTATAATTTCTTTCAATTGAATAAATTTATATCAATAGCATTATTGCTAATGGTAGTTACTTCAGTCTCTTTTTATAATCTTTCAATTAAGTTACGTCGTCGGTTATTTCTGTTAAAACATTATAATCATCAATTTATTTCATTTCAAAAAATTGTTATGTAATTTTTAGTGTCTATTTCTTGGAAACGCTTAGATACATCAATTTGTAGCAGGAGAAAAATATTTCAAAAACATACTAGGTGTTTTTGTGCTATTTGATGTACAGAGTAGCTATCATTTTAGAAAAGGTGTGAACTTCCACTGAGACATCCCTAAATCCTAGACTTGAAATTTCAATTCTTACCTCAATTTTTACAGATCATTTTGAATGGGTTTTGCGTACAATAAATTCAATTTTGCAATTTATGAAGGAAATAGTAATTTACGTAAAAAGTCCGGAAATTAGCTTTAAGTGGACGAATAGATAAAATTCTGTGAGGCAAAAAAAACTATTTTTCAACGACCGTGCTTTAGTTCAGACGGTGATACTTTCTCTGTCATCTCGCATCTCGATAGCGAAGTCGTTTATGTGAACTTTTCTTCTCAAACTGACCTCACTTTGCATAATAATTATAACTTGCAAGTAAGAAAGAAGAGTAGAAAACATGCGTAACTCATAATTACCGGTATATGCTTTGAAATTATTAAATAAGCCCGCTTCATTTTGCAAAAAACACATCCAGTTGCTTTCAGTAATTAAGAGTGAAAAGAACTAGTAAAAGCTGCACGAAATAAATTTGCTTAAACCTTTTGTCTATGGCATGTCGAATGATATTCACATTATACATGGAAAATACCCATTTACAGAAAACACAAAATATGCATTATTATAAGCGTTCAAGTTTTTTTGAATAGTTATCGAGAGTCTACTTCGAGCAGATGCAGGCTGGCCATCTTGATCAATCGTTAGAAGTGAAGGCCGAAGGAAATGTCATAAGGGGATGTATTCACCTGTCTCACTTGAAATATCGAAGAAATACAGTTTCTTACATTAAGTATAGGGTATTTAATCGGCTAATGGAGAACACTTTTAATTGACCATTTGCGGTTTATAAGCTTCGAATATTCATTATTTATAATGTTGTTTCTGATAAGATAATGTAGGTTGTGAATGTCCGATGTCACCGGAACCAAAAAAAATATGAGGGGTAATTAGAAGATGAAGTGAAATGAATGCACAGGAAATCTTCGAAATTATTACCCATCAATTGTTGCAGCAGTTTTGATACAAAATAGTCTACTTTCCACTCATGATCACCATGTAACACATAATATTTGCTTTCATTTTCGCAACCTTACGTCATTTCTATGCCGTTATCGTTCATAAATTTTTAAGATGTTATTGAAAACAACAAATTCAAATGAGTTTCAATTTAAATTGTCGGCCGTTTTGACGTTATAGGCAATGTTAGACGTAATATCCTTGGTTCGGAGTAGAGAAGCCTGGAGAGAGATGAATATGGATGCGTACATTACACTAACCAGTCAGATATATGTATTTTTTTCAATTCTCATTAGAGGAAATGAAATGCTCACTCCATTAATGGAGCATATATAGGTACATCTGTGTTAACTGTGCATTATTTGAACAGCATTGTGCGCTTCTGAATTTTTATTGTTTTTTACTCTCATACACTTCTTGAATATAATTCAATCCATTTTTCCAAATATTAAAATTAATAATAATACCCTAACTTCTCCCAGGCTGTGCCATCTTGATCAATCGTTAGAAGTGAAGGACGAAAGAAATGTCATAAGGGGATGTATTCACCTGTTTCACTTAAAATATCGAAGAAATACAGTTTCTTACATTAAGTATAGGGTATTTAATCGGCTAATGGAGAACACTTTTAATTGACCATTTGCAGTTTATAAGCTTCGAATATTCGTTATTTATAATGTTGTTTCCGATAATATAATGCAGGTTATGAATTTCGCATGTGTCGCCACAACCGAAAAAAAATAATAAGTAACAAGATGTGAAATGGACGTACAGAAAATTTTCAAAATTATTACTCATCGAATGTTGCGGTAGTTTTGATGCAAATAGTTTCCACTCTTGATCACCATGTAACACATAATATTTGCTTTCATTTTCGCAACCTGATTCTGTCTTACGTCATTTCTATGCCGTTATCGTTCATAAATTTTTAAGTTGTTATTGAAAACAACAAATTCAAATGAGTTTCAATCTAAATTGTCGGGCTTTTTGACGTTATATGCAACTTTAGACGTAATATCCTTTGTTCGTCATACAGAAATATGGATACCGACATTACGTATCTTCTTTTAATTTTCATGGTAATGAAAAGTGGACTTCGTAAATGAAATATATGATGTAAATCTAACTAAACTGTGTAATATTCAAGCAGTATTTCGCTCCATTGCGCGTTTCTGAATTTTCATTCTTATTTACATTTATACAATTCTTGAATATCTTTTCATCGATACCTTCAAATATCAAATTTTGTATTTTCTTTTTCAAGACTCCTGTAAAATATACTGTATGTAGGTATATGACTTATTCATATGAAGATTGCATTTCAGCTTTACTCAGAGAAATGATTGAATCCCTAAATTCGCAGTGTGTTTCGAGGTATCCTAAAATTGTCGCATTTTTCAGAATGTTCGCAGTAACGAAGTGTGGAAGGTGTCAAACAGGGATAGCAGCAAATGAATTAGTCATGAGGGCGAGAGATCATGTATATCACCTGCACTGTTTTTCTTGTGCGTCCTGTGGGATTCCATTAGCTAAGGGAGACCATTTTGGAATGAGGGATGGACTTATATACTGCAGGTAAATATTTCATTATATTATATATTATATATTTTAATAATATTTTCCCAGTTCTAGATCTAAAAAATATATAGTGATGATACAGCAATGCAGCTCCTCTCGATTTGAATGAAAGCGTTCGCTTTGATTCACATTGAGAGGGTGAATAGTACATTTCCGTGGTAGAATATAGTGGCGGCAAGCAAAATGTAAATGATATTTTTCCTATTGTGAATTCGTCTTCTTAAACCATGTACAGGATCTTTATAAATGATTGTAACAGCGCAGTTGGCTTTGGATTATTCTTTGGGGCAACAGAATACCGAAGTAGGTCCACTCTAACCAATCAGAGCATAGCATGATCCTAGAATTCTGTGGATTGCATAGGAAGCGGCAAAATGAGAATAATCCAAAGCCAACTGCACTGTCACAATCACTAATAGAGACCCTGTATATCTACGGCTACATCGCGCAGTTCTTGACAACAAACGTCAAAATAAATCCACCGAATATAACTATTCTTTGTCAAAGCCTGATTTAATCATGTACCTATAATACTAACTGGACGTCGAACTTCCTAACTGTCACGTAGAGAAAAGTGAGGCAGGGGCCGCCATTTGTAGTTTGGGATAAAACATGAATATTTTGATATTCTATGACAACTGTGCTCGAATTTTTTTCGTTGAAAAATTGACACCTCTCAAGTTAAAACCCAAACTGCAAATGGCCTCAAAATTTTTGACATGTTAGCTATCTAGTTAGTATTATGAATCTATGGATTTAATCAACAAAAAAGCCAAATATGCTCTGTAAAGTCGTTCACATTTCGCTTGCCGCCACTGTACCTATAGTCCGTTCACGAAAGGTTGAGCCGTCGGTTGGCCATGATAATTTGACATATTCCACTGTGTATATTAAAATTGTAGGTTGATGTTTATTTTCTGTCAGATTGATACGCAATGTTGTCAATATTGCATATAGTTGTCTGATAACTCGCAAGCTCGTCGGATGAGGCCGGGTACAGTCGGCAACATTGAATTTATTTTACGTTATGACAGCAAATACTGCCAACTTCAGATAAATAAAGAAACGCCTACTATGTGCTCAACCTTCGTGAACGGACTATACTTTTCCCTTATTGACTCCATCTCTCCTGAAATATACTGTAGTAACGTAAATACAGTCACTCTAACAGTGATGAGAAGAGTATTTCCGTGAAAAAGTATGCTAGTGAATGGAATGGTAGAGCTCACAAGCATACTAAGTATTCCCTACAAACCGGGCAAGTTCACAAGTATAGGCTTCTGAAAATAAGAACACAGCGCCACGGCGGACATTCGTATAGAACTATTAAATTGACATGGAAGGATTTGGTTGTATTGTTTATGCGTATAACTGCTTCATTAAAATTTGGATTTCTCATCAATATATCAAAATTTCAGAAATCTATAGTGAACGAGTGTATTACTGTGTATGTTATATTTTTATTTTCTGTGAAGGCGGTGGGTGTCATCATTTGTTTCAATTTATTTCAGCCATAGTGAAAGATGAAATAGGTTAAAAGGCTGTTGAGGAAATTAAGGAAAACAATTTTGTTTGTTGAATAGTTGAATTAACTTCATTTTATTATCTTCAAACAGCTACTTTTTCTCTTCACAAGAGCATTCTTTAGTGGGGTTTTCCTTGTTTAGACTTCCTTGTCTCAATCTTTCAGTTCAACTACTAGAACTAGAACATCCCGGTTGTTCCCCCTTTCTGGTAGTAAATCCCACAGAAAGGTTTCTGGTAGGCACAGCAGTATTTTCCTAAAACTACCTCTGTTATGAACTGGGATCTATAAACGATTAACCCCATGAATCTAATCTAACCTACAAGTTTTGTGTAATCCGTACTTACCTCGATAACAATAATCGTCATCTACAAAATGCAAGAAGCAAACTTTCATATTTCCTGTGACTGGTGTACCGATTTTAAGTTTCAGTTGCCAGGCTTTTCGTCGATCCATCAACACTTTGTCGCTTTGCTCCTCGATTTCCCTTCTACCTAAGCACGAAATTTATCCCTAGCTTGAGGAAAGCATAGAAATGTGTATTATTTGAAATTCTGTTTTTTCAGGAAGAACACTGAGGAATTGAACAATAGTGATTTGAATGAATTATACTTAAAAATTATTAATAATATTATATATTCACATAAATCACGACAACACAATGCTAAATGAATGAATCATGCCAATATTAAAGGTTACACAAATCTTCACCAGAAGCGTATCGCTTAGCTTGATTTGCCTATTGTCAACCAGTAGAGTAAAGTATCTTTAGTATTGTACTGTCATTAACACAAACTATTTACATAATGCTAGTAGAGGAATAATGAGGACTCTACCACTGAAATCTACCATTTACTCTACCAATTTGAACCGGGCTTGTATGCCGAAATTTTTATATCATGCTGGTTGGTACTTAGCTTACTCATAAATTAGCTTTTACTGAGAAGACCAACAATACAATACACATATTTTGAATGTCTGTGGATTTAACTATTCAGGAAAATTCTGAGACAAAAGAATAGGAACACAGGCGCACAAAAACTTCGGATTCCATTTATTACTTCGCTCATATAACTGACGTCTTGGAATAAGAAACAAACATCTACATGTCCCTCCTTTGTTCCTTCCACACTATGAAACAAAGACGACTTAGCATTCTTAGCAACCTGCCAGCACCCTTCCCCCATCTGCAAAACAACAGCAATATTGAAAAAATAACAATACCCTACCTTACTCCGCGAACCTCCCCCCTGCTTGTTCCCCAAAAACAAAGCCATTGTTTGATCTCGCCTTTTTTCCTCCCTAGGCCGCATTATTCCCTGCTGGATTTTTGCGACGGCAACGACGCGCTGGAGCTCATGTTCAGGGGGAGGGAATCTCCCGGTTACTATCCAGGATCGTCGCCACAGCAACAGAAAGGCAGACCCAGGAAAAGAAAGTTGGCGGTGGAGGAACCGCTCCCCTGCGGCGAGATTCCGGTGACAATGAGGATGGCGGCTTCTTCTTTAGGTGAGTGGCAAGTTTTGCTTATATTGATTTCATGGACTGGGAATTGAACGGTATAAGATCTTGTGATGACTCAGGGATAATTAGAGGTTGTGCTAAAGAGTATGATTGTTTTTTCCCTCTTCATTTCAAAGGAGATCGCATTTATACAGGGCGTCAAGGAAAAAAGTACCATTCATAGTGCCACGTGATAGAGGGCCACAAAAAATTAAAAAAGGACCCATGAATATATGACCGAAACTGCTGCCTTTAAGAAATACAAGGTGTTAAAGTTTTTTTTATCTGTTTTTTTTAATAACTTTGGACAATAGGTAAGCACAAGGCCAGCAATTCGAACTTCTTCTAAATACTTAATGTTTTTTGTTGATTGATCAGTATTTAGCTGTTGTTAATAGAATTAAATTGTAAAAGTAATTCGTTCTTGTTATTGTAGAAAGGTTACTTTGGCGTTTCTGGACAATTTGCGAGCATCATAACTTTTCGATGCGTTTTTACCGGAAACCGTTGGTCCTAGCGACTACAACAAAGTATGCATTTTTAAATGAAAAAAGATAGAGGGATCGCTCTTTCTAGTCCAGAATGAATCACAGTGTAGGACAAAAAAGTTAAGGTTGTATATTATAATGTGTGTGTGGTTGATTTAGATGTGGAAGAGCTGTATTTGGCGCCTTCAATTAGTTTTTTTCTCATTTATTCATTTATTTACGAAAACAGGAATACACTCAATAATTAGAATTAACAGATCAAAAATTGAAATGTATCTCAGTAAGAAAAAAATATCCTTACAATACAATGAAAACGAAGACACAAAATGCACAGACAAACAACTATAAAACCCGCATAATCTCATGTTTTAGTTTACTCTTCAAAGTAGGTAATTAGGTGTTACTAGTAATATAAACACTAATAGGACAAGGGCGCAGCCAAGGGGGGGCCCGAGGGGCCGGGCCCCCCCCCCCCCTGAGATTTTCTACATGTTAACTTTTCTACCTGTATCTTCGTAGATACGGTTACATTAAAACACATCTTCAATATAATATTTGAAATAGCTGAATGTTTGAAGGAAAAAAGATGGAGGAATCGCTTTTTCTACTCTAGAATGGCATACAGTGTGAGGCAAAAGAATTAGGGTTGATTCAAATGTGGAATCCTGTATGTGGCGTCCTCTTTAAGTAATATAAAAACTAGTAGGATATTTGGATCATACAAAACCCCCGCATATCACATTTTGTTCAATTCTCACCTCTTTGTCCAAAGTTATAAAAAAACCAAAAAATATAAACTTCAACACCTTGTATTTCTTAAAGGAAGCAGTTTGCATCGGGCCCCCCCCGAACGAAAATTATGGCTGCACCACTGTAATAGGATATTTGAATTCTGCATCATACAAAACCCCCGCATTTAACATTTTGTTCAATTCTCAACCCTTCGTCCAAAGTTATTTAAAAAACAAATAAAAGAATTAACTTTAACTCCCTTAACTCTCCCCCCTTAACTCTCGAATTCAGCAAGAAGAAAAATGAGACATAAACCCATTACCTGTAGACATGGAGGGTCAACAATAATTCATAATTAACGAGTTATAACTTTCACCTGTAGTTGATTGTTTGGTCCTTATATCGAATTGGAAGTGAAGATACGATTGCCTATGAAGTTTATTATTACTAATTCCCCATTAATACAAATAGACAGATAAATTTTTTCATATGGATTCTAAAGAAGGAAATCACGTAACAGGATTTTTTGCACGAAGAGGCGAGTCCTGGAAGTCTGGGTTCAAAAAAACTATTCTCGGGTGTGTTGTGGACAATATTTTTCGGCAACCGTGTAGAATAACACTATCGCTGTTGCATTTCATATTTTATTGCAAATTGCGATCAAAAAATATGTGAACTATCGACAACTAATTCAATTCCATATAAATTATCAGCTTTTATTTGATGTTTTATTACGGGAAGTACGAGAATAACCTACTTTACGAATGACGCCGAAACATTCTATTTTTTCAGAAAATAAAGCATCCTGAAGTGAAACAATCTTTCGGAATTCGAAAAACATTTAAATATCTCATTTTATAAAATGAGATATTTCCTGTATTTTTTCTACCTTTTATTCGGAAAATGGACAACACTTCAACGTAACAGGCAGATCACTTATTTTACTCTTACTACGACTGGTTTGAAAAGTTTTCAAGTGTTTTTAAGACATTTAGAGGAAAAGTATCAAGATTTTTTGATTTTTCGCAGCAGTTCATTTAAAAAAATTAAATCACCCCCTAAATTTGCATAACTCATATAGAATACATGTTACGATAATACAGTTGACAAGGCTGACTACTCTTTGCATCTAATCGAAATACAATCGGCATAATTGTTATTATTCCACATCTTTCTCAAGAATTGAACCCTTGATCGACAAAGTAAATTTGCTACATGATTGCGTCTAAGTGCGAGCGAAATACAAATTATTTCTATTGGAAACAAATGAACGAATCAAAAAATTGTCCTTCAAAATCACTCATTGTACTCGAGTGGGACCCAAGTATAGCCAACGGAATAAACAACATCTATAAAATATCATTGTCCCCTTTATTTGTTCAGTATTAAGATTTGAGAGGTAGAAGCGAGGAAGGGCTGGTAATAGTGTTCAAATAAAACTGACGGATTATTGTAGTAGTATTTGTTTTTGTTCGTTTGGTTCTTGAGGATTTGTATACTTCATACAGTGGCGGGTCAACTCATGGAGCAACTGTCAAATGAAAAATATCAGCATATATATTGAATGTTGAGGAAAATTCATTTCGCTTTATAGTTTCAACATTACTTTTCACAGAAACAACTTGAAACTTTTTGTGGTAGGTTCAAGAATTCAAATGAGGAAAGTTGATTACATAGTTAAATCGAGGGAAACCAATAGCTCTCGAGATATTCAAATTTGAATTGTTTTTCGGATGTGAAGAAGCCTACAGAGGCTTGTCAGTTGCTGTCAATACAAAATAATATACAGGTTAGAAATATTTAGAGTGGGAGTACAGGGTGACTTATCTTGGTAACCTAATTTTTCTCGAAAAGGGTTAACGGTATTCGGTACAAATGAATGTGGACTTGAGATGTGAGTAAAAGTCATAGAAAAAAATTAAAAGGCCAGGTGTCACGGTGCTATCAAAAAATTTTTCTTCAGGAGCATACCTTTTTTATTGTGGCATTCGAAAGATAATTCAATTCTGATTGTTTCTCTCGGATTCCATTTTTTTTCTATTTCTTACTTTCAGCGACCACCAGCATGTTTTATGTTAATTCTATTCCATTAATTTTTTTCTATATTGTGACACTATGCCTTGATTTAGAGATATATGATTGTGTTTCTTAAAATCAAGGAGGCTTCGTAGCAAATTATTTCTCAATCATTATACACATAAAATATTATATTTTATAAAAGTAAACATTTTTTTAATAACAAACGAAACATGTCAAATCAAATATTCTATATTTCGTCCATTATGATCCATAAATAGATTATATCTTTTCTTTATTTCACTATACCTAATTTACTTTGGCCAAAAAATTAGCGTTCACTTGGTATTATACAAAATCTTTCGGATAAAAAACTAAGAGCTTGTCATTCTGAGAACGGAAATGATTAATGAGTCAAACTGATTCGTTATTCAATTTTGTATTTAAACGAAAATTTCAACTAAATTTGATTTGAGTCAAACACAATGAGGCCAGTAATGAAAACACCAAAATAAAGACCGTTTTTAAATTAATTGTACGAATATTCTGATGAAGTGCACAAAACCTCCTGGTAACAAGTTACCAAATATCAATAAATTATCCAAAAAAATTGTTCCTCTACCATAGACTCCGTTTACAGCACTTCATTTTTCTTCATTATTTCACAGTTTTCAAACTGATTTTTATCTGGAATAGGTTATTTATTAACACCAAGTAGAATTCGGCGGCAAAACTACCATATGGGTCCTCCAAGGTATACGTGGGCAGGTGAATCGGTTGACCGAATAAGCCGTCGATTTATCGAAAGGCCATATATCTGCGGTATTCGAGGAATCTCAAAGTTCTGATATCCATAAAACAAGGGGCAACCAACACCCAATTAACTGGAAACCGAATAAATGCCCTTCTGTCGATAATACAATTTTAGGAAACGGGGTGTGTCGTTTGCACCATTAGTAGTTAATCACGTGAATTTATCCCTGAACACCTGATAACACTTTAATTTTATGGTTTTACGATTTTACTCTTCTCGAAGAAACTGAGTCGATATATGCTCCAAGAAACTGAATTGATATCCATTTTTCCAAAATTTTAAATGGTTTTTAATCATATCTTTTTCGCAACTACATAATAATTTATTATAGAAATTGTAGATATATTTAAGAATACCTTCATTCATTTCCTTCCGATATGTGCTAATACATGCGATATGCAAATTATAGATTCAAAACTATAAGAATTAAGCTTTTATTCTCATTGACCAAGTGTCAAAAGCTCAATAGTATATTATGCAACGAGCGTATGATGGTAGCTATTATTCGCAAGGTGAAGTTTATTATTTATTTCTTGAAGATTTCAACATTTTTCGACCGCGACAAAACCCTTCTATGACGATCGTGGAAAAAGTCAAGTTGGCACATGAGAAATTTTTGAAGAACTGGTCATTGTATATTTTGTAATAAAAAAAGCTTTAATTGATATAATAAAAGTAGATTTAGCCCTCGATTGACAAGGTATACCTATATTTGTTAGTTGGAGTACTTAAGAATACAGAATAAGAAATACAAATTTAAAGAATATTATATCAAAGCTAAATTTAGGAAGTATCTGACAGCAGTGATTAATATCTCATAAATCACTTGTGATTAATGGATATTATTTTGACCGAGCACACAGAGGTAATATAGTAGTCGTGGATAAAATTGTTTTTTTACGAGCAACCTATAGGATTGAATATTTGTTCACCTCATTTATAGACGCTCTATATTTATAGTCCAAAAGTCAGCGAAGTATCGTATTAGAAATTAATTTGTTTGTTATTCTGGGGGTTCAGTACAGATCCTCATATCGTTGCTGTGCAGTTGAATATGAAATTTGAACCTCATTGGATTTCAAGTGTTGAAATTTTTCGAAAAGTAAAATGAATCTCAATAACTTGAACACCATATCACTGATTTGGCCACTCTAAATTAAATCTGCACTCTTGATCTTCACACGCTTCATATAACACCCCAAATTTCAATATGACGAACAATTTCAGAATTATAAAATTTTCAGAGGAAATTTTTTTATTATCTATTTTAGGGATCTTAACGAAATTTTTCGAATATTTCTTTATCGGTATTTAGTAACCTTGAAATTTAGAACCGATCGAATTTCTAGTTTTTTTTTTCAAATATCGAAAACCGTGCTCATTAATAAAATCTCCATTTTCTATTTGAGTAATCCTCGCATAGTTCGCGCAAGTCTTAATTTAATTATAGTTTTCAGTACCCTTATTGAAAATTTGGATCCAATCGGCTTCCTAGATCTGTGAATATTCGAAAAAATTACAACTCGAGAACTATTCGATCAATTTGGTTCTTCAAATTCCAACCCTGCTCATACTGTTTTCAATTTACCAAAATGAAAATTTGGATATCCTTCAGCTATAGGTATAAGTTAGATTTTCATACCTCGATTAGTGCGTTAACACTCTCTTCAATCCACTCTCGTGGTCCAAACAATTGTTTTCGTTAGCACTGCCTAGTGGTGCTACCAGCTACAATGCCAGCAGGCACGATCAAAAAACAATTGATATTTTTATTCTATTTCGGTAAAAGAGTTGGAGAACGATTTCATGGCCTCTCCTGATTATACAATACTCCACTGTTCGTGTTACAGTACCGTACTATCTCCAATAATCGTTTTTCAGAAAATAATTGATATATTGTTCTACCAATCTAGACAAATGAAGAAGAAATGAATTAGAATGTCAAACAAAGCTGAAAATTTTTTAGACTGCAAAGAAAAGTATCATTGTCCCGAAGAAAGGCTGAGAGAAAAACGTTGACATCAATCGAATTTGAAGGTTTTCTTGATGAGTTCCGATTGAATCTGTGACTTTGCGTTCAATGCATTTCACATATAAACCATTTCGAGAAAAATAAGAAACAACACAATCATGCAAAAAGCACCAAGTGTCATTATTATTTAAGTGTCTATGTGTATAATAATAAGAATAAAGAAAACCTTCTGTATAGTTACGTCAAACTTTTGGATATTTTCAATCTGTGAAGTAGTTTTGGAACTAAGGGAAATGATCACTGAAAGTAAGTACATGTTTTAAAAACCTGAAGTATTTCCTAACATATTTGGTTGTTGAAAAGCAAATTCATATTAAGGAAAAAATAGTTATTTTTGTATCTAGTGCGCGAAATGCTACTTTGGTGATCGAGAACTGATTTTTTTAACGAGGCGCAGCCGAGTTGAAAAAAATAATCGAGATCACCAAAGTATTTCGCGCATGAGATGCAAACAAAATTTTTTCTACAAACGCTTAGCTTAATATGAAAAAAAATATTGAACTGGTTTGAACTGTTTTTCCAAATCAAGTAATTAGGTATTATAACTATGGACAATATATTCTATGTTGAAAGCAACACTCAATGTTAAAGAAAACGTGGATTTCAAGAAATTTACCAAGTTAACATATAAAAATCCCATATAGTCTACATGCAGTGTGCGAAGTAAGTATTTCGCACACTACTTCGCGCACGTTGTCATAGTAACGAAGGAAATGAAAATAGGGTCACTTCGCATATTCCTGCCAATGCGCGAACCTTGTCATTTTTTGAAGTTTGTAGAAAAAAATACATTTTAATTCCTTGAATTCTTTCAAGGCTCTGCAGCGCTCAGAAGCATTTTCTGCTTCTGACAAAAAGTGCGAAGTCATGTATTAAGTACCTCATTTATTTAGTGCTTATGAGCACATACTTCAGCTTTCAGCACAGCTCTACTAGCAGCTCTATTTTGCAATGTGGTGATAAATGAAAGGAAGTATCGATTGAAATATATTCTGGGAGGATTCTGTATTTCTTAAAAAATTTATAGGTTTTCACTCCCAGTCTCTGAAACAGAAATAATTTTAAAAAAATTAATTAAGATGAAGTGCTCCTGCGAGAATCTTTGCACTTATTTGTCAGGAGCAAATTGTTCTTGAAAAAATTGTTGCCTAACAGTAAAACTGAAAAAGGAAATATTATATTTTATTATCCTTCTAATTTATTTCCTTTTTCAGTTTTACTGTTAGGCAACAATTTCTTCAAGAACAATTTGCTCCTGACAAATAACTTCATCTTAATTAATTTTTTTTTAATTATTTCTGTTTCAGAAACTGGGAGTGAAAACCTATAAAGTTTTTAAGAAATGAAAGGAAGTAGTTACGTTTTAGTAAACTAATGGAGTGGAAGTCTCTGGAAAGCTAATAGATAGCGGCTTCTTTCATCTGCACCGAAAGATGAAAGGAATAAACGGCTTCCTAAAAAGATCTCACTCTTGAAAAGCTCAGGTCTAACACCTGCTGGACCTGAGCCTTTCTGTGGTCTTAGAAAAGACCAATATAAGGCAGCTGTCCAGCAATGGGAGCTTAATAATAGAACAATCCTCTGGAAAAATAACCCTGGACTTACCCACTCCAAAAAATTCGTGATAAATTCACCTACCTATAGCAGAAAGCTCATTAAGCTGTTACGAGCTGAGCTTCGGGTGATGGTGGAACTGCTGACGGTACAAACATCATTTGTACCGTATGGAAAAGTCAGTAGATGGTATTTGTAGGCTTTGTGGATCGGAAGCAGTAACAGCTGAACACGTGATATGCAAGTGTCCACAGCTGGCTGGCCTAAGAATTCAATCACTGAAAAATACTCAATTTTTCCATTTTAGTATTCCTTTGACACGTTGATACCAAGTGGTTTCTAAACAATAAATAAATTGACAAACTTTCGAATGAAGAGCGGACCAACATAACACGAAAAAGTAGGCTTGTAGCCCACTCTTATCTTTTCCTTCAATGAGTATTAGTTTGATATTTTTCCTTCAGTTCTTCAGCAGATATGCTAGAACAAAACTAGATATAGATGAAATTGATGTACATCTTCGTAGTTAGGTATAATCAGTTCACCTAGAAGCCCTCCTTCGATGCTTTCCACCGCCAGGAAAAACCCGGACCTGCTTGAGCGTCCGGTCGACCATCGAATTGTCGTTGTTCTTCTTGGGTCTCTCGGGGTATCGAATCAGTATCGCATCGTTATTTATAGGTCTGTGGTTGACGGTGGGTGGCCGGGCCCGGTCGCTGACAGATGAAAAGTCACCACAGATCGGGGATTGGATAACTAGATTCCGGTAGCCAATTGGGCCGACGCTATGGCCGCCTAAATATGCGCATTCCACACTGGAACGCTGGAGCGTATATTTCGGATGCCTCTGTATATAGTGAAGGGGTTAGAGGACGACGGGCGAGAAGATAAGATCTGGGACATTTCGATCCAAGATGAATTCATTATCGGTTTTTGTTTGGGGAGGATGTGGAAGATACCAAAATGAAAAATCTTCTTTTAGTTTTCAGAATTTTTTTTCGTATTCAGTCAAGTAGGTGACCGAAGAGTGCCGAATAATAAAACATTTGGGAATGTTTTCAATTACATACGAAGACATGGAAGATTTCCAATAGTAAAATGTAATGAAAATCATGAAAGGAGACATATTGCGATAGAAGAAAATATTTCAAGAAGTAAATGTGCACTACGACATCCTCGAATATTGAATAAATGTCTTTTCACATATGAAGCCCAAATTAGGCGTGATGGTGTTTTCAATTCTAAAAATCATCATATCAGGGGCCTATTGCACCAAATACTTTGCAACTTTTCACTTTGCACTTTTCACTTTTCAAATGAGTTACATTGCACGAAACGTATTCATAATTGAAAAGTACAATGTGAAAAGTCAAGTGTAAAGTGAGAATCACTCCGCAGAAATTAAATATTGGGAGAAATATTGTGCAATGCAAATAATTTTCATTTTTGAAATTTGTCAGAATTATACCTAGAATTTCAGAAAAAGTGTTTCAAGTTTGGCTCCATGATGAGAATGTAAATACTCCTGGCATGTACTTTCAGCACGATGGTGCATCGTCACAATATAGGCTAATCGTACTTTTTGAATAACAATTTCTGTAATTCATTGATTGGTCGGGGAGGCCCTTATAATTAGCGTTCAAGATCCCCTGATTTGAATCCCGGGGTCACAAGAAATCGTTAGTTTATTCCTCTGAAATCAGTACTCGGGATCAGATTATCAGAAAAATAAAAGAGGTTAGCCAGAAAATGAAAAACAATGCAGTTCGAGATATTCTGAAACGAGAATGAAAATGTTTAGATCAAAATGGAGGAAATTTCGAGCCGTTTTTGTACTTATTTTTCTCATTATTATGTTATTATGTGCTTTTATTCATAATTGTTTCGAAATATACAATATCAACCTAACGCAACTCAATTCTCAATAAATAAAAACTGAAATGGTATACAACAGCTATCAATCACAAAGTAATGTTGAAATAATTATGGATTCAATATTTTTGATAATTCATTGTTAAGTCAATTCACACGACTTTCAGGTATCCAAGTTCTCAAAAACTTCACTTTTCCCTTGAAAATTGGTGCAGTAAAAGTATCTGCGCGAAAATTTGAAGTACACGTCTCAGTTAGTTTTCAGTGGTGTTTTCGAATATTTTCAAAATTTCAATGTACATGGTGTTGTTTGGAGGATTCAAACGATCCATAATTTTTTGTTAACCCGGCCCTAGATTTTTAAGGCGGTTATTGCATGATACGTTTGGGCTCCCAATTTGGAACATATATTTGCCAAATATGGAGAAAATATACCGGGTGGCTCGTTTGATATAGCCTCAGAAAGAAACAGGCCAAATTCTTAAAACACCCTGTATCTCCGCCTAGGTGCCATCTATGCACCTGTGAAGTATTTTCTGTTTCCCAATGAAACACCCTGTATACGTAATTATGGAATGAATATCTGTACCAGGTACTAGATTTCCCAAACTGAAAAATGCAAAACGTGTAATGCGGTAGATAGATCTGAATGAAGATAACGTAGATTCTGAAAAGATGTACAGGGTATCCCATTTTGGGCACTTTTACGGGATATCTCCGTTATTTTTAACGTTAGCGGGATGCGGTTTTCGCGACAGTGTGCTTCTTTTTTGTGAAACTAAAGATGGCGCAATCAGTTTTTGCATAGCTTTCTTAGTTTTTGCTCTACAGGGCGGAAATGAAAAGTATCACTTTTTAATCACCTCCGTATCTCAGTTGTGCTTAAACTTGGGGAAATGGTTGAAACGTATTCCTATAGATTTTTTTCCGTAGAATCCAGTGGCGTAGTCAGTTTTTCAATTAAACTTTCCGTTTTTGAGTTATTGAGCAAACATACGTTTTTTAAATTGGACACCCTGTATATTATTTTTTATTCTTATCAAGCACAATCTCAGCTTTTCAAAAACATATTATTTTATGCATTTATTTTCAAAACCAAGCTCAGAATTCAAGATTTTGTAATTAAATTGTCAATAACCAAGTAGTAGGCTATGACTGTTATTAAAAACAAAAAATAAATGTCAAGATTTTGTCAGAAATCGAAAATAATGTTGACATAATATCTAGATCACAAACAAGCATGTCATATTTCTCGTAATTTTCGTAAGCAGCCGTAATGAGAAAAACTTAAAACTGAATCATTATATGATATAATAAATAATAAAAACTGAGAGAACTGTAAACTTTTAAACCAACCGACAAAGCTTTGACATTTTTTTTGTTTTTAATAAACAGTCATAGTGCCTACTAGGTACTTAGTTATTCACAATGAATTACAAAATCTTGAATTCTGAGCTTGGTTTTGAAAATAAATGCATAAAATAATATGTTTTTGAAAAGCTGAGATTGTGCTTAATAAGAATAAAAAATAATATACAGGGTGTCCAATTTAAAAAACATATGTTTGCCTAATAACTCAAAAACCGAAAGTTTAATTGAAAAACTGACTACGCCACTGGATTCTACGGAAAAAAATCTATAGGAATGCGTTTCAACCATTTCTCCAAGTTTAAGCACAACTGAGATACGGGAGGTGATTAAAAAGTGATACTTTTCATTTCCGCCCTGTATAGCAAAAACTAAGAGAGCTATGCAAAAACTGATTGCGCCATCTTTAGTTTCACAAAAAAGTAGCATACTGTCGCGAAAACCGCATCCCGCTAACGTTAAAAATAACGGAGATATCCCGTAAAAGTGCCCAAAATGGGATACCCTGTACAACAATAGTTCATAGAATACATAATACACAAGTAAGTTACATTGAGAGGCGAGTTATAGTACCAAGAATATCATCAACGTATATTTTTATAAAAACCTCATAAACTTCATAAGTACGACTCAATATAACTCGAACAGCTATATATCATGGAAATTCAAATTCACTGATTCGTTCGTGTAGATTCAACAGCTTCAACTATGGTAGACTGCAATGTTCATCAGCAAAATCGGAAATGCAAACGAGAGGTGAAAATTCATACTGTTCGAATGCGACTGATTGGCGAGGTGTGCATGAAAATTATATTTACCCATTCCTGCATGCATACAGCCGCTTGAAGAGCCCTTAGTCAGTCGAGTTGGTTGAAACAGGGTTGTTTTAAGCGCATATGGATTTTTTCTAGCACTACCGGCAACAAAGTTTAGATGGCCTTGACTTCTACTTTGTATTTGCAGTATTCCCAGGACGAATTCTATCACTTGTTTCTAGACACATGAAGTTGAAAAGCATCGAACGTCATTATTCTCTAATATTGTCTTTTTCATCATTGCTTCGAAGACTAGCAGTAAAATGTTCAGAATAAATCCAATAATTCTCTGTATGTGGGAACACATTCAAATTGATATTTCCTCGATATGAGAAAATTCTCAAAACCTACCGACATCATATATGCACTCCTCATGATTTTTTACAACAGTCTTTCGTTTGACTTCATCTTGGATGGATGTCTTAGGCAAAATATTTGTAGCATTATTATCGATGAATAATAAGAAGAAGTAATATGTGTGTCCTTTTTGGTGTGGTCAGCTATTTAAAATTAATTTAGATTGCATAAGTATTTATAAGAAGCAAAACTCTTTTTCAAAATTATAATGGATGCTGTCAGTGACAATCAAATGTTGATAATCGAATAAATGATATTATTGTACATCTTCAGATTTAAGTTGTCAAGTTTTAATTGTTTAAATTACTGACAAAATTTATCATGATCAGTGTTTCGATTCTTTCATCTTTGGAATTAACGTTAATTTAAAAAAAATTGCAGAACTAGGTAGGACACAAATATTCCTGTTATGTTGCATGTAACTTTTTACTTCTGAAGATGCGATAACACCTCCGAGTAAATCGAAATATCCTGAAAAACGTCGAGTTTGTTCAATGGGTTGTTATTTCTATAGTCCTGAACTTGTCAACCTAGCATTTCAAATTCACCCGATTTTTGTCCATTATTTCGAAGTTGAACATAATATAAACAATGAAAGCAGAGATTAATAATACCCGATTGAAATCAATCAATTTTAAACTTAAACTCCGAGCAAATCTCATCAACGTGGTAATATCATTCAGAGCATCCCATAGATGGGTAATTCGACCTATCGGGAATCATCAGTATGAAGCTCTTATGCCCGTACTCATAGTCGAAGAAGATCTTAGGCTCGTATTCATAGTTCGCCCTTGAGGGTGAGTGAGAGTTTGTATCGCCCTTATAATACTAGTCATAAAGGTGACCTTAACTCAAGCCAAGGGCCATACAAACTCTCACTCACCCTCAAGGGTGAACTATGAATACAAGCCTAAGATCTTCTTGAGTACGAGATCTGACGGAGCATTAGTGATATATGCATTCTAGGAACCTATACTTAGATCTGTCTCACCATTCCGGGTATTAACCGAGAAAAAAACGCTATCTCTGTTGAACGTTGACAAGATCTGCTCCTAAGTATGAGTTTAATATTAGTTGATTTTAATTGTTTTCAGTGTTTATTTTCTCTTTTACGTTATTGCAAATGCGTTAATCCTTATTTTGTTTGTTAAACACAATATTTCGAGTCTAGTTAGAGCCTGAATGGGGTCCTGACCATGCGGAATAGACTGAATAATCTGTATGTAAAACATTTCTCTCACGGCCGTAACCCTCACACACCCTCACAACCCTCAGAGACGTGCTCGAGTGCTGAAAACTTGCGAAAACATGTCTTTCGAAAAGCTTTGAACTTCTGTTGATGAATCATATCCAGTCCTTTTGAAAAATCGTTGAGATTTTTCCATCTATTGAAATTCGAAACGACGCTCTTTGAAAAGAGACCAAATTCTCTCAAAGAACTTCGCTGTCTGCGTAAAAACACCTCATTTTGAACTACTGCAGCCCCTGATCAATGAAGTACATAGATAGGCCCCAAGCGCGATGTGAATATAATGTAATGTGTTTATTCAAGACAGAGAGAAATACAAGATAATACAATATTAAATTCCAAAATAAACTTCATACTTTAGTGATACAAAATTAAAACATACAGAACTGATAATCAGAATTAGAATCCAGAGATCCAAAGCATTTTGGTATTGTTTTAAATTTAACAGTTAAAGAATAACAGAAGGCAGGGTCGTGTTTTTAAAGGTTCTGAAACGAAATAACATTAACTTCTTTATAAACTGAGATCAATAGGATTTTTCTGAGGAGTAAGTCGCATACACCTTATAGTTATTGGCGACTGTCAGTGTATAGTAACATTGAGTTTAAAAATACTTTTTCCGGCGATCTCGAAATGAAAGGTGATTTTAATGTGTACGAAATTGATCATTAATGGTCCATTTTGAAGCTCAATTTATGCTATTTTAATGTATAATCCTCATGGCAACCGTTCACAAAGTATTCAGAAGCACTACGAGAAATGTCAAAACTCTACTGGAACATAGATAAATGAAAATTTTATTATGTCAAATGTAAGTCTCGTGCAAAATGAGAATGTTTTTCAATCAAGATTTCATACACAATTTATATTGAGATCGTCGGAAAAATCTTGTAATCAACTCGGTTATTAATCGAGCGTCTTATGGTCTCGAACTGTGAGAAAAGCGAACGCGTTAAAATATCTTGACCATTAGTCGCTGTCTTTATAACCTAGTTGATTAAATAACTATTTTTAAACTCCATGATAGTACCCTACTATAACTATTATAGTAGTACAGAATAAGAGAACATGTATACCGCTCATGTCGTTCTCTTTATAAACAATCGTGTTTTTCACATGTCTTGCAAATAATACTGTATTACGGCATTTTCCTGAATGAACTTCAATATCACCGCACATGGAAATGTAGAATCACGCAAATATCCTGAAACTCATAAGAATACCCAAGTCAGTTACATGTTCATAAACTTAGAAATAATTTTCTTATTTTTGTTTCTGTTTACATTTGTCGAAGCCTTTTTATGTTCTTTGTTGATCTGAGACTATTCACCTCACGAAATACATACTCGTATGAAGAAGTTGAATTATGAATTATTGGAAGTTTAATAGCTTCATTAGCTTTATCTATATTGTTTTCAAATATCTACTCCTGATCAGATATTCTGAGGAAAATCTCTCAGTTTTGTGACGAAATTCGATTATTCTAATATGATTTTTCGTTCCATACCAATGATCTAATGAGTTATTGGCAGGCAGAGTCAAATCATTGCATATTACGTGCGTAGATGGAAATTGTAGAAAATGAACTTCGATTCGATTTGTCCTTGCCCCAAATACCTCATAATAGCATGCACGTTGGGTTTACCATTATAATGTATTTTATTATTTGCCCAAGTTGATGTGGAATAAGAAAACATAGATATATACTTTCATCAGAATTGCCTATATTGTCCTTATTTACTTTTTTTGTTTCACTAGTTCACGCTGTTCAAATAGGAACATGCGCTCAAAAACAGAAATAATTTGAGTTCTGTCCACTTCAATCGTCATCAGTTGTCGATTAAAATTCCAATAGGTGTAAATTTGTGTGCCAATCATAAACAGCAGACGTGTTTGAAATAGTTATAACATATAATATTCTCTGTTTTTCACTTCTAAAAATATTGATATGCTTTTTTGAGCGCTCGTTCTACTCAAACGAGTGTTATCGTTTTGTCCAAACATTCTAGATGAATTTGTAAAAAAAATTCAGTGAAACTTAGTTGGGACTCGAACCGACGTAGATATTAAATAGGAAACGAGACTGTTTTAACCATATTGATATACGTTGCAAGCCAACGGTAGTTGGTAGTTCACAGAGTTTGACTGGTATTTGAATTTAACTGAATATAATTCAGCCAGTAGTTAAACTCTATGAACTACGAACTACCGTTGCCTGGCAACGAATATTAATATCTTTAGAAAAATCTCGTTTCCCTATTTAATACCTAGGTCGGTTCGAGTCCCAACTAAGTTTCACTTTTTTATAAATTCATCTAGAATGTTTGGACATACCAATAATTTGATTATTTTGACTCTAGAACTCAAAACAATTTTTTTTCATTATTTCAGAGGTCTGAATGACTGTAGTAACGGAACTGTTTGATATTCCACGATTCTGTTTCCATATTCGTGATTGATAATGAAATAAGTACAATTGTACAAAATTTCATCCATTTTGGGTGAAATTTTCTTATCGCTGTAGACATGTAAAAAAAATGGTTCGATTTTTGAGAAATTTTTTCGAAGAAATTCTTAGAAAATTGTGTTCATTCAAACATTGCAGGTTTTCCAACATTTTGTAAAGTTCGTCAACTTTCCTGAATAGAGAACCCAATAATACTGATTCGACCGAAAACCGTTACTTCAACTGACCACACTCATAAGAATCTTGCTCAAAAATGACGTTTAACACTCTGTATCTCGCTTATGCTTCGAAAACGGGATATATTGTATAAGGAAAAAACGATTCTTCCGATGTCCTCTACACGAATATATATGTTTGTCCAGTTTATGATGAAACACCCTTTATATCAAATTATTTATTTTCTTGCCATGATGTCTCGCACTTGAGAATATTCAGCAATTTCTTAAAATTGCTCCATAATAATCCATCACTGTTATTCAGAATTGCACTTCCTCTTGCCAATTCAGTGTAAACGGAAGTAGCATCATCATTAAAATCGATAGCATCTCCGACGATTTCACGTGTAGTATTCGAAACCGATCATACAATCATACCTGGATTTAAAATGCAAAAACGTCCCTCCCGATCATTCTTTCCACTCGAGGTACCCATAATGAGGTGTTAAATTACAAATAACCGGTATGGCGTACAGCAATAAATCTTCTCGGCAGCGGGATATGTGTAATTCAGCGAAAAATTTGCATTCGGATGTTCTTAGAGTTTGTTTGATCACCCTATAAGGTTCCGCGCTTATGGTCTTCGATTCAAGATATACTCCCCAAATTGCAAAGTACGTTATACAGGAGCTTCTCGTACTTCGTAGTGCCTACTGTGAATTACATGCTTCCAAGATTGCGATCACACATTATTTCATTTTATTCGGACAGCTGTAGGTTGTAATAACTCTCCGGTACTTATGAATTTTCTTGATGGCTTTCCACCTGCCTTACGAGCGTATGAATCGCTGGCGAACTGTATTATTATAGTATTTTGCGGAGATAATTCTTACCTGCGATAATGGGAGCACGTTTTGGCGAACTTCGATTTCCTCACATGCTATAATGACTCCTCGAATTGCCAAAAACTCCAATTCATTTAAGAACATGGATCTGAACAGGCTCAAATAAAAAATTATGAAGGTTCCGGGTATAGAATTTGATATGGTTCTACAGTTCGGCATCAATTTTGGATCCATTACCTAGAACCTGCAGGTTGAGACGCCGACGTGGAATCACATAATCTTTTGTGGTGACCAATTGTCCAAACAGCAGTAACTGTCGAATCTTTGGAACTTCTAACGCGTCACTGTAGACTCCGTACTTCAAAGTCACGACGTCGTCAGTGAATCACTAATTAACATAAACGACACTACTCAGAATGACGTGTTGCTTCAAAGTCTATCTTTACATAAACAAGTTATAAGTAATCACCTCATCTACAGAAGATTTCTTGTGATCTTTTGTGAAACTAGTTGACACTGATGCGAACGGAGTTTGCGATGAGGATTTTTTCAAAACTACTATATTTCGATACACAAGGAATTTTTTGTGTTTGTATTTAATCTCCAATCTTCTATGTAGAGAAAAACCAGTTTACGCTGATAAACATACTGCAGATTGGTTATATGAAGTACACAATCTAAATGGTTGCAAATGACTAACCAATTTCAGAAGAGAATTACAATATTGAGCAATTTACAGAATGAATATGTATGCACTTACCTAGGGAGTTGAAAAAGAAGGTGTCGGTGAAATCACCCCCAATCTGGTAGCAGAAGAGGCGTTGGGGATAGGGAAAAAGGATGATTAACCTTTTCTTCACTGGCTTTGTGGTTATCACTTAGGTTATCGAGTCTCACACACTTCACTCGAAATTGCCCAAGGAACAGGACAGGACAGAAGAAATTGTAATAAGTGCTTATCAGAAGATAACAGATGAATTTTAAACTTTCAATAACTCAAGTTTGCTCACTTTTCGATTCAGAGAGCACAGTTCGATTCTTGGTGAAAATCTCAATTATGGCGATGTTTGTTTACCGACCGAGTCATTCCGCGGCCGCAGGTGGAGCCAGAAATCGGGACAATTTACTGCAAGAGCTAGGGACATTAACACAATCAAAAAATCTCATTTATCATAGGAATGACCAAGCTCGACCAAAAACACTTCATAGCGAAAACAAACTTTCACCAAATATTTGAACGACATTATTTTTTTTCAGAGATGCTCCAACAAGGTGAATTGTCATCTTCCATGGAATCGCTCTCTTACGACTCATCAGTCACATCACCAGCCTCTAGCAATGGACACAACACACAGAGGACGAAGAGAATGCGTACATCCTTCAAGCATCATCAGCTGAGAACAATGAAGACCTACTTTGCAATAAACCAAAATCCAGATGCCAAAGATCTCAAACAGCTGGCTCAGAAGACGGGGCTTTCAAAAAGGGTACTACAGGTAAGAACTCTCATTTTATCATATCAGATAAATGAATTTTTGCTGATTAAACACTTCAAGATACCAAGTAAAAGTTTCGAACTGAGCCAGTACCAATAGTGTTACATCTTCATCGAAGTATTATTTGGGCTCTTTTCATTATATTCGTTTATTCTGTTCAACGTTTTAGCCAGCTGTCGCTTCGCGTCGTCAGGGAAAACACTGTAGACACTTCCAGAAAAACAACTCTCGTCACCCATTGCAAATGTTTGTCATTTTTTATAGTTCTCAGAAAACAATCATCGATGACTTTGATGTATTTTTGATTCATTCAGTTGTCAAAAAATTTCTTTGATCTTTTTTAGGCTGGATCTTATTGTTGGAGCCTAAATATTTTTGATATCAACAATCGGTTGACGGTTTTCGGTTATTGGCATAAAAGCCGCTTGCTTCAATTTTCTACATCTAAGTATTTCGTCGCTATTTTGGAAACTTCACCCTATAGAGATCTGTGGCCTTCATTCAAAGCATGTTTGATAAGCTGCTAGTTTTTTTATGTTCTTTGATTCATGGTTCTATCAATTGAAGTTTAGTTTCTTCAATATATGCTCTAACGCACCCAAAAAAAACTTCAGAATACTGGAGAGTCTTTCAAACATGCTTTGAATCAAGACCACAGGATTCGATGGTGTGAAGCTTCTATAGTATGAAAGAACGAAAAACTGAGACCTAAAAAATTGAAGGATTGAGCTTTCATGTTAATAACCGAAAACTCTCTCTAATAACCAGATACGGTCTGAAAAAGATCAAATGGGTTTTTGATGAGTGAATAAATGAGAAGTCGTCGAAAATAATCGATGATTGTCTTTTGAAAACTGTCGAAAATTACAAACATTTTCAAAGAGTGAAGAAAGTTGCTTTGCAGAAAGTTGAGAGTCTGAAGTGTTTACCTGACGACTCGACGGCTGACAAATGCTGGCTGAATTGTTGAAAAGAAGAAATAAATATGATCGAAATACAGGGTCTTTATAAATGATTGTAACAGCGCAGTTGGCTTTGGATTACTCTTAGCCGGTACACAATACCAATCTCTAACCAATCAGAGCATAGCATGATCTGATGATGTGATGTGATCTGATGATGTGGTTTTCATACGAAGCGACAAAATGAGAATAATCCAAAGCCAACTGCGCTGTTACAATCATTTATAGAGAACCTGCAGCCCAAATAATATTTTGATGAACTTTACATGATCAAAATTTCATGTTAACCCTCTTTTCATTATGATTATTTTTTACAGGTTTGGTTCCAAAATGCTAGAGCAAAGTGGCGACGAAACATGATGAGGCAAGAAGGATCCCAAACCAACAACAACCAGTCTCCTGGTGCAAACTCTGTGACTTCCGGTATAATGACAGACTCTAACATGTCACATCAAAGTATGGAAGATCTTCACCACCACATACATTCCCAAAACTCGCAAACATTAGCGTTCAGTGATATTTATTAATAATTTGTACATTTATTTCAATGACTTTTCGAAGCCAGGCGTAGTGCGACCATAAATTCTGTTTGGTCAACTTGAAGATTCTGTGTATATTTATTATATTGATCGTGGTATTAGAAAAAGGTTCCTTTATTTAGACGGTGATATTTTGCTAAGCCCATTGTTATGACTCTAATAGATTATGGTGAAACCCTGTATATGTTTAGTTCT
This sequence comes from Propylea japonica, assembly GCA_013421045.1. NCBI lineage: Eukaryota > Metazoa > Arthropoda > Insecta > Coleoptera > Coccinellidae > Propylea > Propylea japonica. Next base: position 108,961,626 of record CM024239.1, read on the forward strand.
AAGTAATATTGTATTATGTATATAGATGAAATATGAATGTAAAGGTCAGATTTGTGCAATGAGCAGATGTATTTACAATTTTGTAATATGTTTAATGTAAGAGGACGTTTATGGCCATTTCAGTGTACATAGCAACTTATTTATAAAATATATAACTTATCAGATCCATAGGCTTTTTCTCACTCCTCGAAATCTCCAGATATGCAACAAATGATAATCTACTATATAAAAATAAGTCGGGTTTTCCTCCCTGACGCTTTAACTCCAGAACGCACGGACCGATTTCAACGGTTTTGCATTCGTTGAAAAGGTCTCGGGCTCCGCGAGGTTTGTAGCAAAGAAAGAAAATTCAGGAAAAATTTCAAGATATCGAGAAGAACGTAGGAAATTGGTACATTTCTGAAAATTTCATTATTATTTATGACATCGAATTCAATGACAACTGTCAAGTCTCCTTTCGAGAGGAAGTGCTTCCAACAATTTCCTCATTTCAGAAGAAAAAGGCCAGATCCGAATCAAAAAAGGTACGAATATCGTTTCGAGTAGTTCTATAACGTTAATTAACGAAGATATTCGTTGCAGGAATTCTGAAATAACCAGGAGAAGAAAATATTTTGACATAGGTACCTACGTCTCATGTGAACATTTGTTCGTTTCGAGTGGAAAACGTATTTGAATAGGTAAGTCCATATGAATCATCAACTTCAACGTTCATTCAACGAATTCCTAACATTTCAGCGATCAAAGCATCATTTCAGGTCGCAGTGATATTTGAGGTTTCTACTAAACCGAATTTCCCTGACAAATAACGTAATGAGAACAAAATTCGGGGATTATTCGTATTTTTAGGAAAAATACGCCAGGAAATGATATCAAACTGTATGTATTATGATAATTATCGATATTTCAATATATTTTTTTTTTCGATTTCCTGATATGTTTACATGTTAAAAAACCCGTTGAAGTCTGAGATAACAGTCGTCACCTGTAACAAGGCAAGTAGTGTAACGAGTAACGTCTAGGTGTGTGGACCTGGTAGTGTACCGGTTTCGAAACCCCATGGTGGCATGTTCTGTTTATTCTGGATAAAAAGTATTTTTTCCAGGTTCAAAGAAAGCTGATGAAAATAATTCAAAATTTTCATGTGCATGTTTTATACAGGTACTTTTTAGATATAACAGGGTTTTTCTATAAATCTATCAATTATTTCACATTTCTACGTTATAACAGAAAGCTTTCAATGAAATTGAAGGGGCTTTTGAATTTCGAGTGATTCGTTATAGGAGGTGGAATTTTAAATATAAATACTATGCTTCGGATTCATACGGGGTGCTCCTATAAACATGTCGAATATTTTGAATTTCTGCATTATCACAGGACATTCCACAGAAACGAAGAAGTTTTTGAATTTCAAATGATTTACTATCGATGGTGGTTTGATTTATACAGGGTCTCTTCATAAAAATGCCAATATTGTAATTTCTACTTCCTAACACGAACATTTGTATTACTTTTCCCATAAATTTTCAATAGACGCTCTGAGTATATACAGGGTGTGTAGTGTAGTCAGACAGATACCAAGGAATATATCAAATATCTATGAACATCACTACCCATGATGATCTATCGAGGTATACAAAACGGTTCGAAAGACCTACTGTTCATCTGATCTATCGGTTCAATTGATCTCCGGTTAAATTATCCTACTCAGAAAGAAATCTACCGGTTTCCACAAATCTACTTAAAAAGGTAGATCTACTGGCCTGACTAGAAAATCATTGTTTTTTACATGGCATTATACTTTATACGTGTTCACGAGTTGGAAAACCATCCGCTTTGTTTGTGTTTACGTCAGGCCAAAAAACAAAAATATGGTTTACCAAAGAGCATTTCAAAAAAACGGATAGTTTGCGGAAACGTATATACGCTTCGATTCAGTATTTACTTTGGATTCTCTTTCATTTACTTAGAGAAGTTTAACTAAGTAACACTTCATTTTTGTAATCGAAATGAATTTATTACTGTTGTTCCTTTTCAAATATAAAAAAATTTTCTTCATTTTTTTATCACCAACGAAATGTTACAGAAAACGAAGCCATCTGGTGGCGAAACGGAGTTCGCCGGGTTTGCTAGTTCTATAATAAATGTGAACATTATTTTCTCTAATTCAACTAAACCTTCACCATAGAAAGGTCACCGCAAAATGAACTCGATAAGATAATATAATAATGTATTAAAGTGAAATTCATTCGAATCATTCCGTCTTCTTCCTATTATAATCCAGTCTAACTGTGCTTTTAGCAGGAAAGTCGATTTCTTTCATTTTTTATGTTTTTTGGGGTGCTGAATCCGAATTTGTGGTTTGCTAATAAAATTTCGTGGCGGAACACAGAAAAATCACAAAAAAAGAATAAAAATCTCATTCTTGGTCAGGTTTTTGCTTATTACTCGAATCGAATATCATGTTATGGAAATATAAATATTCTTCCTTCAATATTCCAATTGAATTTCTATGGTTCTGGTCACACTATGGTCACACAATTTTGCATAAGACTTATTATGAACATCTTTCCTTTGACCGCAACATTTCATTTCGATTGGTTTCGTTTCGTCTGAGATATTGAGGAACCAAAATTTTGAATGGCCATATTTTATGTTTCATAAAACATGGCCATTCAAAATTTGTGTTCCTCAATATCTCAGACGAAACGGAACCAATCGAAATGAAATGTTGCGGCCAAACGAAAGATGTTCATAATAAGCCTTATGCAAAATTGTGTGACCAAAATTTTGAATGGCCATATTTTATGTTTTATTAAACATGGCCATTCAAAATTTGTGTTCCTCAATATCTCAGACGAAACGAAACCCATCGAAATGACATATTGCGGTCATATGCAAGATGCTCATAAGAAGCTTCATGCAAAATTTTGGTGCCCATAGTGTGATAAGAACCATAGAAAATTCAATTGGAATATATCCGATTCCAGTGAAATTAATTCTGTGAATCGAGACTGATGACTGATATACTGAATGTCCATGCAAAATTTCAAGAGCATCGCATCATCAGAACCATCTCTGGTGGTGCAATTTGTAGGAAATTTTATGTACTTTCATTTTGTATGGAAAGATTTTTCACGAAAAGTTGATAGTTTCCGAGTAACAAGCGAAAAACTGACAACGAATGAGATTTTTATTCTCTTTTGTATTTTTTTCTATGTATCGTCACGAAATTTCGTTAGCAAACCTCAGATTCGGATTCAGCACGTCAAAAAACATAAAAAATTAAAGATATCAAAACTAGCCCAAAACTTTCTCGCTAGGGGTTTTTAGCACAAATATACTGCATTATTATCTCATAATAATCATCCAGTGACTTTGGCAGATCTCAAACCTCATGACGTGAGCATCAACAGCAGGAATTTCCATCTCTGGACCGCTGCCAGAGAAACATACAATCTTAGTGTTTAAAAGCACTCAAACGATAAAAATTGATAGTCTTTCAAATGATCGACCACGATTTAACTCACACTATAATTCACAATAATATTCAGATTAATATTCGAATAAACTACGAACAACACTATTTCTGAAAGGGGATAAACAGAAAATGGCGATTTTGCGTGCGCATAGGGCGTGCGCCGTTCGGATCAGAGGTTCGAATTGCGTGGTTGCCCCTTATTCATTGCGTTTGCAACGTTGCACTTCGAAGAAGCGACGACAGCGCTGAAACGGCGTACTTTGGCAACTTATGATCAAAAAAATAGTGAACAAGTTGCCACGGCCTGACCGCTGCTGATCGATCAATTTTGACAGTCGTCAAATTGAATTTTTACTCATCAAGTTGTCATCCTAATATGTCCTGCAAGAATCTCCTCGAAATACAACAATTGAGTAACTTGAAACAAACTTATTTGATAACAGTAGCTATTTTGGAAGGTAGGTATTATGTATGGCCAAATATGGACTCAGTTGTTATCGTTCGAGCCTTGGGAAAGACTGAAAAAACTGACGTTGTGAAGAACTCAGATTGTCCTTTTTACAATGAGGTGAATCATCATCAGTAGAACCAATTTCTGATTTACCAGATCATTCTTTTCCAGTTTTTCACCTTTGATAAGAAAATTGCCCTTTATGATCTTTTGAATTCTGAGATTGTTGTAACGGTTAGTGTCTTCAATATGCTGAAACAAATATCAAGAATGTATTTTACAGGTTGTTCAACCTGGTTCGATTTTCAGGAAGAGAAAAATTCTAGGTTTATTTCGATTGGATGTAGCAACAATTTGGGCTGAGCCAGGTGAATTTATGAAGGATATTAGCTACGAACGAAAGTATTTATTTTTATATTCATTTGTAGAACATCAGTTCCATAATAAATGGGCCGTGCTCAATTCTCCTACAAATAATAAAAGTGGTGACTCAGGTTCGAGAGGGTTTCTTAAGGTGAATCTATCAGTGATCACAAAGAATGTTTCATCCGCCATACCACCAATTAAAGAGGATAATGAAATTGAAGGGTAATATTGTGATTTGAAAATATTTGCATGTTATTTATTATTGAGCGATTCAGTCTGATTTCGTGCAATGATTCATAGACTACGAATCCGTGAACGAAAATTGTAATCTCCTCAGAGTTTTCAGAAAAAAATCTCAGAGTTGCTAGACGTAACCTCAATTTGTTTGAATATTCCACTCATTACGTACTGTTCCTTCAACCTGAATTCATCCTAAAAGCAAATTTATGAATGAGAAAAGCAATTTAAACACAGAAATTGGACAAAATATCTTCTGGTTCGTAATATTTATTGTATATTTCGAGAAAACTGAAACTATAGTATGCAATTGTGTGTATTTGTATGAATTATTGTAGTGAAACTATGGTTTACAAGAAATGAATCGAAAAAAAATATGTACCATTTTTGTTTTGTGGAAATGAGCTGTTGCAAATTTGGTCAATCTGATATAAGATGCTTCGGAGTTCATTATTCATGATGGAAATGTTTCCAAGGTTTGGACGCTGGAAATCTAAGCTGTCTCAACCTTACCAAACCTAACCTGAGCAAACCAGACCTTACCTAACCTGAACTCACCTAACCTAACCTTGGCTATGCTTGTATACCTAACCGAACCTACTTATATTTACTAAGCATAATCCTGTGAAATCTAGACTGAAGATATTCAAGATGAAAATTCATGATAATATTCCCTAGCAGAAAATTTTCATTTCCAGTTTTTTTCAAAGTTTTTCAAGTTTGGCAACAGCGCATTTCAACGAAACTTGGAATGTCATACGGAAGTCACTTTGTCCAGTTAGATAGAATAATATCCAATTTGAACCATCTCTATACCTATCAGTGCAAATCTTTTCTGGAATCTGAAACTTGATGCAGTAATTTAAGATAAAGAAAAAATGACAAACAAAAAATTCTTTGCCTTTAAGGAGGCTAACCTAACAAATTTTTGAAACATAGATAAACATCTTGAATAAATCATCCCAGTCCGCATGAAGAAGGTTCTGTGAGCCTATAAATTGAAGATTGTATTCATTTCGATGATTACTATTTCAATTTATCTATGTTTCAAAAAAAAATTGATGCAGTTACTCTAGGAAAATATAAAATGAATGTATTGAATTCATGGGCTTATGCAGACTGCTTCATGAAATCTTTTACTCATTTAGATAGTATTCATGATTTTTTAGGAACCTTCTACTTCCCCATTCAAGAGTTACAGAAAGATTTAACGCCAAATTTATGTTCGACATTTTTCGTGCGGAGGCTTTGTACGATAAAAAGAAACCTCCCAGTTCTCACGTAGTTGTGGCTTTTGCTGGCAATACGGCAAGAAAAAATGATGATTTACGTTGCACTCATAATAATTGATCTTCGTATCTGCAGGCTAAAACTTCCGTTAGAAAAAATACATCATTTCCTGTTTTCAACGAAAGAATTGTTATACATGATATGTATCCTGTACTATGTCAGAGATTTCACATCAAGATTTATTTTGGTTCTACCTTATACGCCAGCGATTTTCTACCCTTGCACTATGTGACAAGCGAAGAAGAAGATGGTTTCTTGCCGAAATTTGGACCGGCATTTTTACATATGTACGAATCATCAGGGAAAGAAAGATACAAGGGAAGCATCTTATTTAGTATGAGGACCAAACTTGAAGCAGTTTCGGCTGAAGATAAGAGAAAGAGCGAAGTGATTCCTATAAGCTCTTCTTCAGAGGTAAAACTAAGAGGTACCTAAAAATCAAAGAATAGAGTGACGCCTATTGGTTCATGTTCATGTCCACGTTGTTAGAGTTTTTTTTCAAAATTGATCTCCAGAGGAGAGCGTTAATTATTATTTGAAATGATAAACCACCTGTCGCTTAAGTCTTGTTCGCACAACGCTAGTAGCTTAGTCGAGTAGTGAGAAATTTAGTAGCTACTGTTCATCCAATCGTTCGCACTTCGGTCGAGTAGAGTTCACAAGTGAGAAAGCGCTTGTCGAATGAAAAACTCGCAACGCACAAATTTTTACGCGATTTCTTCGAAGCGAAACGAAATCATTCGTAAGATGGACAAATTGCAACGTAATGAAATAAATAAACTAATGAATCTAATCGTGATGGCTATTTTAGAAGAGGAGGATGATGAAATTTGTATCCTGATATGCTGACTGCTTCATTTGCTTGTTTTTGTATAATGAGATTTAATATTCCACAAACATTCATGTTTGATGTATTTCGTTACGAATTTAAGGTGATTTCTTCGCTCCAACGGAAAGACATTTTCGGCATAAAACAACTCTTTACCTTTGATTTTAGGTTATCTATCGGACATGTTGGCGGCAAATAATAATACTAATGCACTCAACTACACTGATCGGTTCGGACCTGCTAGTCCGTGAGCGAGTGAGAGTATAGCGTGGTAGGGTACTCTACTCGGCCGATAAAATAGAACCAAATGGATCGACTCGACTTAACTACACACTAATCTACTCGACTAAATTCTTGGTGTTCACACACGTTTAGTAACTAGATTTTTAGCTACTCGACTAAAATACTAGCGTAGTGCGAACAAGGCTTTAGACAGAATATGCTGGATGACATGATAACTTCCTCGCTGAGCACCCCATTCTTATAGTTATCTCAAAGCACGAATTGAGTTTGGTATATTTCTGATCAAGAAAATCCTAATCGGTACTTTTGTAGGGTGTTCATCCTCCTCCACTGGACTTGAAATTCTTCGCCATAATTTTCGAATCGTCTGCTCTAGATAAACGTTTCGAAGGAAAAATTACGTATAAAGCAACCATTGGTAACATGGATGTGGGGGACAAGAAGATAAATCCTTTCGTGAAAAACATATCTGATCAAATAGAAGTGAAGAAGATAAATAAAAATTCTTATTTTTCCGTTATAAAGGAAAATAAACCACTGCTAACATTCGGAATCAATGTTGTTGACTACAGAAAGAGGCTGTATAATATGAATATGCTTGAAAAAATTTACGAAGCAATGGTAAGAACTATCAGGGTTTTCGTATATCTCAGTCGGGTTGTAATAAGAAACTTACCTTAATTGCGTTATTCTGTTAAATATTTCTAGGTTTTCCACCTACTCGACATACCTGAAACTTTTTGCAATATTTGTCTTTTGTTCCATTATCACATTTTTAATATCAATTGATCCTATTTTTTCAAATCACGGTACCTATATAGGAACCTGATGTTTTCTATTGAAAATGAGGCAGAGCTCTATTCTAGGATAAAAAATTGTACAATATAGGATTTTTATTCGATGAAGGAGACATCACTCTCAACCAGAAAATATCAGACGAGCTCTTACTATGTTTGGATACATTTCGTACATCCACACGAAAATACATCGATATAGCCGGCAATTATGATCTTTCTGGCTTAACAGCGTTAGGACGAGGCAAACTAGAGGAAAATCTCAAACTGATGGTATTAATTGCTCGTCAAAAGTTGAGAGTATTGAAGATATCCTCATATTTTCTGTAACATCATGAACTTTTCTGATTGATAATGCATAATACTAATATATTTTCTAAGAAATATCATTCTAAACTGTAATACTCATCATAAAATATTCTAAGAGGAACTTTGTTTATGAAGAAGAAAAAGAAATTCATTCAACTTTTGACAAGCTGTTTATTATTGATAACGCGATGCTTATTTTGATATACTTTTTAATTTTCAGAAATATCTCATTGAAAAAACTGAAAATATTTTCAATCCAAATGCCCTCAGAAGAACTTTTGTGAAGATGAAAAAATTGAGCGATAGAGTTTTATGTATTTTTAACAACGTAAGTAGAACGAATGGGCCCACACACATCATTGTCAGTTGACGACTAACTCGAGGTTGATATTCTGAGTTTGAACGTGAAAGAACAAAAAAACTTATTTCACTACGGCGTGAAAAAACATTGGATATATCTATAAAGAGGCTACGGATACTTTGGAAAGACAATTATAGTTATTAATCAACTAGGTTATTGAAGACATCGACTAATGGGTAAAGATATTTTAACGCGTAAGCGGAGCGGATGTTGGATGGTGAAAATTTTTTCATCAGAAAAGACAATTTTCTTCACGTTCAGCCAATTCAGCGATTTATCGAAGTTCGACTGTAGTTCGTTTCGCAAACATTTTATTCGCATTCAAACGCTGGAGCTGACGAACTACTGCTGTTTGTGAATTTCCAGCCGAATACAGTGCAATTACACTATAACGTTTGAATTCCTTTACGATTTCTGAGAAGATATTAATTCAGAAGAAATTTTTTTGGGTACATGTAAACAATTAACCAAACTATAATACTAAATCCTTCAAAAAATGAACGGCATCAGAGTGATTTTAGTAACGTTTAGTCTCAGCTACCCTGGTATAGGCAATATGAAAAATAGTATCAAAAGAATTCTCGGCAACTGAATTGATCACGGGTAAAAACGTTGAAAGTTGACATAAAGGTTCAGGTGCTGTGACTTTGTAACATTTAAGGGTGGATCTCTTAAAACAGGGGTCTCCAAACTTTTCAGCCCAAGGGCCACAATTTTACTTTAGCAAATGCGAAGGGCCAGAATTTCAACCCCATTTATTTAGTAGCGCAAAATAGGTGATAAGTGGGTGTTCATCGTAAAATTAAGTAATGCGCATATTGTGTATCATTTAGCAATATGGAAACGAAAATTCAAGGATCAATGGAACTCTCAATATTTCGTGATTGAGTCCAACAATAAGGCGCTGTGTTTGATTTGCAATGATAACGTAGCTGTTATGAAAGAATACAACATTAGACCTAAGTTAATGAGCTATCGCGGGCCGGATTTTTCGACTGGCGGGCCAGTTTTGGCCCGCAGGCCGTAGTTTGGAGACCCTTGTCTAAAACGATCGCGATAATCAATAAGTTCATATTTGACACATTCTATCGATTTGTTCTGTTGGTTTAGTTAAGTAAAATCGATCAGATATTCGCAGTGTTCAAGATATTGTAATGTATCATCGAAGGCATTTTTCTGACAGCTTTGCTCAGTCAGAGGCGTTACGCTTGGTGTGGCAATGTTAAACTATGACTATATTATTTGATATGTGTCCTTTCAGATTAATGATATGTGGCCAGATATTTTTATAACAGTTTGGAAAGGAAATGAGGAGTTAGCATATGTTCGTGTCCCATGTAAAGATGTTCTTCATTCTCAGATAGAAGAAGAGAAGGGAAAGATGTGTGGCAGTGTTATGACGCTGTATCTGCAGGTTTCTTCCTATTTATGTACCTACGACTAGTATTCATAAGGTTGTACTTACTGAAGAAAAATCCGAGGTTAAAAGAATTTTGTTCAGCCGTGAACACTTCAACTTTCAATGGAGGTGTATAGGAATATTTCGGTCAAGTTGGTTAACGGAATCAATCTCTCCAATAATTCGTGAGTTTCAAAAATTCTAAATGTTTTCGAAACAAAATGGGCCATTGGCTGATTATAATCATTTTTTTGAAAAAAAAAAAAGGAAGTAGCTTTTTCAACTAATTGCAATAATAGAGGAACACCCCTGAAATTTTTTTAAGGCTTCCTGCCTGCGTAGAATGTCTTCCTGACTTCATTCTCGTCACCTTCTTGGTTTTCAAAAAGGATATGTATATTCGATAACAATTTGTCGGCGCTAACCTAACGCTAACTTAACGGAGCATAACTAAAGGGTTTTCCAATAAGAGGTGTTATTTTGAATAGCCCGCTATTTCGGTAGATGCCACGTTTGAAGCTGTCATTTGACAAGTAAAAAGTACGCCATTGATAAAAATGATGATGAACCACGCTCTTAAAAACGCATTGAAATCATTAAAATTCACTATAAAAATGGTGTTTGGCAGAGACGGTTGTAAAACTCGAAAATTTTGGGTCGCCGTGAAGCACCTTGTCGGACAGCAATAAAAAAATTGGTGGAAAAATTCGAGCTGTTGGAACAAGTTAGTGATGTGAAAAATATGGTCAGGCGGAGTCATTGGACCTTACGTTTTCGAAAATGTGGCTGGAGCAACAGTTACGGTGCGCTATCGAGAGATGATTAATGATTTTTTATGGCCGAAATTAAATAGCATTGATCTGGACAACGTTTATTTTCAACAAGATGGCGCTACGTGCCACACAAACAACGCAACCATTGATTTTTGCAGAAAAGGTTTTCGGGACGTGTTATCTCTCGAAGAGGTGATCACAATTGGCCACCGAGATCTTGGATTTAGGTCCTTGCGACTTCTTTCTTTGATACCACGTGAAAGAGAAGGTCTACGCCAATAGCCCAGCGGTGATTAAAGACCTCAAAGATGGAACTCGTGAGGATATTGAGGACATAGGGCAGCCACTTTGCGATTTGGTTATAAAAATTTCATTAAAAGGATATGGTGTCAGTTGCAGGAACGTCCATTAAAATTTAAAGGTCCATTAAACTCTTAATCCCCATTATTACAAGGAACTAATGGAGGATTAAGGGTTTAATGGACCTTTAAATTTTAATGGACGTTCCTGCAACTGACACATGGTCTTGTAAGCGTGGCCGTGGAGGTCATTTGCCTGATGTTGTTTTCCACTATTAACGGCATAGCTTCTTCTTTATGATGAAATGAACATCTGATCACTTATAATATTGAAAATTGACATTTTTCTTTGAATATAGAAATAAGACCTCTTATTGGAAAACCCTTTATAAGCAGGGTGATGTCTGAAACAAAGTTGTCATAAAAAACCCCCTATTTTTTAACGAGGTATCAGCTTAAATTCTCTCTCATGATAACTAATGAACTGAAAATCTACAAATGTGAAAATCTTAATAGTGAAATATTTTCATGACTAAGAAAATTCAATCATGCAGATAATTTCTGATAACATTAGATATAATAATAAACCTCTATGGAAAGCCAGAAAAGAAGAAGATTCCTAGAGCAAAATTCTTCACGAACAGTGTCGGTAAGATAGAGGCTCTACTCTGGTTGGGAACAGATAATTATTACGATGGGTTCTTGAAAAACCTTCCAGGAAGTTTCGAGATGAATGAACAGTTGAAAACATCTCCATATCTTTATGTCGCTGCCAAAGAAGAACATGTAAGCATATGTTTGTTTAATAATCCGATAATTTATTCAGAAAATATTCAAGGTGTTTCAATGCAGATGTCATTTGTTCCAAGGCCGCATAAGACCAGGTAACGATTCTTCTGCTTTGAGTGATACAATCGTTCGGATACATTTCTTCGATGATTGTCAGGAGTCAACGGTAAATAATTGGTACTTTTCATGTATATCGAAAAAGAGAGAGAGAGTTTTCTTTTTTGAGCGAAATGAAAATTCAAATTCATAGATTTTTACGATATTTCGCAAATTATACAGGGTGAATCCTGTTGAACTGTACATACTTCACACAGAGATAGAGGACACTTTGCTGGTTTCAAAAAGACCCAACATGAAAGATCTCAAACGATTCGTTTGAATTATACAGGGTGATTATACAGTTTTGGGTCATATTTTCAAAATGCTCTATTGGACAAACGAAAAATCACAAATTCATCAAATTTGGTACGTAGGAGGACTGTATCAATCTACATACAGCTGAGTAATAGATTATCAGTTTCCAGGACCGGACTCTATTTTTCTGATATTATCGGAATTTATGAAAAAAAACACCCTGTAGATGAAGAAGTCAATAAACCTGTCATAACAGTTCAAACTACACTGAAAGCTCTTCAATGGAGAGTAATAAAATCACGTGGCACACCTACAAATTAGAGAAAAAAAAACTGAATATGCGTACTCGGAGATGTATTTTTTGGACGGCCTAATTTACATGGAAAACCATACCCAAATGTATCAAAAGTGAAGACAGAGAATATTATCAGTTTAATCCTCTCGATATTCAAATATTCCTATATTCAGGTAATTTCAGTCAGTTTCCAGGACCGGACTCTATGTTTCTGATATTATCGGAATTTATAAAGAAAATCACCATGTAGATGAAAAAGTCAATAAACCTGTCATGGCAGTTCAAACTAACTAAATACTCTTCAATAAGGAGTAATAAAATTATGTGGCACACCTACAGATTCAGAGAAAAAAAATTGAATATGGGTACTCGGAGACAATTTTTTTGTACGGCCTAATTCACAAAAAAACATACCCAAATGTATCAAAAGTTGAATATTAATGGTTAAGATCTTCTACGCATTCAAGTATTCCAATATTCAGGGACGGACTCCCACTTCAGATTGGGTTTTTCAATAGATGATAGGTCGAAAGATTCGCCCTGAATATGGAACACCCCAAAAAAACTGTTACGGGAGACCGAACATTAATAACCTACAAGAAATTTTCATGAAATCGCGAATATTATCAGGTAATATTCGACTTTTCATGCATTTCGGTATAGTTCTTCTACTAAACTTCAGCCGCCCAAAAAAAATTATCTCTGAGTACGATTATTCAATTTTTTTTAAATCTATTTGTGTGTCTCGCGATTTCATGAAAATTTCTTGTAGGTTATTTAATGTTGTTCGGTCTCCGTAACAGTTTTTTGGTGTGTTCCATATTCAGGGCGAATCTTTCGACCTATCATCTATTGAAAAAACCAATCTGAAATGGGAGTCCGTCCCTGAATATTGGAATACTTGAATGCGTAGAAGATCTTAACCATTAATATTCAATTTTGATACATTTGGGCATGTTTTTTTGTGAATTAGGCCGTACAAAAAAAATTATCTCCGAGTACCCATATTCAATTTTTTTTCTCTGAATTGTAGGTGTTGCCACGTGATTTTATTACTCTTTATTGAATAGTATTTAGTGTAGTTTGAACTGCCATGACAGGTTTATTGACTTTTTCATCTACAGGGTGATTTTTTCTATAAATTCCGCTAATATCAGAAAAATAGAGTCCGGTCCTGGAAACTGACGAAAATTATGTAAGTACCTGAATATTGGAATATTTCAATATCGAGAGGATTTGAACTGATTATATTCTCCTGTCTTCAACTTTCATACATTTGGGTATGGTTTTCCATGTAAAATTAGGCCGTCCAAAAAATACATCCCGAGTACTCATATTCAATTTTTTCTCTGAATTTGTAGGTGTGCCACGTGATTTTATTACTCTCCATTGAAGAGTTCAGTGTAGTTTGAACTGTTATGACAGGTTTATTGACTTCTTCATCTACAGGGTGTTTTTTTTCATAAATTCCGATAATATCAGAAAAATAGAGTCCGGTCCTGGAAACTGATAATCTGTTAACTCAGCTGTATGGAGATTGATACAGTCCTCCTACGTACCAAATTTGATGAATTTGTGATTATTCGTTCGTCCATAGAGCATTTTGAAAATATGACCCAAAACTGGAATCACCCTGTATAATTCAAACGAATCGTTTGAGACCTTTCATGTGGGGTCTTTTTGAAACCAGCAGAGTGTCCTCTATCTCTGTGTGAAGTATGTACAGTTCAACAGGATTCACCCTGTATATGATTCTGCGTTAAACCTATCATTTCTTTCAACCCCGAAATCACTGTATTTAGGTATCGTGGGTTGAAAATTTCATGTCTGTAGGTAGAGCGATAAAAGATTATTCATTTAGCAAAATACAGTGGAACTTCGGACTTCGCTATAATGAAATCACTAAATCCGTAAAAAATTTCGTTATAGGTACAGAAGTTTTTTTTATAGTGTCAAGTATCGAAACAAAAAATTTCGTTTTTTATTGTGAATTCATATACACAATCAAAAAGGTGTGCATTTCTAATAGCTTATAGGCTTTTTATGTAGGTGCGTACATACCTACATAGCTATTCTCGATTTTTTGGACAAATAATTCGTAATTTATGTCTAGGTGGTACAATTAACAAACATTTTATTCTCATCAAGAAACTTCGCTTTTCTCAAAGATTTTTCCGGAATCCCTTAATGGACCGGAAAGCTAGACAACACGTCTTGAAGGCTTGAAATACCAATTCGCTATTGGTTTTTCGGCTGGTTGCCCCTCCAAATCAACGCTTGTCGGTATCATAACTGCTATCGTAGCGATTTCGAACACCGCATTTGACACTGTTTCAAATGTCCTTTTCACTTGGAAGTTCATTTGTTACAATATTAACATCGATATTAACGAAATCTTTTAAAATAATCGCCGTTATCAACATTTCAGCTGAATCCAACGTTTCGGAAGGATCTATCCGCCCGCCGTAATGGTGTTAGTTTATGGTCGGGATTCATCACCTACGTCCTGCATAGTTATGGAAAAAACCAACCTTTATACCTTTTTACCAATACCCATTCAAAGAGTGATATTCTTGTTTTAGGATATTTCGTTATAGAGAGAATTTACTTCGTTTTAGAGGGTGTTTTAACATGGAATTTGAATTCAAGGTTGTAATGTCTTGATCGAAATCGTTATACAGAAGTTCCACTGTATTTAAATTTTCCAACCTATTTACTAGTTCTGTAGATGTAATTCTTCACCTTTTGTATTGTAGATTTTTTCTCCGTAATCAAAGTCGTTTCTATTTCAAAATTGCGGATCTTCTGTCAGTTTCTTTCAGTGCCAACAGATAGAAGGCTTCACCTTTGTCTTTTAAAATTCCTGACTGAGGATAGATGGCTCAAATTTAATTTTTATTCATATGACAATAATGTAGCTCAGAAATATAGGATTTTACGTGCAAATCTCCAAGTCGCTCTGGTTCTAATGGAACAGTGAAGAATCGAAACATCAATGCGATGCCAATGGGAGCATATGAGTTTGAAAAGTAATTCGATTCTCCGTAAATCATTTATGTTCGATTCAGAAAAAAAATTCAAATAATAAAATCTTATTTTGGTGGTCAATCAATTCAGGAAACAATAAATTTTTTTATTGTCTCCTGAATTAATATAGTTATTGATGTTAGGTATAAGGTGGAAAACAACTCAATAGATTTTAACAGAAGAACGTGTCAAATGAATGGATTTCGTGTGAAACAACGATTGGAAAAACATTAAAATATGTAGTTCATTTTTGATGAGTCATGGAATAAAAAACATTACTCATCAGTATATAAGATATTGGTCTAGAAATAAAAAGCAACTGAGTATTTCGTGCGTACCCAGTACCCTAAAAAAAATTGGACTGGAATACTGTGGAATGACATCATTTGGTAATTTTCATCGACCCTAACCTACCTACCGAAAGCTGCAAAATATTGGGAGCTTTCAGAAAATAGACTATTTCGACATTTCAACACCTACCAATTTTATTACATCATGGAGAACAAAAACCTAAGTATTGATTTTCCCTGAGAAAACTATTTGTTACATTCGAGTGGCAAATGAATTAATCGCGTACAACAGAACAGTATTATAATAATTATATTCAAATTGAATCGATACGATTTTATTATTTAAATGTTTCCTTCTAAACTGCTCATGATTGATTCATGGAATCTAATTATTTTCAAACTGATATGCTCTCACCACGGCCTTCTAACTAAAGACTAATACAGTATTCGTTTTGTGGAGTTTCGTGCTCATGAGCTGTTCCAGTACTTGGGCGCAGCCAATGGCAAGCCGTATTTCGAGCTTTTGAGTTACTCAGGAGCACAAAATATCTCAATACGAATAGGCTAAAAGTAGGTTTAGAAGGCCGTGCTCTCACGCTCTCACACGTATAGAATGATAAAATTATTTGAATCGCACGATACACTTACACCGGTATGCCGACGCGCATCGAGATATGACGTCACTGCGGAGCATTCCATTGCATTTGCGGGATGGATGTGTTAGAACTCCAGAGAATGATTGGAATAATGCATTAATCGCAAGTTTCATTGAAAATGCAATTATCTAACAATTTCAAATGAAATTCTCGATGTCTTTGTTTGTTTATTCTAAAATACATCAATGAAATTGTATAAATATGGATGTAAGTGAAAAGTATTTATTTGTTGATACATAATAAGTTATTGAACGTTCATTAAAAATCTTCTAATAAATCAAAATATTTTTATCATTTTTAGGGAAATTTCAATGAATTTCACTTATATTGAATTGAAAAGTTTTTTGTCCACTTTTTTCTTCATATTCTGAAAACTGATCTTCTTATTTAGATCCCTGTCTTAAGTTGGCACGGATTGTGCTCAAGCAAAGAACAACATCGAATGGAATCTGATGTCATTTTTCAGTTTTGCAACCGTTTTATCTTCTAACACTTTGAAAATATTTTTTCCTCAGATAATGAAGTACTGACGGGATACTTCCGACTTCGGATAGAAAAAATACCTTATTTCGGTTCCCTTTTAACTTTCTATAATTCTTACAGCCAAAAACTGCGTAATTAGTCATGAATGCAGGTATTATAATAATAATAATATAACTCCACTTTTATCTTTGCTCCTCAATGACGTAGATGAGCGCGCCGGACGAGTTAAAGGTAAGGTCAGATGCATCCGTTTGTCCGACGGTACGATGATACGACAGCTCTCCTATTGGTCAACATTTTTGGCGCCAATGATCATCCGATAACGTCGGTCACATGCTTCCGTGTACGTTCGTACGAAATGATATGATAAAAGGCGGGAAATTTTTAATTTAGACAAACTAGGTTACTTTCCTGGTACCTATAGATACCAGAATGGACTTATAGCTATAGTCCGTTCACGAAAGGTTGAGCCGTCGGTTGGCCATGATAATTTGACATATTCCACTGTGTATATTAAAATTTTAGGTTATGATGTTTATTTTCTTGCCAGATTGGTACGCAATGTTGTCAATAACGCATAGAGTTGACTGATAACTCGCAAGCTCGTCGGAAGAGGCCGGGTACATTCGGCAACATTGAATTTATTTTACGTTAGGACAGCAAATACTGCCAACTTCAGATAAATAAAGAAACGTCTACTATGTGCTCAACCTTTCGTGAACGGAGTATAGTAATATTATAATAACATTATATGACTCACATCAATGTAAGAGAAAGTCTTTCAGCTGCTGAAAAGGTTCCCCTACATTATCTATCTTATTAGTTTGGGTCCTAATAAGTTTAAAAATTCGTGAAAAGTCTCATTAGACATTCTTAAATAATTGAAATATTTTTCGTGATCGATCAGTTTCATTTCTTGTAGTAAATTACAATAAACACTGTGATCTTTTCGATGTTTAAATATTTCGCGCACCCAGGTCCTCCTGTTTATTGCGTTTTTCTTCCTTCGTCTAATTAATAATAACGATAAAAGCAAAATTGTAGAACTTTTCTTTTTCGAAATTGATTCCTCACATAACCCTTGGTGAAACATGATAAATTGAATAATAAAAAGAAGATAAAAAACACTTGACAAAGTTTCACAATTTTTATATATTTAAAAAAATTTTTTTTACTATAACGATCTATTATTATTCATTTTCGAAACTGGCTTGTAGATGAACTCGAATCGCAACAGAATGAAAACTGAACGTTTGAGGTCGTGAGTGAAGTTATGTTCCATCCGATATCGGACAAAAGTTAAAATATTAACTTTATACGACGTCGTACGAACGGGTCCATCCATCGGATGATTATTGGCGCCAAAATTGTGGACCAATAGGAGTGCCGTCGTATCATCGTGCCGTCGGACAAACGGATGCATCTGACCTTACCTTTAGACTCCGAATCTGTCATAATGACGTGTGATAGTAGGAGAGCTGGCACGAATTTTTGGGTAGGTATTTGAGGCAAGGTGAAAACTTGTCAGATACCTCTCCTATTATATCCCAACTCGCGATTGCAGATCTGGCTGGTGAGTAGCGGGGCTAAATCAACCCCTACATTTATAATGGCCTGGCAGGTAGAAAGCCCTACCGAAATGATCTGTCTTTGGGGAATCTTATTTTTTAGTTAAAAGTAACACTCCATTAAAATTTCAAGCTGCCTCAAAAACATTTTTTATAATTTTTTGCAAAATATTTTTGCACGCGTCTGGCAATGTTAAAACCCCGATTAAATTATTTGGCAGCTTGAAATTTTAATGGAGTGTTACTTATAACTAAAAAATAAGATTCCCAAAAAGACAGATCATTTCGGTAGGGCTTTCTACTGCCAGGCCATTAAAAATGTAGGGGTTGATTTAGCCCCGCTACTCACCAGCCAGGTCTGCAATCCCGAGTTGGGATATAATAGGAGAGTAATCTGACAAGTTTTCAGCTTGCCTCAAATACCTACCCTAAAATTCGTGCCAGCTCTCGGACTATGAGTGTATCGTGTTGAATCGCTCATCGCGGAAAGCCAGTCCGAAGCTTCCAGCGTTCGTTCTGCATTTCCTGCTTTATTTCGATTCTTCCACTGTTTCATTGGAACCAGAACGACTTGGAGATTTGCAATTTTAAAACCTAAGTTTCCGAGTAAATTTTCGAAACCTGTATGATCACACCATCTCCGAAATCCTTTGCGGAGGAATAAATATCTATGCGCATTCTTCTTTGGTCCATATTTTTTCACCTAACAAATGATCTGAGTTCCAAAGGAAACATCATGGTTTCATGATTGTATTGGCAGAATGCTCCAAGTTATCATATGTCTAAAGACAATCAAAATATAGAAATCTTCATGAATTCTTGAATCTTTACTTTCTCACTTGTATGAAAACTACACTTGAGAACTCTTCAGAAAACATCTTTGCAATCTCCCACTACTAATTATTCCTACAATAAACATGGTTCACAATTCAAATCACTGTTGCGCTAAAATCGTTTTCAAGTGATGTTGATTGATACCATTTTTTACACAGATAGAACTGAACCTTGAAACCTTGAATCCAGTGTGGAACCAGACTCTCATTTTCAAAAAGCTCACCTACTATGGTAGCTCGGACTTCATAAAGGAAAATCCTCCTTCTATTATCATAGAATTGTGGGATAGGGATAAATTCGTAAGCCTGTTTTCCAAACTTTATCTGAAAAAATTGATATTATACAGGGTGTTTCATTGGGAAAGGGAAATACTTCACAGGTGCATAGGTGGCACCAAGACGGTTCTAGAGACCCCCATTTATGGGTCTCACTGTCTTCATAGCCGAGATACAGGGTGTTTTATGAATTTTGCCCGTTTTCTTCCTGAGGCCGTACCAAACGAACCACCCGGTATATTTTCTCATATTGGCAAATATGTTCCTAATTGAGAGCCCAAACGTATCATGCAATAAACGCCTCGAAAATCCAGGTCCGGGTTAACAAAAAATTATTATTCGTTTGAAAACTTGAAACAACACCCTGTACATCGGAATTTTGAAAATCTGTTTTAATATTCGAAAACATCACTAAAAACTAAACTGAGACGTATCCTTCAATTTTCGCGCAGAAAGTTTTACTGCACAAATTTTAAGGTAAATGTGAAGTTTTTAGGAACTTGGATACCCGAAAGTGGTTTGAAGTGACTTTAACAATAAATTATCAACAATATTGAATCCATAATTATTTCAACATTACTCTGCAATTCATTTTCACATTGGTTTTCTTTTTTTAGCTGTATACTTTAAAATCCAGGTCCGGGTTAACGAAAATTATGAATCGTTTGAATCCTCGAAACAACACTCTGTACATCGGAATTTTGAAAATCTGTTTTAAAATTCGAAAAAACCACTAAAAACTGAACTGAGACGTACACTTCAAATTTTCGCGCAGATAGTTTCAATGCACAAATTTTCAACGTAAATGTGAAGTTTTTTAGAACTGGATACCTGAAAGTGGTATGAAGTGACTTTTAACAATGAATTATCAAAATATTGAATCCATAATTATTATACGTTATGATGCAACTCATTCTCAATAAATAAAAACTAATGTGGAAATGAATTACAAGTAATGTTGAAATAATTATGGATTCGATTATATTGATAATTCATTGTTAAAAGTCACTTCAAACCACTTTCAGGTATCTTAGTTCTTAAAAACTTCACTTTTACGTTGAAATTTGTGCATTGAAACTATCTGCGCGAGAGAATTTGAAGTCTACGTCTCAGTTCAGTTTTTAGTGGTAATCTCGAATTTTAAAACAGATGTTCAAAATTCCGATGCACAGGGTGTTGTTTCGAGGATTCAAACCATTCATAATTTTCGTTAACCCGGACCTGGATTTTTAAGTAAACGGCTATAAAAAGGAAAACCAATGTGAAAATGAATTGCAGAGTAATGTTGAAATAATTATGGATTCAATATTGTTGATAATTCATTGTTGAAGTCACTTCAAAACACTTTCGGGTATCCAAGTCCTAAAAACTTAACATTACCTTGAAAATTTGTGCATAAAACTTTCTGCGCGAAAATTTGAAGTATACGTCTCAGTTTAGTTTTTAGTGGTGTTTTCGAATATTAAAACAGATTTTCAAAATTCCGATGTACAGGGTGTTGTTTCGAGGATTCAAACGATTCATAATTTTTTGTTAACCCGGACTGGATTTTCGAGGCGTTTATGCATGATATGTTTGGGCTCTCAATTAGGAACATATTTGCCAAATATGAAGAAAATATACCGGGTGGTTCGTTTGGTACGGCCTCAGGAAGAAGAAACGGGAAAATTCATAAAAAACCCTGTATCTCGGCTATGAAGACAGTGAGACCCAATAAATGGGGTATCTCTAGAACCGTCTTGGTGCCACCTGCACCTGTGAAGTATTTCCCTTTCCCAATGAAACACCCTGTATATTAACAGTTTTTTGGGAGTTCATTGGTAGAACTTCAGTCAAGCCTTTGGTGAAAACAAGAGAAGAACCGTATGGTCCACCCAGATTTCCTCCAAAACTCCAGTGGTTCAGAGTGTTTGACGGTGACAGTATCAGCGCGAAGATATTGGCTGCTTTCGAGATGCTAGAGGTAATCTTGTACATGATCAATATCTTTTGAGATTTGAGAATGTTCTATAGGAGGGCATGCGCACAACACTTTTGAAATCATTTTATCGCAGGCTAATGCTTATAAGCACGAAACATGTACATCATGGGATGATTTAACTGATTTTCCTTCATATTCGAAAGCTTCGCATCTTCCTATGCTTTATTTATCGAACTCTTGGTATGTTACAAGAAAAATAAATCTAACACCCCACCTCCTACTAATTTCAACAGCAATCAGCTCGGGTTGAGATACCATAATTCATATTGCTTCTTCTAATTTTCAACGATTTATACTGAACTGATCTCAAGATAAAAAATTTTTCAATAACTTCTTTGTTATTGGGAGTTTTTCTATTTCACTTGGTATATTTTTGACGTATGGATCTTTTTATTTGCAAACTAATTCTCCTTCCTTCAGGTAACAGGCGATACCAACGAAGGTAATAACGACGTTGAAAAAGACATCATCAGAATTCCCGATGATATAAAACCAGCTCTAGTGAGCTATCGCATGGAGATTTATTTCTGGGGTCTCAGAAACCTGAAGATAGCGATGAAGAGACCGAAAATTGTGATCGAGTATCTCAAATCTCTGCTACATTCTGACCCATTGATGCATAACACTGGCGATAACAATTTTGCGAATCCTATCAAAAATATAGATGTGGTAAAGTGAAGCATTGAACTGAGATACTCAATATCCTTATTTAAGGTATAAACGAAAAATTCTTCAAAACAAGATTTTTTCAGCAACTACCGTCTGTTGTTGAATATGCGTCACCTATAATCATAAGAATGACGGATACTCGATGTTGGAGCACTTCACCTATTGGAATCTATATAAAGAATGTTAAACTCTTCCTCGAAAATGAGTTGACGGAAGAAGACAGGCAGAACATTTTGGGCAGTGTAGCGCTTCATGAATCTATGGCTGAAGTAAACGAAGGTTAGAACTCTCATTACAAGGATCCGGCACTCGAAGTGTAATCACCGGCTACATTACCATTAGCTATTTAAAAATTTGCTAAGTTATAGTTATGACTTTTGTAATAATGAAAGCAGAGAATAATATTTATCGTTTGAAATCAACCAATATCAAACTCATACTTCTGAGCTAATTTCGTCCTTGTTCAAGGCACAATAGAAGAAACAGAGCACCTATGGATGGCCATTTCGTCCTTATTAAGACTCTTCAGCACAGGAAGCTCCGCATGATACGAGATTAGCTCCGAAGTATGAGTTTGATATTGGTTGATTTCAATCGATTAAATTTATTCTCAGCTTTCTAATGAAAGCTAATTTTTTGTATTCATGGGTATGTACGCATTAAACCTCTGTTTATTTACCACGATGTCAACTGATGTTACCCTGAGCGATCCGCGTCGTTGACTGAAGTGGTAAATTTGCGAAATGCAAGTTCGCTTCGGTCAATGCGACAAATAGTAAACAGCTCGCTACTTCGTCAAGGTTCTTGCTATGGAGGAAGGTTGTTCGTATGAAACGAGAGATGGTGTCTTCGGTATATTTATACCTGAAAGAAGGTGCCATTTCGTTCTAAATTCCAAGAGACCCTTGTATCATTCATAGCTTTCCTTTGCTGAAGAGTCTTAATAAGAACGAAATGGCCATCCATAGGTGCTCTGTTTGATACCACTTCCTTGCATTTGCCTTGAACGGGAACGAGATTAGTTCCGAAGTATATCGGTAGATTTCAATCATTCATCATTCAATATTATTCTCTGCTTTGATTAATTTTGTATTCATGAGTACTTTCTCATTTGTAATCTGATTGATGGATTGTCAATCATATTACAAATGACAAAATACACAATTCTGAAGATTTTTAGAGTTTGTCTGAAGAAGGTGTCTGATATAGCCACCGAAACGTTACAATATCCTTTTAATTTGTTTCATTTTTCAGTTTTACTGTTAGGCAACAATTTTTTTTCAAGACCAATTTGCTCCTGACAAATAAGTGCAAAGATTTTCGCAGGAGCACTCCACCTCAATCAAATCAAATTTTTTAATTATTTATGTTTCAGAGACTGGGAGTGAAAACCTATAAAATTTCTAAGAAAAAAAAGGATTTGCTTTGTTTGGTCGATAGCGGTGAATTTCCGAACATCGTGTTTTCTGACTAGAAAATTTTTTTCACTTATTTGAGCAATTTGTAATTTCCCTAAACGATAGAGTTCACCTGACAAACCGTTCATATGAGAATCTGAATCATCAGTTGGCTACCAGAACCCAGTACCACCTAAAATAATGGTCTGGACCGCTGTAACCGCTCCCCAATCGTTTTCATTGAGCATGGCGTCGAAGTTAATGGGATATTTCATCAGGAAAGTGTTCTTGAGGCTGCTTTGAAGCCTTGGACAGACAAACATTTTGTTCGCAGACCTTAGATGTTCCAAAAGGAGACTGCACTGGCTCGCAAAGTGCGCTGCAAAAAGCCCTTGTCCGTGAATGGTCTAAAATACCGGCAAGTTACGTTCTGGCAACTTTCGATGCAGTTTTTCATCGCCTGAAAGCAATAGTCCCAGTGAAAGGTCATAGCGAGCCAAGTTGAATAGATTCTGAGGAATTGACTATTTTCATATGTTTTATTCATAAAATGAATGAAAATCATTTCCTTACCGAATTTATGGCTTTTTGAATAGATTACTTTTCGAGTGCCGGGCTCTGTAAATCTTTTATCTATATTTCCCACACAAAAACTTTTTCAGATAACAGTTCTGAAGACTCCCAGCTCAACTTGAAGGAAACAAAACCCCACATGGTCTTCAAACCAAAAAACTGCTTCTGCAGAACCTCAGAGTTGCAGAAATTGCCTAAGAAAATCTCCCAAATTCGGTGTGTTTGTAAGAAGACTAGATGGCAGAAATTCCGTCAAACTTTCAACAAGAAACAGATATTTTGTCCCTGCCTCAAGGAGTATCAGAAAAATGTGGAAAAAGTTGAAAAGAAACATGGCACAACATGCCCATGTTGCAGGAGAATTCTTGAAAAATTACGTTTCATTAGTAGCGAGGAAAACAACCGACCTGGGTTTTGGTCTTCTTTCTTTGGTGCATTCAAGAGCTCTTGTTTCGGTGGAAAATGTGAATGCTGTCAGAAAATATCCGAAAAGATGAAATGGATATGCCAGAACACCGTTGGCAAGTGTATTTTTTGCGAAAGAATTATCCAAAGATTTTCAGGAAAGAAAGATAAGAACGGAGGAAGTAATTGTGATGATTCATACGATGATAACGATTACGACTGGTGGACAAAATTTCATTCTTCTCTGAAAGTTGGTAACTTCTTCGTTCTTCCATCTCATTCACGCTCAAGGAGCAAATTTGGAACCACGTTGAATGCTTTTTTCTAGCCAATTCCTAAGCAGACGGCTCGAGTTTCTGTAAGAGACAAATTCAGGCTGAAAATTTATCGAAGAGAGCTAGAATCACAACCTGAATTCAAACGTTTTACTGATGTGCTAATGGCTTTTCCAATGTACAAAGGTAAGAGGACTGGAGATGAACTAGTTGATAGGGAAATGGTACAAGGAGTTTTCAAAGGAAATATCAAGATATACAGATGGCCAGAGCCACCAGGAAAACATCTCATAACCAGGTAAAACCATTTTCACCCTTCGAATATTCAAATTTTGAGACGTTGTGAGAACAAAATTTTCTCTTCAAGTGAATATTTTGAAACGGCTTCCAATAAGAGATTTCCTTTTGTGAAGAAAAACGTGTATATCTTGAGAGGAATCAATGGGCCGATGCGATGACTACGGTTTTTGTATCATATACTTTTCATGAATTTTTCTTGAATCAATTCATAGTATTTAAGCTCAATAATATCACAAGATCCTTCTTTGGGATCTGGGAATGGATTGTGAAACAGTGGCATACTCTTTATGTTCCAAGACCCAAAAAATTCAAATCTGTTCAAATAAAATCTGGTTATTATTATATTTAGATTGTGGTCGATTGGCACAATGAATGTCTTTCGGCACTGCTATCAATGAGAATTGCTGTGCCTTACAATACTGAAGCTATACTTATTTTCCTAGAAGACTTCTGTCTTATGCCGGTCAAAGTTACTGATCACAAAATCTTTGTGTTCAACTGTATTCACCTCTTTAGTGAAAAAAATGATAGGAAATTTCTTTTATGAAATTGCGAATTTTACGTTTCTGGTATGTCACGAAGCGGCATTCTTGTTGGAAATTAACGTCGGTCAGATTAATAATATCTTCCTTTTTCTCGAAAAACAAATACCAAATTCCAAAGTTCGACAAGTAATTGATTTACTTCTATTGCTTTAATTTCAGTTGCTCACATCATTATCTTATACCAACACAGATATTCCTCCATCAGTTTCACTATTGGTGGTCCAAAACAGGACAAATTCTGCACAGTTCCAATGCGTTGTTGAACCATGTATCGTTTAATTTGTGATTACTGCTAATAATGTGTTTATACTCAAGAAATTTGAAAAGAAGAAGAGATAGCCGCCCATATAGAATGATAACCAGTCATCCGCTGCCTTTCGTCCTGCCTACTCCTCGTACCAACATACTCCAACGGGCACCTGTATATCGATCACGTGATAGTGCTGATAAACTTAGGCATAATGTGTTTTCAAGGTGTTTTGAGTTCCAAGCTGTTTCTGGGTTACAATGTTATTATGAAAATGTTTTCTCTTATTTTAATTAATCGGTGTATTACGTCAATGTTACCCTTTAATTGGGAATTCTTCTATTGAGTAATGAGTATAATTAATCATAGACTTGAGCCTATTAGCGTCGAATAGATAGATCGGCTATCACACTCCCAACTAAGCCTTAGTTGGGAGTGTGATGATCGCTTGGGGGTGTGAGAAATCGCACCCTTTCTACATTGGAAGACTGACTACCAGGACATCAACCAAGATGTTCCTGGTGTTCATCGTGACCTACAAACTTCCTTACCCTTCCAGCATTACCGAGAAGAACTGCTTTTTGCATTACTTTGTAAAGATCTTCATCTAAATCTAGCTCCTTGAGGTTGGACTTGAGGCTCTTAGAAATAATTCATGTGGTTGATATGAGAATGGGAATGGTTCTGGTACCATCAGACATCCCCCACTGCCTTCTGATCTGAAGTTCAAGCAATCCATATTTCGATATTTTTTCAGCATATTTTTGACGGAGATTGTAGTTATTCGGAATGGTTACGTCTATAAGTATTGCTCTCTTCTCTTTATTCTTCACAAGAATTATGACTGAGCAGTTATAAGCAACGGTTCAATTTCTAAGTACTGTGTAATAAATCATTATTAATATTATTATATAGCGGACTACTTCAATTAAAAATCTCTTCATTATCGTTGATCGCTTGGTTTTATGATAGATCTGAAATAATTTCCTTCGAGTTTTGTCTAATAAAAACAAATTTGAGCCATCATTTAAGAAAATTAATTTCGTAGAAATGGGACTCCTCTCAGTGAGGGTTATTTTCGACACTTTCCACCGAATCTACCCCTGCACTTCACACTCAGAGTATACTGTGTGAGAGCAATACACTTACCACCGAAAGATACCAATGGAAAATGCGATCCATATCTATACATAAAATTGGGAAATCAGATACAAGACGATAAGGAAAATTTCAAGTCCCGGGATTTGAATCCTGTATTTGGAAAGTGAGTATGTATTCTTTATTAGTTTTCGAATTCACATAATTCGAAATTTTCAAAATTTATCCACTTCCTCACAATGAAAAAAAGATAATTCAAATTTGAATACTGTGGAACCCCTGGTCTCATTCAATTCATTCAGGAATTTTATTTTGTTTCTGCGGAAGCTATCGTGCTCACGGTTTCTGTTTCTTACAGCTGACCGTAAACACGATAACTTCTGGAAAATGCAGAAGGTTGAAAACAGAAAAGTTGACCCTAAAATTCAAAATTTGGTCAATTTTTAATCAAATTCATGTCATAATTAGCAATTTCACGGAAATTTTGAATATATTTTTGAATTCATTTATTATTTTTTTTCTGATATGTGGGATTAATGCTGGATTCACAATGGACGTAACCATAAAACTCCCGCAACGTAAACGAAAAACGCAAAGTTGAACAAATGCAAATCATATGGAACTGTTCACAATAGGCTCTGTAATTTTTACGTTTACGTTGAGCTTATGGTAGTCCGTAATTCTAACGTTAATTTTAGAAATTTGTTCACATTCTATGAGTTGTGAACCCAATACGTCAAAATGACGTAAAAGACAAGACAATAAAATAATAATAGTTTGCGGCCAGCGACAAGTTGGGCATTTACAGGGTGTCTGGTGGCAGATTTATATTTTCAAAGTTAAATAAAAAAAATGCTATTTGACATATCATTTTAATTAAAACATTGAATGACAAAATAATCATGCGGATTTCATTTTTGAAAATTACCCATCCAAATGTTTTCCATCGAGTTTTACACACTGTTCAAAACGGAGCCTCGTGTTCTCCGCCACACGTTGCAGTAAACTCGGTTCAATTTTGCTGATTTCTCGATGAATATTTTCTTGCCCTAGGGCAATGCAATGGTCTTTGGTGTTTCAGTCGAGGGTCGTGGAGACCAGTAACGGCAGTTTTGCTTATTTACGTGCCCGTTTAAATGGAAATGAGCCTCGTCGCTCCAAAAAATGCGATTCACTGTTTGAAAACGTTCCAACATCGTTTGACAAAATGTTTTGCGTAAAAAAACGTCATTTTCTTTAAGTTCTTGAACGATTTGAATTTTGAATGGATGGAACTTTAGATCCTTTCTTAAAATTTCATGAACAATCGCTCTGGGAAGTCCCAGTGAGGCTGCCCTTTTCCGTATCGAAAGTCGTGGATTTTCACGTAAACTCTCTTCAACCAGTTCAATGTTTCCGGGAGTCCTTGAAGATCGACTGGGCCCTGGCCATGGGGTGTTTATAGCCGAAGCAGTTGTGCGGAACCTTTGCACCCAGAAACGAATTGAATTCACACTCGGCCCATCACTTATCTGTCGAATATCGAAGTGTGAACAAAATTGTCGACGAGCAATTACGTACGAATCGTTACTCTTGAAAAATGCCTCGATGGCGAACGCGCGATGCTCATTCGACCACTGCGACATTGTGACTAAGAAATCCGCATGACCACTGATTCCAACGACACTACCCTCCCCCCGCGCAGTTTATTACTTGTTGAAATATTCGTATTTCAAAACATAAATCTGCCACCAGACACCCTGTATATTGTATTTCAGTGGGTGAGTATATTTGAAACGCAAAGTAACAATTTGTTTAAGCTATGAAATCATTTTAGTCTATAGTTTGCTACTGCGCCCAAAGTCCATTCTGAACACCATTACGTTTACGGACAAGTACGTTTACGTGTTCGTTATGGTTACGTCCATTGTGAATCAGCACTAAGAATTGAATGAGCTAAAAGTTTATGAATGTGCGCTTTGTGGCAGAATGTAGCATTTTAGGATTGGAAGAAAAACGATTTTTTTTATATGAATGAAGTTTTCTTCGCAATGGAGAAAAAAGACTTCCATATAGATTACCGCGAAATGTTATTGAAAAATTATCTTTCGAATTTCAGGATGTTTGAATTCAGTGGAGTTTTTCCCAACGACCATACCTTAATTGTGCAAATCTGGGATAGGGACATTACTACGAGAGACGATCTTATCGGTGAAACGATAATAGACGTTGAAAATCGTCTTTACACAAAATACAGGGCTAAATGTGGCCTTCCAGAATACTACAAAGAGTATGAATCCTAACTACACACTTTTTCTCAGATAATAGTATAATAGGTCTTATAAATAACTTCGGTCGTGCAGTTTAAAAATGGGGCGAATAAAAAAATCAAGAGTTTTCTATTTGAATTCGAACTGAAAGGATTTGTGTTGAGGTGAATCTAATCAAAATCATATTTCTTGATTAATTCACTTATATTGAAGCATTTCTAAAAATAAAATATACCTATGTCTTATTCTGTTTTTCCGCTATTGTTCTACTAGGAATCGTGTGAAAACTCTACCTAAAATAGGATAAACTATAAATGTTCATAACCTAGAATCAGATGCATAAAGTATAAGCATATTCCCAATATTACTATACCGATTCAAGTTTTCAGGACCGGCTACTGTATGTGGAGGGATCAACTCAAACCAACGGCTATCCTGTTCCGTCACTGTATGCACTATAAAATACCCAAACCGGTATATGCGGCGACATCTGTGAAAGTCTGTTCAAAGGTGTTCGAATCACCTGAGTACGAATGTGAGATTCCTGTAACGTTTTATACCGGTCCTGTAGCCCCATCTATTTTTCAGCAACTGGTGACGATAGAGTAGACAATGAAGTTAAAGCACTCTATGCCTTACGGCATTGGCATCAAGTTCCCTTCGTGGGGTCAGAATTGGTTCCTGAACATGTTGAGACGAGGTCGCTTTATAGTCCAGATAAAGCCCTTGTGGAACAGGTCAGTGGTTTGTGTCGAGATCGGGAGTCCATATATTTATTCGAATATGTACTTCATAAACATCGAGTTTAAATTTTGAAACTCAATGTCTTAACTAATGGATATTCAAACAAATCATGAGTAGATACTCAGATACTCAACGAATATCCTATTCAACACAAAGTCACCGCAAATATACCTACACCAGCGATATCGTTTCGGGAGAATAAGAGTATTTTTGTGATGTCCCTGCGAGTTTGCTGGGAGCTCTATATCTCCTCCAAATTTCGGCCTCAAAATACTCCCAAGGAGCGCTCGAAGATTTCTCTTGTGGAAATTCTCAAACTGCTCACATTGTGTATATCATCGGGATATTCGCCTAAACCTCCCATTGTGACGAGTATGAGAACTTCCCAACAACCTCCGCATTGTGAGCTTGTTGAGAATATCTCAGGGACCTGAGTTAATAGTTTGTGTTTTTTTAACTGGTCTAAATTTAACGGTTTTCCCACGAAATTTTCTTTGATCTCACTTTTGGAGTTGAATTAATCTCACTTTTGAAGTTTAATTGCTTCAATTGTTTTTAGTTAGAAACTTTGATCCAGTATCCCAAAAAAGTTCAGGTAGATCTCAATATTATTATAATTTTAAAATTTTTCTAGATTTCGAAGCATTGGAATATATCATTCCCGAAATTGTTTTATTGGCTAGTTTGAATGGTATTCTGAAAGAAAGCATTTCAATTGGATCATTGCACTAAACTGCTTTGCAATTTTCATTACCTATACTATACCTACATAAATAACGGTTTGAAATAAGAAATATTTAAAGAATAGCTTGTTGTTTGCATTCATTCACTGCTTGATGGCAAAATGATTTGGTGCAATATTCCCCTGGTATCAAAGTATGCAGAATGGGTTGAGAATAAACAACTTCAGTGATCTCCTAATTTATGTTTATATTATTCAATTAACGATATTTGTCCTTCCTAATTTTTCACTGCGAACAATGCATCATCCAGTCTTGGAAGAGCACCTCAAATTCCTTTTCTGTTGTACTCCATTTTACTATCAATGCATCTACAAAAATACGTACATATAAAAAAAATTAAATTCTCAAAAAAATGTATACTTCAATAATTTACATAATATTATTGCCCTACCAACACTATGAGTGGAGCAAATAAGTGATATTTACCAATACCGATGTTTATTATAGTTTTCTTTTCGATTAAAATTATCATCTCGAAAAGAACCGCATAAATTATTCTGCGTAACTGAGGAAGCAAATCAATTTAAAAACGGGCCACCGTGCCTGTTGACGTCACATTTCTCTTACTCACAATGGACGTCTTTGGAATGGAAATATTACAGATTGTTTTTCAATATCAATTGACTTTTCACATACTGTATGATACACATAATATATCTACATATGCAGGTGAAACGATGAGTGGGACTCAATTTTTTTGCACTTAGATGACCCTTTAAGTATCTACATATTTACCTATCCATATAAAATAAAGTACCTTCAAGGGTGAAAAGAATGAGAGTAGTCTTTATTTCACAATATGGGAAATGGAAAACATTTCATTAGAAAGATTTTTTCTGAGTTTTTTATCCTGTGATATAGAATTTCCGTATCGAATACTCGATTTACAGAAAAACCTTTTAAGTGAAATTTTTATTTTCTTTCAAATCGGAAGTTGCAACAATATCTAAACTGAATAGAAAATATCGAAAAGGAACATAATACCATTGAGTATATTTGAGCACAATGATAATATCAATCCTCAAGAAAGTTTTACTTACTACAAGCTCTCGAATCGAAACACTTAAGGAGGTTTAATCGCGGATTCCTTAATTTGGTTCAGTCTGCAATTTTCACACTTGTGAAAATTGCAGAGAGCTCTCGATGGGGTATCTTTGCGACCTCTTTATGAAGTCGAAGTACGAATATCTTATTCTTGTCTCGTTTCGACCTCTATAAGGAATCGCAATGCGAATATCTTATTTTGGTTATTATTATGACATCTATAGGATGTCGCAATAGGAGTTCGCTTGGATTTCGGATTGAAACCTCTCGGCGATATCGCCGGGAAGTCTGTGTTTACTGGGATACAAACTATTCTTGAATACTGAATAATTCGGTGAATATTCAAACTATTCATGGAAATATTCGTAAGTAATATCATAGTTTAAACAATGATAATATCATAATGGCATATAATTTTTCCGAAAAATATAGAAAAAACCCGTTGCTGTAATATTATCACAAGATGCAATAATGCATCTGCACGAATGTTTTTGTATATTACTTAATATTATTTCGCATTATGTTATTTTGATTTTTTGTCACAAGAAAAATTGGATGCCTGAATGGTATTTGAAAAGACTATTTTATGAGTTACAAATCATAATCATTTGTATTTTAATTTTTCGTAACGACAACAAACAACTGTCTGCCGCTGGTAATGTCCAAAAAAATTCTGCCATACAGTCTTTCCATTTAGCTGCCATACAGCCTTTCAATCTAGAAAACATTTGTAATTCGAAATTGCGCGCTTCTGATTGATGGAAATTAAGACGAAGGAAATAGTCGAACTTATCGCTGATGATCGTAAAGCATAAAAAACGAGAATTCCGACAGTCATGGATTGCTTGAGGTTTCGACCGGATCCAAATGAATTTTCCATATATTGCTAACCTAATGGGGTGGAAATTAATCGAGAAAAGCGCTCCCATAAGCTGCCATGAAGCTGCTCTTCGAATAACGCTTGCGTGATATCAAGATAAAGCGTGTTAATCAAATGAAATCTATGGAGGAAAAATTGTAAATTGTGATTGCTATAAAATTCGTCAGTCGCTAGCATAGAAATCTCGATATAAATGTTATGGGCTACAAGATTTTTTTGTCATCCTGATTAATATTTTCTGGGTAGGTACCGTTAAACGAATTGTTTTCTTGGTTAGTTGAATACCCATGAATTGTTCGAATATTCACTAAATGATGGATTCGTCAGAAATAATTTGAATATTGATAGATAAGTAAAAAATTGAGGAATACTTTGACTTTTCAATATTCATTAGATATTTCTTCTCACGGGGATAACCTCGCTAATTGCTGATATGAAATCGAATAAAACAATGAGTATAATAGAGATCCGGTATAAGGAATATATACCCCCATCTGTTATTTATTAGTGATAAGAAATATATGATAGATAACATTTATATCGACACATTCCACACGGGTTGCCTAATTAAATTTGGTGCGGATGATGTTAAATTCTTAAAGAGTTAACTGAAATTTTTCAGTATATTTCCCTCATCTATTATTCGAAAAAAGCGTCAACCAGTTAAGAGAATATAACCTAAAGAAGTGAAAGAGTAATGGTTGTCGGCTTTTTTCCGGCTAACACTGTAGGGTTGCCAGGTTGGAAGAGATGAGGGTAAAATACCCTCATCTATTATTTGATCGTATCTATCGTCAAATGAAAGCTTATTTTATTCTCAATCCAACTGTGTAGGGTTGACTCATTCAAAAGTGGATTGTACAGGGTGGGCATATTTCGATGTTTTAGCACTACAACTTTTAAACCAGAGGAGATAGACAAAATCTGATACCCACTTCTCGATCTTTTTTCTGAGAAACTAACAAGAGTAGTATTCATTTTTGGCTACCTTCTTTTGTTTTCGAGTTATAAGCGCAAATTGGAAAAGTGGCGATATCAAATACAATTCATATCTCCGCTAATACTGATGATAGAGCTCTGAAATTAAAACATTATACAGGCACTTTTTACGTAGAATCCAGTGGCGTACTCGCCTTTTTTGCACCATTTCAAATTACGGAGCTATGACCCAAAATTATGTTTTTTTTAATAGAATACTAGATTTTTGTGGCATTTTCTATAAGCTTGAATTTTTCTGATTTCAGAAATATATAACATTGTATGGTTTGTATCAATATAAGTATAGAAAATGGTCAAAAACCTATTTATATCTGAGTCTCAATACTTTCTATGGTTTCAACTGTTGATGAGCACAGAAAAATTTAGCATCGTATAATTACCACAATATCTTTCCAGTATTCTTTTCATTTCTTATGCTCTTTACTCAATTTCTCCAAGATGGACTGCTGTGAAACTTGATCAATCATTCTAAGTTATAACTAAGATGTCTAAAATAAGACATCTTAATTATAACCTACTGACCTTTCATTGTAACACTATTAGGTATTGAAAAATATTTTTCCTTAATTACTTTTCTAATTGAATTGATAACTTCAATCATATCTATATGCGTTATTTCATATGCGATTTGAAATAGACTACTTAGCACTTGTGCGTATTTATTCTGGAGTGCAATAAAAATATTCTCTTGCATCCATCTCATTATAACTAAGTATATCGATTGAAACGGAGGATCATGTGGATCTTTTTGTTATTTCCAAATCCATTTCAACATATAAGTTTTTATGAAATATATCCATGTTCGAATTTTGGAGAGAAATTAGTTGAAAGCATAAAAATAATGAGATTGACGAAAGGAGACTGCTCTTGTTATAGGAAACTCCATTTTTCTGTGCTCATCAACAGTTGAAACCATAGAAAATATTGAAACTCAGATGAAAATAGGTTTTTGACCATTTTCTATAAGTACTCATATTGATACAAACCATACAATGTTATATATTTTTGAAATCAGAAAAAATTAAACTTTTAGAAAATGCCACAAAAATCTAGTATTTCTATTGAAAAAAACATAACTTTGGGTCATAGCTCCGTAATTAGAAATGGTGCAAAAAAGGCGAGTAGGCCACTGGATTCTACGTAAGAAAGTGCCTGTATAATGTTTTAATTTCAGAGCTCTATCATCAGTATTAGCGGAGATATGAATTTTTTTCGATATTGCCACTTTTCCAATTTTTGCTTATAACTCGAAAACAAAAGAAGGTAGCCAAAAATGAATACTACTCTTGTTAGTTTCTCAGAAAAAGAGATCGAGAAGTGGGTATCAGATTTTGTCTATCTCCTCTGGTTTAAAAGAGCTAAAACATCGAAATATGCCCACCCTGTACAGGGTTGCCTCAATTTTAGATGGAGATTTTAGACAGGAGCCGCGGTGACAGATACGAGTTGAGCGCTCAACTCCCCTGTGGCACCCCCTGAATAATGAGAGAAATCTTCATCGATAGGAATTAGTTTCATCATTGTCTGAAACATAGAGTTGAGCGCGCAACTCATATCTGTCACCTCGGCTCCTGTCTAAAATCTCCATCTAAAATTGGGGCAACACTGTACTGAATCCAGTTTCAAATGGGACAACCCTATACAGTCCGATTGAGAATAAAATAAGCTTTCATTTGACACTAGGTACGATCAAATAACAGATGAGGGTATTTTCACCTCTTTGAAAAGCCTGGCAACCCTACAGTGGTACCCGGAAAAAAGCACTTTTTCAATTCTTTAGGGTATATTATCTTAACTGGTTGAAGATTTTTTCAAATAACAGATGAGGGACATATACTGAAAAATTTCAGTTACATTTTTGAAAATTTAACATCGTCCGCACCAAATTTAATTAGGCAACCCATATGGATCGTGTCGATATAAATGTTATCTATCATTTATTTCATATCACTAATAAATAACAACTGAGGTTTTATATTTTTTACCGGATCTTAGAATAATAGTTCATTGCAACTCATTAAAAATTTCTATTTCTTCATTTTTGATTCCCCTTCATTTCCATATATGATTACATTAATCACTTGTCAAACTATTGTAATTTTTCAGGGAAAAATCCAACTTTGGGTTGATATATTTCCGACTGGGGACCTCCCACCACCCAAACCAGTAGACATAACCATCAAGCCACCAAGTGATTATGAACTTAGGGTCATCATATGGAACACATCTGATGTACTTCTGCAAGAGGACGATTTCTTCTCCGGTCAGAAAAAGAGCGATATTTACGTGAAAGGGTGAATATATGTTTTGTCCAATAATTTGGACGAGCATTATACAAGGTGTTACATTAGTGGTTGACCCATTGTCTAGTGGCGAGTGCGGGTATTCGAGATTTTTCAGAACAACTGCTTCTTTTTACCCTTAGGCTGTTAGTTTCGGGATACAGATTGGTTGATGAATGGTCGCGAATATTCATGAATCATTCTGTATCTTCGAAATTAACATCTTCAGAATACAAAAAATAAGTTTTTCACGTCTAGGCTATGGTCAACAACTCATGTAATACACTGCACAGATGTAAAATTGTTTTGGAACTTCTTAAAAAATCAATATTCAAATGAGCACTTTTCTGGAACCACCGAACTGATATTGTCCATTAGCTATCTTGTCGATAATATTAGGCCATTAATATCTTCAGAAGCCCCTATATATATTCTATTGAAATCAAGAGCTAACATAATATAATAAATACATAAAACAAAAATAAAAATTCCTAACTGAGGTTGGTGCAAAACTGGGTACCACAGCTCAGGGAAAAACCCCAGTAGAAAAAAAACCCTGTCTCGACGTTTCAACAAAAATAATATTTAAAAACTATCAGAATATTGAAGGATTTCTTCTTTATTTAGTCCAAACTATAACCCTTTCCAAGATGTCTTCGGAATTCTGAATCTGAAACGAAAAGATCAAAGCAGAAAAAAGGAACAGAAAAATAAAATGATTGAAACTCTATTAAATCGTTTTAAAGTTAACAACCCAATTCAAAAACGACTCGGTAATTTCATGTTTAGCTCCCAAGCCATCCTGAAATTTATATATGGAACAATCATTTATCAGGTGTTCAATTGTCTCCTCTGCTTCTCCGCATTCGCAAGTAGGTAGTATCGTGGTTAATACTGGACCGGACTGCACAGTGCAGAATTACTTCTGACTTAGAATTTTCCATCAGAGAATCAATTCCTGCCTTTTGAGAACATTTTCTATAAGTCAAGTTAAATACGACCACTCAACCTTCAATATTTTTCTATCGAAATGCAACCTGAGATTCAAAAGTCGAAATTACATAGTTCACTTCAATTTGTGATGATGTTCTCAAAACATTGGGGCCAATTTTAAAAATTCGAACATTCGTGTTTTCTGGATACACTGGAATATCCCTACAATTTTTTCAAATCCTCACCGTTATTTTTCGAGTGACTTAAGCCAGGTTTCATAAAACTTCAATCATCCTGATTATTGAAATGTCATAATTTCTGTTCAATTTTCAGTTCATTTTTACATAAACCATCGACTTAATTCAAAATCAACGACTTGATTGCTTGCTCGATCAAGCTTTGTGAAACCGACGGTGAAACTGTTAGTGGAGTGTGCGTACCAAATATCTTGAAATTATTCTGGATGCTCTGTCGGTTATGGTCAGTCAAAGAAATCAGATAAAATTGATAGAACACCTGCATCTCGATAATGAAGGAATCGATCATTATACCCATAAAATGTAGTATATTCGGGACCACCGCGCTTTGTCTATAGTCGACCTTTTTCCCTTTCCCAACGAAACACCTTGCATAAAAAATTGGGAATTATTCATTGCAACGTTTTTCTAGGATGCTCCTCGGCCATGATAACGTGCAAAACACGGACGTCCATTATCGTTCCCTTACAGGAGAAGGTCATTTCAACTGGAGATTCATCTTTCCCATGCAATATTTGCTGAACGAAGATATGTTGCTGGTACGCCAACCAGAAGGCAATTTTCAGGCTCGTGGGGGAGATAAGAAATTTCCCTGTAGATTAACGTTACAGGTCTGGGAAAACGATACTTTTTCCAAAGACGATTTTCTGGGTAAGATATTGATCTATAGAAAACAGTTCTAACGTATTCACACAAGACGAAAAAGGTACATAGGTGAATATAAATGAAAGTTCGTTGAGACAATGAATTAATTAATCAAAATTGGTCTAATGAACAATTTGATTAGGCCAATCCAATGGACTATCATATACTGACGCAATCTTCCTGATGTGTTTTACACATGAATTCTTCCATAGTATCTAATCATAGTATGTTCTCTCGAGATTAAGAAATGTAAAATAAAATAAAACACACTATTATTGTTTATTAAAATCTTCGGCTATCGATTCCGGAATTATTCCATCATCAGGCCAGCTGAAAGTATACAAATGTAGAACATGTATTTATTTAGGTGAGAGTATGCAACTTACTGTCTTGAATTAAAATGAACAGAAACTGTTAAAAATGGTCCTCCTCTGTCAGAATTGTTAAAACTTTGAATTCTAGTCAACCTTTATTACCGATATATCTTTCTTGATATATATCACATTTCGCACATATCCTATAGTTATATTCAGTTGACATTCCCACAAGAAAGATATATCGGTAAAGAATTCGAAGTTTTAACAATTCTGACCATTTTTAATGTTTTTAAACAGTTTCTGTTCATTTTAATTCAAGACAGTAAGTTGCATACTCTCACCTAAATAAATACATGTTCTACATTTGTATACTTTCAGCTGGCCTGATGATGGAATAATTCCGAAATCGATAGCTGAAGATTTTAATAAACAATAATAGTGTGTTTTATTTTATTTAATTTTACATTTCTCAATCTTCCTGATGTGCTTGTATATTACTTATGTGAAACACCAGGACAATGAATTTATAATTGTTGAATCAACGTTTCAAAATTCATTGACCGAATGATTGAACTCGTTGAAACGATGTTCGTTAGTCCATTCACGAAAGGTTGAGCCGTCGGTTGGCCATGGAAATTTGGCATATTCCACTGTGTATACTAAAATTTTAGGTTATGTTCTTTATTTTCCTGTCAGATTGATACGCAATGTTGTCAATATTGCATAGAGTTGTCTGACAACTCGTAAGCTTGTCGGACGAGGCCGGTTACATTCGGCAACATTGACTTTATTTTACTCTATGACAGCAAATACTGCCAACTTCGGATAAATAAAGAAACGCCTACTATGTGCTCAACCTTTCGTGAACGGACTATACATCACCTCAATGATGTTTATTCATTGAAAAAACGTACGTTTACGTTAACTTAATATTGATTTAATGAACTATATTCCTTACTGTGATGATCTAGATATTG
This sequence comes from Propylea japonica, assembly GCA_013421045.1. Lineage (NCBI taxonomy): Eukaryota > Metazoa > Arthropoda > Insecta > Coleoptera > Coccinellidae > Propylea > Propylea japonica. The sequence goes on from CM024239.1 coordinate 109,000,589, forward strand.
AAAATAACACTTGTGTACCTTCGGAAATATTCAGTTCGATTTAAATTCATAGAGATGGATTATAGCTGAAGGCCTGAAGCACCAAAATATTGAGGATTCTAAATACAATTTCAAAACAAACATCGACCACTCTCAAAACAGTGATATTTTATTTATATTATCACATTATACGAAAATTTCCCCTCATTGATTTTACGTCATTTTAATTTAATGAAGATGAAAAAACTATTCACTCAGCTGATGGATTCCTTTCTATTCTTCAGATCGGTTCAGTTTCTTTCACTCCCTGGAAATATTTTTCAATAAAAGGAGAGATTTATGAGAATCTGATAAAGTTGATGATATTTTTGCGCCCAGCGTTGCCATATTTTTGCTCCATTCGACTCGTAGGAAAGCATACAAACTTGCATTGCGTCCATCTATAAAGAAAATAGATGTGAATTGAATATTTCTTCACATAACATTTTAGCCGTAGAAAAACAGTTCGGAAGATAATTTACTTTGGAAATATAAAAACTTTCATCCGCAAATAGTGGAATATGTTTATTTTTGAATTATTAATGACGCTGCATCACTTACCGTTCAAGAAGAAGAATTTCAGCCACCAAGTAAAAGTTCATTAGGTCAATGTAACAAGTAAGTTGAATCAATCAACTAGTTCGTTGAGTCAGTGAATGTGAATTATTAGCCTCAATTACACTCAGTCCCTGCAGACTACATTAAATGGAGCGGATTTTGAACCAATCAGAGAGCAGTAGGGATTTTCAAATTTGACAGACGAAATCTGTTTACATTTTCGTCAGATGTCAGCTTGACTTTTGAAAACATTACGTTTTTACCTATTTTAAACGTTATTTAGAGCTGAAATAATGGGATTCTCAATTAAAACTCAAGAAAGAGGAGATTGTTGTACGCATTTCCGTTAGATGAAATATTTCATTTTGATGTTGATATATGAAAATGGGCAATGACTTTGCTACTCGGAGGTAACTTTATCCCTAATTTTCATTATTGAGAATTCCTTTGACTATTAATATTATTTCAGGTTTCATCTTATTCAGCAAGCCGGGAAAATGTGCCATCAATTAAGAGCCTGAACAATGACTCTCAAGATGAAAAGAACATGCACACGAATCAATTGATATTTTCTAACGGTCTACATAACATAGACTTCATTCAGCATCTATTATTATAATCGTTTCAATTTTATCTTGCTTTTTTCAGTTAGTTAAAAAAAATCAAGGTCAAATGAAGTTTCTCTACGACAGAACTACTTATTATACCAGAAAAATATTATGCCATGAATTGTGATCCATATTTCCTCCTGTTTTATTATGATTCCAACAATAATTACTAGTTTTGTCCTATATCAGTTAACCCTGTTTATTTTCTATTTGTTTCAGTGAAGTCCTTCAGCATTTGTGCAATAGTACCTTTGATCATATTCAGAAATTTTTTACTAATTAAACACATGTTGTACTTCCCAACATTAATATTTTCAATAATCGAGAGCATTAAAAGATTATACCATACAAAGAATTATTGTTTACAATTGAATTATAACGGGTGGCCCATTTAAAAATTGGAATTTAATTTTGCTATAAAAAAAAACTGCTCAATATTTTTCAATGGTTGAACATTTATTTAAAAGGTTGGTTCATGACATTTATTTATGAAAAATAATTTCGGCCAAATGACCACCACGGCTGACTTGGCAGTAGCCTATTCGTTCCACCCAATTTTTTAATACGTTTTTGGGGCTCTATTTCACCAATAGTAGCTTTCAAGAAATTGAAGCTGACGACTTGGACGATGTTTGGTTCCAACAGGACGGTGCAACGAGCCATACAGCACACGCCACAATCGATGTTTTACGCCGCATTTTCGGAAATCGAATAATCAGCAGAAATGCTGATGTGAATTGGCCATCAAGAAGCTGCGATCTGACGCCATTGGATTATTATCTTTGGGGAGCGGTGAAAGATAAGTGTCACGCCAACAATTCAAGACCTCAAGACCGAAATTCAAGCTGCTATTGGTGAAATAGAGCCCCAAACAATCGAAAATGTATTAAAAAATTGGGTGGAACGAATAGGCTACTGCTAAGTCAGCCGTGGTGGTCATTTGGCCGAAATTATTTTTCATAAATAAATGTCATGAACCAACCTTTTAAATAAATGTTCAACCATTAAAAAATATTGAGCAGTTTTTTTTATAGCAAAATTAAATTCCAATTTTTAAATGGGCCACCCGTTACAAAAATCAAGTTTGACTAGTGAAAGCATGGTAGTATCGAACTGAAGTTTCATGTTAAAAGCAGACTCAAAATCAGGTTTAAACAATTTACACTTTTCTGAAACAATTATGCTCAACTTATTCGCTGTGGGTTGAAATGAAAATATTGTTATCGATTTCAATCCTCTTTCCAAAAAGAACATCAAAATATCTGGTACCTGTTCATCAAGATCCAGGCCAAAATTAATAAAAGCATTGATCAGGCACTAAAGGTAATCATTCATCAAATCTTTCAATACGAATAATTGATTTCCAATATTCCTGTTCAGTTGTGAGAGTGCACATAATTGAAATACCTACATATAAGTAAAGGACAAGAAAGTGAATTTGAAAAGTAATACGGTTCTTTCTTTTTGAATAAATATTAGATAGTGGTTCAAATAATGTGTTTATTCTTCGTTCAAATACATCAGTTTTCTCGTTCATTCACTTCAATTAAGCCTGATAGAAATTTTATGCAGTAACCCTTCAATCGTTCACTTATTTATGAAAATAGAACTTTATGTGCTTAATTACATTCATAGTCTCTGCTAACATTATACCCAATTCAGTAAAAATTAACCACAAACAAATCCATCATCGAAACTTATTCATTTATCTTGTAAGATCAGCACATGATTAGATATCACAAGGTTAACTACTAACTAAATACTTGTATTCTGGGCAAAGAGTAAGAATCAAGTCAATTCAATTTCCACTAGATTATAATTTTACACATACTGAAAAAAAACTTGACATATCAAATGCTTCTTATAATAACACAACGATTTATTCACATCCAACTTGAATAATGATAAGATTGACCGAGTCAAATGACCATTGACTGAAGTTCTTCAGCCCTCATCGAACTATTTCTCTATTTGTGAATCATGTAGATATAAGTCCATCAATTGAATTTTGTCTTGATACATTGATTTCTCTCCTTCTTTATTGATAATTGGAATATAAGAATACATTTTCAAACCAATTTGATGGCTCAAACAAGTTTCAAAGTACATCATTCCATTATATTCGTATTGATGGCACATTTTTCCTGGCATACTGGACAAATAAGATGAAATATGAAAATCAAATGAATACTTGAAAATATTATCAATAATGGATATTAGGGATAAAGTTACCTTCGAACAGTAAAGTCATCATTGCCCAATTTCATTATTTTCATACCATCATCGAAAATGAAATGATTCCAGCTAACACAAATGCGTACAACAATCTCCTCTTACTTGAGTTATAATTGAGAATCCCATAAATTCAAGCTCCAAAATCCAAATAACTTTTAAAATAAGTAAAATCCGGTATGTTGTCAAATGCCAAGATGACATCTGACGAAAATGTAAACAGATTTCGTCTGTCAAATTTAAAAATCCCTACTGCTCTCTGATTGGTTCAAAATCCGCTCCTTTTAATGTAGTCTAGTCCCTGCTACTGCTGCTCGCGTTGTCGGCAATTATTCCCGAAATATTCCTGCAGCAGTATTGAAAGCAGTGAGCATTCACACTTCGCCGGCAATGACGGACGAAGAAATTGCAGCCTCAGCGCTTTGTCTCGCAGATTTATACAGGATGTCCAAAAATACCCCATGTATATTATGCCATTTTTTTGGAGTTCTCGAGCTATGAATCTTTGAGTATTTGGCAGTTTTTATCTTTTCAACATGATCGTCCTAAATTTTGATTCAAAAATAAAAAATATTCAGCTTCCTGAAGTATCTGCAAGTTACCCAAAAAAGAATAAAAGCTAGAAATTCAGTTTTCAGTAGTATATCGGGTGTCCCAAGGTGAGTGGCCTATTAGATTATTATGGAAACTATTGATGGTAAAGATTTCAAATTTTGTGGATCGATATTTGGCCATGTAAGGTACATTTTTAAAATAATTTCACATTTCCAGTGTTGCCGGATGTACGACAATTTGGCAACAACTTTGTTATTTTAAATGGGACATCCGGTATTTCTATTTTTTTATGATACTCCATATAAATATGAAATCTATTCACTCCTACTTTTCCATCCCCATCTTTAACGGTTTTTGAGTTATTAATTTTTTTCGAAATTTTAGATTAAATTGGCGTATTACGAAAATGACTCTAGTTCGCTCAATATTTGAGATTTAAGTCAGAAATTTTGCAAGTCGTTAGATATTGATCTGATCTGTGTCACTGCTTTTGAATTATGGTTGTCAATAAACAGACGGACCAAAAAAAATCATCATTTGCCAAGTTACAAAATTGTAAAAAAAGTCGATTTTTTCAAATTAGAACCCTAGTATATTTTTTAATTTTTGGAATCAGTACAACACCACTCTACAATTTTTCTATTCACGTCCCTATACCTATCTCAACTGGATTTCGAGTTATATGCGTTTATTGGATTTCACATTGATTCAATAAGCGTTAATTTCTTTTGTATTGTCATTTTCTCTATGTCGTTCATAGATCGATATATCAATGAATCAGTTCAATCCATAAATGTCAAAATAAACAATTATTGCCTAACAGGTGTTTTGTTCCGAGGTTTTTCTATGAATAATGGCTCAAGAAAGTTATACACATGAAGCTTTAATGAATTTATTTGAATTTTTGGCGAATGTGACAAAGTTGTCGACAGAACATGTCGAAAATTCAATGAAAGATATCCACAATTTCCTCGAATGAATCGAAAAAAGTTTCAAGATTGAAGAGAATTTCTCACAATTGGATCAAAATTACGAGAACAAAATAAGTTTTACCTTAAGCTAAATAAATGAAACGACTATTGCAACTGCCGACCATTGGTTTCAAAACATTTCAGGATTCGGTTCCGCACCCCCCTCGTCGTAGCCTTTCGGATTTCATTTCGATCTAGTGTACGAAATGCATGTACCACACGATGCTGTAGCTCCTCTTTGGTGTTGACTGGAGTTGCATAAACGATATCTTTGATCCTAGGCCAAAGATAAAAATCGAGGGGGGTGAGATCTGGTGATCTTGCTGGCCAATCCCAGAGGCCCATACGTCCAAACCATCGGTCATTAAAAATTCTCCTCAATTCTGCGGAAACTTGGGCAGTGGAATGGGCACCTGCCCCATCTTGCTGGTACCAGATTTGACTGTAATTTTGAAGAGGCAAACGATCAACAAATTCTACAACATTTCTTATTATACTGATATATCTCTCAGAATTTAGATTTTCATCATAAATGAAGTATTCTACTTTATTATCCATCAACAAAGCAAAAACATTAAACCCAAAATTAACTTGGTGCCCAGATTCTCGTTGAACATGTGGATTTTCTGACGCCAGAAATAAATGACGATTTCTTGTATTAAACAATCCCCCCCTAGTAAATTTTGACTCGTCACTCCAGATGATTTTAGGTAAAAATTTGGATCTTCCAGGATGTGGGCATTAATTCTTTCGCAAAACCATTTTCCTCTGAAAATCTTCTGGCTTAATTCCTGAACCCTAACATATTTGAAATCATGCATTCCATGTTCTGATAAAATCCTTTGCACTGACGATTTACTTATTCCCAATTCTCTTGAGGCGTATCTTATAGATGCTTCCGGATGAACTTCGAAAAACGTTAAAACATTTATTTGGTTATCTTCAGTGTTAACTTCTCTGGGTAAAACTTTATTTTGTTCTCGTAATTTTGATCCAAATTGTGAGGAATTTCTTCTCAATCTTGAAAACTTTTTTCGATTCATTCGAGGAAATTGTGGATATCTTTCATTGAATTTCGACATGTTCTTTCGACAACTTTGTCACATTCGCCAAAAATTTCAAATAAATTCATTAAAGCTTCATGTGTATAACTTTCTTGAGCCATTATTCATAGAAAACCTCGGAACAAAACACCTGTTAGGCAATAATTGTTTATTTTGACATTTATGATTGAACTGATTCATTGATATATCGATCTATGAACGACATAGAGAAAATGACAATACAAAAGAATTAACGCTTATTGAATCAATGTGAAATCCAATAAACGCATATAACTCGAAATCCAGTTGAGATAGGTATAGGGACGTGAATAGAAAAATTGTAGAGTGTGTTGTACTGATTCCAAAAATTAAAAAATATACTAGGGTTCTAATTTGAAAAAATCGACTTTTTTACAATTTTGTAACTTGGCAAATGATGATTTTTTTTGGTCCGTCCTGTATTATTGACAACCATAATTCAAAGCAGTGACACAGATCAGATCAATATCTAACGACTTGCAAAATTTCTGACTTAAATCTCAAATATTGAGCGAACTAGAGTCATTTTCGTAATACGCCAATTTAATCTAAAATTTCGAAAAAAAATTAATAACTCAAAAACCGTTGAAGATGGGGATGGAAAAGTAGGAGTGAATAGATTTAATATTTTATGGAGTATCATAAAAAAAAATAGAAATACCGGATGTCCATTTAAAATAACAAAGTTGTTGCCAAATTGTCGTACATCCGGCAACACTGGAAATGTGAAATTATTTTAAAAATGTACCTTACATGGCCAAATATCGATCCACAAAATTTGAAATCTTTACCATCAATAGTTTCCATAATAATCTAATAGGCCACTCACCTTGGGACACCCGATATACTCAAACATTCATTTTCGGTTTAGAAATACGAAAAGGGTTCTTCTTAGCTTTTGGCTACCTTTGAAAACTTCGCGTAGTCCTGAGCTACAAAAGTCATTGGAAAAAAAAGGTACTACTTGATTCGACTTTTTTTGCTGTGATCGGCCTTGGAAGGCGTATGGGTTAAAAATCATTGAATCCATCGGCCTTGGTTAAAAATCATTGAATCCCGATAAAACTTATTTCACTCCTTTTAATCACTTTTATGTTGAAAATGGGATTTCGAATTGACTCTAATTGAAATTCCTGTGAAATAACTATAGCTCATAATACTGAAAAATTATTTTCAAAATCGAAGTTTCAGACCACTCCGTCGTGGATATTTTCTTGACAATAATAACAATATTTTCGAAAATATTATAAATTTCGTAAGAGCGATCGGCGATTCTATGTTCAGCGCAGTCACAGCAACCTAGCTGAATGTAATCACTCATTGCCACTCGTACTGCTGGTCCTTTGACTTTGTCCGAAAAACCGCCACTTTAGGAAGCATGAGGCAGCACGAGAAGGAGCAGAAGGCAGCAGTGAAGTGTAGTGATTACATTCTCGCGCTGTCCATTTTCCTGTTCAATTCCCTGCTCCCTGCCGTGTTAGTCAGCTGATAGACTACAGGCCCGTGTTGAAAAAATGATGGGTCATTTGAACCACCAGGTGACCTCTCTAGAACGATATAAGAGCCTAAAATAATAAGATTAAGCACTATGCCGTCACTTGTAAGCTGTCCAACTGAGTACAGGTGAGAATTCGAAAGTACAGGTAGAGTGGGTACATTTTGGTCACATATTTTTGTACGGCATTCTTACCATCGATAGATCCGTGAAAAATAATAAGAAAACGCGTAACGCCGTAAAAAAATGTGGACCCACAAAGTCGGAATTTTTCTTTAATTTTCCGACAATTACCAGGGTAAATTTGGTCATTTCATTTTATACGGCATCTGTGTCATACAATTTCAATACTGCTTCTAATCCATTATTCCTCAACGCCGTACAAAAATCATGCGACAATCATGTGACACAACATGAATAAATTTATTTTGAAAGTATTTTATGCAAAGATAATATTTTTTTATATGCCGTACATTTTCGTTGGTTCGAAGGAAAAAAAAGAAAATTTCCATTTATTTGTACTAATTTTCATAGTCTTCTCGTGATTCTAGGTTCTTAGTTAGAACTTATGTTGAATATCGGTTTGTATTCTATCCATGTATACCAAAATATAGACATATTGTCACTGATAATTCCAAAATACAACATATTTTTGAGAAGTAATCATGACACTAAAGTTAGCAGACCCCCTTGTCGCATGATTTTGTACTGCAAACTTCAGTGTCATGAGTACTTCTCAAAAATATGCTGTATTTTGGAATTATCAGTGACAATATGTCTATATTTTGGTATACATGGATGTAATACAAACCGATATTCAACATAAGTTCTAACTAAGAACCTAGAATCACGAGAAGACTATGAAAATTAGTACAAATAAATGGACTTCCTCTTTTTTCCTTCGAACCAACGAAAATGTACGGCATATAAAAAAATATTATCTTTGCATAAAATACTTTCAAAATAAATTTATTTCATGTTGTGTCACATCAACCCCTGGATACCGGAAAGAGAGGGGATTGCAACCCTAGATTTTTTCCCCTTGTCGCATGATTTTTGTACGGCGTTGCGGAATAATGGATAAGAAGCAGTATTGAAATTGTATGACACAGATGCCGTACAAAATCAAATGACCAAATTTACCCTGGTAATTGTCGGAAAATTTAAGAAAAATTTCGACTTTGTGGCTCCACATTTTTTTACGGCGCTACGCGTTTTCTTATTATTTTTCACGGATCTATCGATGGTAAGAATGCCGTACAAAAATATGTGACCAAAATGTACCCACTCTACCTGTACTTTCGAATTCTCACCTGTACCATTGAGTTTAAACTCAATGCCTGTACTCAGTTGCACAGCTTACAAGTGACGGCATGGTATAATGCTGATCTTATCATTTTATGCTCTATTATCGTTCTAGATAGGTCACCTGATGGTTCAAATGACCCATAATTTTTTCAACACGGGCCTGTAGTCTATGAGTTTGATCGGCGTGATTGGTCGTCTTAGTTGATGTATAAGTTCGTTGGCTCAATGTATAGAGTTTTTTGAATACTGTGCACTTATGTGAAATATCCACAGCTTCATTATTGACCACAGGTACGCTCAGCTTAGATCTATCGCATATGCCGAGGGGCTCAAAAGGACCGGAGCAGTGTATTCTGGGCATAATGGAACCAAGTGCTCCTAGCATGAACCTTTTCAAGCTGAAGAGGACGAAAGGATGGTGGCCATTTACTGGAAAAGATTTGGAGGGAAATTTGACTCTAGTGGTGAGTTATTATGAGTGTCAGGTGTTCAGAATATGGTGCTTATTTTTATAGTACGTGTATTATTACAGAAGTGCAGTGTTCAAAGTATTAAAAAAGAAGAAATAAACTTCTTCCTCTGAGGTCTCAAGTCATTTCAGTCCGCTCAGAAAGAATTGATTGCTTTTTACCTCTCATTGATAGAAGGATGCAAGGCCGTAGTAAAAAAATTTCGTGGGCGGTCCACTGAAATTTCGGGAGAGGGTCCACCAAATGACAAATAAAATTTTTTAAAAGAAAATGTTCTAATCCTGTACTCCTGAAAAACTTCGGGGGGTCCGGACCCCATCGGACCCCTTCCCCTTCACTACGGCCTTGGGAGGATGTGTATTTCATTTATTCTGACCAGTGCTTTTATAGTTGATCATTATTTGGGTTTACATCGTCTTATGTGCATTACTCGGCTCGGTATAAGTGAATCTGAATTGCCTTTGTTTATATTGTCATCAGTAGATATTTTTCATGTTGGTCTGAATTGCCTTCGTTTAATTAGTCATCGGTAGTTACTTATTTAACTTTTAGTCTGTAGTCTGTCCGTCAACTCTTGTTCATAGTTGTTTTCAGCGATGAAATACTTCTCTATTCTGAACTGAATTTTGTCCAGTATGAATACTGGTTTAAAATTGATACAGTCCACTGTTATTGCATTGCGTTTATTAGACAACTTTCTTTAATTTGACATCTTTGTTGTTATATGTTACAGAATACAGCTCATGATTTTAATTCATAAAATTGTCAGCTCATTAGAATGCTCAAAAGTCAATATTGTTACAATGTCTCTTGATTCTTGTGTTGTAATAAATAATGTGAAGTTTTATGTCTTTCCATGTCAACTATTGGAACCGCCCTCATTTATAAATTTCAAAATTGTGAATTACAGAATCTGGACGCCCGATTTTGAACACAAGCGTTTACGTCTGTTTTGTATATCAAATCAATAATCAGCGACAAAGAAGATGGTACTTACGTCCATAGCAAAGGTTTGAAGTTTCTGTGTGTACTGGATTTTGAGAGTTCCAAGTTGTTGGTGGAGATTCATTGCCTTCGTGCTTCTTCCTATTTACCCACGATCGTATAAATAGTAATTTGGACTTTTTCTGCTCTGTTGTCTGTTCAGAATATGGTCTACTGAATGTTTTCGCGGTACGAAGGTATCAAACGATATGGAGCCTATTGAATTTGGCGAACCTCAAAAGTTCGAATCATAGACTAACTAAACGGAGAATAGATGAGACACTAGTAGAACAAGTTCAACGACATCTTTTTTTGTACAACATTACTAATTCGTGAAAAAAGCTCAATTGAAAAAAGGAATCTGTATCGTAAAGCTGCCTCAAAAAGAATTCTGTAGTGCACCTTTTGAATAGGTAGGTACACCCATATACAAGGTGCAAAAAGTTTTTGAATTCGATTTAAAAAGGAAATCAGAAATGGATTCGTGCAAGTTATCGATGAGTGAGGAAATTTATTTTCATGAAAATAATACCTGCAACGAACTTTCATCTGATTTTCTTTTGGAATCGAGAAATGAGGATCAATAATAATCATGGATAGAATAAAAATTATTAACTGAAATAGATACACCAATTGAAAACAGATTCACTTCATAAATATCTAATCAATAAACTAATAATTGCATTGAAAAAATTCTCGAAAACTAACAATATGAATTCAATAATACAAAATATGAGTATTTACCAACTAAACTTATTCAATACATGAAAAACTTTTTTGAAAACTATCTTAATTCTTATAGGTAACAGAATATATATAATATATATTGAAATTACTTTTTGCATCTCGATTTTCACATCCAATAACACAACAATCTTCACTCTTGCAGGCATATCGAAATTCATGATATTTCAAAAAAAACGTGTCAAACCACTCCTTGTGTCAGTTGACAATTCAAAGGTTTTTTGATAATAACGATTTTACATACTTACTATTTTCTCGATAGGATTTCCATGAATGCAACGACATCTAACTATCAAATTGAGAATCATTTTTCGTGTATTAGTATCCTCCTCCGACAGATGGCGCGACATATACGAGTGGCTCATCTATTATTTTAGTTTGTCTATGGTTCGAATTACCAAAATATATGATGATCTATCAGACTTGCCAATGTACATCTTCTCATAAATTGATGTATATTGAGGGTCTACCAAAATGGATAGTCGAGAGTTCAGAAACTTTGTGAAGTGAACGTTTTGAAATGTTTCATGAAAGTTGTAACAATTAAGAATGAAAGAAGTATCGAATTTGAGTCGACATATATTATGTCGATACATTTAGTGATGGTTTTGACACACGTGTGCCCACATTGAACTCACAAAATAGAGATTCCTTAAGTGAGTTCGAAAAAGTCCCATAAACATAGGGTCGCAAACGTTTCGTGATACAGGGTGTTAAAGTTTTACTCAAAAATTTAATAAAATAGTATTACTTATAGTTACAGTTATAGTTTAAAAAGGAGTTACACTTCACTGCGACTTCAAGGTCTATTGTGCCGTCTTTAAGTAGCTGTTCTGACCACACCCTTTACAGCTCGCCTTCCAGTTCCAGGGATCTGATTAAATCCAATATCTGTGAAGGCTTAAACTAGGCTAGTTCCTCACTCTTACAAGTTTCTCGACCAAGGTATTCTTTCCTTAGGCTCACAATGGCAAAGCATTCCATGACTAGGTGAATGGGGGTTTCTTCCTCCACCCTACAGAATCTACTTTCGTCTGTGTCTGATAATACCATCCTCAACAGGTGCTTTCTGAGGCGACAGTGTCTTGTCAGAAAGCCAGTGATGAGGTGTGATTGTTTCTTACCAAGATCCAGATATCTTTTGGATCTTGCTGATCCGAAGGAACTCCGCCAGAGTGTTTTCTTATCGGCTTTCTCCTTCTCCAGAAACTCCTAGGCACCTAGGGGACAGTGCACACTTGGAACTTGGCCTTTATATCCCAGCGCCAGCTCCTGTAGAGGTTTTGGAACCATTTGTGTATCATTTTACGGTATTTTCTTTGAGGTTATATTCGGTGTATACCCGATCCCATTCTTCTCTATTACTTAGCAATATCCTGAAGTTTTCCTCAGTGCTTACTTTCTTGATCACTAGGCAGGTTCTCAAATGAGATGTAGTTGTTCAGAGAGGACCAGACTTTCATAGATCCAGTGATGCACACACGGGCAAGCCACTCTACTTTATTGAGCCTTTTCCTAGGACTTACCTGACTTGCCTTGGCAAACCAAGGTATTGCCCCATATGTGGTTATTGAAACTAAGTAGTAGGTAAGCCAGTGAGCTATTTGAAACTAACCATTTTTGTAATTCTTTGCCCGATTAAGGATAAAAAATCTCTCCTGTGTTTTTTTCGTATGAGGCACTATTTTTATGTAGAAAGAAATAAATGTATCTTAATGTATCGTCTCCACTACAAAACGTATCAAAGACGTTCTATTTTCTCACATAAAAGCGGGTCCTCACACGAAAAAAGGTAGGTGAGATTTCTTGTCCTGAATTGAACGAATAATTAGAAAAAATTGTTAGTTTGAAATATCTCAGTGGTGTACCACCTTTTTAGTCAGTTTTTGAGAAGAACTTCAACAAACTGTATTCCGAAAACCAAACGTTTGCGACCCCATGTTTATGGGACTTATTTTTCCTAAAATTTACTTAAGGAATCTCCAGTTTTCACTTGTACTTTCAATTTCGAACATCCTATGTAGATTTAAGTCAGGATATAAAATTAATTATCTCTACTGTATTTTCCAGTCTTTCGGGAAGTCTTATCTATTATGTGAAAATTTCAATTTCGCAAAGGACCCCGCACATTTACTATGGGAATTGGCTCCTGTGGATTTGGCTGAAATTTAATATGATGTTCTACTAATCCTTCTGATCAAATGTCTAAACAGTCACGAAGCTGAAAAATGCATACTTCTAGGAGTTTTTAGCGATTTTTTGTATCCATTAAGGTTTACGTATTACACATTTACTATGGGAATTGGCTCCCGGTGGATTTGGCTGAAAATTTGTTATGATGTTCTACTAATCCTTCTGATCAAATGTCTAAAAAGTCACGAAGCTGAAAAATGCATACTTCTAGGAGTTTTTAGCGATTTTTTGTATCCATTATGGCTTACGTATTACCGTTATTTCGTGATTATTGAAAGCAGATTCTGTCAATTCGAATATTTTCAAACATTTCTGTGTGAACGGTAATACGTAAGCCAAATGGATACAAAAAATCGCTAAAAACTCTAGAAGTATGCATTTTTCAGCTTCGTGACTGTTTTAGACATTGATCAGAAGGATTAGTAGAACATCATATCAAATTTTCAGCCAAATCCACCGGGAGCCAATTCCCATAGTAAATGTGCGGGGTCCTTTCATCAAACATTTTTTCAGGGAAAAGTTGAAGCAGAGTTGGAACTGATGACTGCTGAAGAGGCTCAAAAAATCCCGCTGGTGTTGGCAGATGCGCTCCTCAAGCTCTACCAGAACCCAAGTGAGTCAAAGTTAATTATTTAGCTATTAAAAACTAGCTGATACCACGAAAGAGTGTTGCTCTATTTCAAGTTCATATAATATGTACAAAATATTGAAAATGCGAGTACTGTGGAGAAGTATGCTAAAGATTTCAATTTTATTTCGTTTTGGTGATTTCTTTCATGTCATTGTGAAATTAATTCAGTGGAATTGTACTTTTAGCGGGAAAGTTTTGGGGTAGTTTTGATATCTTCTATGTTTTATGTTTTTTGGTGTGCTGAATCCGAATCTGAGGTTTGCTAACAAAATTTCGTGACGAAACATAGAAAAAATACAAAAAAAGATGAAAAATCTTATTCTTGGTCAGTTTTTTGCTTATTGCTTGGAAACTATCAACTTTTCGTGAAAAACCTTTCCATGCAAAATGAAAGTACATAAAATTTCCTACAAATGTACTACCACAGCTTGTTCTGTGACAACCCGTTCTGGCACAAATTATAGTTGAAAATGAGATATTCTATGATTCAATAAATGAAAAAAAAATTAAATTCGTTGGCACCGATGATGCGATCCTCTTGAAATTTTACATGAACATTCAGTATATCAGTCTCGATTCACAAAAAAAATTTCACTTGAATCGGATAGCTGTTATGGAAATATAAAGATTCTTCTTTTTAATATTTCAATTGAATTTTCTATGGTCTGTTTACACTATGGTCAAAATTCTTCATGAGACTAATTATGAGCATCTTACATGTGATCGCAAAATTTCATTTTGATTGGTTCGTTTTGTCTGAGATAACGAGAAAGAAATATTTTGAATGGCCATGTATTATGAACATGAAATATGGCCATTCAAAATTTTTGTTCCTCAATATCTCAGACAAAACGAAACCCATCAAAATGCGGCCATATGCAAGATGCTCATAATAAGCCTTATGCAAAATTTTGAGACCATAGTGTCAACAGAATCATAGAAAATTCAATTGAAATATTAAAAAGAAAAATCTTATATTTCCATAACAAGCTATCCGATTCAAAAGAAATTTTTTTTGTGAATCGAGACTGATATACTGAATGTTCATGCAAAATTTCAAGAGGATCGCATCATCGGTGCCAACGAATTTAATTTTTTTTCATTTATTGAATGCAATTTGTAGGAAATTGTATGTACTTCCATTTTGCATGGTAAGGTTTTTCACGAAAAGTTGATAGTTTCCGAGTTATAAGCAGAAAACTGCCAAAGAATGAGATTTTTTCTCTTTTTTTGTATTTTTTTCAATGTTCCCTCACGAAATTTTGTTAGCAAACTTCAAATTCGGATTCAGCCCCCAAAAAATAAAAAAATAAAAAAATCGAAAAAATCAAAACTACCCCAGAACTTTCCTGCTAGGGGTTCTTTTGAGCAAAAATTGACTGGACTAAATAATATAGTTTTTCTATTGCCGTTAACAGTGAAATAATCTCAATTTATGTCTAATGTGGTTGTTGATGTGGAATCACATTATGAAATGTTATGCTACCACCCAATATTATCGGCAAAATCGTAAAAAAAATATGTATAATTTTTTTTTCTTATCTAAATACGGATGGCATTTTTCAGTTTCTATCTTTCCTAGAGACGTTTCTGTAACACCCCGTGACGTTTATGGAACATTCTCTATTGAATAAACTTTAATTGTGTTGGTACATTCAATAAAAACGGAGTGAATTCAAGATTATTCTAGCTATATGAATTTCCAGAATATTCGTGGTTCGAATTTCTATGTATAAAAGAAACTTTGGTTGGTTAGTATCATGTTCAGAGTGAAGGGAATATTTCCATGGTGATATCAGCTTTGATGAGCGAGGCACATGGAAATTATTCAGTTAAGGATGGGAATGAAAATGCGAAAAAGCTTGTATCGTAATTATTTAGCAATAGGTAGGTAGGTACATGCTTATCAAACTTGCCATTGATAAGGTAAATCATGGAAGATAGATAACGAGAAAATAACATTTGGTGCAGGTATGAAAAAAGTATTGCATATTTCAAATTCAATCTTCTGTAATGCTATACAAGCGACTTCATGTAATCCTGATCACATAGCCACAAAATCGTCAAAACTAATCCATTTTCAAATAAATTCCTGGAATTTCTCTCTGATTTGAGTATTTATTGAACAATTTCTGCGAATTTCGATAAATCCGCATTTCCCTAAAATACACCAAATACATATGAGCCTATAACGAAAATTCCCAGAAACATGATGAGCACCTGTCTTTTCATACATATCTAGGAAAAAATAATGGACAGAGATTCGACCGATAAATCACCTTTGTTCTCTGCTTTTTCGCACTGGTTCGTGGGGGTATGATATAGTTTTGTCCAAATATCCGTGGTTCTCAAACAGTCTAGTTGTTTTCAAGTTGAAGGGATTCGAAATATTATTTCTCGAATATTTGCGAAAGTGGTCAGATCGAGACAAAATCATAAAGAATTTTCCACTGAAAGGTGTTATTTTGATATTCAAAGAAAAATGCAATTTTTCAATATAAATGATCGGATATTTATTTAATTATAAGAGCTATGCCGTTAATAGTGCTAAATAACATCAGGCAAATGACCACCTCGACCACGCTTACAGAACCATATCCTTTTAATGAAATTTTCCATATCCAAATCGCAAAGTGGCTGCCCAATGTCCTCGATAGCCTCACGAATTCTATCTTTGAGGTCTTGAATCGACGCAAGGTGTTAAATCACAAGATCTAGGTGGCCAATTTTGATGACCTCTTCGAGAAATAACACGGTCCGGAAACTTTTCCCGTGAAAGATCAATGATTTCGTGGCTTGTGTGGCATGTAGCGCCGTTTTGCTGAAAGTAAACCTTGTCCAGATCAATACTATCCAATTTCGGCCATAAAAAATCAATAATCATCTCTCGATAGCGCAATCCATTCACCGTAACACTTTCGTTTACAGCAGTAATATTCTTGACTGTTCTTGGGCGACGTACACGGGTTTTATTCTCCACAACTTGTCCCAGCAGCTCAAATTTTTCCACCAATTTCATTATTGCGGTCCGACAAGGTGCTTCACGACGACCCAAAAATGTTCGAGTTTTGCTAACCGTCTCTGCCAAATTTTCACCATTTTTATAATTAATTTCAATAACTTCAATGCGTTATTGAAGCGTGTATCGTTCCATTTCTATTAATGAACTTTTCAATATAACACCTGTTATTAGAAAAACCTTTATATTATTATTTCGTTTCTCTATAGCTCAATAACTATAGCGAAGTTTTTTCACTAGTTCCTTAGGGTGAAAAATAAAATCCAAGTATTCCATAGCTTAACAACTGTTTGAGATATATCTCCGGGATTTCAACTGCTCATAAGCAGCATCGATAATCAGGTATAGAAAATGAACCCATCAGCTCGTTCAGTGGAAAACATATTCCAGTTCTTTGGATCTAGAATGCAACAGTCGGTATGTTTAAGAACCATAATTTCGCATCTAATGTAGTGAGTACATATAGAAATTAAAACTTCGAAGCTTCCATAGAATCCCTGGTTTTACCAGGAAAATGAATACAAGTACGAAGTATTTGCGGACAAAAGTTTCATAGAATAATGTCATTGTTTTTCTCTGTAGAATCACCGACTGAAGTTTGTCGCACACCGAACTAATTATAACTTTCTAAAATGGTTAATTCGGACTGCAGTTGTTGACCACAATACCCCTCTCATACACCCTCGTAATCATTTCGCAATATTTCTCAATTTAATGAGACCCTCCTTATCGAGGTCCTTGTGTACTTCGAGGTTTTCCCGAACTGGCTTCAGAAGATTGCTATCATATTATGTCTTCATCTGTATCTTCAACAAAAATTGAGATATAGAGAAAAATAAAGAATAAAATTGTCAAGAAAAAAAAACTTGTATCTCACGTCCTTTCACATTATGATTCAGTGGTAGAGTCACAGGTTCTAGGACTAATTCAAAACAACTTTTTGAAACAGAGTTTACGTTTCGTCGATATATTTCGACTTCCTCAAGAACGAAATGAAATAACAATAGTAGAATAGAAGCATAAATATGACCCAATAGGACAGATATGTGTCTCACCTATTTCTGTCAGTGGTTAAAAATAAAATACATGTAATACATAATATGAGGAAGTAATAAAGCACCTTGTCCCATAAATAGAATCGAAATATTTGTCAAACAATTAAAAGATTCAAAACATAAACAAACAGCATTCCAAAGCGGACAATAATACACATGGATGACGTACAATGACAATATCGAACGTC
Organism: Propylea japonica; assembly: GCA_013421045.1. Taxonomy (NCBI): domain Eukaryota; kingdom Metazoa; phylum Arthropoda; class Insecta; order Coleoptera; family Coccinellidae; genus Propylea; species Propylea japonica. Next base: position 109,018,700 of record CM024239.1, read on the forward strand.
TAATACAATTGATCTAATATAGTATATAACATTACTAGCAAGGTAAAGAGGGGTTTTACTGGCGAATGGAGGATATAATTGACGAGCCGCAGGCGAGTCAGTTACCTCCTTGAGCCAGTAAAACCCGTTACCTTGCGTGTATTGTTTTATTTTATTGTTTCTCGTTTGTAAAAAGGTGAGATAAATTCCAAAAAAATCTCAATAATTTGTCGCAAATGTCGTAAGCTATTTATGATTATTTATGACATCGGAAAATTATGACAACTGTCAGTGGCTTTACGAGAGGGAAGTCCTTCGAGAATATTCGCTAATTTCTGACGAAAAAGGCCAGATCCAATGAAACAAGGTATGAATATCGTTTTTTAATACTTTTATAACGTTATTACTAAAAATATTTGTTGCAGGAATAATGAAATTAGAAGGATGAATGAAATTAGAAGCAAGTACGTGAAAAGGAAAACAAATAGATACGAATAAAACAAGGTACGAATATCGTTTTTGAATAGTTGAGAACGTTATTGAGAAATACATTTGTTCCAGGAACTCCGAGATTAGAAGAATGAATGAAATTAGAAGCAAGTACTTGACAACTTTCAATGTAAATAATACTACTAGCTTGTAAAAGTTTTACAAGTTAACTGTCAATTTTACAAGTTAGTGACTTGATAAAATAAACTTCCTTGATTAATATTGTGTTTTTGGAAACTGACGATTACAAATGAGAAACAAATAAAATCATTAACAATAGTAGTGCATTCAGCGGTATTTGTATTGTTTGAACAAGGAAATTAAATGATTGTAAGATCGATTTAATCCCTGGGTATCACTTCTATGATTCACAGTATTGTTCAAGTTGATATACCATTTCACTGAAATTTCTCTTCATCCAATTCTTTTCACCATTCAAAACCGAAACCTCATGAAAGTTGAATTGGTGTCCTGAACTGAAAGAGTGCACAGCTAGGGCAGTTATACCATCTTTATCTCTAAATTTTTCGCAGCAATTATTCTTGTGTTGTCTTACTCTATTTGAAAGCAGTTGTTTGGTTTGTCCTATATAGCATCTAACACAATCTGTGCAAGGAATTTTGTATGACATTGGAACGATCAAGGGTTTCAGTTTCATCTTTCAACCTTGAAAATAGTGAATTGACACTCTTTAGATTGTAAAAAACTAATCTTGTATTTTGGAGACTCTACTTAGTCTACTTATCGAGTATCGCAACTGGATGGGGTTTTCAAATTTGCTTCGTTTTCATCAAATTTTCTTTGAGAAATTCGCTGCTGCTCAGATTGACAGCCCTGTATAATAAATTTCTTATTACTGAAATTTTGTTCTTTCTGCACGTGCAAGTTCAACAATCTTTCTGAGCTTGTAGGTTTCATGTACCATTGTGTAATTAAAGTTATGTCCGCTCTCCTGCCAACCTTTACATCTAAGAACGATAATTCACTGTCTGTCTCACGTTCTACAGTGAACTCTGTATGCGAGGATGGAATGCATCAAATGTTTCTAATAGGGTATCAACCTGGTCAGAACGCACGATCAAAAACGAATCGTCCACATATAGCCTAATGAAGGCTATGATGAACTTCATTTCCCTCAAACATTTGTCAATAAGCTCAGTCATCACTAAATTTCTTTATACCTTTTATAACATGACGTGCGCCAAGTTTTTTTCAAATTCAAAACTGGCGATAGATTTTGGACGAACAATGAACATACCTACAATTCAAAAGAAAATCAGTAAAATCGGAGTCAAAATAACACATTTATGAATCAACAAACATCATCGATTTATGAGTGTGGCGTGCCATATTTCTCTAACCATCTTTCCTTCGCATATCTCTACCGGTTTCAAAGCAATAAATAAATATTCCGAATAAATGAAAGATTTCGTGTCTACTCCAAAAATTGGAGTTTTTGGAATTTTTGGAGTAGACACGAAATCTTTTATTTATTCGGAATAAATAATAGCTCCAATTAATAAGATGGACAACATATCTAATAAATAAATAGTTAATTTTGATTGAAACTTCACCCGGTATATAGGTATGTTATAACTTTCGGTAATGGTAGATTCGGACAGCAGTGATTGACCACAATACCCCAATACCTCTCTCATAAACGGCCTCGTAATTATTTCACAATATTTCTCAATTTAATGAGTCCCTCCTAATCGATGTCCTCGTGTACTTCGAGGTTTTCCCGAACTGGCTTCAGAAGATTGCTATCGTTTCATATATGTCTTCAAGGTCGCCGTTCAATTCCCCCGATTTTCTAAACTGACAGACGGCCACCGACGTTCATGATTATGACTTATGATTTTCTGTAAAGGCCACTATTCTCCGGACACACGAGGTGTCAATTGGATATATGAAAAATGCATCTGAGCGGCCGTGAAGTTCGCCAGTTTTTCAATCGGGTGAACGCACGTGTAACGAAAAAATATTGAGTTTGGAGGTTCCGCAAAGCTAATCTACTCTGAAATTTGCATGCTTTACCTAAATTTTTGTCGTGTTATTTGTTTTGAGGGAGCACATTGGGCTATGGGTCATCGGTAAAGATTCTGAGGTACCAACAAAAATAAGGTACTATCATTTTTCAGATATCTCCATTTGAAATGTTCAAATTTCCGAAAGAGAGAATAAGTACTGATGTAGATTACACCAGTTTTCATTTGGAAAAAAATTGTTAAGTTTGCCTTGGAATATTAGTAGAGAAGACTAGGGCTAGTTGTTACCTATAGAGGGCAAGTTACTCGTATCACAGTTTCAATTCTTTGAAAAATTGCAGGGATAATTGCGAACAACATGAACTGAATAGTTATGAACCGTTTTTAAATAAAGGAGTAAACACACTGTGTTCGTGAATTTTTGCTGTTGTTCTTCAGTATGAGTTTTCGGTTTTTTCTCTGACAAATCAATTAATCAGTTGAGTTATAGTGGACAAAATGATAGAGATAACCCGATATCGACCTTTCAGTGGCTTGAAAAGATTTCAGATATTGTCAACATTATGAATATCATAGAGTATAGTCACATGTTCGAATTAATAGAACTGTCACCTTTCGGCATATTTACAATTATATTTCTAATAAAACCAGTACCTCTGCGGAAATTTTGCAAGTGTTTGCGAATTTGTGCAATCTTCCTTTTAGGTACTATTCAGGGGCTCATTCACTAGGGTGGAGGTAATGGGGGTAATTACCCCGGGGAGAATATCGAAAAAAGAAAAGTTACGCAACGTGGAGCACACAAAATATTTTATGCAATAAGTTTAAATTAGTATTTTCCCAATTGTTGTGTTGTATTTGTATTTTATTTTGATACGATTTTTTATTTTAGTCCTGAAATTTCGCTTCAAAGTTTACCTGAGGTGATTTAGTGCTATGTATCTGATAAATTTTATCTCAACCGTTATAACCCCTTATTCCCATGAAAAAAAGCTATATTCCCTCTGGTATTATTGCGCATTAGTTGCGAATTGTATTGGAATTATTGTTCTACTTATTTCTACAATGTTTGATTATGCGGCTCCACGAAATGTTGGAATTATTAGCGCATCAATCAATTTACCCCTGAATACTGGATTCTGAATCGATCGAAGATATTGAGGAATATTCTATTGACATTTACTTCGACACTAACCGATCGATTCGGTAAGCTAGTAAGCTCAAATGAGATATGCAGGTTTCGAATATATTTTGAAAATTTTAAGTACCTTGTTCGTTCAGTGTGAAGGTTATTACAACTGATGTTTATTTCAGCAGTATTCTTTTTTTAAAATCCTATCATCCAGTCCTAAAATGAAATAAAACACGAATGTCTTGGTGCTAATCCACGGCCAGTAAGCGTTTTCATGAAATGAATAAAGTAAAGAAATAATAATTTTAATGATTGGGGGCATAAAAATAGAGCCCCTTCATTTGAGTCGAACGAAACATCTGATATCCTGAACGAAGTAAATATAAAGGTTTACAAATAGGCCATTTAGCTTTGTTTTTCCCAGATCCATTGTAATCCCCTCATGAAATTGTGAGAGCCTCGATCTCATTTCTGTAAGCTTTCTTCCTCCGATTCAGACAGGCAGTTACCAATTATTCAGGAATTCCCTGTTTTAGCTCAAGGTATAAGATCTTGAGGTCTAACCATGCTGAAAACAACGGATTGATTTTAATTAAATGAGTGTATGAGATGAAAAGGGGGCTCCAGAAATACCACGTCAAACGAGAAAGGGATGTCGATCACAATGAGCTCTAACTGATAAGAAAAAACGTTCAAGGCCGGAAACCGAAAGTGAAAGACTTTACAGGGCATATCTTGCTATTTTTCGTTAATTGAATGAGGTTTTCACACAGAATAGTGCTATTCTGTGAATTGTATTGCTAGATCATGAAAGTGTCAAGGGTTTTTTGGACGAATAGATATTTAGACAAATAGTCGAGTTCTAGAAGTCAGTGAGTACAAAGAAACTCTTTTCAGGCATGTTACGTATAATATTTTTTCGACAACCGTATACAATAACACTATCGTTGCTGTTTTCCATTTGTATTGGAAATTGCTTTCAAATAACATGCAAACCTTTTATAACTAATTTCATATAAGAAGTCTACCTTCATATCGTTGCTGGTAATGATCAACGACATTTATCAAAATCATAATTAACAGAATTTTCATATTTACAACGGGGTGACTTTTTCTGGCATAGTCCGGGAAATACGTTCTTCCAGACTGGGATGGAAAATGCTACTTTCTCAAGGAAAAAGCATCTAGGAACATTTCTACAACGTTCACGAAAAAATTGAGTTGGAATTTTTTCTGATTATATCTTAGATGAGAAAAAAAATTTTTCTTTCAATGTACAACATCTAATATCTTGAGAAACTGTGGAACTATCATAATACAGGGTCTTTATAAATGATTGTAACAGCGCAGTTGGCTTTGGATTGCAGAATACCAATCTCTAACCAATCAGAGCATAGCATGATCGAAGTATTCTGTGGTTTGCATAATCCAAAGCCAACTGCGCTGTTACAATCATTTATAGATACTCTGTAGTTATTTATCATACAAGGGTAAAGGATTTGATTTTAGATTGATGTTATGTTGTTTTCCGACGCGAAGTAGAGGGAGACAAAAAAAACGAGAGCTTAAATCTAATATTTATCCCGTGCATAATACACTATTTTTTTTCAGTGACAGGAAAAATGACGATTCAATAGTGAAAAAAATATAACTTTTCACGAAATTGGGTATATTTTGTTACCTGTCAACAGAAATAAAATGTCAAATTTTTTTTCCGTCACAGAAAATTTTTCCGTCGACCTCGAATGACCCATTTTAATGATCAATTTTTTCTGTCATTTTAATGTGCAATCCTCATGGCAACCGTACACAAAGTATTCAGAAGCACTACGAGAAATGTCAAAACTCTACTGGAACATAGAAACATAAAAATTTATATTTATCAAATGCATGTCTTGTGCAAAATATGATTGAATTTCAATCAAGAATTTATACACAATTCGTATCGAGATCGGCGGAAAAATGTTGTAATCAACTCGGTCTCGAACTATTAAAGCGTTCGCTCCGCTCACGCTTTAAAATATCTTGACCATTAGTCGCTGTCTTTAATAACCTAGTTGATTAAATAACTATTAATTAGACATCTTACATTTTGATTTATAGGGTGTCAATGAAAAAAGTACCGTGCATAGTGCCACGCGATAGAAGGCCATAAAATATGAAAAAAGGTTCCACGAATATATGTTCGAAACTGCTTCCTTCAAGAACTACAGAGTGTTAAAGTTTATTTATCTTGTTATTTTTTTTAATTACGTTGGACGAAAAGGTATGAATTGAACGAAATGTGATATGCGGAGGTTTTGTATGATGCAGAATCCAAATATCATATTAGTTTTTTAGATTACCTACTAATAGTTGGCGCCACATTCAGGATTCCTCCACATTTAAATCCACCTTAACTTTTTTGACTTACACTGTAAGTCATTCTGGACTAGAAAGAGCGATTTCTTCTTTTTTTTTCAAAGGAGTATACCTTGTTGAAGTCAATAGGACCAACGGTTGTCGGTAAAAACGCATAGAAAAGTTATGATGCACGCATATTGCCCAGAAGCACCAAAGTAACCTACTCATAATAACAAGGAAAAAATACTACAATTATATAATTTTAATAACAACAGCAGAAGACTGATTAATTAAAAAAAATATTTCAAAGTTATAAAAAAAAACAAATAGAAAAATAAATTTTAACACCTTTATTTCTTAAAGGAAGCAGTTTCGGACATATTCCGCTTATTGACATTTTAATAATTTCGGGGGGTAGCTTCAGCCCCTTAGCCCCCCTCCTAGCTACGTGCCTGAATACGCCCTATAATGTAGGGAAAGAAATACATAGTAAATTTCGCTATTAAATGGTATAAAGTATGCCCATGTTACAAACATGTCCTTTTGTGATGCTTCCATATTTCCTTATTTCACATCCAAAATTCTGTTCGAGTTTTTGAACATCAACAGTTTATAAGATATTTTGAAACACACTGTTCAACGTTGCTTTATAAATGTTGAGGTTATATATAATTTTTTTTGTTTCACAGACGACCAAAGACATCGTTTAATATGTTCACCCATCCCTTGATGACCTGTAGACATATTGTTTTGAAACATTACAAATGGAAAATAATCAAAGGATGTTGTTGTGTCTTGTTCCTTGGTTTTATGGCATTGACTATCTATGCTTTCCCTGGTTATGCTGTGAAGAAGATTTTAGGAGCGTGAGAATGAAGAATACACCAAATTGATCATTTTGAACTATAATCTAAGCAGTTTGATTGTTTAGTTTAAAAGGATTTATACTTTACTTTTATTTTACGACGTTCAATATTTTATTTTTTAACAATTATAAACTTATGTTTTACATAAAGTGATTTTGATTTAACTTGATTTTTATAATATTCGATTACTAGGGTATTCATGGTTCGTTCTTGAGGGTGAGTGAGTGTTTGTATCGCCCTTATGTATACTAGACTTAAAGGTGACCTCAACTCTCACTCACTCACAAGGGCGAACTATGAATATGGCCCTAGGTATTTATATTTCATCCATATTAATTCCAAATGCATACCTACGTGAAAAAGCTAGTCTACAAAGAACTTGAATTTCTACTTCACAAATTAATGAAATGAATGTAAATTTATAAAATAAAAAAAATGAATATAATATTCTTGACCATGTTCTCAGCAATATACTACTACATATGAATGAAGTTTGTTGATTCATATGTAGAAAATGGAAAGAATGTTGGTATTATGCGGCGTTCCCACAAGGCGTTATTCACGACAGTGAACCACGCTTTCGTGAAATACACTTCTGTGTGAACGCATTCCTCACGAAAGCAAGTTTAAAAACTATGCGTTCACACAGAAGTGTATTTCACGAAAGCGTGGTTCACTGTCGTGAATAACGCCTCGTGGGAACGCCGCATTATAGTAGAAAATGACGAGTCACTTCACTGCGTACATTATGTCTCCTACATTTGAGAAAGATGTTTTAAGACAACAACTTCCTGAAAAAGCGCGACTGCTTGGTGCTTGCTTATGCATTCATATTATCACCTTGGAGTTAGAAGTGTGATATTACAATTTAATACACAGGGTCTCTATAAATGATTATAACTGCGCAGTTGGCGTTGGACTATTTTAATTATTTATATTCTGATGTAACCTTCAATATAAACAAACGTTACTGTGAGTTTGGGCTGGTAAGTCCAAAAGAAAATGAATAATGTGACGGGAAATTTACATTTGTAGAGAATTTGTGAGAGAAGATAAGATAAAAATTTCTAGAGCCACCTAAGATGTTACAATCATTTATCCACTCCTATAAACTAATTTCTATGTGTAATAGTAGCTAGAACAAACCATAGAGTCATAGACATGTCTATGAACCGAAAAGCTAGTGTTATAATAACACCCGCCCATAACTCCCGCTAATAAAAATACCTAGGAAAATGAAATGTTCACAAAAAAAAATGAATAAAAAGTAGGATCGATCCGGAAATCTATTTCAGCCATCAAGATAACGTTCTAGCGATTCATTCCAGATTTATTTTTGGAAAACGTACATTTTTGAAGTTGCGAAAGTACTTGATTTGATTAGTTAGAGACTCTGATTTGATTCCCGACTACAGAGTACAGAGGTTTGACGGTTGGACGAAATGTTGTCAATGCTTTTGACAACTGTTCAAAATTTTTTAAATGCAGATTAATTCGAATTTTACTGAAGAAGTCGTGGATAAAGTATAGTATTCAATTCGAGGTAAGGCTCAAAACACACTTGAAATTAATTACACCACTCGCCTGACGCTCGTGGTGCAAAATTCATCTGCGTGTGTTTGACCTGCATTACCGCTCATCGAATAATATCCATACTAATATTATAAATGCGAAAGTAACTCTGTCTGTCTGTCTGTCTGTCTGTCTGTCTGTCTGTCTGTCTGTCTGTTACTCTTTCACGCCTAAACGGCTGAACGGATTTTGATGAAATTTGGTATGGTGATAGATGATAACCTAGAAATGGTCATAGGCTATAAATCATCACGCCATCGTTCTTAGGAGGAAGGCAGTAGATAGATAACTAAATGAGTTAGTGATTTTTAGTCGTTTTTGTTGGGACTTTTGCTCTTTCACGTCTAAACGGCTGAACAGATTTTGATGAAATTTAGTAAGGTAATAGATGGTTAACTAAAAACGGATATAAGATCAAAGTGATCACGTCAACGTACTTAGGGGTAGGAAGTAGGCAGAAAACTGAATTGAGTTAGTGATTTTTTTTTTTGTTTTTGCTGGGAGTTTTGCTCTATCATGCCTAAACGGCTGAACGAATTTTGATGAGATTTGGTATGGTGATAGATGATAACCTAGAAATGGCCATAGGCTTAAAATAATCACGCCATCGTTCTTAGGGGGTAGGCAGTAGGCAGATAACTAAATTGAGTTAGTGATTTTTAGTCGTTTTTGTTGGGACTTATGCTCTTTCACTACTAAACGGCTGAACAGATTTTGATGAAATTTAGTAAGGTAATAGATGGTTACCTAAAAACGGATATAAGATCAAAGTGATCACGTCATCGTACTTAGGGGTTAGGAAGTAGGCAGAAAACTGAATTGTGTTAGTGATTTTTTATGGTTTTTGCTGGGAGTTTTGCTCTATCATGCCTAAACGGCTGAACGGATTTTGATGAAATTTGGTATGGTGATAGATGATAACCTAGAAATGGTCATAGGCTATAAATAATCACGCCATCGTTCTTAGGGGGTAGGCAGATAACTAAATTGAGTTAGTGATTTTTAGTCGTTTTTGTTGGGACTTTTGCTTTTTCACTACTAAACGGCTGAAAAGATTTTGATGAATTTAGTAAGGTAATAGATGGTTACCTAAAAACGGATATAGGATCAAAGTGATCACGTCATCGTACTTAGGGGGTAGGAAGTAGGCAGAAAACTGAATTGAGTTAGTGATTTTTTATGGTTTTTGCTGGGAGTTTTGCTCTATCATGCCTAAACGGCTGAACGGATTTTGATGAAAATTGGTATGGTGATAGATGATAACCTAGAATGGTCATAGGCTATAAATAATTACGCCATCGTTCTTAGGGGGTAGGCAGTAGGCAGATAACTAAATGAGTTAGTGATTTTTAGTCGTTTTTGTTGGGACTTTTGCTCTTTCACTACCAAACGGCTGAACAGATTTTGATGAAATTTAGTAAGGTAATAGATGGTTACCTAAAAGAGGATATAAGATCAAAGTGATCACGTCATCGTACTTAGGGGGTAGGAAGTAGACAGAAAACTGAATTGAGTTAGTGATATTTTTATGGTTTTTGCTGGGAGTTTTGCTCTATCATGATGCCTAAACGGCTGATTGGATTTTGATGAAATTTGGTATGGTGATAGATGATAACCTAGAAATGGTCATAGGCTCTAAATAATCAAGCCATCGTTCTTAGGGTGTAGGCAGTAGGCAGATAACTAAATTGAGTTAGTGATTTTTAGTCGTTTTTGTTGGGACTTTTGCTTTTTCACTACTAAACGGCTGAACAGATTTTGATGAAATTTAGTAAGGTAATAGATGGTTATCAAAACGGATATAAGATCAAAGTGATCACGTCATCGTACTTAGGGGGTAGGAAGTAGGCAGAAAACTGAATTGAGTTAGTGATTTTTTTATTGTTTTTGCTGGGAGTTTGCTCCATCATGCCTAAACGGCTGAACGGATTTTGATGAAATTTGGTACGGTGATAGATGATAACCTAGAAATTGTCATAGGCTATAAATAATCACGCCATCGTTCTTTGGGGTAGGCAGTAGGCAGATAACTAAATTGAGTTAGTGATTTTTAGTCGTTTTTGTTGGGACTTTTGCTCTTTCACTACTAAACGGCTGAACAGATTTTGATGAAATTTAGTAAGGTAATAGATGGTTACCTGAAAACGGATATAAGATCAAAGTGATCACGTCATCGTACTTAGGGGTAGGAAGTAGGCAGAAAACTGAATTGAGTTAGTGATTTTTTTATGGTTTTTGCTGGGAGTTTTGCTCTATCATGCCTAAACGGCTGAACGGATTTTGATGAAATTTGGTACGGTGATAGATGATAATCTAGAAATGGTCATAGGTTATAAATAATCACGCCATCGTTCTTAGGGGGTAGGCAGTAGGCAGATAACTAAATTGAGTTAGTGATTTTTAGTCGTTTTTGTTGGGACTTTTGCTCTTTCACGTCTAAACGGCTGAACAGATTTTGATGAAATTTAGTAAGGTAATAGATGGTTAACTAAAAACGGATATAAGATCAAAGTGATCACGTCAACGTACTTAGGGGTAGGAAGTAGGCAGAAAACTGAATTGAGTTAGTGATTTTTTTTTTTGTTTTTGCTGGGAGTTTTGCTCTATCATGCCTAAACGGCTGAACGAATTTTGATGAGATTTGGTATGGTGATAGATGATAACCTAGAAATGGCCATAGGCTATAAATAATCACGCCATCGTTCTTAGGGGGTAGGCAGTAGGCAGATAACTAAATTGAGTTAGTGATTTTTAGTCGTTTTTGTTGGGACTTATGCTCTTTCACTACTAAACGGCTGACAGATTTTGATGAAATTTAGTAAGGTAATAGATGGTTACCTAAAAACGGATAAAGATCAAAGTGATCACGTCATCGTACTTAGGGGGTAGGAAGTAGGCAGAAAACTGAATTGTGTTAGTGATTTTTTATGGTTTTTGCTGGGAGTTTTGCTCTCTATCATGCCTAAACGGCTGAACGGATTTTGATGAATTTGGTATGGTGATAGATGATAACCTAGAAATGGTCATAGGCTATAAATAATCACGCCATCGTTCTTAGGGGGTAGGCAGATAACTAAATAAATTGAGTTAGTGATTTTTAGTCGTTTTTGTTGGGACTTTTGCTTTTTCACTACTAAACGGCTGAACAGATTTTGATGAAATTTAGTAAGGTAATAGATGGTTACCTAAAAACGGATATAGGATCAAAGTGATCACGTCATCGTACTTAGGGGGTAGAAAGTAGGCAGAAAACTGAATTGAGTTAGTGATTTTTTATGGTTTTTGCTGGGAGTTTTGCTCTATCATGCCTAAACGGCTGAACGGATTTTGATGAAATTTGGTATGGTGATAGATGATAACCTAGAAATGGTCATAGGCTATAAATAATTACGCCATCGTTCTTAGGGGGTAGGCAGTAGGCAGATAACTAAATTGAGTTAGTGATTTTTAGTCGTTTTTGTTGGGACTTTTGCTCTTTCACTACCAAACGGCTGAACAGATTTTGATGAAATTTAGTAAGGTAATAGATGGTTACCTAAAAGAGGATATAAGATCAAAGTGATCACGTCATCGTACTTAGGGGGTAGGAAGTAGACAGAAAACTGAATTGAGTTAGTGATATTTTTATGGTTTTTGCTGGGATTTTTGCTCTATCATGATGCCTAAACGGCTGAGGATTTTGATGAAATTTGGTATGGTGATAGATGATAACCTAGAAATGGTCATAGGCTCTAAATAATCAAGCCATCGTTCTTAGGGTGTAGGCAGTAGGCAGATAACTAAATTGAGTTAGTGATTTTTAGTCGTTTTTTTGTTGGACTTTTGCTTTTTCACTACTAAACGGCTGAACAGATTTTGATGAAATTTAGTAAGGTAATAGATGGTTATCTAAAAACGGATATAAGATCAAAGTGATCACGTCATCGTACTTAGGGGGTAGGAAGTAGGCAGAAAACTGAATTGAGTTAGTGATTTTTTTATTGTTTTTGCTGGGAGTTTGCTCCATCATGCCTAAACGGCTGAACGGATTTTGATGAAATTTGGTACGGTGATAGATGATAACCTAGAAATTGTCATAGGCTATAAATAATCACGCCATCGTTCTTTGGGGTAGGCAGTAGGCAGATAACTAAATTGAGTTAGTGATTTTTAGTCGTTTTTGTTGGGACTTTTGCTCTTTCACTACTAACGGCTGAACAGATTTTGATGAAATTTAGTAAGGTAATAGATGGTTACCTGAAAACGGATATAAGATCAAAGTGATCACGTCATCGTACTTAGGGGTAGGAAGAGGGGCAGAAAAACTGAATTGAGTTAGTGATTTTTTATGGTTTTTGCTGGGAGTTTTGCTCTATCATGCCTAAACGGCTGAACGGATTTTGATGAAATTTGGTACGGTGATAGATGATAATCTAGAAATGGTCATAGGTTATAAATAATCACGCCATCGTTCTTAGGGGGTAGGCAGTAGGCAGATAACTAAATTGAGTTAGTGATTTTTAGTCGTTTTTGTTGGGACTTTTGCTCTTTCACGTCTAAAAAACGGCTGAACAGATTTTGATGAAATTTAGTAAAGTTATAGATGGTTACCTAAAAACGATATAAGATCAAAATGATCACGTCATCGTACTTAGGGGGTAGGAAGTAGGCAGAAAACTGAATTGAGTTAGTGATTTTTTATGGTTTTAGCTAGCAGTTTTGCTCTATCATGCCTAAACGGCTGAACGGATTTTGATGAAATTCAGTTAGGTGATAGATAGTAACCTAGAAAAGGATATGGGCTATTAATATTCATGCTATCGTACTTAAGGCGTAGGCAGTAGGCAGAAAACTAATTAAGTTAGTGCGGACGAAGTCGCGGGTAAAAGCTAGTACTATTATAAAGATCTCGTATAATTACAAAACGATAATGTTTATTTCACAACACTTAGTAGTGTTGTGTAGTGTGTAGTGTTGTGTATGTAGTCATATCCTAGTGGATATGATTGATGTCTGACAGATGTCGAATTATCATGGAAGGACACTCCAGTGTGGATCTTTGTTTCAAATTCACAAATGAAGTTTTTCGAAAGCTGCTAGGCAGTTGAATATCTTTCCGCAGACATAAAAAATGGAACAACAATAACTTCATCTGAAAGTTGATGGAAGCATACACACATTCTCATCAATTTCTTCTTACCATAACGCCATAATAAATTCTAATTACCTAGATCCGAATCAAATCCTAATGAAAATGATCCCTAGCAAATATATTGATATTAATTTGTTTCACATTCATTAAATAATTACTTTCCTGGTTGGTCTGTGATACGTCACCAAACCAGGGAGAAAGGCGTGGACTGCTGACGGGAATTACACGATTTCCACTTCTCCGTGGTGACAGTCGCGTATGATTCCGATGTTGTTTCATTAGGGGTCAGTGTGCATTAGGACTGGCTCAAAATACGGATTATTTTGTTGGTGAGTTGTTTTGTGTTATCAACTTTTCTAGTTATCATGACGTCACTGAGTTGTTGACGTCAAATTCAAGATGATGGAACATGTATTATGTATATTATTCAGCCTTCTTCCATAGGTTTTGCTTCGTGTATTCAACTTTTCGGCCAGCATTCGCTAGCTGTCGTCAAGAAAACTCTTAAAACTTGCTACTGTCAGAAAAGCCAGTTTCGTCATTTTTGGCAGTTTTCAGAAAACAATCATCGTTGACTCTGATCTATTTTTGATTGACTCAATTGTCAAACAATCAATTTGATCTTTCTTAAGCTGGATCTTATTATTGGAGACCAGATTGCTTTGAGACGGTTGACTGGTGGAATTTTCGGTAATTGACATGAAAGCTGCTTCCTAATTCAACCTGCTTTGAATGGAGACCATACAATATTTTATGGGATGAAACTTCCATAATATAAAGGCCAAAACTAAAACGTAGAAAATTGAAACAAGAAGTTTTTTTTTCATTGCATCAGTAAACCGTTTATAGATCTCATAACATCTGGACTCCAATAATATCCAGTTTGAAAAAGATCGAATGAACTGTATGACAACGAATTCAATCAAAAATAGATCGAATTCACTGAGTTCTCATCAGAAAATTTAAGATTTCCGGAAAACTATGAAACGATAATTTTTTGAACTCGAATACCTAATCGTATTGGATAATATTGTAGGTATATAAAATTTGAATATAAAAAGAAATCATAAAATTGAAACATAAATTCATCAAACTGAACACAGCATACAATTGTGATATGGCTTCACCATAGTTTCCTTTCTTTCAGAAACTGCGAAAAATAAATTATTTATAACGGGAAATTTTCAGAATTGTATACGTTTTTCATGTGTCTGGTCAATCTATCATTTAGAATACGAGCCAAATATCATCCAAGGTGTCGTAGTGCGATTGTTGATGTATTCTACAATTATGAACTGTTTCGAAATCAAGATACAGGAATAAGCATGGCGAAAGTAAACAGGGTGTTACATAATAGTATGTCACAACTTAAGGGGATGAATCTACGTATAATTTCAAGAAAAAAGTCTATATAAACATGGGTCCGCAAAAGCTTCATTACGGAGATACAGTTGAAATTTCCAAAAAAATTGTTTTTTTCTTCATAACTCCTGCAGTTTTTGAGATATTTATTCCAAATTTCAAATGCGAGCTATTTTAAACAGTCTACATCATTGTACGTCCTGAAACTCAACTAGAATCTACATGGTGTTTTCTCCGGAGCCTTATCTCCTTTTTCCCTCTTGAACCAGTATCGGCTGGAAATGTTTATTAAATTAACGATTAGTTTTAAGACTTTTGAAGTTATTGCCGTAAAAAAAAATGGTTAATTTTACTAACGCTGAATTGGCTGATATCCGTACATGTAATGGATATAATCGATAGATAGGTCAGGGTGGACCACAACCATAGCCACTTAGGTCCCCTGACTTAAATAGTATGGACTTTTTCATATAGGAATGCAGGTGGAGGACACTTGCAACAATTCATTTAGTTTTCAATTGTTCTCTCCTTTTCTAGTTTGATATTGAATAAGCTTAAGTTGAGTCTCAGATGACGAGCTATCAAATTAAGAGCAAAGTTTGAGCATACCTATCGAGAATTTGTATAATTTTTTTTTATTCAGCCAGTAATATACAATCGTTCAATAATTTTAACTCGAAAACGATTAAAGATACTAAAATTACAGAAGTCAAAAAATTTTTTTAAATTAACCGAAGAAATCAAAAATTGATTTTACGCTGATCAGTGACGTACTGCAAAAAAGTTTGGGAGGGAAAAGGGAGACATGGCTCCAGAAATGAAAACACCCTGTAGTTTCTAATTAAGATTCAGAACGTGCAATGATGGAAACTGTTGAAAATAGCTCGCAGTCCAAATTTGGACTGAATATCTCAAAAACTGCAGGATTTATGAAGGAAAGACCAATTTTCATTACACTATAGCGCCGTTAGGAAGCTTTTACGGAGCCATGTTCGTATGAACTTTTTTCTTACAATTAGGCCGCTCGCAGACCAAAACGACTCGACCGCGACGAGACAGCAATTTCCAATCGCAGAGAGGTCGCGCACCTTGTTTTGAATAGGAGCTCGCACACCGGGGAGACAGCGACGCCACCGCGACGATACCTGTCAGATGCGGATCTCGGTGTGCGAGCTCCTATTCAAAACAAGGTGCGCGACCTCTCGGCGATTGGAAATTGCTGTCTCGTTGCGGTCGAATCGTTTTGGTCTGCGAGCGGCTTAACATGTAGATTTACCCCCTCAAGTTGTGACATAGTATTATGTAACACCCTGTATACATGAATTGAAAAATTTCTCTCGATTCCATCTGCTGGCGTATTGCATGGCAATTGCCGAATGTCACAAAAACTTTAGGTGTTGTGCTACAATATTGAGCTGATAAATGCACTCTAGCAGCATCGTGCCGTGCGAAGAAAACGATTAATCAAAACTTAAAAGAGAAAAAGAGCTTGCAAAACAGGTGCAACCGAAATGAGTACGGAAACTGATTTGCGTGTGGTTAAAAGCTTCGATGTTGCGTTTCACTAAAAATAATTATAAATATATCCATCATTCAGAATATGAAGTTTGACTTAAAACTGGATATTCAGTTTTAGATTGATTAATTGAATTATTCTTGAGAATGAAGTATATTCGAGAGATTTTCATTGGAGTAAGGAAAGTATTTTACTGGGTCAAAATTCAGGCATTTTGATTTGACTCCAGAAAATAATTAAGCATGAGTTTTGTGTGAACAAAACGTAATACTATGGAAAATGAAAGATATGTGGTTTAAAAAAGGAACTCGAGATTAGAATATGTTATTCACTGAAAATATCCTTTCAGTTCGAAGAAATAATACCCACAGTAGGTACCAGAGAAGGTAAAAAATTCTTAGAATGATAAGATGGAGTGGAACTCACTTAGTGTCATGCTACTTGCGCGATTCCTGAAATAATATAGAAATTCGGTGCTCAGCCTTATTGCGTCATTCCTGAACACTATGCTAGCAATGCTATACAGGGTGAGTCTTTGACTTGTACATATATTTTAACCGTAGATTCCTGAGGTCGAAAGAACACTTTTTTCCTTTACCATTTTTTTCCGATTCGCCTGGTTAAAAGACACAGGCTGTTGAAAATCCATGAAAACATACATTTCAGTAATATCTCGCAAACGATTCCTTCAGATGAAATGATTTTTGAAACATAGTTTTTCATGAATATGATTAATCTTTCCCGACTACAAAATTCCGAGTACTTCGATGTTGAAAGATAAAAAATCTTAGAAATTCGAAAAATTGGATACTTTGGCTGAATGCAACTCTGTCGAAAATATTCACAGAATTCAATTTTCCCTATGTGATCACTTTGACAAATTTCAAGAATAATTCGAGAATTTGTTATCTGGAATGATGAATGGTACTGAGAACTAGCGAATTTTCTTTAAAAATGGGGTTACAATGAATAAGCTCACCTCTATACTTCTTCAGTGTAAATCCTATCTATTCAAGCAATTTCCACGCCACTTTCGAACTACCTATTGCAATTTTGTTTCGTTGAGCTTTGACAATACGTTGATCCAAATTTACATTACGTTAGAATACGTTCATTTCTCATTTACTCATCATATTTATTACTACTAAAATGACCTTAATAAGTTATTAATCATGAAGTCGTATGATTTTGAAAAACAAACTAACCACAGAACACCGATGTCAAAGAATCTAGTGTCACGTCAGTGACTTTCACCATGCGGACCACAGAACATAAATATGCGGACACCCTTGAAAGTTGAAATTCAATGGCCCCAACTGGTGTTTATGAACGTGAAATGTCATGCGTGTTATGGTTGAGTTGTTTTTTGATTTCGGAAACTCTTGCACGGAAGATTTCAAGAGATATTGGAAATGAATGCTATAGCTAGAATACGTGGTTTAAAAGTTAATCCGATATAATTAAAAATGAAGTATACATCAAGAAGAGATTATTCTGCTTTTCATCACAAGCAAATTTTGGAGGAATCAATCATTGCATTAGAAAATATACAACTGGTATTGAAAAAGTGAGTTCATATTTCTTTCTTTAATACAGCAGCTTGTTTGAAAATTTCGAATGGTATATCTACTCGTTTCTTTGATACAATAGCTTATTTCAAAGGTTTGAATGTTATATCTCGTACTTGCAAAAATTCAGTGGTTACTTTACCAGTGGCGGCATAGCTCATTCTGAAAACAAAATATATCTTCTTATTTAGGCCGAATCGGAAAAAATGGTAGAGGAAAAAAGTGTTTCTTTCGACCCCAGGAATATACGGTTAAAATATATGTACAAGTCAAAGACTCACCCTGTATAATCAATCTGTGAACCTGTAACCGTAAAAACAATTGAACACCCTGCTGTGTTCAAATTTCTAACCGAGACAGACAATATCGAATTAATAAAAAACATTCGGGAACAGTGCCCTTTAAATGAATGATTATAAGTGCTATGGTGTTTTTGAATATGGTCGGAAATGGATTGAAGACGACTCCCTCTCATTTGAGGCCGCCATATTAGACATCATCAGATAAGTGGAAAAATTTGAGTAAAGAAGATATTTGAAAAAAGCCCTGAGCAGGGGCTTTTGAGCGCTCGTTCATTGGTGGAGCATTGAGACTATTACCTCAAAACTTAATATGAAGCTTGAGATTGATACCTTATACATAAATCTCACCACAATCGGAAAATATTCTGGAAATTATTAAAGAAATTTAATATGTAAAAAATTGATAATAATTACTATCACTAGTAACACAGCTAGAGAGCTAGAGGTTACATTATTTCCGGAGTTTGTGAATATTTTGAGGAATGTATTAATTATCGATTCAGTTTTCTGAAATATCCATAAACGATAAAAATTTTCACAAAACTTCGTCTGTTGCGATGGTGATCTGTCTGAAATACACAATTGAGTGGCAAAAAATTACAGGTGTGAAATTTTCAGATTGAAATTAATATCATTTCATCTTTTCTCTAAAACTATACTGAGGAACTCACTGAATTTCATCATAAAATCACCCTACAGATTTTTTTCTTCGAAATATTTTCAAAATGGATCATCTACTTCAGTGATTCCACCAACTCTTCATTGTCATCACCCCCCTGAGGCATGAAAATTCAAATTGGATTAGATTGTTCATAACAATATGTATCCATGACCTCCATGTACCTCACTGAAAAAATACTATTGAACTTGAACTTCTCGAAAGAATCAACACTAACTCGATATTATGTTTATTAACGTAGTTATTTGTTTAGTTCTAGTCCCGTTCCTGTAGGTATCTCATTTCCTAACAGGTGCGCCCTTACTTTTAGAACAAATAATTACGACAATATGAGCAAACTTCGATCGAACTGGTTAGTTCGCAATGTATCAGCTACACGTGCCTGATGAATTCTGTTTAAATTGGTGATTTTTTGCACTATGTCTAGCCGAAAATGATATCAAAGAATTACTCACTTGGTAGACATCGATTGGATACAACACATTTCGTTTTCAAATTTCATTGATATCACAAATATATCTTATTGCAATCGACGATCGTTTCAGATGAATCAGACAAAGATTGAAATAATTGATGGAAGATTTAAGACATATGTATGTACAGTATGTTGGCTATAGATTAATCGATATTTTTTCTGTTCAGAAATAATATAGTTCGGTTTACTTTAAAATCGGATTGTGAAATTGAATTCGAAATGCAAGAAAAAATGTTTTTTTATCGAAAACTTATCGAAACTCATCTACTATGCTATTTTAATCGAAATTTCTTTGTTCGATAAAAAACTGCGCTTAAACCATTCTTTAGATTGAATCAATTACCTGAAATGAAAATGTGTTTGATCATACGAGTAACATAAATAATTGGATTAATATTTTCCTGGACATTTGAATTTGAATTGCTTCCCTTATCAAAGAAGGTACTTATATACCTACCTTTTATACCATTTGATTGATATTGTTCAAGGAGTTGATTTGTTGATTTTGATCGAGCTGGGATGATAGATATGATAAATAATAAAAATGTTATCGTTACTGCCTTTCATATGACATGCAACTACACCTTTTCCAATTGTAATTCAGAAAACGTAAAATGTAATTCAGAATAGCAAATTGAATTTCAGAAAATATAAATTGTAATTCAGAATAGTAAATTGATATTCAGAAATGGTGATTTGAATTTCAGAGTAGTGATATGTAATTCAGAAAGCGTAATTTGAATTTCAGAATAGTGATATGTAATTCAGAAAGGGTAATTTGAATTTCAGAAAATATAAATTGTAATTCAGAACTGGTGATTTGAATTTCAGAAATGGGAAATTGTAATACAGAATTGGTTGCATGAATATGAAACATGAACATGAATATGTACCTATTTATATCTATGTTATATAGTACATATCTCTATACATTTTCTGAAATTCAATTTATACTTCTGAATTACAATTTTCCTTTTCTGAATTTCAATTCACTATTCTGAATTACAACTTTGTTTTCTGAAATACAGCTTCCTAATCTGAATTTCAATTTCGCTTTTCTGAAATTGAATTAACTATTCTGAAATTCAATTTCTGTTTTTCTGAATAACATATTCCTATTCTGAAATACTGTTCCCTTTTCTGAAATTGAACTTTGATTTTCTGAATTACAACTGTAAAAGGTGTAATAACTCAAAATAGTTATTTTTGTATTAAGTGCGTAAATGAGTTTTTTCATGGCACATGAGAGTATCAATTTTTGACCTCGACCTGCTGTCTTGGCCAAAAATCCTTCGAAGGTACCATGCAAACACGAATTTTATACGCACGAAATACAACAAATACAAATACATTTTTTGTACAACTGTGAATGTGAACTTATATCGTCTAAAATAATTATTAGGATATTGCTACCAAAACGATATTTCTATGTAAGCAGTAATCTTTCTGTTGTCGTCATTTTAGTAATGGACTTTTTTAAACGGTGAAAAAATACTTTTTTTGTGACTCCTGGTTTCTTGTCATAACTTAACCTTGAGCTGAAATCTAATACTTTTTTCCCTTGTATAATAATAGTTATTTATTATACGAGGGAAAAAAATCTAATAATTTTTCCCTTGTATAATATTAGTTATTTTTATACGAGGGAAAAAGTATTAGATTTTATCTCGAGGTTATGCGGAGGGAGACAAAAAACCGAGAGCTCAAATCTAATATTTTTCCCGTGTACCAATACACTACTTTTTTCTGTGATAGACCATTTAGTAGTTAAAGAAATATTACTTTTTACGAAATTACATTTTTTCCCGGGATAGTCACTCAATTTTTTGGACAGGGAAAAGAGTAATTTCGTAAAAGTTATATTCTGTGACCTGTCAAGAGATATAAGAGATCAAATTTGACATTCTATATAATATCTCTTGATATGTCACAAACAATGACTTTTTACGAAATTATATTTTTTCCTGTCAAAAAAGTGAATGTCTAAATATCCGGGAAAAAAAGAATTTTCGTGAAAAGTTATATTTCTTTCACTTTTGAATGGTCGTTCTTCTGTCACAGAAAAAAATACTGTATTAAACACGGTTTTTTGTCTCCCTCCGCTTCGAGCGGGAGACAACATAACCTCGAGCTAACTTAATTACACTATAATTTTTTCCCTTGTACAGGGTCTTTATAAATGACTAAGCTGCCCGGTACGTGCTTCGCTACGTATAAGGCATAGTAATAAACTTAGAAATATAACAAAAAAATAAAATTTATTACTTAGTCTAATTTCGAATGTATGGAACTGCTCATCAAAAGCCACTACAAAAACAAAATGTAAATGTTATATTATATTATCAGAAATAAACAAAAAGATATACTATTACCTAAATGTTATTTCTCAACTATGAGAAAGAGTAAAAACTATATTATATTCATTCGAGTTAAACCATTCTAAAGAAGTTGTCCGATTCCCATTCGCCAATGCTCTAAATGATGAAGACTGCAAAAAAGTAGAAACTAAAAATTAAAAAGAATTGGGTACTCTCACTATGGTAGATGTTATCTAAAACATTTGGATAAACAATATTTTTTTTGTTTTTCCATTTTCAGCATGAATAAATAAACAATTGGGAGTACCGACTCTGGAACAGGCAACATAAAGTTGGCCATGTGAAAAAACATGATTCCTTCAAATTCACACCACAAACGTGAAGTGTTCGCCCTAGGGCATTGTTTATGGACTCGCAAATGATAACGCACGGGATATTGTAACCGTTTGAATTCAAATGGCATATCCGTTGGAATCATAGGGATACGCGGTATCAAACACACTTTTCCTTTTTGATTTACCAGTAATATGGTGATCAGTCCGTTGGTACTGTCGATTTGATTTTGCCATCACCAATTTCTAACAATTGTTTTGAAAACTCGTGGGCAGTTGCATCATTATTTAGTTGAAAACGCATATCAATATTCAGTGTCAATTTTCGTACATCTCCAAAGAACTGATGACTTCAAACAGGCATTTATTTCATCAACAGTAGGAATGGCAGGCAATGTTTGACGAAAGTCCCCTGACAGCAATACAGAGCACCAACAAAAAGTGTTGATCACCTGTAAATCTTGCATTGTTCGATTAAATGCTTCTAGTAATTTTTATTCGCAATTGTGCACTCATCCCATAAAATAATTGACATTAATCGAAGAACTTTGCCATAGCAGAATTTCTCGAAATATTGCAAATTAGAGTTTCAATCACCTGTACATTCAATGGCTTTTCAATGCAGAGTGTGCGGTCCGACCACCTTCTTATAATGTAGCATGTAGCAGCAATTCACGAAGATGCAAGTGCCAATGCAATATTCTGTTTCGATCGAATAGCCGCTAAAATACAGGGTGGCCATTTGAAAACGAAACAGACGAGATTACAGACGAAATAATTTTTTTCGATAGAAATGCTCGGACAGGTCGATTTCTGTTTCGAGGGGGACAACTTAATATGTAGGTTACGGACGCATAGCGCTTCAACCCTTCTACTAACACAACCCTCACCCCCAATTTTTGAATAGGGAAGATGGGTGAGTGATACCTCATTTGAAAGGTATTTTTATACTGATTTCAGCAGCACAGTAATTGTTTTTCCATTTTATGCATTAGTTCTCGAATATTCTCAACTAAGTATTTGAAAATGAAGTGGTGTTTTCATGGCACTTGTAGTGTTTTTTTTTGTGAAAAATCGACATTTTGAGCTTCAAAACAACCATGTTTATCTAAATGTCGTTGATTGAAGAATTCTGCGGTCTATTCGCACATTGATTGTTTGCAAAAAAAAGTGAAATTATTTCCACCCTTTCTGCAATTGAATAAACCATGTCGAACAATGAATTAGAACACATACAAGTACAAGTCTCGATTCAAAACTAAGAATAATTCACATGTCAAGAACCAGTAAGCCAACTTAATGATCTGTTCGTAATAAATAAAAATTATCGATTCTCATTTTTTTTGAAAAAGATATGAATTCAATAATCAACAAAATGAAAACATTATTGAAGCCAACTGAGAAAACACTTCATAATTGAGTCGGGAATCGTTTCACGAATGGGGACAGGAATATTTCTGTGGCATCATTAATGATTTGATTTTCTGCCTGGTAATCTGATTAGAGATATGTACGTATTTGGACTTTTTGGAGATTTCTATCGATCAAGTGTTACCGCATGTTATTGGAAATACTGCAAATTATATCGAAGATAATTTAGATTGAGTTTCAGAAGATTCAGCTCCTTCGCAATACGCCTTGTTTGTTCGGTATCTTGATTAAAGATTTCTTGTCAGTGGATTGGAGGAAGGAAGCCACAGTCATGGTTGTTTTGAAGCTCAAAATGTCGATTTTTCACAAAAAACACTACAAGTGCCATGAAAACAACCACTTCATTTTCAAATACTTAGTTAAGAATATTTCGAGAACTAATGCATAAAATGAAAAAACAGTTACTGTGCTGAAATCAGTATAAAAATACCTTTCAAATGAGGTATCACTCACCCCATCTTCCCTATTCAAAAATTGGGGGTGAGGGTTGTAGTAGCAAGGGTTGAAGCGCTATGCGTCCGTAACCTACATCTTAAGTTGTCCCCCTCGAAACAGAAATCGACCTGTCCGAGCATTTCTATCGAAAAAATTTATTTCGTCTGTAATCTCGTCTGTTTCGTTTTCAAATGGCCACCCTGTATATGATACAACGAAAGTTTTGCCTGTATCACCAGGTGCATCCAAAATATAATCCACCTGCATTATTGGAAACGGCTTGAATGAATTGTGTCATATACATGTTTTTCTTGAATATTCAGTTTGGTTATATTCGATTCGATTGTACGAATAAACGTAAATCATTGAACTACTGCTCACGTTGCAATTCACGATCAAACAATCATGTATCTCACGATTTGGTGCGGTCATACCCAATTGTTCTAATGCTTTATTTCCAATGGTAGAACACATATCTTATCAAAGCTTCGTTGTACATTTCCAAGGTTATCTACAAATCAGGATTTTTTGCATGATGACGCAAACGATTCAAAATATCTTCTGCTTCATATGATGCTTATATTTGTTTTTGTTCCATAATTCGGGTGGATTTGATATATTTTATGTTCTGTGGATTTGATGGCGAACATGTTGATAATATAATGCTATGCCATCTGTGCTCGAATTTTTATTGAAACATATATTTACGGAACAGAAAATTAACAACCAAACCAACCAAGTTGATTTACGGAATACAACGTAACCAACGTAGTATATTTTATCTATGAACGTAACTTTGGAAACATAGACGTTCCTTTGAAAGAAGTGATGAAGAACGAACTCTGTATATTAGTGTTCTGTGAACTCTGAAATTACGGTCAAATAATAAATATTTCAGATTCCTTTGATTAGTTATTACAATAATGTACCATTATGATGATTATACACTGAAGTGTAATGTCGGTAATTTTAATATTTCAATTCGTTGAAAATTGAAATCTCTAATATTTTTTACAGGTTCGCCATCTATGACAATTTAATCAAAGATTATATGGAGTATGAAAAAATAGGAAACTGCCTTACATTCGTAGTACTCGAAAACGACTACAGATGGCACTGAAAATGAAAAACCTGTAATGTTGATTTTACACTTTTCCAAGATTTCCTTTGAATTTTCTATACGTGAAATTCTTCCCTAGACTTCCACGAATAATTCAAGACCAAAATTAGCCAAATCGGTGAAGGCGTTGTTGAGTTATTAAACCACAACGAAAAGTGGCACTTATATTTATATATTAGATTGCAACAGCGCAGTAGGCTTTGGATTGCAGAATACCAATCTCTAACTAATCAGGGCATAGCATGATCACAGAATTCTGTGGTTTGCATAATCCAAGCCAACTGCGCTGTTACAATCATTTGTAGAGACCCTGTATAATGTATAACATTTTTGAATATGATAAAAGTAATGATTTACGCATTCATAGTGATGAAGTTTTTTTGACAGTTGTACAAAATAGTTATTTTGTATTAAGGGCAAAAAATTTTTCATCATGGCACATGAGAGTGTTTATTTTTGGTCGAGACCGCAGCGAGGCCCAAAAATAGACTCAAATGTGCCATAAAACCGAATTTTTTTACGCACGAAATACAAACATTTTTTGTACAAATGTGAATTTACTTACTTGGCGAAAAATAATCATAAAAGATGCTACAATATTTCTATGCATTCTGTGTCGTTACTATAGAAACACTCTTTCTTTAACGGTGAAAAAGGAAAGTTAAGTTTTTTGATAGTTGTACAAAAATAAATCTCCACTCATATATGAAATGATTACGTTTTCCCGGGAAAATTTCAAATATACCCGAATCCAAACTAATATTATAAATGCGAAAGTAACTCTGTCTGTCTGTCTGTCTGGTACTCTTTCACGCCGAAACGGCTGAACGGATTTTGATGAAATTTGGTATGGTGATAGATGATAACCTAGAAATGGTCATAGGCTAATCACGCCATCGTTCTTAGGGGGTAGGCAGTAGGCAGATAACTAAATTGAGTTACTGATTTTTAGTCGTTTTTGTTGGGACTGCTCTTTCATGTCTAAACGGATGAACAGATTTTGATGAAATTTAGTAAGGTAACAGCTGGTTACCTAAAAACGGATATAAGATCAAATAAAAATGATCACGTCATCGTACTTAGGGGAAAGGAAGTGACAGAAAACTGAATTGAGTTAGTGCTTTTTTTATGGTTTTTGCTGGGAGTTTTGCTCTATCATGCCTAAACTGCTGAACGGATTTTGATGAAATTTATTTAGGTGATAGATAGTAACCTAGAAAAGGATATGAGCTATTAATATTCATGCTATCGTACTTAAGGCGTAGGCAGTAGGAAGAAAACTAATCAAGTTAGTGATTTTTAATAGTTTGTTTTAAAAGTTTACCTCATTCACGCCTTAACGTCTGAACGGATTTTTATAAGACTTGGTTAATATAAAGATAGGATTCAAGGCACGGACACAGGCTACTTATTACGGCGGAAAAATACCTCATTCCCGCGGAAATCTAGCGTGATCGTGTCAAGCAGCGCATGACGCCATAGCTACTGAAATGATTTGATGTTTTTTTTTAACTGAGTGTTACTAAGACTTCAAGTTAGTATTTGATCACAGGATCGGATGAACAGAGACCGATTTATTTCATTAATAGATGAAAAAATGTCATTTTTCATCTCCTCCCAAGTTTATTCGATTTATTTTCAAGACCATAGGTTTGAAAAAGAGTGGTCAATACGGCGTTTGTAGAGAATTAATTAACCTATAAAATGAGGTATCAAACATTCTGATCGGATGATCAGAGAACGAATCCTTTCATTAAAAGGTGAAAAAATGTCATTTTCCATCTCCTCCAAGTTTATTCGATATATTTTCGAAACGGTAGTTATAGAAAAAAGTGGTTTGTAGAGAATTAATCACTACATAGTATAAAACAAAGTTGCTTTCTCTGTCCCTATGTCCCTTTGTATGTTTAAATCTTTGAAACTATGCACGGATTTTGATGCGTTTTTTTTTAATAGATAGAGTGATTCAAGAGGAAGGTTTATATGTATGATAATCCATTAAATAGTATAGAAGTACTGTATTTTTGAGGTTTCTAATGTGATGTCCGTGCGAAGCCGGGGCGGGTACCTAGTGATTCAATAAAAACCCAAATTTCAGCAATGAATATATTTTCAGGAATAACGGTTTTCCCCGATTTTTCTTCTGAAATGATTATCAACATTATAGCCCGAGCTATTGAACCATGTACGACACTAATGCAGTTCGTAAATCAGGCTTAATTTAGATTTTTCATCTAAAAGAGATTTATAAGACAACCCCGTTTGCAAAACTTGGAATAATATGTCATTATAAATAGTAAAAATGTTCTCAATAAGATATTTGGTAGTTTGATCAAAAGATAGAGGTACAAAAATAAAGTAAAAGTGTTGCGTGGAGATATAATCAAACTTTTCACCCACTATATACAAGAGCGATAGAGCTAATTTTCATTAATTTCTTTCATGCAGAGGCGACGAAATATGAATATTTAATAGGATTCTTTTTCATTCAATTTATGTTGGTAGAACCCCTGAAACGGCGGCGTCTATAATATAAATGACCAACCGACCTATTATTGGCTATAAGCGTCAAGGGGATGCAGTGTATGATGAAACAACATAAGATTCAAGCAGCAACGGGCATTCGAATAAGAACAATATTGTTTTCATTCAATTTATTCATGATAATAATTCAATAAATAACTCTCAGAACACAAACAGGTTACTAAATAGAGAGTTATCGAAACCCAAATACTGGCCTAACTTTATTAAAGGATCCTGTAATAAAAGATCCCTCAACGTTGGTCTGACATTTCCTGTCAACTTTATTGAGGCATTTCCTTTATTTTGAGACTTGTGACAATTCATGTGTTTGCCGATAATAAGTACTTTATTGAAATATCCGGAAAATAGAATTTTTTGGCCAAAAGACAAAGGACCCCGCACAATTTGTATGAGAATTGGCTCCCGGTGGATTTGGCTGAAAATTTGATATGATGTTCTACTAATCCTTCTGATCAAATGTCTCCACAGTCACGAAGCTGAAAAATGCATACTTCTAGGAGTTTTAAGCGATTTTTTGTATCCATTATGGCTTAGTATTACGTTCACACAGAAGTTTGAGAATATTTCGTGATTATTGAAAGCAGATTCTGTCAATTCGAAATATTTTCAAACATTTCTGTGTGAACGGTAATACGTAAGCCATAATGGATACAAAAAATCGCTAAAAACTCCTAGAAGTATGCATTTTTCAGCTTCGTGACTGTGGAGACATTTGATCAGAAGGATTAGTAGAATATCATATCAAATTTTCAGCCAAATCCACCGGGATCTAATTCACATAATACGTAAGCCATAATGGATACAAAAAATCGCTAAAAACTCCTAGAAGTATGCATTTTTCAGCTTCGTGACTGTTTAGACATTTGATCAGAAGGATTAGTAGAACATCATATCAAATTTTCAGCCAAATCCACCGGGAGCCAATTCCCATACAAAATGTGCGGGGTCCTTTCTGGAAATCTGCGAGTCCAAAGAAACTACATATTTTCGAACGTGTTGCGTACAATATGCAAACTTTTAATAACTAATTTCATAAACATATGAACTGTCAGCCGTCTGTTCGTTGCCATGGTAATAATCAGCTGTATTTTCCAAAATCATACTTCCCGGTCGAGTCCTAGTAGGGGAAGGGTGTAAAAAATGACATACCTTTTGACAATTTTTGAAAATTTCAATGGAAAAATCGTATTTTTCTAAAAACTGTCGAACAAAAACATAGCTCATATTTTCAGCTATAATATAAAAAAGACTTTTTGGACATAAAACAAAATATTGATTTCTAGTTGATGATAACGAAAATGGGGAGCATAAACTCATTTTACCCCACATATTCATCTATACCGGCTTCCAAGTCATGTACTGACTACCCATATAAACAGCATTCTAGCCGAATATCACCATATTTGGATAAATTGTTTAGTTTTGTACAATATATGCACGAAAAATGTTCTTCTCTATCATCGTCCGAAGATAAGAGTTTATTTTTCTTCATCTGACTCCAATTTTGTGGAAATCTTCTTTGCTTGTTTTTGTCTGTACTGAAATATTCATTTTTCATTTATTCTCTTCCTAAGCCTTTTCGAAATTTGGAGTTATGTGTTTTGAACTGGAAATATGGTATGTCAATTTGCCCTCTCAGTAGAGATTCACGACTTGACTTGATATTCAAGCTACTTGACTTGGCTTGACTTGAAATCAAGTCAAGTTCGAGTCAAGTAGTAGTTTTTCAATGTCAAGTCAAGTCAAGTATTAATTTATCGAGTACTTGAAAAACCAATTACTTCTACCAAGCTACTTGATTTTCAGTTTAAAATTTTTTTTGCAGTGTTCACATCAAATAATTATGGAATGAGGATGAACCTTGCAAAAAAATACTTTTATTTATTAAACTTGAAAATGAGAATCAAAAATTTTTTTAGTACAGTGGGTTTTGTTGTGCAAAGCGTGCATTTCCCTTGCTTATCATTTTTTTCGCGAATTCTTCGGATCTTGTTCAACTGTAAAATAATCTGCGTTTTTTTTTCCAATACTTTAGATTTTTGAGTGTTGTCTCTTGTATAAGTTTACGATCTCCGGATTGAGCATTTTCCTCAATCACATATTCTGACCAGCTGGTTTCTAATTCCATTATTTCTGATGAAATACTCATTATGCACAGGTTCAAACACTAATATAATTATGTGACGTAACGACTCACACACTTGGACAAAAATACCTCTCTATTCACCTAGATTCTAGATAAAATTAAGAAGACTGCGCGATCGCTTCATTCAGCTCGGAGCTCGGGGAACCCCCTGAACACGCATGAACTTGCAGAAGTAGGCGCACTAAGTACGACTCGTACGTATCGTATCAAGATCAAGTAATACCAAGTAGCTTGATATCAAGTCAAGTAATAAATATCTCATATCAAGTCAAGTCAAGAGTCAAGTATGTATTCGTTACAAGCTTGACTTCAAAGTCAAGTTCTTCTTTAAAAAATGAAGCTACTTGACTTGATGAATCCCTACCTCTCAGACCCATGTCATTTCACATCACTATGTCACTCGCAAGCAAAACGCAATTAAAAAAAAACGACAACTTATTTATAAGATTGCGTCATTTCGAGAACTTTTGGATATCTAGAAGAGAATTATCTGTCGTGTATATGATGAAATAGACCAATCAATACTTAATGTTAATCTTAGACACCTCTTGCAATAGTATATTTGTTTTTGACCGCAATTGCACGGCGATTTCAGGAAAAACAACCGCTATATCATTTTGCCCCACTGTGTCATTTTGTACACCCTTACCCTACGTACTTCCCGAACTATACCAGGAAATGCAAATTTCTCTAAGAAAAAGGGCGCTTGCCGAAATATAATTTTTTATTGAAGAAATTGTCCATTTTTCCCTTCTTTCCTTATTTCAGGATTCATGAAGTAATTCTCCGCCAACACTTCCCCCTATAATATCACCACGCCCTCATAAGTGAATTTGAAACATTCATTCTTCTATTCATTTTTTTTTGTTCTACTGATTCTCCACCACTAACGAATTTTAAATTGATCAGTGCAACAAAAAAAGAAAGTATTACCTGAACAGGATTCATACCTGGTACCTGACATAAAATAACCCAATAGGATGAGAAAACTGTCAAAATAAGGGATCCTTTATTTAAATACGGTCGTTCTTTATTCAAGTTAAGTAAAGGAGGCCTGTAGTTTATTAAAGGGTACCTTATAATCTTCCTTTGATGCGCATGAGCCGATGTCAAAATAAAGGAAACTTTATTAATGTCGGGCCTTTATTTGCGTTTCGATAACTCTCTAATACCCAAAGAAGAAGTATGCCTTTATCTAAATATCGATACATTTTGCTCATTATACTTTGATGACAAGGATAGGGTCATCCTAACCAGAAAACAAAGTAATAAATCAAATTATTAAAGTGGCAGGAAAAATATTGCGTTTAAAATTACCGAGAGGAGTTCCACTTTATTAACGAAAATAGCTTTGTCCTTACCAAAAATACCCTAATATAATTGATGAATCAAATGCTGAAGGAGGCTATCAACGAAGCTATTCCGAATAATATTTCTGAGGGTAATGTAATTTATCCATCTCGTCTTTCAACATATTACAATGCCAAGCATTCTGACGATTGGTAATTTTTTTGCGCTGTAAGAATGATAAACGGCAGATAAAATGTTCTCAACTATCCTTATGTCATTACTGGAGCGGAAAAAATAGATATGTGGTATGAAGTTTTTGGATTCTAAGTGGTTATCAATAATTTTTGTAGGAAGAGAATATCGTTCAGTGCTCTGCAATTCTGAACGCGTATGTATCCTACTGAAATAATAGGGATGTTGACTACTTTTGGAATTTATTTTATTTTAAAGATGAACCCTATACAAACACGAAAAAATAACTTTTCCTTAAAAATAGTAATTGCCAATAAAAATGAGTAAATGAAAAGACAATTCAAAATTCCCGCGGAAATGCTCAATTTTGTCACGTTCTGATGATTACGTCATAATACAGTAAACATATTTTGACTTCTGTCAAAGCGAACTGATTTTGCCCGATCCCTGTGGAAAAAATCAATCTAAGCCTTCAAAATGAATAGGTCGGTCTGTTAAATGCTGAATGAGGTGCTTCTTTTATTTGTAATAATAAATATGAGTTAAAAGTCTGCTACTTACAAAGACAATTTCACGTTTTTAAGCTCCGCTGCACAAAAATCCTTGTTTTCAGCAAAGAAACTTGCGACATAAGGGAATTTATCTTCGGTAAAAGTTACTACTATTACCCTTGATGAATCCTATCTCCATTATAAAGAAAATTGTAGATTATCGTTCTTGTAACGAACTAGGTATTCTGTTCTCTTTTCAGCTTTCAACTTCGTAAGTTCGAATCATAGATATGATATATTTTTAGGTATATATTTACTATGGTTCAAGTCACAGAACGGTGGGTTTCACAAAGCTCGATTGGCAATCAAATCGTTATATTGAAGTAAGTCGATGGTTTATGTCAAAAATGAACTGAAAATTGCAGAGAAATGATGACATTTCAATAATCAAGGTGATTGGAGTTTTGTGGAACCCGGCCTATGAATGTATTTTGTTGATCTGAGCACCGAACATTCGAATTTGCAGTGACAATATACGGATAGTTTGACGTCACTATACGGATTACCTCTGATTGGCGTTCGCAGTCACGTGATAGTTGATAATAAATAACATATTTAAATCAGCTTTATTTAATTCAACGAGAATAATAAGATCACTAAAATGGTTTTTTATAATTGCAAAAATTTCCTTCTATGAGGAAAACCTTAATTTATATGAATTCGTAACATGAGTCAACATCCCTATTGTGATGTTAATATGATTCACAATAATTGCTGAAAATAACAATACCTTCAGTTTCTGGTTTTACTGAAATTTCAGGAAAAAAAAATAAACCAATTTCACCTCTTTACGAGGGTCATATCTCTGAATTTTGTTCATGAATTTACGAATACTCTGCTTTCTCCATGGTGCAAAATTATTGCATAAAAAGCTAAATACCTTTGTTGCCTGCGTAGAGTGCACTACACGAATACTAAAGCTCAATGACTCGTCAGAACAACCACTAAATAAATATTTGTGTCGACATCATTAATCTATGTATTATAATTGATTCGTTGGGGGATTGGGTAGATATGCGATAATTTGATAATAACGCAATTAATGTTATTGAAGATATACAGCATTTCACCATAAATGTACGGAAAGTTGCAGTGTTAGCCACGTAGTGGGTTAGTGATCCGTGAAAAGAATCAGTAAAATTCCCTTTTGTATCATTTCAATGAAGAACATTGGATACTTTCTTCGGTATGTAAGATTTCCTTCAATATCAATATCTAAATGACGCAAAATGGTTTCGTGTTTTTCTCAAAATAAATCGTTCTGAATCCGAAAAGTTTTCAATTTGTGAAGGTTTCCCATAATCGAAGTACATGTAAAAACATGTAAAACATATATATATATACATATATGCCAAAGCCAAATTAATGTCTTGTTCAAAATAAGACTGTATTTGAATCAAGAATCTAAATTCATCGACGATCGACGCAAAAATCTTGTAAATAAACTCGTTTATTAATCTAGCTCCGCTAACACAATCATTCATTAATAAACTAGTTGATTAAATAACTATGTCCGCCTACCTCGAAGTAAAAGGTGATTTCAATTTGTATGAAATTGAACATTAATGACCCATTTTAATGCTCACTTTATGCTATATTTCAATGTGAAATCCTCATGGCAAACGAACACAAAGTATTCGGAATTAGGTCAAAACTCTAATGGAACATAGAAACATAGAAATTCCATTATGTCGAATGTATGTCTTGTGCAAAATGAGAATGTATTTCAATCAAGAACTTATATACAATTCATGTTGACATCGTCGAAAAAATCTTGTAATCAACTCGGTTCGCTCACTCGTTTGAATATCTTGACCATTAGTCGCTGTCTTTAATAACCTAGTTGATTAAATAACTATTGATGTTCAATTCGAAATTCAGTGAAATATGTCACAATATTTCGAAAATATTTCATTCTTCTCAAATATTTTTTCAGACATATATTGGATATTCTAAAGATTATTTCCACTTCTCCCAAGATTTCAGATTAAAATAGGGTAAATTTCCACTAAACAAACTTCATTCAATTATTTATATGACCATGAACCCGTATCATACAATATGACATTTTTCTGTTCGTTTGCATGAGGGTAAACCAGCAATTTCACATTATTGAGACATTAATTACTCCTCTTCGTGTGTTTAATTTCGATGGTGTCTTCTGATGTACATTGGTCGATCGTTGATATTTTTAGGATACTGTTTTCGTTCCAACAACTTTTGCATCAGTTCATAAATAGATAATACGTTGATTGTTCCGTTGTTTTGTTCGGCACTTCATATAATTAGTGATGACGGTACTCTACTGAGCGACAATATTTCGATTTCTGATCCGTGAAGTAATCTACAGGTGATTCAAATGTGGAAGCAGCTTTATGGGGAGCACATAATATTTTAGTTTTAATCATCCAAAATTTGTTGAAGCTGATGGATTCGATTCTTAAAATATTCCCAAATGATAATTTTTTACTTTCTGTTTATGCTTCTTCATGATTCGCGAGGTTTCCACATTCTTTTTCCTTTAAAAAATAAAAATAAAAATGTCTCTATCATTTATGAACCTAACAATTTTCATAAATAAATTTTCGTCAATGTTGAATTGTGTTCCTTTTATCTCCATCATTGAGTTGAATTACGTTACATGATGTTCACAATATTGAAATAATGATTCATTTGATTTCGAGCCTATTAGGTTCAATATAAAAATAATGGTTTTATCAAATGTATTATTAATTATCACCCTGATGTCTAGCAGAGTTTTTTTTATATTTTCTATGAATTACTTCTTTGCAGACGTCAAAATAAGAAGGGTAATCCGATATCACCGCAAATGATGAATGTCTTGAATTTTTCTAGTCTATTTTTTCACATTTGGAGAAAAATATAAGGAAGGCAGACATGAATGATGACAAAATTGCAAAATTTTGAGTAATTTCATAGATAAGATCAAGATTTATCGAAGTGTAAAATTTCACTTCTGGGGGAATGTTTCTCAATCACCATGTATGACGGCGCCAAGCAGGAAGATTCTATATGTTTACGAAAATGAGAAAACATCATGATGTTCATGTAAAAGGTGATCCAATATTAACCAAAATAGATACAGTCTAAACTTTTTCTGGTCCGGATCTGATGTATTCAATTTCAAAAATATAGAAAAATGGCTATCGTAAAGGGTGACAAGACTTCTGAATTAGCAATAAGTCGGTCGATTAGTTCAGAAGATATTGAACAATGAAATTCCAACCATAAGATGAATCATCATCCTGCAGGGCCGTATCTAGGGTGTGGCCAAGTGGCCCCCGCCACAGGCGCAAGGTCCGCTGGGGCGCCAAAAAATATTGAATGAAAAAAAAATTTGAGCGTCAAAAAAATTTAAAGAATAAAATATAGAAGCGCCAGCTAAATTTTGGGGTAACATGTCACGGTTATCATGTAAGTATACGCCAAAAATATTTTTTTGCGTAAGGAGTGATGTCGCGACTCCGCCAGGTAGGATGTGAAAACCGACCGCGTGTACATAGATGCGTCCGCTGGCAAGCCGAAAAGGGCTCGTCTAGATTCACCTCGGAATTCGAGATACTAGGCAGTAAATCTGTAAATACTTATATTGACACCCTAAAAGTTGTCTCAAACCCTACATAGAGTAGGGCGTGAGCAACTATTGAATTTTGAGGTCGAAGGTCACAAAAATCGGTTTTTTGTGCTTTTTTTGTAAATATCTCATTTCCAATCGATTTTTTCCAATTTGTAGTTATTATTGTAGTTATTATCAATATTTTAGAATATAAAATTATCCACAAATTTTGTTTGAAAAAATTTCGATAAGGTGGATCGTTTTTTAGATAGAGGGCGGAGAGCGCGCGGTCACTTCAGGTCAACCGGCGCCTCCGGTCGAAAACGCGCATAATGAATATTTGTCAATTTTTATTAACTATTATATTATATTATATTATTTTTTTACTAACCTATCCACCTTTTATCCAGTATCAATTTATTTAACAACACTTACCTGCAAATGTAATTACAGAATTGTTAATGAAAAAAAGGAAAAAAATCATTTTTAAAATTTTTTGAGAAACTGACAAATTTGGATGAATAAGCTGCAGCATTTGGGGAAGAAATTTGTTCGGCCAAAAGATTATTAGAGAGTGGAACTCAAACCTTATATGACAATTTTATCACCTACTCCAGAAGATTTGCTGAATACAATTTTCTGCAACTGCAAGAGTGGTTGTGGTTCGCGATGCGGATGCAGGAAAGCGGGCTTGCAATGCTCTTTAGCTAGTGGACAATGAAAAATGGGCAAGCTTGTCTCAATGCCCTACCATATCAGAGCGA
The DNA here is from genome assembly GCA_013421045.1 of Propylea japonica. Lineage (NCBI taxonomy): Eukaryota > Metazoa > Arthropoda > Insecta > Coleoptera > Coccinellidae > Propylea > Propylea japonica. Next base: position 109,054,802 of record CM024239.1, read on the forward strand.
CATTGACGAAGATGAAACCTTTGACCCCGAAATCATGGAAGAACTTGAGACAAATGTCGTTGAAGACGATAATGAAGACCAGTTTGAAATTTACCAGCAACCAGAAGACGACGATGAAGAGGAAGAAGATTATTGAAATTATAAATTGTATTTTTGGCACCTTTTGTTACATTTTTGTTAATTTCAATAAAAATAAATGTATTGAATGATATTTTTTAACAAGAAAATTAATTTATAATTTGTTTGTTTTTTTTTTCATCATGTTACAAGTTATTACTTTTAATTAGGTTAAAATTCAAACATAATTCTTATATTTTCATTAACAATTCTGCAATTACATGGGCAGGTAAGTGTTGTTAAATAAATTGATACTGAATAAAAAGTGGATAGGTTAGGAAAAAAATGATGAAATATAATAAAATAGTTAAAAATTGACAAATATTCATAATAATTGATTTATCTATAGTTCATCAACTGTATGTTGCGTGTTTTCGACCGGAGGCGCCGGTTGACTTGAAGTGAAGCTCTCCGCCCTCTATCTCGAAAACGGTTCACCTTATCGAAATTCTTTTCAAACAAAATTTGAAGAGAATTTTGTATTCTACAATATTGATAATAACTTCAAACAGGCAAAAACCCATAGGATATATATAGGAGATGAAAAAAATCTACGCCAATTTGGGGGCGCTGAAGAGAATCTTGCCACAGGCGCAGTAGTACCTAGATACGGCCCTGTCATCCTGTAAATCCCAAACCAAGTCCCTCTTGATGCGACAACTCCTTGTTATCCTATATTCATGGTATCCGTTTGTCGCATTCTTCCTGGATCACCCTGTATAATTTCATTTTAAAGAAAACCGTTTATAAAGAACTTTCAGTTTCAAAGGGGCATATGTATATTGAAACTCATGTCTCATGGAATGATTTGCCGGAAGTAACAAAATACAAGGTGCGGCACAGAGGGCGGACGTTTTTCAGATACGCATAACTTTCCCCCACTGAGGACGAGAGAAGTGGGGAAGGTGCCGTTAGACTCGTGTGTTCCTAGCATTCATTTACCAGTTGTCGTCATGGAGCCTTGGACGGTGGAGCATCGTGTTTTCGCCTATGATAGTTTCGTCCGAAATAATGAGTCAGTCACGGTCGTGCAGCGTGAGTTTCGTCGCCATTTCCACATTCATCGGAATAGAGCTATTCCCTCTCGAAACACCATCCTTCGTTGGGTTGAATCACTTCGCAGACGTGGTGAACTGATCAACAGAAGACCAAGAGGACCTGTGCGAACAGTTCGAACGCCTGAAAATGTTGAACGCGTTCGACAAGCCATTCTTCGCAGTCCGTCGCCATCTGCTCGGAAACATGCTGCTGCACTTCGCCTCAGTGATCGTTCGGTGAGGCGAATTTTGCATATGGATCTTCGCTTTCGCCCCTACAAATTGGCCATTGTGCAACAGTTACACCCGGAGATTATGCACAACGAATGAACTTCGCACGTGAGATGGAAGCACTGATCGATCAAAATGAGAACCTCATTTTGTTCATGAGTGACGAAGCCCACTTTCACCTCAACGGCATGGTTAACCGGCAGAATTGCCGTTATTGGGCTAATGAAAATCCGCAACACTTACACGAAAGACCGCTGCACAGCCCAAAAGTTACGGTTTGGTGCGCTGTATCGCAAACTCGCATCATTGGCCCTTACTTCTTCGAAGACGTTAATGGTCGTGCTGCTACCGTGAACTCAGAGCGGTACGTCGAAATGATCAATAACTTCTTTATCCCCGAATTACGACGGCAACGTGTTCTAATCCGACGCGTGTGGTTCCAACAGGATGGGGCGACCGCCCACACAGCCAGAGCATCAATGGACGTTATTCGCCCTCTCTTCCCTGGTCGCCTTATTTCCAGGTTTGGCGATGTTCATTGGCCTCCCCGGTCCCCAGATTTATCCATATGCGATTTTTTCTTATGGGGACACCTCAAGGCTAGAGTATACGAGACCAAGCCCCGAACTCTGGACGAATTGAAAAGGGCTATTCGCGTGGAAGTTGCCCAAGTTGAGAGAGCGATGTTGGAGAGAGTCTACGCGAACTTCCAAGAGCGCCTCCAGCACTGCATCACCGATTTCGGCCACCACATGCCTGATGTGATTTTCCACACTTGACTGTCTCAAATGCTATTTCCTTGAGAATCTGATTCCGTCAATAAATGTGTTTTTGAGTAAAAATTAACGCTTTTAATATTTTTTAAAACCATCCATCCTCCATGCCGCACCCTGTACTTGCATCGCATAAATAAATTGTAAGCTGATTGGATAAAGTCCTGAATACAAGTACTGAGTTGTATCCTAGATTTGGGTGACACAGAAACTCTCATGTTTCTAGGAATAAGGGCTGAAAAATAACCACATTCAGTCTCTTCTTGTTCTGTGGAAAAACATTGGCGGAAATTGGAAGATTTTGTGATATTTTACTGCATTGTTAGTTGACCGGATATATGCGCAAACCGTAAAGACCGATAAGAAAAACAGTAGATAGGAAAGTCGATTGAAATATATTCGGTTTTCAGAAGGGATTTATGTTAGAATTTATAGTCGGTTGGTTTCACTCATTTCGTTCTCTCTTATGTAGATTTCGTCGGGAAGTTTCCAAACCTCATATTCCAGATTATCCAAGGAACTTTTATACAGTTAGATGCCTTCGTTTGGCCTTCCTTCAACAAATCCTAGAATTTGGAGGAAATTCGTGTTATGTATTCCTGAAAATTAGTAATTTCAATAAACTAACTTTTAAATCAGTTTGAAGGTCCTACTTGATATCTGGGAACGAGGGTCACATTTTCAATATGTCATCAACGGAACTTTGCAATTCCCTTCTACCCTTGGTTCAGTTATTTATTATTACATAAATATTGAAATATTAGGAGAGATATTGACATTCCGAAGCTAAGTGAATATGATGTTCATAGTTTCTACCCGTATTCGGAATATAGTGTCAATGAAATATTGATGGAATCTTTGTTTACATGAGAAGCAGCACTAAGAAAAAACTACAAATACAATAATAATGCAAAATTACCACAGAAATATCGAAAAATAGCCCTAACGTGGAGTCAGGAGGTTTCGCATGCTGACTTATATTGGAAAAACGACAAATCATATTTAACATCCTGAGAGCTATTGGTTTCATCATGTCCATTCATGAATTTAACTTTCCTTTCAAAATTTCAATCCATCCTGAAAACAACAGAAAAGTTGAATTCACGAAGGAATAGAATTAAACCGATAGCTATTAGAAATTCAAATTTGATTCATTGTTTTTCCAATATGAAAAAGTGCTAAAGCTTCTGACTCGACATTATATTATATCATCAGACTCGAAAATGTAAAAAAAAATAATAGTTATTTTTGTATCTAGTGCGCGAAATGCTACTTTGGTGATCGAGAACTGATTTTTTTAACGAGGCGCAGCCGAGTTAAAAAAAATAGTCGAGATCACCAAAGTATTTCGCGCATGAGATGCAAACAAATTTTTTTCTACAAACGCTTAGCTTAATATGAAAAAAAATATTGAACTGGTTTGAACTGTTTTTCCAAATCAAGTAATTAGGTATTATAACTATGGGCAATATATTCTATGTTGAAAGCAACACTCAATGTTAAAGAAAACGTGGATTTCAAGAAATTTACCAAGTTAAAATATAAATATCCCATATAGTTTACATGCAGTGTGCGAAGTAAGTATTTCGTACACTACTTCGCGCACGGTGTCATAGTAACGAAGGAAAAAAGGGTCACTTCGCATATTCTTGCCAATGCGCGAACCTTGTCATTTTTTGACGTTTGTAGAAAAAAAAATTTAATAATTCCACCGCCGATTCGAACCCAAGATCTGCTGATTAAAGTCTCGATGACTTATGTCAAACATGAACTGAAATTTGCATTAAAATGATGACATATAATTAATCAACTACTCAATATAAACGCCAAGGAACATTTCCACAGGGAATTGGAAATCAATTTTGAGGTCTAGACTCCAGACCATCAACTGATTTTACGTTTTTAGAAGTAGCTAGATATATGGAAGCTTCAAATCTACCGTGAAAATCTTCCAACCCATTCTGTTGGATAGTCATAGGAACCAGAATATTGTCATATGCCATTGACCATATTGCTTCAGCAATTTTTTTTAATTTCCCAATGGCGCGATCCTCAAGAAAATCCGCACGAGTTTGCACTTCAATATATTTTTTTGAAATAGCAAAAAAAGTTTATTTTCAAAGGTTTGGAATAATATTTCTGAGGAAACAGATCGATATAATGGATATGTCGAAATCGGAATATCCCATTCTGGCCATTCGAGATGTACACTTTCGCGAATTTTATGAAAATTATGCATACATATATTTCAAACTATTTGAAGACTATTCATTTGCTGTCCCAAAATCAGCTCAATCGAAAGAACCATATTTAGATAAATACACTTTGAATCTCAGCGAAATAAATTGGACAAAGAAACCACAAATCTTAAAGAATTATTTTTTATCAGGTTAGTAGAACGCTTTATCATAAAATTTTGTAACAGTACCTATTAATGATGTTGCGATTGTATATTCAACAAAATGAGAAGTTCATATTCATAGTTTGGAGCAAATTCCGAAAATTAAAATAAAAATATTAACAGAGCTATTTTGTCTCACCCCGAGAGATATTGTTTTGGTGTATAATTGACGTCAATTTGAATATTCTAACATTTTTTTCTGAACAGATACTGAAAAAAACTCGCAGCGAAGAGTTTTCACAATGTAGCTGGTAGCACATACCTGGGGCCTGTAACACAAACCTTACAAGTGTAACAAGTCTACAAGTTACAAGTAATTTGCCTGTAACTACAAGTCCAATCCAATTCGATGTCACAATGCGAATGGCTACAATTGTAGAAATTAAATAATTTTGTACATGTGTAGCTACACATATAATGCAAATATCATAGAATTAATTATTATTTGATTCCTACTATATGACATGACTTGTCAATATAAGTAGTATTGCGGCTATTCTGTTTGCATTATGTCTTTAAAACAAATTGTTTTCGAACGTAAAATGCAATTTTTAATTAAGATAAGAGACAATAGACACATATTTTTCGGAGCTGTCTCGGATAAACTGAGAAAGCAAGATAAAGTAGAAAAGTGGAAAGAAATGGCCAATTTGGCTCAAAGTAATTGTTAAGTACCAGCGGATAAAGATTGGACTTATATAAAGGATACATTAGATATGGCAGAATTTGAAGAGAATTGCTATGGTCAGCAAAACTTGAAACTTGCAAGATTATTGTTATCGACATATGGTACATATTTATAGATTAAAATTGATAATGCGAAGAAAACTGGCTCTGGTGGAATGGGGAATCTAACGGAAGTGGAAAAAATTGTACTGGAAATAATTGGGAAAGACTCTCCTGTAATATGTGGTCTTGGAGTAGCTGAGTCTTTCGAAAAACTCAAGCAACCAAGCCGGTAAACTGACGTAGAGAATAATAATGCTGAAGATATTGCCAATAAAAGTGGACCAATCAGTGCTCACGAAACCCCATCTATTCCAAAGCAATTCAATGGTACCTAATTATTTTCGAATCAAAATAATAATAAAAAAATGCATTTTTATACAGGAAAAAGAAAGCGAGATAGGGTCAATAATTCCGATTCGGAAAAAGTTGCTCAGATAAAACAAGAAGAGCTTGCTTCGCAAGTAGAATATCTAAGGTTGAAGAACCATAAAACTGACCTGGAAATTGTAAAATTAGAACAAGAGCTCCAACTGCCCATGTCAGAGTTCACGGCATCGTTACCACAATATAAAGAAGATGAAAATGGCTGCTGCTTTTTCAATTTGTGATAGTAGTTGGGTACAATCCCTTTATAAGGAACATATAATTACTCAGTTGTGATTTTTTGTTAATTTTTGCAAATACATTAAAATGTGTTGTATCTACCTAGAGTTGGAGATATGTAAAACATTATCTACACTTGTAGAAAATTCCGTGACACGATTATACAAGTGTGAACTTTATGTTACAGAAAAGTTTACATATGTAGAGATTTTGACGTAATTACTAGTCCGTACTTGTAATTACAAGATGGTTTGTGTTATGAAACAGTTACAAGTGTAGAATATATTCTTACAATTGTAGGACTTGTAGTGCTTGTGTTCCAGGCCCCTGATGCACGTCCAATTTTTCTATGAATGATTAAATTGAATTCCCCGAAAACACTCAAAGTGATTTCTCAAAAATTTTCAATAATTCCGAAATAATAAATCAAATATTCAGCATAGTGCTAATGATTTTTTCAGATTATGCTGGATGACATAACAAATCAGATCGAAGATGCCAACCCTAGCCACCCTGATCGACAACTTGAGGAATTGGCGTTTGGACGCCGACGACGTAGTTATCCAACTAAATCCTCCAACTCCAATAATACAAGTAGGCCCTAAAATGCAGGAAGCTATCAAGGATGTCACGGAAATCAGCGTTGACAGATTGAAGAGTGCTAATTCCACGGGACAAGTTGAGATAAAGTCAATGAGAGGGGTGAGTAATTAATCCCATTAGTTCTGAAGGCACTAGTTTAAATGGGGTGGTACATAATAGTATGTCACAACTTAAGGGTATGCATCAACGTGTAATTTCAAGAAAAAAAGTTCATACGAACATGGGTTCGAAAAAGCTTCGTTACGGAGCTACAGGGTGTTGAAATTTTCGAAAAGAATTGGTTTTTTCTTCATATTTCTTGCAGTTTTTGAGATATTCAGTACAAATTTGGTATGCAAGCTATTTTGAACAGTCTCCATCATTACACGTCCTGAATCTTAAGTAAAATCTACATGGTGTTCTTTTTTGTAGCCATGTCTCCTTTTTCCCTCTCAAACTTTTTTGCGGTAAGGCCAAATCAAAAAAAAAATCAAATCAAATTTTGATATCTTCATTCAATCTAGAAACTTTTTTGCCTTATGCAGTTTTTTCGTATCGGTAACCGTTTCCAGTAAAATGTTATTCAACGATTGTATGCATTCGCTGATTTGAAAGAAAGCAGTTGAGTCACAGACGACAAGCTATCAAAATAGAAGTAAATTTGGGATACCTATCGAGTATTTCTATTATTTTTTTATTTAGCGAATAACATACAATCGTTCAATAATTTTTTACTCGAAAACGGTTAGAGACGCGAAAAAAATACAGGAGACAAAAAGTTTTTAAATTGAACGGAGATTTTTCCGCTGATCAGTGTGTTGTTAATTTAATGGACTGTATATAGAAACTCTTCTTTTCAAATTAAAACGATAACATAGTTTTACAACTATATTTAAAACCAATAATTCCAATAACCAATATTTACAAATGAATAGAACCAATCTCTTTCAGAGTTACATGGAGAACTAAACCTAAAAATAAAACCCTTATCTATATAAACCCCTCAGGTTCTTCGAGAACATTCTCAAGTGCTTCTATCGCTTAACATTCTTTCGGGGGTGTGTTGGCGCGTTTCATGAGCATATATGGTGTTCTTTGCGTGCGAAGTGGAGGATTCACACGTGACGTCACAGTTCTTATCTTCGACCCAACCGAAAGACACTTAAATCCTTAACATACCCCCCACCTTGAAAGGGTCACCTTTCGAAACAAAATCAATGTACTTATTTTCACTTCGGATTCACTTTATCCGCACTTACGTCTGTGACAGTGTCCACTGGCAATTGAGCCAATTTCGCTATTGCACGTTTTAATACACCTGTTGCCGTTTTGATATCAGCAACTCTACACCTTGAGTCTGGACCTGGGTATACCGTGACAACTCGACCACGTTTCCAGTGTAGTGGAGGAAGTTTATCATCACGTATGAGCACCAGTTGACCAACTTCTAGATTCTGACTTCGGTTAGTCCATTTTCTTCTTGTTTGAAGCTCTGATAAATACTCCTTTGACCAACGACTCCAAAAATGCTGGTTTAGTTTCTGTATGTGTTGGAACCTGGATAACCTTTTGTCTGGGATATCCTTCACATCAGGATCTGGAAGGGACGTGAGTCGACGCCCGATTAGGAAATGGGATGGGCTGAGAACATCTAAATCGTTAGGGTCAGAGGACAATGGAACCAAAGGACGTGAGTTAAGGACAGCCTCTATTTGAGTGAGAAGAGTACAATAGCCTTCAAACGTTGAAGATGCAGTACCTAACACTCGCTTTAAGTGATGTTTACAGGACTTCACTCCTGCTCCCATAAACCGCCAAAATTTGGAGCATGAGCAGGGCTCAATTTCCATACCATACCTTCATTTGCAAAAATTTCTTTCAAATGATCACTCTGATTTCGCAAGAATTCACCTTTTTTTGAGTTCATTTCTTGCGCCAATGAAATTAGAACCGTTGTCGGAATGTATTGTGTGTGGCTTACCACGACGAGATACAAATCTTCTGAATGTAGCAATGAATGCCTCAGTAGATAGATCGGAGCATTTCTTTTTTGACCTACAATTCTTTATAACCTGGACATGTACGCTGTACTTCGAATTAAACGATTATTCAAGTTTGAAAAACGATAAAAATTTACTACAGTATTATCAACCAATTGACAGGTTTTCACCTGCGCTCTCAACTCTGGTTGTTCCTTCAATGTCCAAACCCTTTCCAATTGTGATTGAACTGTTGTACCCAAACTACACCTGAACGACTTCGATAAGGCATTAACTGCTGTGACAGGCCCTGAAATTACCCATCCAAGTCGTGTCTTCTGAAGAATTGGTTGATTCACACCTAACCTAACCTGACCAATACTTAATAAGCTATAAAACAGATCTGCCCCAAGTAGCAGATCAACTACGCCTGGCTGATGGAAGTTTGGATCGGCTAATTTCAAATTTCCTGGAATAGTAAGATGACTAATATTTATTCTGCGAGAAGGAAGACAATCGCCGATTGTTGTGACGACTAAGCAGGGAACATTAACTTCGAACCCACTCTGCAATGATCGCACTCGTACTGAACTCTTGTATTCTATCTTGGAGGCAACCTGGTTGATCCCAACGATAGAGAAGTTGACTTTCTCCTTACACAGTCCCAACTGCTGACACAAATTAGCTGAAATTAAATTCGACTGAGAACCACTATCTAAAAGAATCCTGCAAGTATGTACGTGGCCCTGAACATCAACAACCTGAACCAATGCTGTTGATAATAAGACCTCTGTAGCCTGCGTATTCGAAATAGATAAAACAGCTGTATTCACATTAGAAGGTCCTGCAGTATTTTTTTCTTGAGATTCTCGTCTTGCCTGCTCTGGAGCCTTTTGAGTCTGCCGTTCATAATGTAAAGTCGTATGATGTCTCAAATTGCACTTGCGACAACCACCTGACGTGCAGTCTTTACTAATATGATTACCTTTTAAACAATTCAAGCACAACCTACGTTTTTTGACCTGCTCATATCTATTATATACTGCCAATTTCAAAAATTCACCACAGTTATTCACCATATGATTTCCATTACAATATACACAAACCAGATTAGAAACCATGAATGATCTATGATTAGAATGATTGCTTTTAACATTTTGTTTGTTTTCAGGGAAGCGTTGAACTTTATTGTTACTTTCAATTGTCTCTAAAATTGCCGCCTTTTTCTTCAGAAAAGATTTGAATTCTTCTAAGGTGGGAAGCTCACCAATAGTTTTCTGTTGTTCCCATTCCTTACGTGTAACGGCATCTAACTTATCGCTTATTGTAAAAATTATAATAACATCCCACGAATCAATACTTTGACCTAACGAACTCAATGACCGCAGGTGTTTAGCCATCGAATCCAACAATGATCTTATTTCTGAAGACGATTCTTTAACCATTTTTGCAAACCAAACAACGATTTCAAATGATTATTTACCAACAAACCTTTATTATTGTATCGCTCATTTAAAATATCCCAAGCTATTCTGTAATTATTTGCAGAAAACTCAATTGATTGTACTACCTGACTGGCGTCCCTTTCTAATGCACCACGTAAAAAATGAAATTTTTCAATATCACCAATTTTCTCATTGTCGTGTATTAACGACTTGAACGTGTCTCTGAACTCTAACCAATTATCTAAGGATCCCTGAAATGTAGGGATTGGTATTGAAGGCAATTTTGGCGTCGACTGAATTGTGACAACGCTATTGCTTTCTGCGCTACTTTGAAGATTTTGTGGATTAAAACCACGTTTTTCCCTAAATTTCTCATATTCATTTAGCAATGTTTTACAAATAGCCACTGATCTAAAGTACAAATCCTCGAATTTATTCCGGTGTTCTAATTGTTCACCTAAATCAGAATGATTATCATCAATAAATGATTGCACCTGTTCATATTCACTCGATAATAACGATAATTTCTCTAATCTGACTTCTAACTCTTCAAAGACCGATTCTTCAACTTCTTCTCCCTGAATCATCATTTTTTGTTGAATCGAATCTACAAACTTTGAAAATCCTGACATTCGTCCTACAATGACCTCACGTTTTCTTTCGAACTTTGTAATTTCCTCAGACATTTTCAAGCGATTGTACTTTTACCACAAAATCAAGACCAAATGCAATAAAAGGATTAAGATATGAAAGGAGACTCACTTCGTAGTATCTCTGTAGATCTGTAGTACCTTGCCAATCAGTTCCACTAGCACTGACGTCACCGCTGACCAGGTGTTTTCCCAATATCCAATATCACCTCACTGAAGTCCAGGTATCTCCAATTCTCCACCAACTCTTCGATATCGCCGTTTAGTTTTTTTCACGCCAACGCTGCTTGCTCGAACCGCCGCTTACACTTCCAAATCCAATAGACCAATAACCAATTGCAGCAGTTTTCACGAAGCACCAATACGTTTATTTTTCACGAAACCAATAACCAATAATATCCGGCCCGAAGGACCAATTTTTTATGTTGCTAATTTAATGGACTGTATATAGAAACTCTTCTTTTCAAATTAAAACGATAACGTAGTTTTACAACTATATTTAAAACCAATAATTCCAATAACCAATATTTACAAATGAATAGAACCAATCTCTTTCAGAGTTACATGGAGAACTAAACCTAAAAATAAAACCCTTATCTATATAAACCCCTCAGGTTCTTCGAGAACATTCTCAAGTGCTTCTATCGCTTAACATTCTTTCGGGGGGTGTTGGCGCGTTTCATGAGCATATATGGTGTTCTTTGCGTGCGAAGTGGAGGATTCACACGTGACGTCACAGTTCTTATCTTCGACCCACCGAAAGACACTTAAATCCTTAACACAGTGACGTACCGCAAAAAAGTTTCAGAGGGAAAAAGGAGGCATGGCGGAAAAGAAAACACCTGTAGATTCTAGTTAGGATTCAATGATGGAGACTGTTGAAAAAAGCTCGCATTCCAAATTTGGACTGAATATCTCAACTGCAAGAGCTATGAAGAAATCAATTTTTTTTGTAATTTCAACACCCTGTATATGTTAACTTTTTTCTTAAAATTACATGTAGGTTCACCTCCTCAAGTTGTGATAAACTTTTATGTAACACCCTGTATAAAATTCATATGTTTCAATTAGAACTGAAATTTTTTTAATGTATATTCAGGAGCTGTATTTGTCAAAGTGTTCACTGCACATAGTTTTTGGCTTTAGTATTCAGTAGTAACCTGAAAGTTATATGGAAGTAGAAAATTTCTTGCAAAATCTTTAACGATAAGTAAAATGAAAAAAATTCATTTAATTTGTTTACACATGTTGTTCCTAATATACCACAAGACTTGAGGATGCGATAAATCGTCCAAAATATTAAAGAAAGTTTCTATTCACTTATCCTCAAAAATGCATTAGAAAATGTTAACAAGAGCTGTTTCTTGTAAGATTGAAGGTTCCGGAGATATTTACCAATTTCAACACCTCTCAGAGACGGCGCATTTTAGAGGGTATGTGAATAAATATTTTCTTCTCAGTTTTGGACGAGCCATCACATCCAGGAAACTCGAGCACATTTTATGAAATAAAGCTGTATACAGGGTGTCCCATTACTCGACGTCAACCCGGAACCGGGTGAAAAGGAAAGTAATGCTGGTTATCAGAAAAATATAAAAAAAATCTAAGTTGCATGATTTTAAAATAATGCGCATTTAAAAAAACACGCAAAATTCCACACCCTGTGACAGTCTTTTCGCTCCTGTTGCCACAAATATCAACTTTTTTCTAACTTTTTTCTTTGCTGTGTAACCTTGAATAATGCTTGTCTAAACTGTTATCAAAATTTGGATACCAGCTGATCTAGGTTTCATAAAAATAGGGCTTACTTCTCAGAAAAAAATTCGAAATAAACAATTGCCTAGTTTCAACTGACTGTATTGAAAAAAAAATGTACTACGTAGGTTTGGCATGTTTTTTCAAAAGTTGGCGCATTTAGTGAGGATTCCAAAATGGTATAATACTTGTTTAATTGGCAGCTGCCGTAGTTCAAATTTATTTTCGATTGCCTTTGAATACACTTTTTCGTTAACTGCTTCCCAGTAATAGAAGTCCAATGGGTTCAAGTCCGGTGAACGGGCCGGCCCGAGATTGGACCAGAACGTCCGATCCATCTTCCGGAAAAAATGTTACCAGAAAAAAAATTTTCAGAGAAATTTCTCAGGAAAAATTTTTTCTGGAAAAATTATTTTCTCTGCAAATTTTTTTTCTGATGGATCGGACTTTCTGGTCCAATCTCGTGGCCGGCCCGTTCACCGGACTTGAACCCATTGGACTCTATTACTGGGAAGCAGTTAACGAAAAAGTGTATTCAAAGGCATTCGAAAATAAATTTGAACTACGGCAGCTACAATTAAACAAGTATTATACCATTTTGGAATCCTCACTAAATGCGCCAACTTTTGAAAAAACATGCCAAACCTACGTAGTACATTTTTTTTTCAATACAGTCAGTTGAAACTAGGCAATTGTTTATTTCGAATTTTTTTTCCGAGAAGTAAGCCCTATTTTTATGAAACCTAGAGCAGCTGGTATCAAAATTTTGATTACAGTTCAGACAAGCATTATTCAAGGTTACACAGCAAAGAAAAAAGTTGGAAAAAGTTGATATTTGTGGCAACAGGAGCGAAAAGACTGCCACAGGGTGTGGAATTTTGCGTGTTTTTTTAAATGCTCATTATTTTAAAATCATGCAACTTAGATTTTATTTAATAGTTTTCTGACAACCAGCATTACTTGCCTTTTGACCCGGTTCCGGGTTGACGTCGAGTAATGGGACCCCTGTATATGGATCCAGCTGATAAAACAAATTTCAATTCAATTTAGTTCTTCCCACACATTTTTAGAATCAATATACTTTTTATTACCATTCTCATATTTTCAAGATTTAATTGACAAATCCCCAGTGAATTATAATGAATAATAACGATAAATGGAGTCTATTGAGTCACCGAATATGATATATTATGCTACAAAATATAACCCAGCGTCTTGCTGAGCTATTGATATTAGGGATTGCAAATTTACCGAATTTCAGTTTACCGGTAATTCGGTAAATTATTTTCAAAATTACCGATTTACCGGTTTTTTCTCACCGAAAAAAAATTAACCCACAGAATCAATAACAAACCTTTATTTCATTCTCAATCAATAATAAACACAGGAAGGTGAAACTCTAGGTAAACTCAAAGAAAATAATATGCCAGTAAAACTCGAAATAGTCTATATAATAAAAAAATATCAGTCATTTCCTACTTAATCTTTCGATTTTTTTTGTTTTATAAAAAGGCCCTAAAAACGCAGTTTATCAAGACCCTCAGAGTATAAAGTTACCTAGAGTTGCCAGTAGAGGTACAGATAATTCTGTTAGTTTGGCAACATTGCATGTTAGTTTTCAGTTTCTTGATGCGATGTGTTTACATTTTCATTTCGATTGTCGTTCATAAACTGAATTATTTCAATGGTTTTGTGGCAGTTTTTGTTGCTTAAGGCTATTCCGTTAATTATAGCTAGGCTAGGGCAAATTACGAAAATGCTGTATTATAACCGATTCAGGAATAAGAGAAATGCAAATCTAACCAATTGTTCATTTCACACCCAGTGTGGCAGTGAAATGCTTTCCATCTCACTGTTATGCTTGGTTGATTACAATGCAGTACTATTCAAGGGTAGGTGCATCTCTTTGTTTATTTCTTACTCTGAGAAGTTAACCTTAGCCGCGCCCTAATCTTAGTGCAGAGTGTTTCTGCCACAGAAAAATTTCTTTCGGACTTCACACTAGTAGGCCGAGTTGTCATTAGTGCTGCCATAACCATTTTCAAGTATTTCCCCTGAATCTCCTTCTTCCGAAAATATTGCATTTCGGTTTTCACACACTGCTGACCATTATTAAACGTAGCCTGATGTCTTATGATTGGAAGGGTACTGTTTATTTCAATTTTGTTTCTGATCGCTAATTGGAGCTTTTCTTCAATGGACAATGCAGCATTATTCGATTTGGATGTTGTCAGCTTATCATTTTTTACCGAAATTACCGGTAAAAGATGCCGGTTTCTTTGTCGGTAATTTGAAGAACTTTTAAGGCGGTTAATCGGTTAACCGGTAAATCGGTAAACCGATTTGCAATCCCTAATTGATATACTCGATATCAGTAGGATAATCGAAAAGCCATGAGAAACTCTAAAAAGAAATAACATATTCTTCCTACGAGTATATAACCCTCATGCTAAATCGAAAAGTTTTGGAAATTTCAACAAATTAGAACTTATATCAGTTACCTGCCATCAACTTCTTTGCATTCAAAGCTTCATTTTATAAAAATGTATATTCCAGAAAAAAAAGCTTCTTATATACTAATATATTTCCATAACGTTTCATTAGAGTTGGAGAATTTTTTCTCTCTGGACATGGATCACACCAAAAGTTTTCAAAACAGAATCAACAGATGTGGAAGCCCAGAAGAAACTTTTGAAGAATAAGAAGAAGAAAGAGACAGACGGAAAAAAGGATGATGGGGGACAATCTGGTGGAAAAACAATATGCATGATGGCCGAAAGTCCTTTTCGTATACTGAAAGTGAGTAATTTGTATATAATAAATTTGAATTCTATTCAGGGATGTCAGGAATATCGTTTCGGTCATTTTTAACTGCTGAAAATGAATAGCATGATTATTTGATAAAGGCGAAGACATAAGCCTCAATTAAACTCAGCCACTCCCACTGCCGCTCGGGCTGCCGGAAATAATTTCCGAAATATTTCTGCGATGGCAGTAAGCATTCACAATCTGCTGCAACATTTCTAGAGCAACCAACTTTCTGTAATGACAGACGAAGCAATTCCACAACAACCTAGTTGAATGTAACTACTTTTTGTCGCCTGCGCTTCTGTCCCTTTGAATTCCGCCTTTTTTACTGCCGAAGCAGTTTTTCAACTGCGATATAACGATGCTTAGCTCAAGGTTCTTGACTTCAATACAAAAAGGAACAAATCTAAAAAGTCTAGATGTAATTCACTCCTACTGAGGAAAGTAAAAGGTTTTTTCGTTTGAAATTAACTTGAAATTATCCTAGAGTTGAAAAAAACTGTAACGTGGTTTTCTCGGTGAAACTTACCTCGAGCGCCAGCTATTCTGTTTTCTTATAAGGGAGAATAGCAAACCTACCAGGGCAGCTGCTAGTCAGAGACAGAGTTCTTCGTTATCTAAGATATTAGCGATAACAGAGAAAATCAGAGAAATAGAGTAATTTACACAATTTATTCAAATAGCGAAAATAGTTATACAAAAATACAGTAAATAAGGCGCTATATGAAAAAACACAAAATAAAAGATTGGTCAGTTTTGTCTGACCGCGAGCACTTTCATAAGAAACAAATATTTTCCCGGTACGAGTCAGCCAGAATAGAAGGTGGGTTAAAGTTAAACGGTGAATTCAAATACAGGATAATATCAGGAAAAAAAGGGATAAAAGGGGTCAGTATAAGAGTGCACAACGGTTATATTTGTCCGATATTCTTTCAGTCCTAGAATTCACCACGCTGTCTACCACTTTGCTTGTTTCTCGTCTAAACAGGTTGGGTTGGCCAGGTGACATTAGAGGGTTGAACAGGATATGTCGAACGTGCTACAGCATTGGTTCGGTTATGCCTTCCGGTCTGACCATGGGTATACACGCCATGAAGGACAGACTAACTACAGGCACTAAGGATTGGGACAGAGCAGGATTGTTATTCGGTTGAACGTACTATAGCATTGGTTTGCATCAGCCTTCCGGTCTGACCATGGGTATACACACCATGAAGGACAGACTAACTACAGGCATCGGTTGTACGGACAAACGTACTATAGCAGTGGTTCGTTTGGGCCTTCGGTCTGACCATGGGTATACACACCATGAAGGACAGACTAACTACAGGCACCTGGACAAACTAGGAAAGGTATTTTACGGAATCTGACGGAACAGCTATTTCAGGTAGACTCAACGAGGATAAAAATAGGACTGCAATAAATCAGCTCGGTACTTACAATTCGCTTGCACTAGCACTCACTCTAAAAGGTAGCAAAAATCAGAAAAATTGGAAGCTTAGAAAAATCTAGAAACGTTCAGAGCAGAGAAATAATTCGGAACTAATTACCGATGGAGGGAAACCCCGCCTTTTATAATCTTCCGGAGGGGGGTGGAAAAGGTAGGCGCAGAAACGTTAAAAATTTCAGGAGAGTACCTCGGTAAAAACATCTTCAAACTGGCTTATTGTACGTATATGCAAAAAACGGCGTTATCTGCAATCGGCGTTGTTCTTGCGGACGGTTCCATTATGTTTTCTGTATGAAAAACAAAATCAATCGCAGAATGTTCGGTTTTTTTCCGATTGTTGTGAATTAATTCTGAACGGAATAAAAATTCACGAATTTAAAATGAAAACTCGGATAAATTATTTTAAAATGAAGATCAATTTCTCAGTTATAAAATTGAACTTCATTACAAAACTCTCAACTCAACTTTTTTGATTTTCAAGGAATTATTGGTATAAGGAAACAAGCCCAGATTCGAACAATTCGACAATTGCAGATAATTCTTTTTATGCAAGTCAGTTTTTCCCCGTTTTTGCTTCGATTTCATGATCGTATTTAAGATCATTCAAATTGAGAGATTTACAACAAATTAAAGAAAAGCCCTAAGCAGGAGCTTTTGAGCACTCGTTCTTTGGTGGAGCATTAAGAATATTACCTCAAATTTTATATGGGATTTGAGATTGATATCAAATATATAAAAGCATAATCTAGTTATAATCGGAATTAAATTCTGAAAATTATTCAGAAATTGAATTATGTGAAAAATATAAATTAAAACAATTGAATTCTTTGGTTCTAATGATGCGATCATCCTGAAATTTTGCATGAACATTCAGTATTTTAGTTTTCATTCTCAAAATAAATTTCACTCGAATCGGATATTCTGTTATGGAAATATAAAGATTCGTCTTTCAATATTCAAATTGAAATTTCTTTGGTTCTGTTAACACTATGTACACAAAATTCTGCATGAAGATTCAGTATGTCAATCTTTATTCACAGAAGAAATTTCACTCTAATCGGATATCCTGTTATGGAAATATAAAGATTCTTCTTTTCAATATTCCAATTGCATTTTCAATGGTTCTGCATGAGGCTTGTTATCAGCATGTTGCATTTGGCCGTTAAATTTCATTTCGATTGGTTTCGTTTTTTCTGAGATATTGAAGAACAAAAACTTCGAATGGCCATTTTTTATGGAACACCCAGTACGATTTGTCTGGTTAACGAACTTAACGGTGTAATTTGGGACCCGAACTCATCCTGACAATTTCAAGTCTCTAGGACATTCCCTTCGAAAGTTATTGTGCTAACAGATGGCCGGACGTCCCCACGGACAGAATTGAATTGGGCTCAAACTTTGACAATTTCAGTC
Source organism: Propylea japonica (assembly GCA_013421045.1). Lineage (NCBI taxonomy): Eukaryota > Metazoa > Arthropoda > Insecta > Coleoptera > Coccinellidae > Propylea > Propylea japonica. The sequence continues at coordinate 109,072,775 of CM024239.1, forward strand.
AGTATTTTGTGGACGAACAAACATAACAAGAAATCCTTTTGAAACGATAGAACTTCCCTTAGATGAATCAAGTTCCGGAATTTTCAGCCAGCATTTTGGCCTAATTTTTCAGCATGTTGATCCACTGCTCTAAAAATACTGAACTACATTCATTTAATGCATATTCATATTTCAACGCTCTTCATCTATATAAAGTCATAACAACAACGTTGCATAATTTTTATAGTATCCTGTGGGATTCCATGTTATTATACAGCTAGCTACACGTGCCGTCATCAAATTTCGAATCAATTTGCGATAATCGATATTCCGAAAATTTGAGTAAATTAATAGACGGCATCAATAGAGAAGCAAAAATAAGGTTGTTTCTGGAGCAAAGTTAATTTTTTCATTCACTTAGATATTTTTTATGGGAACCGACTCATAGTCATGAGATATATGTTGATAATTCCCATTTCAAATGACGCGGTTAAGTTTGTTAATCAGCCAAAGCATACAGAATGTTTCATAAAATATGGCCATTCAAAGTTTTTTCATCCAATTGAATTTGGTGTTATATGGAAGATGATCATTATGCGAAATTTCGTGGCCATAGTGTAAACAGAATCAAAGAAAATTCAATTGGAAGATTGAAAAGAAGAAATTCCATATTTCCATAACTAGGATTCTGATTCCAGTGAAATTTATTTTGAGAATGTAGATTGATATACTGAATATTCATGCGAAATTTCAAGAGGTTGGCATCATCAGAAGAACATTAGAATTCAATTTTTTAATTGTCAATTTTGTACATAGTCAAGTTTTTGAATAATTTTCAGAATATTATTCCCATCGTGTTGAGATTTTGCATTTATATATATTTAGTATCAATCCCAAGTTCTATTCAAAATTTTGAGGAAAGAGCCTCATTGCTTCACCAATGAACGAGCGTTCAAAAGCACCTGCTCGCGGCTTTCTTGAATTTTTTATATCGTTTTCTTCAACCGGTCAAGTAACAGGAGAGCACTTGAAGCCTATTAACAGTGGAAATAACTGTGTTTGTCTTGAATTCGTTTTGCGGTCGTCCGGTTGAATGAGAAAAGCTTGCAATTGTTTTTGCATTTCAATTAACTACCCTTGTAAGGCATCCTCACAATATTTTGTTTGGGAAGGGCGCATCTTTTTTAGCATTGAGGGACCCTTCGGTAATGCTAACTTTATTGTTATTGAGACAACTAAAGTTGAGGAAGTTCTTATAAGAACTCAAAACGAAAAATCACAAAAACAGTTTACAAGCTAAAGCTGCATCGTAAAGGTCCGGGACATTCTTGAATCCATTGATGGTCACAGCGTCGACTACGCAACCCGGCAATTGAAAAATCCAGAAAAGAAGAAATAAAAGTAATAAAACAGTTAATTTCGTTGATTCGGGCGGAACTGTCAATAACACACCTGAACCTACAAATTGTATGGAAAAAGTACAATCGGCTCTCAATCCACAAGAACAGTTCAAACTTGTTCTGATCAAATTAAATAGGCAAAGATATAACATACCAATATATCTAACATCCCCACGCAACTGAATTCAAAGCATTTGGTTGAATGAATGCCATTTGAGTGGCTAAGATTCGTATATGGAAATATAAAATTACATGAAAGATTCAACACGAGATTAGAAAGTTTCATTGATCATCACGTTGTTGATTTTCATTCAAGTCGCTTTTTGCTCTGAAAACATAATAGAAATCTGCACAGGAACAATGATGTTTATTTCATGAATATGATTGGAATTCTGTGAAACCTATTTTAATAATAATAATAATAAATTAACCCAGGTTATAAGCTCTCGAAAAGTTCAGCTTATGTGCATGGAATCATCAATTCTTTCTAATCTTTGCTTGGAATAAGATTAATCTAGATATTCTCAACCCAAAACCTATTTTTTTAGATGAAATGAAATATTGTCTCCCTGTAAAACAAACAGGCCCTTTTCAATCGTGAATAGCTATGATGATGACAATAATAAAAACGATCGTTATTTTCACATCAAAATTTTTATCTAAACCTTGACGTATTGAAAAAATGTTACCCTAGTCTGCCAAATATATTTTCACAATATAATGAATTATATACAAAAGAAACGCAACACAATCTCGTCAAACTGAAGGATAAAAATGAATTTATAAATTCACCCTGATGAAACTCTACCCAACCATATAAGCCTTCCAAGTTTTAATGCTATTCGGGTTCTGATGCCTGCTGGTTTATTTAATATATTGTGTGATGGTATATGAGAATGCATGTAGAAATAACGCAATTGCATAAATTGGAGGACTGAGGACTTCTCTGAACCGAATATTTAAATTGTGGACAGCACAACGGGAAGTGATTTTCTCATACGGATAAGGGGATGTCTTGGTAATAACATACATCTCTACGTCTTTCTGCAATTCGGCATATTTAGCCAATTGACCAGGGAATAGTGTGGATTTTCTGTTGAAGCGTTCAATAACGAAAATAAGACAGAGACATACATCTGATACCTCTAAATAATTAATATCATGCGATAACTGACCGAGATCATAACTAATAAGTAAGCGCAACAATGAAATGTTGAATGTCGTGATTACAGAACTCACCAGGATAAAATTATGGTTGATCTGGTAACAGATAATTTACTGAAATTTCAGAAAATGGTCACCGCTTCTTCAGGAATTTGAATTTTAAAAACCGCTCAGTTACTAACCGTCAATATACGGACCAAACTCATGGAATTCGATCACATTCACAGTCAGCTCAAAGATGGTGAATAAATGCCTAGACAACGAAAAGTAACATGACGAGATTAACAGAGCTGATAAGTGGACTTTACATCATTCGTAGGACCATAACCTTGTGTGGCATAGAAAAAACACTTAACGAAATAGATTCTCTAGAGAGGAGGAATAAGGAGGAATGTAATCTAGCAGAGTTTTCCAGGTCTGGAGCGCACCAACATTTTTTTCGCAATGTTAATATTTATTCAAGGATTCTGCTGGAGATTAGCAACAACCAGCAAGCTACACACGCTCAGGAATGTACTCAAGGACCCAGGAAGTAACCTGCAAGACTGGGGCTTCCAGAAACCGATGAGTTTAGATCCAGTGGGGAAGAAGAAACTTTCTAACACTTTGTGACGAAGTGTTTTGCCATCGCTCACCAACGCCAAGAAGGTTAGGGTTGAAAAATTGTCAGGGGTGCGAAAGTCCCATTTTTGGGACCTTTCCAAGTTGCTGAGTTTCATGGACCCAGGCAAGCTGTAGGAAAAATTGCAATCAACTGAAAAGACAGTAGAACACAATAGACCTGAAGTTCGTAGTAAGCGATGCACCCTTTCTACCCGACTTTCCTATTTGACGCTGCATCACCAAACTGATGCAAAATCAGTGAAGCAGCGTTCCTATTGGCCGATTCGGTCGAAGTGAAGTGATTTTTCAGTTAATCAGTCAAATAGAAAAGTCCCTATATCTAATCTTCTTTTTATAAGCCAGACAAAACCTTGGACTCTATTTTCATCAGTGACTTCAATAGAGTTCCAACAATACGTCTTAATTTGATCTGATCCCGAGTAGGACTGAGACACCTTTTACCATGATATAAGAATACATCTTATACAGGGTGGGGCAGAAAAACCTATCCGATTTCAAATCCCTTTTCTCAGAAGAGAGAGCAGGTAGAGTAGTGGGGTAAAAACCGTTAGAAAGCTGGTTTTATGCATTTGTCAGTAGTCAGCATGCCTTGGTCTGGTGAACATCGTGCTTTTGTTATTGAGCGGTTTATCGAATGCGGCGGTTCGATAATTGCTACACAACGTGCTTTTCGAATTCATTTCGGACTTGGGCGTCATGATCCTGTTCCACATCACGCTACGATTAAGTGTGGGTGTCAAATTTTAGACAGACGAGTTCAGCATTGAAAAAGAAGTCGCCTGGACGTCCCAGGGCAGCAACAGGACCTGAAAACGTGGCCAATGTGAGAGCCGCGATTGAACGTTCCCCGCGTCGTTCGGCGCGAAAACATTCGCTCGCTTTGGCGATTTCCAACCGCAGTATTCGGCGAATTTTGCACCGGGACCTCAAAATGCATCCCTACAAAATGGTTGTTGCACAGAAATTAAGTGAACTGTTTCCCGGTCGCCTCATTTCTCTGAGAGGTGATCTTGGCTGGCCGCCGCGCTCACCGGATCTCACTCCATGTGACTTCTTCCTTTGGGGTTACCTCAAATCGAAGGTTTACCAGCATCGACCAAGGACCTTCTTGCTTTACGAAGGGAAATTGCTCGGGCAATTGAAGAAATTCCTGTGGAAATGACGGTGAAAATCATGGAAAGCTACCGCGAGCGCCTAAATAAGTGTATCCGCTTCCAAGGACGACATTTCAGTGATATGCTTTTCAAAACTTAAATTAAAAATGGCATAAAATTTGCGATATGTTAATAAAAAAATTTTTGACAAGCTGAGTGGTTTTAATTCTATAACGTTTTGAAATCGGATAGGTTTTTCTGCCCCACCCTGTATCATGCTCTAACCCATGCATGGGCAACCTTTTTTGTGATGGGCAAAATAGGCAAATTTTTTCGTACACCACAGGCCAAAATAAAATTGCTAACAGTAATAGACGAATTCAACATAATTTAAATAAACCTTATATTATGTTCCTCACAATGGAAGGAATGAAAAAACCTTAAACTGATATAATTCAACAAAATAAACTCTGTGTGAGGAGTTCTTAACTAATGAGACGCCTAAGATTACGTTTTTCCGCAATACCATCAATATTTTCAGACTTAGTAAGTCTTCTGTAATTTTGAACCACTGCGCGAATGAAAATTGCTGACTGTGTTGTATCAATAATGTCAGTGCTTTCATTCAATGCTATGGAAAACCCAACAGATGTTTCCACCACTTTTCCAAAAGCGACTTTTTTAATTAAAGCTATTGCATCATCTATTCGTTTTTTGACTTTTCTTTGGATGAACGTTTTGTTTTTTTCATTCATCTGGATACAAGGTACCTTGTATCCGCGAGTTCTATCAAGCACTCTTCCATAAAATTCACCTTCTGAAAATGGCTTCGAGTATCCTACATTTTTCTTACTAATGGGATAACTTGCCCGAATGATATCTTCAGCTTCTTCATTAGTTTTCACAAAGTTATTCTGCTGTCCAACCAAATTCGTTTTTCAACTTCTCTCTTCTTTCATCTCTAAGTACCTAGTACCTAGTCCAGTCCAAATTACGAATTTTTGCAAATGTTTTGGTAGTATAATGTCTTCCTAAATTATATTCTTTCGCAATTGCTACGGTCTCATTACATATTCAAAGAGCTGATTTGGAGGTTTGTTGTGTGTGATCAAATTTATTGGAGGGCCAAGAAAATTCTATTCGCGGGCCGCATGTGCCCCGCGGGCAGTAGGTTGCCCATCCCTGCCCTGCTCTAACCCATGAAAATGCTGTAAAATGCTGTAAAACATGAAAACTTCGTCGAACACATGATTTCGAGCCCCTAGCCCTAAAGCGTAGATAAATAAAACTCTCTAGATGCCCAACGAACGTACTAAGAGGTGGTTTCACAATCATCAGAGACACCATGCGGACGGTTGCCTGAACTACTGGTGATATGGCGGGAATATAGCGGGTTCAAATAATATCGTTACGTTTTCGTCTTGGGTTAGGCGATTAAAAAATTGTTTATTGTCATGGGAAAAACTACATAACAAAAGAATATGTACAGTAATATCTTATGAAAGACGTAAATTTTGTCCACTTGAAACAGATAAATTGAAATTAACAACTGAAGGTATTTGTCAAAATAAATACCGACAAACTTGATATATTCATCAGATTTTATCAAAGTATTAGAACAGGCGATAGTCAACAAGAGTGCATTTTTCAAAGATATTTGAGGCAGTAATGGTATTAGAAAAAAATAAATACGTGTAAAATATGAACTACATTACAAAAAATATCATAGATTATGCCTTCTCCCTAAAACAGACCAAATTAAAATTGAATTTTAAAAGCAAAGGTAATCGTTAATATAAATACCAACAAACTTGATACATTCATCAGATCTTATGAAAGTATTAGCACAGGCAATAGTCAACAAGAGTGCATTTTCAACGATATTCGAGGCAGTAATGATAATAGAATAATCAACTGTGAAAATGAGGAGCAATAAAGTTTTCGGACAAATAAATAAAGGGTAACAATAATGTCACAAAATAAATGAAATGCCTATTCATCTGGGGAATATGAGAACATTGGCGAATCATATAATTTTTGATCCACTTTAGAGTTTAGATTTCTTTCTTTCTGTAACGAAAAATGCATTTTGCTTCCCTTATATATAATGCAAATCTACCAGGAATATCTCTGAATTACCTTTTTGTTCGACAAATTTTAACGATGTTGCTAAAATATAAGGCTAATGCATCACTAGGATATCTCAGCCTTTTCTCCAAGCTGTTTCAGCATTAGTTCTAGAGGTTTGACGTTGGAGTATATTCCTGCTGTTGTTTCTTCAGCTGAAGGTAAATAATGAAATATTAGATAATTCTATTTTTATGAATAATTATAAATTATGAGATACAAATTATAATTGAAAACTTACATTCAATCTTTTGTACAATATATGAAGATGGTATTTCGATATTTATTTCTGGCGAAAGCAGCAAATTTCCAGTACCTTCAATGATTGAATGAATTCATCAACTTTTCAGTACATATATTCAATGGATATTCACAAATAACCAGCACAAACTTTTCTTGTTTACATGTTTACCTTTCTTCTACAGCCATATTGACAATGTTGACATCTCAAATTAAAGGAATCCTCAAAACTTTTACCCTAGCGGCATCTAGCCAACGGTTGCCAGAACTAAATATATGAAACCAAAAATATCGGCTAGTTGGGCATCTAGAGAGTTTATCTATGCCCTAACGCACAATCAGTAACAAGAAGGGATTCCGTTTGTTCTTTTGACGGGAAAGTGTCACAGTCACGTTCTCATCTACAGACAATGAAATCATTACAATTCAAAATTGAGCAACATGTGCTCTTGTTTTCAATAAAATCTAAATACTTGAAATACAAATTGAAGACGTACTATTTAATGAACTCTGGTGCTATACAGATCTTCTTTGATGTGATGAATCACTAACTGACATCTAAATTTGGAATGTCATAAATCAAATTGAACTCGAGTGAAGATTTGAGAATAAGAACCCTACGGATACCGATTGCGAATAATCAAATTCAGAACAGTTCCAAGTTTTCACATATTACACGAGTCAGATCTGAGAGGGAGGAGAGAATCCTGAGAATCATCTGGTTAATTAACTGTGAAGTGTTGAGTTTGTCTTAGCTGAAATCGCTCACTCACAGATGTCAGAAATTAACTTTGCTTTCCATAGAACTCGTGTTCCAAACGTGTAAATTAGGGTTTCCCTTCGGTTGATGGTGAGGATAAATTAAAAATCCGTCAAGAATGAGATTTGTCTATTGAATTGGAAATCTCGTGTATTTTGAAATTGTCTTCCAATATTTGAATGAACTCATGAGGTGTGACAGATGCTGCTAGCGTTTTTACTGTTGAAAGTCCCACTCACATGCTTAACAACTCCTCATTTTTATCATAGTATATAATGAGTTGTGGTTTTTTTGGGGAGTTTTTTGTTTGTTAACCGGACTGTCGTCCTCTAAAAGGACTATTTATAGAAAAGGGTTTTCCAATTATTAGAGGTGTTTTTTGAATAGCCCTCTATTTCGGTAGATGTCACGTTTGAAGCATATTATAGTCAAGGAAAACTATGTGACACCACTAATTCTCAATAATTGGTTCCTGAATATATCGGTTAAGTTTATCAACACCAAAAACAACAGAAGATTTTTCAATATTTCGTGAAGATCTATCAGTTGTTGAGAGAATATTCCAAAAAATAGAACTGAACTACATATTCCGATAAGAATAAATTGGGGTTTTATGAAGAGAAAATGAAACTTAATTAATTTGAAAGGGTGCGGAACTAATTATTTGAAAGTTCTCTGTCTATAAGGATCGTTTGATGGTGCACTGGGTCACATCAATAGATACACAAAAGAGACATTTCAACGCCATGGTTCGATTAAAAGAATTCGTTTTCTATCAGGATGAAGGGTCTGAGTACCACATGAGGTCAGGGTTGCCATGACGTTTGGCTTGATTTCCGGATTCGAAAGCCACCTATTCTTCAAACATTGCCATTTAAAAGAGTTCCGGTGAATTTTAGTTTTATTTCCATTTATTCTAGAATAAAATTCAGTTCTCATAAACTAAAGTTGTCTGATCAAGTTTCACAGCTGCTTCAAAATCACCTGAGAAAAAAATAACAGCAAACTTAGAAAATTACAGGAGAGTTTCGATAATTTGAGAGTAAGATATATGTATTATGTATTCCTAAATGAATGAAATGATACTAATAGTACAAATTCGGTTTCGCTTCCTCAAAATAGTCAAGCGGGCAAAAACTCCTTACATCTCTGGTGTCCCATATTTCATGTCTAGAAGCTTTCTAACTTATAGAAACGTTACTAGTTCCCTACTACTGGAAAATCGATAACTAACGAATATTTCTCGTCCGATATCCCTACGACCCTACATTTCATGTTCACAAAATATTTTTTTTTCAAATAGCCAACACATACTAGATATGAGACCAGCTCATTGGGTGGTTGTAAAATAATAAATAATCAAAGCGAACCCTTTTCAATTGAAAATGAGGATAAAGCTCTACCATATGGATTACTTCAAATACATTTGGACGTTTTTATTCTGTTTTATAGATATAGAAAACAATGATGATATTTTCTCTTTGATAGGGTCACCAGATTGTCAGAAAGTCTTAGCATAACCCTTCATCTTGTACATCAATTTCTATTGCGAGCAAAGCCATATGATTCTGATCACGTGTGATAGCTGTAAGGAAAATCATTTGAGTGAAAAATAACACCAGATCTAGATAATTTCGAAGAGAGGAAGGTGTAGTACCCAAGTGCGCAAACACATATCTGGTTTTCTAGATTTTTTTATAAGTTAGCTTTAGGAGCATTTTAGAACCTCGTAGATTATACACTCATGGAATTTTTTTCACTTCCCTACTATTAGAAAATCGATTACCAACCATGCAACCATTTCAATTCTCTCTTGTCTTTCATCAAAATCCCTATATTACATGTTCACAAAATAAAATGTTTTATGTGGACCCACACTATATCCCCTTCGAACTTTGTCAATTAATAAACCGTTTCTGTTTTATAAAAAAACTCTTTTGATTCGCGTGTATTCAATCATGTCTATGCCATCAACCCTCGTTGGAATCCCGAGGACTACAACAATTCATCGTCATTGATGAGAAATCACGTGAATTTGGAAAAATTTTCGAAATATTCAGAGAAGGTCAATAGTTTTCAAAATTAAGACCCTCAAAAAATTCAACTTGATATAATGATTTGCTCTCTACAACATCCAACTTGAATCGAGCCAAATCTGAATCAAAAAGGACTGTATAATTACGCTTTGCTATAAATATACGATGGTATATCCTGAGGAAAAATTGTTTTCATTCTATTCATTTCATTTTGGCTCATTCAATAAATTTTTACTTTCAATACCCAACATTTTAAATACTTTTTTTCTGAAAAAAAGGTTGAACACCATACTAGAAATGGGACCGGGTCATTGATGGTTGAAAAATAATAATCACTCGAAGCTAAACCTTTTCCATTGAAGATAAGGATGAAGCTCTACTATATGGATTACTTCAAATACATTTGGACGTTTTTATTCTGTTTTGTAGATGTAGGAAACATATATGATATTTTCTCTTTATGATGGTCATCAGATTGCCAGAAAGTCTTAGCATGACCCTTCATATTGTATATCAATTTTTATTGCGAGAAAAGCCATATGAGTCTAATAACATGTGATAGCTGTAGGGAAAATCATTTTTGTGAGAAATAACACCAGATCTAGATAACTTCGGGAGAGAGGGGTGTAGTACTCAAGTGCGTGAACACATCTCTGGTTTTCTAGATTTTTTTATAAGTTAGCTGTAGGAGCATTTTAGAACCTAGTAGATTATAAACCCATGGAATTTTTTTCCACTTCCCTACTTTTAGAAAATCGATTACTAACCTGCAACTATTTCAATTCACTCTTGTCTTTCATCATAATCCCTATATTTCATGTTCATAAAATAAAATGTTTTATGTCGACCCTCACAGTCCCCATCGAACTCTGTGTCAATTAATAAACCGCTTCTGTGTCATAGAAAACTCTTTTGATTCGCGTGTATTCAATCATGTCTATGCCATCAACCCTCCTTGGAAACCCAAAGGACTACAACAATTCATCGTCATTGATGAGAAATCACGTGAATTTGGAAAAATTTTCAAAATATTCAGAGAAGGTCAATAGTTTTCAAATTAAGACCCTCAGAAAATTCAACTTGATATAATGATTTGCTCTCTACAACCTCCAACTTGAATCGAGCCAATCTGAATCAAAAAGGACTGTATAATTACGCTTTGCTATAAATATACGATAGTATATCCTGAAGAAAAATTGTTTTCATTCTATTCATTTCATTTTGGCTCATTCAATAAATTTCTACTTTCAATAGCCAACATTTTAAATACTTTTTTTCTGAAAGAAAGGTTGAAAACCATACTAGATATGGGACCAGGTCATTGGATGGTTGAAAAATAATAAACACTCGAAGCTAAACCTTTTCCATTGAAGATAAGGATGAAGCTCTACTATATGGATTACTTCAAATACATTTGGACGTTTTTATTCTGTTTTGTAGATGTAGGAAACATATATGATATTTTCTCTTTATGATGGTCATCAGATTGCCAGAAAGTCTTAGCATGACCCTTATTATTGTATATCAATTTTTATTGCGAGAAAAGCCATATGAGTCTAATAACATGTGATAGCTGTAGGGAAAATCATTTTTGTGAGAAATAACACCAGATCTAGATAACTTCGGGAGAGAGGAAGGTGTAGTACTCAAGTGCGCAAAAACTCCTGACAACTTTGGTTTTCTAGATTTCCTTTATAAGTTAGCTGTAGGAGCATTTTAAAACCTAGTAGATTATAAACTCATGGAATTTTTTCCACTTCCCTACTTCTAGAAAATCGATTACTAACTGTGAAACCATTTCAATTCACTCATGTATTTCATCATAATCCCTACATTTCATGTTCACAAAATAAAATGTTTTATGTCGACCCTCAGTTTTCCATCGAACTTTGTCAATTAATAAAAATTGATACCCTAAAAAAGTTCAACTTGATATAATGATTTGCTCTCGACAACCTTCAACTTGAATCGAGCCAAATCTGAATCAAAAAGGACTGTAAAATACTCTATCGGCAGCTGTAAAAGCATATTAGAACCTAGTTGATTTTAAACTTATGGAAATTTTTTTTACCAACCATGCAACCATTTCAATTCTCTCTTGTCTTTCATCATAATCCCTACATTTCATGTTCACAAAATAAAATGTTTTATGTCTACCCACACTGTCCCCATCGAACTTTGTCTATTAATAAACCGCTTGCCATCAACCCTCGTTGGAATCCCAAGAACTACAACAATTCTTCGTCATTAGTGAGAAAGCACGTGAATTTGAATAAAGTTTCAAAATTTGAGAGGAGGTCAATAGATCAAATTTGATTTCGCTTCCTCAAAATACTCAAGCGTGCAAAAACTCTCTGGTTTCCCAGATTTCATATCTAGATGCTTTGTAATTCATAGAAACGTTACTAGTTCCCTACTACTACTGGAAAATCGATTATCAACCATGCATTTTCATTACACTTTGTTTTTCATGAAAGGAATATTTAAAATTAAGACTCTCAAAAAATTCAACTCGATATAATGATTTGCCCTCGACAATCTTCAACTTGAGTCGAGCTAAATCTGAATCAAAAAGGACTGGATAATTACGCTATGGTATATACGATAGTATCCTGACAAAAAATATTGTTTTTCAATTCTATTCATTTCATTTTGGCTCATTTCATAAATTTTCCTGTTTCAATACCCAACATTCTAACACTTTTGTTTCTGTAAGAAAGGTGAAAAACCATACTAGATATGAGACCAGGGGCCTATTGCACCAAAATACTTTGCAACTTTTCACTTTGCAGTCTGACAAATTTCAAAAGTGAAAATTAATTATATTGCACAATATTTCTGCCAATATTTAATTTTTGCGGAGTGATTCTCACTTTGCTCTTGACTTTTACAGTGCACTTTTCAAGTATGAATGCGTTTCGTGCAATATAATTCATTTGAAAAGTGAAAAGTGCAAAGTGAAAAGTTGCAAAGTATTTGTGCAATAGGCCCCAGGTCATTGGATGGTTGTAAAATAATAATAATCAACGCAAACCCTGTTTCATTGAAGATGAGGATAAAGCTCTACAATATGGATTACTTCAGATACATTTGGACGTTTTCATTCTGGTTTCTAGATATAGAAAACAATGATGATAGTTCTCTTTGATATGGACACCATATTGTCAGAAAGTTTTAGCAATAACCCTTCATCTCGTATCAAAATTCATACGTCATACGAGTCTGATCACGTGTGATAGCTATAAGGAGAATCATTTTTGTGAGAAATAACACCAGATCTAGATAATTTCAGGAGAGCGGAAGGTGTAGTACTCAAGAGCGCAAAAATCCTGACATGTCTGGTTTGCTAGATTTTTTTATAAGTCAGCTGTAGGAGCATTTTAGAACCTAGTAGATTATAAACTCATGGAATAGGGATATTTTAAAGCGTGAGCGGAGCGATCGCATTAATAGTTCGAGACCATTAGTCGCCTGATTAATAACCGAGTTGATTACAATATATTCCGACGATCATAACACGAAATGTGTAAAAATTCTGATTTGAAATACATTATGAATAATTTTGCACAAGACATACATTTGACATAGTGAAATGTCTATGTCCAGTAGAGTTTGACTTTTCTCGTAGTTCTTCTGAATACTTTGTATATATGGTTGCCATGAGGATTGCACATTAAGATATAGCATAAATTGGGCATTAAAATGGATCATTAACGTTGAATTTCGTACAAATTAAAATCACCTTTTATTCAAGGTCGGCGGGAATTATTTTCGATCTGAAATTCCTTATTTACACCACAAAACATCAGGTTACCTTGACGTCATATCATAGGAATTTGGTAGAACAGCATGTGTTCTCGAAACAGATAATAAAATTCGAAAAGTTATAGAAATACAATGACGTCTTGCCAAAAATTACATGGAAATAATTCTTATGGCGAAGATAGGAAAAAATTAGCTCTTTATATTATAAATAACTTGAAAACTTGTATAGTATATCCAAAAAAGGATATACGATATACTTCATAGAAATCACCAATAAAAATTTCGCCATAACTACTCAACAATTTGTTCTGTGTCAAAATAATGAAAACATAACACCACAGTCCATAATATACAGAGTGATCGTTTTTTTTTGAACAGAATTATATGCAAAAAAATTACAACTTAGAACTCCATGGAGATAGACAGAAAAAAATTAATATTCTAATTCTCTGTCTATTCCAATCACGCGAAAGTCCGTCATTTTCATGTTCTGACCAAACCATGAAGGGCTAGTGCTTGGTAATTCCTGAAAGTGCTCGGGAGCCTTACGGTGCTCAAGAGCACTTTTTTCGGATTACTAAACACTAAGCTCTTTCAAAAAGTTCGCCAAACACCTAGCACTAAGCACCACTGGTTCAATCTAGTGCTTCGAGTGCTTTCACGAGCACTAAGCACAAGGCTTCGGCACAGCTGTGATTAGAACCTAGTTGATTTTAACTCATGGAATTTTTTCCAAGTCCCTACTATAGAAATCGATTACCAACCATGCAACCATTTCAATTCTCTCTTGTCTTTCATCATAATCCCTACATTACATGTTCACAAAATAAAATGTTTTATGTCGACCCACACTATCCTCATCGAACTTTGTCAATTAATAAACCGCTTCTGTGTTATAGAAAACTCTTTTGATTCGCGTGTATTCAATCATGTCTATGCCATCAACCCTCGTTGGAATCCCAAAGGACTACAACAATTCATCGTCATTAATGAGAAAGCACGTGAAGTGCGTTCGTTTATATCTTTTCTTTTTCGGGTCGAAAACTTCGGGATTACTAGTCCGTTTTTGTCAGTAAAACATAAACATTTTTCCGAGCAATATGTGGAAGTTGAGGAATTTGAACAATTTTCGTATTGATATAATGCAGTTCAACCAGTTGCTGGATATGAAGAAAATTTTGGGTGTGGAGGATGTGAATATATTGAGAGTAAGTTATGTATGAGATTCTTGTCTAGAGAATAAGGAATTCGGAAGCTCCGATTATTTATGTAATCACATCGAAATAACGTGTGTAGAAAGGGTGAATATAAATGTCAGATAAACAATTTTTTGCTTGATGAGTCTAGAGTTGTTTTTTCTGATTTGGCTTTTTGCAGAAATATTTAATTTTTTAAAATTTTCTCACGTGTTTTTTCTGCAACAAGATTCTTTCTTTATTCAGTATTGGACATTCTAGATAGTATTTCGATTTGCAGCTGGCAGCCATATCGTAAAGTTCGACATTCTTGAGGTTTCCATATTCAGAACCATTTCTGTTTTTTGTATTAACTCAATAGTGATTCACTTAACAAGTCCGGCAAATAGGGTTTTGTCGAGAATAAACAAAATTCTAGTCTGATGGAAGTCTGTGAGTCCACAAAAACTATTTTTAGGCGTTTTGCGAACATTATTTTTTCGGAAACCGTGTAGAATCATAGTATTGCTGCAGCTTTGCTATTTTATTGGCGACTTGAGGTAAAAGAACATGTTATCTTTTGACACTAATTTCAATTGAATTGAATAGAAAACTTCGCAGACGGCTCATTCCAACCTCGACAATCCTTTTTCTAGCAGAATTCAATTTGAAGACCTATATAAGTTTGTTTTTTACATGACAATGCACGAATGACTTTTTAAAACGCTCGTACTTGAACGAGTGCTATATACTTTTGCCCAAATGCCTGTTTTCGAATTTTGAGCCGAAAATGGTCTCCAATGACAGACTTCGAATCCCTGATGGCGAAACCGTGGTAAAATTTAATTCTGTCCGTGGGGCCCGTAAGGCCGTAAATACGATAACTTTCGAAGGAATTGTCCTAAACACTTGAGATTTTCAGAGTGAATTCGGTTCTCAAATGCCGCGGTTGAGTTCCAGTCAAATCGTACAGGGTGTTCCATGACATATGGCCATTCAAAATTTTTATTAATCAATATCTCAGACGGAATACCAGTTGAAATGATATTTTGCGGCCACATGTAAGACGTTCATAATCAGCCTGATGCAAATTTGTAGCCATAGTGTTAACAGAACCACAGAAATTGAATTGGAATATTGAAAAGGAGAACCTTCTTATTTCGTAGCAAGATGTCCAATTCGGTGAAATCTATTTGTGGATGAAGATTTATATACTTACTTAATTTTCATGAAGATTTTCTAGAT
Organism: Propylea japonica; assembly: GCA_013421045.1. Taxonomy (NCBI): domain Eukaryota; kingdom Metazoa; phylum Arthropoda; class Insecta; order Coleoptera; family Coccinellidae; genus Propylea; species Propylea japonica. The sequence continues at coordinate 109,088,384 of CM024239.1, forward strand.
GATCGCATCATCTGAACCATAGAATTTATTTTGTTCAACCATTGATTTTTTACCTATTTCATTTTTTTTTAATTTTCAGAATATAATTCCGATCGTGCTGTGATTTTGCATTCGTATATTCAGCATAAATCTCAAGTTCTATTAAAATTTTTGAGGTAATATAACTTTATCGCTCCACCAATGAACAAACACCTGCTCAGGGCCTTTCTTAATTTTCTTCATATTTCCGTATGTAAAAAATTTTCTTTCATTTAATTATCAACGGAATTCAAATTTCACAAATATTACGAAGTAAAATGTTCAATGAAAATAACAGTAAAAAGAATGAAAGAAGAGTAAAATCTTGAAATCTGAAAATGCTCACAATCTAATAAAAACACTCCCCAGTTGAAAACTTGTAGTGTTGAAACAATCTATATCCTCAACCCAGCGGCACGTATCCAGAGGGTCGTTGATTAAATAATTTATTCTACTGAACCTAATTCTGAACAAATCTCAGACCCTCAATTTCCTTTGAGGAACATTTATTCTAATATTATCCAGGAGATAAGGACAATCGATGAAATTATGAAGATATAATTTTATGAAACAACATAATACTGAAATTACGACTCCTCCTTTCGAGAAGAGTGAGAAACAAATTATCACGACTAATTTCATAATCAGTGGATTCGCGAGAGTAACTAACCCATTTATACAGGGTGGGTCATCCATAACTTTCCACCCCGAATTTTGAGCTTGGAATGGAATGGGAATGGAATAACGAAAAAACGCTCGGACTGGTCAAATCTTGTTGAAAGGGGGACAAATAAGGGTGTTCAAATGAGTTTGATATCACTACCCCTCTAGCCGCAACCACTAGCAGCTCTCATTTTTGAATAGGGAAAAGGAGTCGAGCAGCACCTTGTTCGAAAGGGCATTCAATTTCCTACATGGGTGATTTTTTTTACAGAGAAAATCATGCGCTTTCGTTAAAATTCAAATAATTGCAGTTAGGGTAGCAGCTAGAGAGTTAGTGATATCATTCAACTCATTTCAGCATACTAACATATCCTCCTGTAATAAAATTCGACTTGTTCGAGTGTTTTTCCCATCTCAAAATCCAAATTCGGCGTGTGGAAGTCATTGATGGAATACTGAGTCACTCTGTAAATAAAGCGATGAAAAAAAATACACTCATGCGGGAAATTGAATTGCCTTTCCAACAAGTTGCTGCTCGACCTCTTTTCTATCATTATACGCTCGTTGCTAATATATTAATATCCTATTGTTTTACTGGGGGATCGTTTAAATAGAAAAATATGGGAAACCAATTTCAAAAAAGTATCCTAGGGTGGTTTTTCAGGGTGTAACGACTGATTGTGATGTAATTTTCGCAACCATTTGAAATACTTTTGTTCGTTCGAACTTTCTACATTGTCTTAGAACAAAAATTTTAATTTATGTAAAATCTTGGGACACCCTGTATACTGAGAAGTGAACGTTTTTCTTCTTCTGAAGACGCTGATGATGCAGATTGCATGTTTTGGTATCCTCAATTAAAGTTGTTAACTTGCTAACAATTGATTAAAACGCATCCAGTGGTATACTAACAAATACTTACGAAAAAAACACAGTGTTTTCCGGAGATTAAAATTTGTTGTTCTTCTCTAGTTCGTAAAAAAGGATACCTTCCTACTGAATCAATACAAGGATTGAACATATTTCTAGCAATCAAGTTATGTTTTTTTCGTGTTCCGAAATGAAGAGAAGTCATTTATTACTTGAAGGTATAGTCATGGAGTCTGGAATTAAAGCCTTAAAGAGACCAAAACCTCTAGAATATAATGAATGTCCGTATCGTATCAGCAGTTGTGATTTATTCGATGATGATACTTGGCTGGTTTTCAAAAGTTATAGGATTATATTTTGGCACTCTCAACCTTATTCAGAACCGTTTCATTCGGTTACGATCAAAATCAGATTATGCAAAATTCTAAATGGATATCCAAAGTTTCAAGCAGTGGCGTTGAATCAACGAACTAGTTGAAATTGAAGTTGTAGACTAAATGATTCAAAGAGTAACCGTTCATCACTCGATACAGTTAATGGAACGAATGATCCAGGATGTTTGCACACTTGTGGACGAGTGTTCCAATTTTGATTTCGTGCAGAGATATAGAGGCGTTTCGGAAACTTACTCAGGGTTATTATCTCGATCCATTGGGTCACGTGACGATCTACTCGGATCACGGACCCGGGTTCTAAGTTTACGAACACATCAGGTTTAGGATTTGAAGTGTCAGACGTATCAATAACATAACCAAATATTTTTATGATTTTTTTTTCAGTTCCAGTCTTTTTTCGGATTGTTTCTAGCATTGCTTGCATTGATTGACTTTTGTGAAATTTTTATTTTTTATTATTTCTGGTGTGCCCCTCTTGTTTGATGTTAACTTTGAGTAACTCTGTTAAAGAAGTAAAGGAGGCTGTAGCTTAACCTCATGAAGATCTGTATACAAGTTATGAAGACGTTGTTTTACATTATTTTCTTGGCTCATGGAACCACACATTTCACATTGAGCCAAATTTTTTTTCTTTTCATGATTATTAGGAAAGAAATATATGAAATTACTAAGAAAAAAGTAGAAGACTCATTACCGCCTTTTTCAAATACAAGATTCAAATGCAGTGCGCATTTGGTGACTCTATGACCCGCGCTTATGTAGGGTTAAGACAGATCAACTAGGGTCAGTGATCGGGTTAATAGCACCGTACTTTCCTAACACGGGTTGGATCGAGTTAACCCGAGTAAGTTTCCGAAAGGCCTTTGGAGAGTGAAAGGGACCGGCTAGCTGTCACTGAGGGCAAATGGTCTTAATCTTAATTCAATAGAGAATTGAAGAATTCTTTCTATTTATCATGATGTGATAAAAACAGAATACTGAATGAAACAAAGCAATCTTATTGTTACCTACAAATTTAGACAACCAGTAGTCACACTATGGCTACTCAGAAGCCTAAATATTTGAGTGGGAATATTTCAGATTCAGAATTAACGCACCATTCATTTAACTTGAACTCGCAAAAAAAAATCATGCCATGCATTTTGAGACAACTAGGAGACTTTCGAGTTTTGACCCGGAATGATTCCGTTGAGAAAAACTTCGCTTTGATAAACTTAGACTTGGGGAATGTTAAAAAAATCAATGGATTGTTTTTATTCAGTATTCTTGATCATTGTATCCAGATTGAGCAGCTCTATAATATAGAATCATATACTTATGCGATTTCTAGTGAGTAATTTTGACGATTAAAACTTGGGGGACAAATAATCTATATTATTAATTCGCATTATACCATTCTCTTCCATAATAAAGTGAAGCTTTATTATTGGCCTGATGTGTGTTATACAAAAAGTAGTTTAGATAGATCTTATTTCCGAATAAAAAGGTCAGCATTTGAGGCTTCTCCACGAACACGACCAATGTAAGGTTGTGAGATAAATCGGCTTTCAGGAATAAAACACGTTGTCGGTATGATTTCAGCTATCCTTTCATCTCTGAATGGGACGATGTGAGTTATCTCTCATCTTCTATAACGATCGATTTATCCACAACTTATAGCGTCTTAGTGAATCTTTTCAATTGGACCAAGGTCTCTTTCTCAGCATAATATCATCTCGGCAAAATTTTCGTTACGAAACTTCAATATTTATTTCTTTATGAATTGAAACAAAATTGTTTTTTGACATGCGCCCAACTGAATTCTAAATTTCTTTTCGGATGTCTTTTATGTAGAACTTTTCTATAAATTCAATCAGTATCGAGACAAATTGATTTTCCATACCAATTTCTGGCATAACTTGTTTAGACATAATTTGAGTAATATAATAAAATTCACGAAATTCTTGTTGGTTTAGTTTCGAATCAAAGCTTATAGTTGTTATAACAGAATACATCTCTGATCTCTACCCTTCAGAAATGGATCCAAAATGCATTTCACAATGACTATACGAACACGAGGCAGGTTGGTTGTGGTTTGATATTTATAATTGGTTCACAACAGGGCAAGGGAACCGGGAACCAGTTTCTTATTAATTTCGAACAATTAGTCAAATTCTCGATGTTATTACCGTGAAGTCTGTGGGGAAAACTAACCACTTCTAACAGAAAATTGAAGAACAGAAATGAAATCTGCTCCAACAACGTACCTTCAACAAATTTTTCCTTAATTGTTCCTTTATCCAATAGCAAGAAATTACAATCCATCACAAACTTGATATCCTGATAATGAAATTCTATTTGAACCTTGGGTATGTCTGGTTAGCAATAAATAGGCTGCTGATATCGGAAAAAATTATAATCCTCTGAACTTTTTGAAATCATGTTTCTGTTTTTCTTCATTGAAAACGTGTTCGATATCAACTTCTTTTCAACTTATATATCAATGATCTCACACAGATTTCACACATAATACAGACTGAGGCTTTGATTATGTAAAGGATTTTAATTGAAGATCCTCGAGGTCGAAAGAAACAAATTTTTCTTTCACTAATCTATCTCTATCTAATTCAGCCTAGATAAAAAGATATAGGCATATTTCGAATTTTCATAATGAGCATTGCCACCCCTGGAAACCTGAACACTATAATATGTATATTTTCCCTCAAAAATTTACAGGGTATGTTATGTATAAGTACAATCAATCAATATAATAAATATAATAATATTTTCAAAAGCACGCTTTATAAAAACACTTAAACAAATAATAATAAATAAATTTCCGACAGAAACAACTACAAATGACTTTAAATTGGCACTAAAATTTGAACTCCAGGAACTCCTCCATGGAGTAGAATGCGCTTTCTATTAGCAAGGTCCTAATTTTCATCCTGAAAGGTTCAAAGCGCAGTGAAGTTATCTGCTGTGGAAGTTTGTTGAACAGCTTCAAAGAATTGAAAACATGAGTATTCTGAGTTGTTGTCAGTCGATCCATTGGGGTCACAAATTTGTTCCTAAATCTTGTTCGATGTTCGTGGATCTGTCCATGTTTTATGAACATATTTCTGTTCTTGTGGGCGAATAAGAGACATTGCAGTATGTAACAGCACGGTAAGGTAAGAATCCCATATTTGGCGAAAAATGGCCTGCAACTTGTCTTCTGGTCGACTCCCGCTATCAATCTCACCGCCTTTTTAGGGCTTCAGGAACACTCTATGTACATTGAAAACAAGACTGGTCCAAGTATTTGGATTTGAAGTTTATATAAGCATAAGATATTTAGATATACCAATAACCAATATATCATTCAAATCTTCGTAATGAGGATGTATATACTCCGTTCACGAAAGGTTGAGCCGTCGGTTGGCCGTGGAAATTGGCATATTCCACTGTGTATATTAAAATTCTAGGTTATGTTTATTTTCATGTGAGATTGATACGCAATGTTGTCAATATCACATAAGAGTTCTCTGAAAACTCGCAAGCTTGTTGGACGAGGCCGAGTACATTCGGCAACGTTGACTTAATTTTACTTTATGACAGTAAATACTGCCAACTTCAGATAAATAAAGAAACGCCTACTATGTGCTCAACCTTTCGTGAACGGACTATACGTATTATGAAAATAAGCGTAAACGTGTTCTTTTCCTTCCATTTGGTAAAAAATATGTAGGTACTCATATTGCAATGAACCTAGGTGTCAATTCTCGGGATCACTCGTTCATGAACGTATGTTGCTTCAAATTGAACTAGTAGTGTTCATCCCTCCGGGTAATTCTGACTTACAGAGCATTTTGACTGACATTCACAATATAGGTCTAATATATATGATAGAACTAAACATAATCCATTTGTGACCTAGAGGTTATGTTGTGAATGCGAAAAGGAGAAGTAAATCGATTTTTCCCAATAGCAGGGTAGTGAGAACTTTTTAATTTTGGATTGAATACGCCCAGAATAATAATTTGTCTAACAATATGTGCCTCATTTTACTATAAAGTCATATCGAAAACTTAGAATTTTTTGTAGGTGATAATAATAGTTGTATGGTGAACCTAGAGACTACACCACTGAATGGTGTGGATTTTTGTGAAATCAACTTCGATTTTTGAGTTTCTGTGAATTTTTCAAACATAGTTACATTTAGCTGAAGTTCCCAATTCTTGGAATTTCACAGATAGTTTTTTCTATTCTTGAAATTCAACTCGAAAACGGCGCTATATACAAAAAAAAACATGAGGAATACTTTTGTTTTCAAAATGAAATAATATTAAAATTATTTTCACCCCATCATTGATCGATGTGAAAATCGAATTTCTTTTATCGATTTTCAACTGCCTGTATCTTCTCAACGGAGCCGAATCGGAAAAATGGTGAAGAAGAAACCTGTTTCTTTGGCCACATCTCTGAAATATTCACGTTTGTCAATTCTCTCTCATCTTTTGGCGCGCTTGTTATGTATGTATTTCTATGAGTTGATCTTTTCAATCTTTATTAGTCGAAATCTTTAGCTACTGAACTTGGAGATTTTATTATAGCTTCGAAAGTATTATTGATTGAATTTCCATAAAACGATCACAAATAATAATTTAGAATATTAATATACTGTTCCACAAACCATGGCCAAATTACACGAAAGGGGCTTTCCAATGATACTGCGTCTATCCTATTTCATAGATTCATCCTTCAACGGCCACTTTCTGTTTCCAGAGTCCCAAATCTGAAAAACTTTGTCATGACATTTTGACTCTATTTGACTTAAGTCAAATCAGTTGAATTACTTCAAAGGATGATACTTCTCACACAATGATTCTAATTGGACTGCCAGCAGTCAGTCAGTTCTTCAAGTATCTCAATCCTCGAGTTGCCTCATCGATGATATTATTGATGGTATAAATCAATAACTTGTTCGTGTTGTTGTTATAATGAATGATATGTGGATCTTTCACTACAATACAGAGTCAAATCAAGAGCCAACTGATAAGACTGCAGTTAGCGAACCAAGCTCAAAGAATTTGGTTCATCTTGAAACAGACCATCAATAGCAAATCTTTCATCGTTATTTGTGCGTTTTGAAAAACGAATTTTGAAAACAATATCACAAATGAAGAAAAATTATTCAAGTACATATAATACGTCACTAATTTGGGTCACTATTGCAAAACTATACGAAAAGGGCTCTGAATTGGTTCCGCCTTAATCCTATTCTCCATATATAGCCTAAAGCGGCCACTATTTGTTTCCAGACCTGCAGAAATTTAGACTTTTATGCTATATAAGAAAAATTTTAGCCGCTGTGTTACGACATTTCAACTGCAGACAAAGCAGTTGAATATCTTCATCTTTGTTTCAAATTATGCCCTCTGAAGCAGACATCCTGTAAATGAATTTCCGAGCTCGCCGTTCATCCCGTTATCTGTTGTTGATTTATTGAAATCCAACCTTCAAAAGATATCCTTCTTACACTATGATCCTAATTGAGCTGCCAGCAGTCACTTCTTCATGTCTCTCAATCCTCGAGTTGTCCCATCAAGGTCAGCAGGGTCGCATCCGCCAATTTGCAACCCTGTGCGCAACTGCATAAACTTGAAAACGACGAAATGTGTCTGAAATTCGCCAGTTTCTGGTTGACGTCGGGATAAGTCAGACTACAGGCACGGTGCAGATACCTGTAGAGCGCCAAATCTGAATGGCCGCTTTGGGCTCATTTTAATTGTCCCTAATCATGAATAAATAGAATTGCTCATTCGGAATGAGTAAGTAGTGAATGGAACTCGATGTTTGTGTAGGTTCACGTCACTCATTCATTCATCCATTGAATTTCATTTCGTTTTTAGTTTTTAGCGTTCAAAGTTTCGTGGAATAAAAGATGAAAGTGAATAAGCCGATTCATTTCAATACCTATAGACAGAACGGTTGCAGGTATTAATATATTTTATATTATCGCGACATTATAAGTTTTTGAAATGATTGAACCATAAGAAGTTATGAGGATAAACATTTTTTGCATCAAACTCATCATGAACATGATTTTAAACAGTATAACATCAAAACCTCTTATTATTTTCTAATTTTTCTATTTTGAATGAACGGAATTGACAACAAAAACCTCTTTCAATGTACGCTTTTATCTCTAGTCGAGAGAATTTATTCATTTTCGTAGATGCTTTCAGTTGGAAAAATTACATATCCTAAATTCGTTGACATGTTCATTATATTGAAGATTTATTATTGTCACCAAAATGTGATTTTCTGTATTTTACGACATATTACCTAATCGTCAAAGAATGTGATTTTTTTTGTATATCTCTTATTTTTCCTAAAAATCATATATCGCAATGAATACTTTCGGCTTTTAAGACAGAAAAGATGTTTCGATGGACTGCTGAAGTGTGAAAATTTCATAATAAGACTAGCTAAAAACTTCTGCCATTCACTCGTGTAGTGAAGTTTTAATTAATATTCGATAAGTTTTTCGAGGCTTTCCGTTATCAACCACGAAAATAATTATTCCTAATGATTTTCATGATTGCATTACAGATAGTACATTTTCATCATTAGAAGCAATAAATGATTAGTAGGTATTCAAGAATTGGATTTCTATTTATTTTCCTAATCAATTTCAACCATATATTTGTCTTCTAAAGTTGCCATTTCTCTATCAGAAATATACCACCTAACAATAGTGTATGACTCTAAAAATTTTTTAATTAATAGTGCTTTCAACGAATCACCGACTTCATTATATTCGAAGTTCAATAATTCATCGAATTATGTAAATAAAAATATAAAATATTAATTGACAGAGAAATATTTCAGAAAGTTCATGAACGAATTATAAATAAAATAAAGAACCATTGATAATGAACTATCCACCTAATCAAGTTCAATCAAATTCAGCATAAACTTATATTGCATATAATAAAAAGCTTTCATAGTTCTTTTGAAATCAATTCATCATGAACAATTTCACTTGAAGCACGTGAATATATATATTCCGCAAAAAGAATTATTTGTCAAAAACAAATAGATTCGCTCGTATTTTTTATGTCAAGTTCAGAGCCACCACCTACATTCAGTTAATTTTTATATTTAGGCGTTTGTTCCATTTGGCTTTCTGAACTTAATTCAGTTCTTCCAGGAAAAGTTTTAAAAATTGTAATTAATGTTGAAATTCAATTAATCAAATGAGATTCCATTTTCATACAGCTTCAACATAAACCAGTTTTTAGAATTCAATCTAAAAGCTTAGGCATTTCAAAATTAGAATCACCTTTGCGCACTTCAGAGAAGTAGACATGGATATTCACAAACAAAAGATGCATTCAATAATTTGATTGGAGATGATGTCGCTTTCAGGACGTTTTAAAATAAATTCAATTCGAAAAAAGGTATCTGCCATTGCTAATTACTGCCACTGGTAAGAATTGAGGTGAAGTCTGCACAGCGAAAAAGTTCGTGAGGGCTGATAATAAATTATAATGATTTAAGAATTTCCAATGCCTTCAAAATTAGTGAAATTTCTTTTCCATGAACCCATACATCGATGTTTCAATTGAAATATGTATGTACAGGGTGGGCATATTTCGATGTTTTAGCACTACATTTTTAAACCAGAGGAGATAGACAAAATCTGCACTTCTCGTTCTCTTTTTCTTAGAAACTAACAACAGTAGTATTCATTTTTGGCTACCTTCTTTTGTTTTCGAATTATTAGCGAAAATTGGAAAAGTGGCAATATCGAAAAAAATTCATATCTCCGCTAATACTGATGATAGAGCTCTGAAATTAAAACATTATACAGGCACTTTTTTACGTAGAATCCAGTGGCGTACTCGTCTTTTTTGCACCATTTCTAATTACGGAGCTATGACCCAAAGTTATGTTTTTTTAAATGGAAATACTAGATGTTTGTGGCATTTTCTTAAAGCTTAATTTTTTCTGATTTCAAAAATATATAACATTGTATGGTTTGTATCAAAATGAGTATAGAAAATGGTCAAAAACCTATTTTCATTTGAGTCTCAATATTTTCTATGGTTGACGAGCACAGGAAAATGGAGCTTCCTATAACAAGAGCAGTCTCCTTCCGTCAATCTCATTATTTCTATGCTTTCAACTAATTTCTCTAAAATTCGAACATGGATATATTTCATAAAAACTTATATCTTGAAATGGATTTGGAAATAACAAAAAGATCCACATGATCCTCCGTTTCAATCGATATACTTAGTTATAAGAGATGGATGCAAGAGAAAATTTTTATTGCACTCCAGAATAAATACGCACAAGTGCTTAGTATTTTTGAAACATAGATGAATTGAAAATAGTAATCATCGAAATGAATACAATCTTCAATTTATAGGCTCACAGAACCTTCTTCATGCGGACTGGGATGATTTATTCAAGATGTTGTCAATGAGGTTAGCCTCCTTAAAGGCAAAGAATTTTTTGTTTGTCTTAAAGTGCTTGGTTGTCTATTTCAAATCGCATATGAAATAATGCATGTAGATATGATTGAAGTTATCAATTCAATCAGAAAAGTAATGAAGGAAAAATATTTTTCAATACCTAATAGTGATTACAATAAAAGGTCAGTTGGTTATAACTAAGATGTCTTATTTTAGACATCTTAGTTATAACCTAGAATGAGGGATCAAGTTTCACAGCAGTTCATCTTGGAGAAATTGAGTAAAGAGCATAGAAATTAAAAGAATTCTGGAAAGATATTGTGGTTATTATACGATGGTAAATTTTTCTGTGCTCATCAACAGTTGAAACCATAGAAAATATTGAGACTCAGATGAAAATAGGTTTTTGATAATTTTCTATACTCATATTGATACAAACCATACAGTGTTAAATATTTTTGAAATCAGAAAAAATTAAGCTTTCAGAAAATGCCACAAAAGTCAAGTATTTCCATTAAAAAACATAACTTTGGGTCATAGCTCCGTAATTAGAAATGGTGCAAAAAAGGCGAGTACGCCACTGGATTCCACGTAAAAAAGTGCCTGTATAATGTTTTAATTTCAGAGCTCTATCATCAGTATTAGCGGAGATATGAATTTTTTTCGATATTGCCACTTTTCCAATTTTCGCCTATAGCTCGAAAACAAATGAAGGTAGCCAAAAATGAATACTACTCTCGTTAGTTTCTCAGAAAAAGAGATCGAGAAGTGGTTATCAGATTTTGTTTATCTCCTCTGGTTTAAAAGTTGTAGTGCTAAAACATCGAACTATGCCCACCCTGTACAGGGTTAGTTTCTAAATTGAACGTACAAATGAAAAGGGGAGATTCCTTAAGTGAGTTTAAGAAAAAAAGTCCCATAAACATGGGGTCGCAAACGTTTCGTTTTAGAGATACAGAGTGTTGAAGTTTGATTTTTTTTCAAGTTTTTTTCTCATAGTATCTACACTTCACAAGATATTCAACTGAAATATGGCATAGATATTACATTTGAGAGTTCTCACTACGTGACATGGCAATTTCGATAGAAGATCTACAGGGTGATATTTTTTTCTGGAACACTGCCACCTGTTCTTCTGCAGAACTTTTTTGGTGAGCAACTCTTAATTTGAAAAAATGTAATAAGAAGCTTTGTTCTTATACTGAACTTTTCGGTCTCTTGTAGTTTTGTCGTATCTACCAACGATTTCGAGAAAAAAAAATTTGAAACTTCAACACTCTGTATCTCGAAAACGAAATGTTTGCGACCCCATGTTTATGGGACTTTTTTTCTCAAACTCACTTAAGAAATCTACCCTTTTTGTTTGTACGTTCAATTTAGGAACATATATAAGGAAAATTATTGAAAAACTCTGATGTTCTCGGTTACAGCCTACACGAAATACGAACGTCCCTGTCCAAGAAAGAACTGAAAGGACAGATCGAAAATTTGTATTGTGTTGGGAAATAGATTTTTCAGTTGTGGTTTAAACCCCATTACACCATGTCGTTTACTGCTTTTTTCGTCGGCCTGACCGACTTCGCCTGAAATTTTATCGAAATGCGCGCATGCTATTATTCTGGGGCTATTTCACTCTTGAAAATAAAAATAACTGGTTCTAGTTTTTTCCCTGAATCGTGACGGTTTTGAGTCTTTTCAGATCTACCACAATATTTCTCCGTCCGATTTGACCTATGCTATTAAATTCTTTCGTTTGAATTGCTAAGTAATATTGAAATAAAGATCAGTAAATTTTTTTTATATGAATTGCTAATATCTGCAAGAACATACTGAACGTTTCTTTCAATATTCTCAAAAAAAATGTAAATATTTTTCCGTCGATCGCAAAATAAAAAGTAATTTTAATTTGTACGAAATTGATCATTAATGACCCATTTTAATGCTCAATTTATGCTATTTTAATGTGCAATCCTCATGACAACCGTTCACAAAGTATTCAAAAGCACTCTAGGAGAAATGTCAAAACTCCACTGGAACATAAATATTATCATGTCAAATGTAAGTCTCGTGGAAAACGAGAATGTATTTAAATCAAGAATTGGGATCGTCGGAAAAATCTTGTAATCAACTCGGTTATTAATCGAGCGACTAATGATTTCGCATTATTAACGCGTTCGCTTCATTCACGCATTGAAATACCTTGATCATTAGTCGCTGTCTTCAATGTCCGCCGACCTCTAAATAAAAAGTGATTTCAATTTGTACGGAATTAAACGTATTGACTCATTTTAATGTCCAATTTATGCTAACCGTTCACAAAGTATTCAGAAGCACTACGAGAAATGTCAAAACTCTACTGGAACATAGATATATAGAAATTTTATTACCTATGTCAAATTTATGTCTTGAGCAAAATGAGAATATATTTCATACACAATTATATTGAGATCGTCGGAAAAATCTTGTAATCATACTCGGATATTAATCTGGCGACTGCTTAATGGTCTCGAACTAATAAGGCGTTCGCTCCGCTCCTGTGTTAAAATATCTTGACCATTAGTCGCTGTCTTTAATAACCTAGTTGATTAAATAACCATTAATCATTCGTGACGCTGAGGGCCACTTGCTTCGTCGCATTGAAGTATGATTTAAGTAAAGGCTCCTTATTTCTCATCACAGATCAAGCACCGAATAAGATGATTTCATTTCAAGCTATTCATATTCAAAGGCGTAAGCCCGTCCTGCGTATACTGTGATATACTTTACGAGCTTCAACTTTTGTTGTGTGTGTGGTTGTTTGATAATCGCCGACGACATATATGACGATGACTTCGATATCCTACAATCATAGATTTTGGCTGAGACGTTCGATTTATAACAATGCTGACCACTGACATGATTTGAACGAATTATCATTTTTCGGCGATATCGGTTGACAGAGAAAATCACCAGATTGTAACAAATGATCTTTACCCTCTGTTGAAATGAGTTTATTTCCTCTCATCAGTCAGTTTTTTGAGCCTTTTTTCTATTCAACCCTGGGAATCAGGTTGGATGATTCATCATTGAATCTTTCGTTGATCTATTACCACGTTTCAGTCTTTTATATCATAGATTTTTAAACATTTAGCAGACGCGAAAGTTTCGACAGAAAAAAAGTTGACTTCTGAAGCTTTCAAGCTTTTTCATTCCTTGTGTATTCATATTAACTAAAATGTTCAATTGAGTACACTTCAAAGCGAAGATATGATTTTATGTATTTTTATGTACGTGTGTACAAACACATTATTTCCCTCTTCGCCGACACGAAATTCAAATTCGAATGTATGAACAATTTTAAACATCAATGTGCAATGCCGGTGTCAAAAAAGATAGAATGTTTCTAATGGTTCCGTGTTTTGACAAAAAATCCAGAATTCTACAAAGTGGCCAGATTCACCATAGCGAAAGCAAATAAATACTTTACAAAGTTGCTGCTGTATAAACACCAACGTAAGATCTGCTAAGTCGAGCTTGAATCGGAATCGAAATTAAGTCGTGCAATTCTTCAGTGTTACTGCCTGAAACGCCCTGAAACAATGCTTGAAAAGGCATGGTGTAATGGTACTTAGAGTAATTTTTACTCGACAAATATGACCCTGAAAACAGGCTAGCATAGTAAGAATATAGACATGCAAACAGGCATGATGCATTCACATGTGTGATAGGTAATATTGTTTCTGATAACAAAGCTTTTTAGTGGTAAGTTCGGAATATTTTTCAAATGATTTATAGAGATAGGAAGATAGATTGGTCTTCAATCAATGCTAAGTACAGCTGACGTAATGTTATCTGAATTTAACACGAAAAATATAGATCTGACCTTTATTCGCTCACCTCACAAGATTTTTATCTAATAATGAGAATTTGAAATTTATTTTGGCTTTTCCTGTTTTCAAATCATCAACTGAAATAACTTGGATAAGATCACCTAATTCATCTTTTTCGACCACGACATATGCTCGTTACGGGATTTCCGACATTATACCGTTTATTCCCCATACATAGTTGATAGTTTTTCTAGAGTTCAATGAGAATTTTTCATTGACTTCCTTCTTTCCTGAGTCAAATACAGGGTCAACCTTTCAACTTGGCCTATAAGAAGTATTGGCAGTATAACCTTTTAAATAATGTCTCTGCCATGCACTCTTGCATGTTGTCTTGTAATGGAATATAACGAAATAATTCAACTTTAAGTTCCACATTTTCGGAACAAAATCTTCCAAAAACCTTACGATGTATCAAAATACTATTAGTACCACACACACACGTGCACTATACTATGAGAATGCTGAGTTGGTGAAATATAAACGAGATATTGCATTTCCAGATGTGAAAAATTTCAAGAATTTGTGCATAACTTGGAAACAGTGCATGGCAAAGATATTTATTAGTAGGTTTTAATGCAAATTTGGTATTCAATCGATACATAAATATAAATATAGATAGTTCCGCTTGAAATAAGAAAGTAGATATGCGTTTGAGATAAATGTGGCAACAACATCGACTCAAAAATATTTTTGGCAAAGAGTTACTTATCCAAGGCTCCACCTAAAATTTCAGAACGAAATATTCACTAGTCCTCCAGATATTTCTTATAGGCCAAGTTGAAGGGAAAACCCTGTATATTCATGAGTCAACCCAGTTAATTTTATCCAATTTTTCCGTTTCATGTAAAAACTAATTGAATTAAGAAATTACCCTTCATTATTTTATCGTATCACGAATTGAGTTTTATAACCAATATTTCATATGAAATTGCCTGTTCAGTATATCATACCAGGCGAGTTTTTAACGTTCAAAAAACGCCAAATAAACCTCGCATGAATCGAGTACCAATAATGCGACGTACTGCATAATAATGAATTTTTCATGAGATATTAATATAGAATTACATTAGCAAAATAATTACCGTTTCAAATTCAATTTCGGAAAAAATAACACCAATATCGAATCAATTTCAGAAGAAAGAAAAAAATAAGCAATTTTACGATCTGAAGAAGTGAACATATAATAATTTCGGTAATAGTTCAAAAATTCGTAAGAGAAAACAATTTCATCACAATAATGGTATGCAACCGTTTGTAACATTTCGCGACCGTGACAGGACCTTTCCATTACAAGTGGGGAAGGAGTAAAGTTGACAAAGTGTGAATAAAATTTGTAAAACTTGTCATTTTATATCTTGGGAGAAAAGTTGATTATATTTAGAGTAGATTTGGTTTGATTGAAATTGTAAACCCATATTCACTTTTAGTGAGGGAACTCTAGAAAACTGAACAAATATCAGTGTCAACAATATAAGCGTATAATAATGGCTATTCTTCACGAGGTCAAGTTTAGGCTACGAGGCGCAGGCTCATGAAGTGAAAAATAGGTCATTATACGTTAGTAGAATATTATACTAAAATTCATACACAATGACTGCTTATCGACGAGTGCATTGATGTCTTTTTTATTCCACGAAAACAATAATTTGAATTTGAAAAACCAAACATTCGTTTTTTTTAATTGCGGTTATAACTTTTGAAATTTATTAAAAGATACATCCCTTTTAAGTTTGTGAAATACTAGATGACTCCATCATATTATCCTTATCGAAATTAGGGAAATGGGTCATGTAATACTTTTTTGGCATGACCTTTGTATCTTCTTTATGGGCATGCAAACATTTTAAAGAAAAGAAAATAAATTTAGTTTTTTTTTATTTTTTTTTAGTTGAAAGAGGTGGTATCTGATAAAATTTGTCACCTAATGAAAGTAGACCATTCAAGTTTTGTTCATGCACAACTTTCAATCCCCTCACGTGAAAAAATTAGAATGTGGAAACACTGCGCTTCAGTTATGATCTTTCTACTCAGTAGAAACGTACTAACAACATACCTACTTAAGATCATAACAGAACATAAAATTTGGAGGGTTGATTGGTATATAGAACACGTGATGAAACAAAAATCGTTCAAAATGGATAAAATTTTGTTAAATTAAAAGTAAAACAAATTGACCTGCTTCAGGGTTTTGTTGCCAAATATTTTTCCTCTGCGAGGAAATGAATTTGTTCCATAATTTTGACGCGCACTGTAGAATCCAACGAAAACGAATCTGAACCAAACAGAACTGTAGATAGTCTTTTTCCATTACGATATATCCTAATTGGATTAACTTTCCCGAAATTGGTTTTCCTTTTATTGAGGTGGAAATGAATCGGCGAATCTCCTATGAGGATATACACTTCGAATTGATTTCTTTACGGATTCAAAAAACATCTCTCATTTTGTTTTCATCCAGTCACATCAATGCTCATCAACTTTCCACAAATCCATCAAATTATATTCTTCTCCATGCATCAAGTCACTTTCACATCCCTAGTGGCCTGCAGAAGTGTACCAACCTTAATCATTTCATCGCATCCAAATCCCTGTAAACGATGTGTGTGGTCCACGTGACGTAAATTGAAAAACTTTATTCGTTACGGTAAGCCACAAGGCTCCAAATGTTTTAAAGCGGGCCGATGAGAAAAACATTCATCACGGTGTTCCGAAGCAGAATGAGGCCAGCCATGGCTTTTCATGGTTCGATCAAGTCGGCCAAGCAGTGGACCAAGGTGCTCAAGTTGCAGGCCTTCTGCCGGAGGATGAGCCCTGAGGAAATACAGCAGGTCTTGAGGTAAACAATATTATGAAAATTAAATATTAAGGTAGGGTTGACAATACATTAGAAAGAGAATTTTGTCGTCCAGTTGTACCGGGTTTCACTATAATTTGACCCCCTTTAACTTTGTTACTAAAGGAGATACAAAAAAAATGTTCCGTATAAAAGTTTCACGAAATCAACTGAGGTTTTTTTATATGAGTCCAGAAACTGAAATATATACAGGCTGGCCAACATATTGATGGCAACTTCATTTTTCAAATGGAACACCCTGTATATTTTTCCATGTTTGACTAGCTCATTTTCCCTTGATTTTGAATATGTAACATATGTTGGTCTATCTCTTTTATTCTGAGAACCACAGAGTTTCAAATTTTAAGAACCACCAGCCAAGATCTGTAACCATTTTACAAGTGGCAGAGTGCGTTTACTGAAAATGCTCATTTATACAGGGTGAACAACATTGATTGCAACTATATTTTTCAAATGGGACACCCTTTCCTGTATATTCTTCCTTTTTCAATAGGCTATTTCCTCCTGATCTCGAATATAAATGCGTATGTGGATGTGTCCCTTCAATTTTCAGAGTTTCAAAGTTTTGAAATGATGACACCGAATAAGAAAATATGTGAAATACCTATGAAATTCTTTATATCCAAACAATCTACTTGAAAGTATTATTTTAGAATGAATACTTAACAATTACCTACTTAACCCATGAAAAATGATAAACTATGGTAAGAATAACATCAACTAGAGAAATTGCTCAAAATGACCACTTCATTCATTACACATAGTTCATATCGTTGTCTCAAGTTGTTTAGACTATCTTTGTTAGCACTATTATGGCTCTGATTCAAGTCAGAAATTAAAGCTTCAAAATTTGTTTCTAATTATTACAATACCTATCATCATTATTCTTTGTGCGTTGACGGGATCAGTTCCGAATGATGGGTTTAACATTGGTTGATATTATATCATTAATATTATTCTCCGTTTCATTGATTGTCATTATCGCTGAAGTAAATTTTTTCCTTCAGGAACGGCTATAAAAACGTGTCCAACGGTGTTAAATCGGGACTATTTGGTGGCCATGAAATAGATGCGCCATTACCAATCCAAAGATCAAATTGGCCACTTAAATATTCACGATCTCCAAAACGCCATGGTTATTGAAATTTGAAACTCTGTGGTGCTCAGAATAAAAAAGATAGACCAACATATGTTACATATTGGAAATCAGAGGAAAAAGAGCTAACCAAATATGGGAAAATATACAGGGTGTTCCATTTGAAAAAAATAAAGTTGCCATCAATACGTTGGTCACCCTGTATATATTTCAGTTTCTGGGCTCATATCAAAAAACCTCAGTTGATTTCGTGAAACCTTTATACGAAAATTTTTTTTGTATCTCCTTCAGTAACAAAGTTAATGGGGGGTCAAATTATAGTGAAAAACCCGGTACAGTGAGTCGAAAGATTTCAAGCTACGTTTCTGACGGAATGAATGGTCCAATGCGAATAATTCAGTTGTCTTTCTGTTATCGTTGAAAGAAGCCTAATTTAAGTAATATGGTAGGCAACCTAAAGTACCTACCCGAATCGAGTATGACAGGTGGCGTGACGCAATGAATATTAATTGCGTCAGGCTGTCTGTGCTACTCGATTCGAGAAGGGTAGCAACAATTCGCATTGGAACATATTCGTTTCATCAGGAACGTAGCACGTTAATCTTTCGAATATACAGGTTTGGAAATTCACATCGGAAACAGACACTCAAGCATCAGACCGAAAATCTTACCGTCCAGTGAATACCCGAGAGATTTACGTGCTAAATAACTCACTGAATAACTGACGGATTGCTATAATGTAGTGGTGTCTCTTATCGTTAAGAGTGTCTTAGTTCAAGAAATTTGGTGGGGAACCTGCAATACTCGCATCGAAATATTTCGTGTGTCAGGCCGTCCGAAATACTCGATTCAAGTACATTCGGTTGCCTACTATATATGCTTGAATTAAGTCACTCCCAACGATAAGCGATAAACAACACTACATTATTAAAATCCGTCATTTGTTTAGTGAGTTATTTGGTACGTAAATCCCTGGAATATTCCACTGTTCAATTGGACGGAAAAATTCTTGTGATGCATTGTATACTGTTTGTTTCCGTAGTCAATTTCGAAACCCGTATATTACAAATTCTGAAAAAATCATTCCATACTGACATAGATACAGTACCAAAAATATAGTCGAATGAAGTTTCGGTCAGAATGAAAAAATCACCCTGTATGTAGGTAGTTTCGAGTTGGACATCCTGTATTGTATAACACAGATACACTTGACCAGAAAACAAGAGAGCTCAAAGAAATTCATATTAAATAAGCGAATGCCTACTGAGGCAATTCAAGAATACACTGAACCAATAAATCGCGGTTATATGACTAGATATGTGTCTAACTATTCCGTCCCTATTCCCAGATTTTATGGCTATGGCGCTAAATTTTATGACATTCTACCCTTACGAAAGTCGAATCTGAACCTGAAAAGAAAAGAGATAAAACCGAACTGAAAATGCATGTGATTCAAAATACAGAAATTTATGATAGAAGGCTCACTCGTTAGTTACAAAAATTACTTTGAATATGGCACACTTGATGCCAGCAGATGCGAATCTACATTTGTTGAGAAAATCCAACCTGAATCCAAGATCAACTCATTTCGCGAAAAGGAAATATTTTTGCTTTCATCTGTTCGTAACTCGTGAAATATTCATTCAAATATAAGAAGCATTTCACCATATAAACTAAGAATAGAAACACTTTGATATGTAACTTACATTTGTTAGACTGTTTTATATGGAAAAATTCAATAATTATTAGATATTAATATCAATAATTTTCCGAATATTAAAATTTGAAAGACCGTTACTCCATATGAACGCAGGGGCTATTGGCTTTACTTTTGATGGAATAACTTTTTTTTCACTTATTGGCCCCCTTTCAATATTAAAAAATCGAATGTTTTGTATAACGAAATTGATCCAGAAAGAAATCATAAGTTAATTTTCAATGAAGAACAGTAGGTAAGTCAATTCTTGAAGGTACAAGTTTAAAGAACAAATGAAATTTGAATTCCAAATAATTTTATATTGGGTTTCAATTTCTCACCTTCACTCTCAAGTCAAGGATTTTTCTTTTATCAGTATTCATAGCACTAAATCCATATTCAGATATGAAAGGAGATGGTAACGGTTACCATAGTTGTCTTATAATTGATTGAATTCAGATGGTTATTTGATTTCTGTTTTCTCCCCAAATGAATGCTATTGTTCACTGACTCATCATTTCGCAATTCTGCAGTTTTTTTATTTTACTTTTGGATATATTACATATTGACCTACTTGCATTGGCACATCTTCGATATTAAAAACATAATTTTCCCTCAATCTTCAAATCTTCTTTCAAATAGGTAGCTATCAATAACTATAAAACTGTTGTTTCTTCTGAATAACTCACGAGTCCTTCGCCATTGATTGTTAACAGATTCATCATTCGCGTGTGTCTAGAAAACTTTAACGAGTATTCCTAGTATCAAATAATTATATGAATCTTTTGAAACAGTTATATTCAGAAAGCTAGCCTACATCAATATGAAGAACGTAAAAGTCTCACATGGATTTCTTCTCCACAATCAGTTTGAGGATACACTCACCTATATATTACTGTACCTAATACTTCATTCAGAACTGAAGGGAATGTTTTTAGGAACTTAGGTTTTCCTTTGCATAACGGAATACAGACACAAGAATAATTTTCGGATTTACATTTCTCAACATTTTCAAGCTGCTCAACATTTTAGTAACACCATTTGCCTAACGATATGTTATATTTGTTATATCATAGCCCATTTTTCCGCTTATAATATGTATCTTTAGAAGTAGCTGAACTTCTTATCGTTTGCAGATCATCATTCCTTCATTGCCCTCTTGTAGGGTGTCAAAGCACCGTTGTAGATTGGAAAAATTTAAAAAAGCTCTGAGCAGGTTCTTCTGAGCGCTCGTTCATTAGCGGAGCAGTAACCTCAAAATTTGTATAAGACTTGAGATTCATGCTATAAGAATGCGAAATCTTGGCACGATCGGAATTGTATTCTGGAAATAAAGTATGTAAAAAATCCATGAAAAAATATTAAATTTTATGTTTCTGATGCTGCGATCCCCTCGAATTTCGCATTAACATTCAGTATATCAATCAAAATTCTCAAATTTCACTCGAATCGGATATCTTGTTATGGAAATATAAAGATATTGAGGAACAAATTTTTTGAATGGCCATATTTTATGAGACACCCTGTACGATTTGGCTCGTTAACGAATTAACCGCTGCATTTGGGAACCAAACTCACCCTGAAAGTATCTTTCGTGCTTAAGGTCGGAAAGCCAGAAACGGACAGAATGAATATTACCACGGATTCGAACTCTTGGGCCGAACCCTATCGTTCGAGACCATTTTCGGCTCCAAATTAGTGATATACCGATATTGGGCAAAACCAGATAGCACTCGTTTAAGCAGAAGAGTGCTCCAAAATTGAAGAGAAAGTAAACTACTTTTTTTCAGTAGTATTTTGTTCAGAAGTAACTCCGACAAACTATTGAAGTTGAATTAAGAACTTAACGGTTTCAAGTTAGGAAAAAAGCTTCTCAAAAGTCTACTTCTATATCTACGAAATGCTCAAAGAATGGATTTTAATTTTTCGCTGTTCATTTACACCTGCTAGATATAATTGAACTCGGTTAACTCATTCGTTTGATTTTCTTATGATGAAATAACCGAAAACAACAAAGTATATTACCATATCCATGAATGAATTCTTTGTCTCAGAAGGTTCCAACAAACCGTGACATGACATGTAACTTTACAGAACAAAGGTTGAGTAGGGTAAATTAAGGGTTTTCATTCTTCTAGTTACCACTTGAAATTATAAGAAGGCCCCTTTCCTTCAATTCAAAGAGAATTTTGTGGCTCTTGTTTTGAATTATATCGTTTTGCCAACATGTAAAAGTACGTTCTTCATCCAGACCATGTTGTTTGGTTCAATATGTCTGAAATAAAATAATTCTCCGTATGAAGTTAGTCGAATATTTTCGAGGATTTAAATTATCGATATTTGTGCATTTGTTATCTGCAAGCACACTACCAAAGTATCCGACAGTGCGAAAGTGAATGAAAATAAATTTCAAGTCAGATTGGTTTGTATGACGAAATTGATCGAAAAAAAAATCATAGGGTAATTTTCGACGAAGAGCAGTAAGTCAAGTCTCGAAAGTACAAGTTCAATGAACGAATGAATTTAAATTCCAAATAATTTTATATTGGGTTTCAATTTGATCAGCTTCACTCTCAAGTCTTCACTATATCCAAAGGATTTTGCTTCAGTATTCATTCAAAGCACTAAATCCATATTCAGATATGAAAGAGATGGAAACGTTTACCATAGTTGTCTTCTATAATTGATTGAATTTAGATGGTTATTTGATTTCTGTTTTCTCCCAAATGAATGCGTTCTTCATCCAGACCATGTTGTTTGGTTCAATATGTCTGAAATAAAATAATTCTCCGTATGAAGTTAGTCGAATATTTTCGAGGATTTAAATTTATCGATATTTGTGCATTGTTATCTGCAAGCACATTACCAAAGTATCCGACAGTGCGAAAGTGAATGAAAATAAATTTCAAGTCAGATTAGGTGATGCTTTAGGAAATTTGTGTTGAAATTAAAAAATATTCCGAAAGCATTAATCAATTCTAAATGATTTGATTTTTTGTAACTGGTACATAACCGTGACATTGAATTCTGGGTTGGATCTACTCTCGGGTCTCTCGTTATTTAGTCCAGTCAATTTGTGCTCAAAAGAACCCCTACCAGGAAAGTTCTGGGGTAGTTTTGATTTTTTCGTTTTTTTATGTTTTTTGGGGTGCTGAATCCGAATCTGAGGTTTGCTAACAAAATTCCGTGAGGAAACATTGAAAAAAATACAAAAAAAGAGAAAAAATCTCATTCTTTGGCAGTTTTCTGCTTATAACTCGGAAACTATCAACTTTTCGTGAAAAACCTTCCAATACAAAATGAAAGTACATAAAATTTCCTACAATTGTACTACCACAGCTTGTTCTGCGACCACCTGTTCTGGCTTAAATTATAGTTTAAATGAGGTATTCTCTATGACTCAATAAATGAAAAAAACTTAAATTCTATGGTTCCGATGATGCGTTTCTCTTGAAATTTTGCATGAACATTCAGCATATCATTCTCGATTTATAAAAAAAATTAACTTGAGTCAGATATCTTGTTATGGAAATATAAAGATTCTTCTTTTCAATACTCCAATTGAATTTTCTATGGTTCTGCTCACACTATGGTCACACAATTTTGCATGAAGCTTATTATGACCATCTTGCATATTGCCGCAACATTTCATTTCGACTGGTTTCATTTTGTCTGAGATATTGAGAAACAAACATTTTGAATGGCTGTATTTTGTTTCATAAAACAAGGCCATTCTAAATTTTTGTTCCTCAATATCTCAGACAAAACGAAACCAATCGAAATGAAATCTTGCGGCCAAATGCAAGATGCTCATAATGAGCCTTGTACAAAATTGCGTGACCATATTGTGAACAGAACCATAGAAAATTCAATTGGAATATTGAAAAGAAGAATCTTTATATTTCCATAACAAAATGTCAGATTCGATTAAATTTTTTTTGTGAATCGCGACTGATATACTGAATGTTCATGCACAATCGCATCATCGGAACCATAGAATTAATTTTTTTTTCATTTATTGAGCCATAGAAAATACCTCATTTTCAACTATTATTTGAACCAGAACGGGTTGTCGCAAAACAAGCTGTAGTAGTACAATTTGTAGGAAATTTTATGTACTTTCATTTTGTAAGGAAAGGTATTTTAGGAAAAGTTGATAGTGTCAGAGTAATATGCAAAAAACTGACCAAGAATGAGATTTTCATTCTTTTTTTGTATTTTTTTCTATGTTCCGTCTAGAAATTTTGTTAGCAACCTCAAATTCGGATTCAGCACCCCAAAAAATATGAAAAATGGAAGAAATCTAAACTACCCCAAAACTTTCCTGCTAAAGCACAAATCGACTGGATTAATTATAGAGATATAAATTAATATCGGGATAGTCACAGTTGTTACGCAAAAAATATCGAGGTTTCACAGCATTGCAATCACATTGATTGAATTGACATTATTTCGATGCAAATTTCTGTTCATTTTCGTCATACTGAAATCCGAATCAATGATTTGATTCGCCGATCAAGCCTGGTTAAACCAATAACGAGTTATGAGAGATACAAATTACAATTGCCATTTGGGAGATGGTTGCAACTTTTTTCGCGCTTGTTTCTTGAGACACAGCTGGCCATAGTCTTGTTCAAATTACTCTCATTTTTTGAACCTGCACTTGGCGATTCCGTTGGTCCGTTAACTTGAAATTTTTTTTCTTGACAAGAGGACTATAGAGGAACCAGGGCCGTTCCTACCGGGGGTGCTGTAGGTGCTCCGCAAGCGGACGGCCATCAGCAGGGGCGGCAGCCAGTGCCGTTCTTTCTTTTACATGGTGAAAAAATGGACAAACTATTATGTTTTTCTAGAAAAACACATTGGAAACTGTGTTGTGTAGGTTATTCACTTAGAATATAAACTACATGTCAATAATTTTATTTCTGAGTGCTACAAATGCAAGGGCGAAGTAATTTATGAATACTTCAAAGTAAATGTTTATTATCATTGAATAATTCAGGAGAATTTAAACAATTCTTAGTTTTGGCAAATCGAAATGAGAGCTCAGATTGATTAGCGCGTCTAGTTCTTACTGGTTTCAAACACAAGAGTAGATGGAAAAGCACCGTTCGCAAAACGTAAAATTAAAAATATCAGTTACAAATCTTCGCAGTTCTGATCAGACCTTCGAAGTTCTGATGAGAACTGAATTGTTTTTCGCTTATATTGAAATTCATTTGCGATAATAACAATTATAGGTATTATTGTTTTCATTTGCTAACTAGATGAGAATATTGAGCCGAAAATGATCCCAAACGATAGGGTTCGACTCCCTGAGGACGAATCCATAGTCAAATTCAATTCTGTCAGTGGAGCCCTCCGACCGGTCGTAAGCACAATAACTTTGGAAGCGATTGTCCTATTTGAGTCTTGAGATTTTCAGGGTGAAATCAGTTCTCAAATGCCGTGGTTAAGTTCGTTAACCAACCAAACAACACAGGGTGTTCCGTAAAATATGGTCATTCATGTGTGATGGATCTCTTGACACTTAAGAGCTCTATCTTGAAACGTATTCCAGAAAAAAATATCTAATCAAGTATTCGATTGGTAGCTATGGTCGAGAAAAAAATTAAATGAGAATTCCCTTCTCTTAGATTCAATATGAATGTTTGCAAGAATGTATCAAGAAATTCTTTGATTTATTTCACCAATTATGTATGTTTTTTCAGTCTCTATACTAATGTCTGATATCGTGTGCCATGAAATCCACAATATTCCAATAACTCCATTTTTATCCGCTCAGAAAAATTTTCAGGAAGCTCTTGCGCTCTCGTTTAAAATGTGGAAACGATAAATCCAATTTAAATTTGAGCCTACGGCCGATCCTAAACACTAAAACATCCGAAAAGAACAACTTAAAAAATTTCCAAGGTACCTATGTTCAATATTTGAAGAGAATATGAATAAAATGAAGCCACTTATCAGGATATTTAATTGTCTTCCAATGCGACACGAGCGAAAAAGCTTCCTTCCTCCTTCCACCTAAAATAGTAGAACCATAAAAAACTAAAAAAAATAGAAACAAAATTTAAAAAAATTTGATACAGCGGCAGACAGGTGAAAACTCAGTTATGATGTTCCATTTCAAGAAGCTCGCAAAAATAATTAATTATCTTGATAATATAAATTACGAGGTACGAGCACTATCCGACAACGCCATTGGTTTTGATGTGTTTTTAATCGTAACAACTATGGACAATTCAGGAACTATGAAGAAAGTAACGAAAAATATTAAAAAATTCAAGTCGTACCTAACGAATCAATACTTTTGAATTTGAAAACGATATAACGATGAGGAAACTGCATTCATATTTTTTATGAAACCATTATTTTGTTCCGTGTAACTGCCACACCAATCCTCTTTACAAACACCGTCCCTGTGGCGCAGCGGATAGCGCGTTGGACTTCTAATCCAAAGGTCGTGGGTTCGATCCCCACCAGGGATGTGAAACTTTTTGGACGGCAAAGAGTAGTTTGCAGAGTATGTTGTGAGTTTCATTAATTATAATATTGAAGAAGTTTTTCTATGTTTTATAATCAATTTTAGAATTTAAACAAGAACGATTACGATTAATTTGAACGATCGCATTGAAATCGATCCAATTTAGTAACATAAACTGTGAGGAAATATTTGAACTTTTGGGTCCCCGTCGAAGGTGTAACAATTTTTCAAACTCTATAACATGTACAGGGTGGGCATATTTCGATGTTTTAGCACAACAACTTTTAAACCACAGGAGACGAAATCTGATACCCACTTCTCGATCTCTTTTTCTGAGAAACTAACGAGAGTAGTATTAATTTCTGCTACCTTCTTTTGTTTTCGAGTTATAAGCGAAAATTCGAAAAGTGGCGATATCGAAAAAAATCATATCTCCGCTAATACTAATGATAGAGCTCTGAAATTAAAACATTATACAGGCACTTTTTAACGTAGGATCCAGTGACGTGCTCGTCTTTTTGGCACCATAACTAATTACGTAGCTATGACCCAAAGTTATGTTTTTTTAAATGGAAATACTAGATTTTTGTGCCATTTTCTGAAAGAATTTTTTCTGATTTCAAAAATATATAACATTGTATGGTTTGTATCAATATGAGTATAAAAAATGGTCATAAACCTATTTTCATCTGAGTTTCAATATTTTCTATGGTTTCAACTGATTATGAGAACAGAAAAATTTAGCATCGTATAATTATCACTATTATCTCTTTTCAGTAGTCTTTTCATTTCTATACTCTACGAGATCGAAGAATAATGGACTGCTGTGAAACTTGATCCTCATTCTAACTGAACTATTATTGTAATCACTAATAGGTATTGAAAAATATTATTTTGTTACTTTTCTAATTGAATTGATAACATTAATCATATCTATATGAGTTATTTCATATGCGATTTGAAATAGACTGGCACTTGTGTGTATTTATTCTGGAGAGCAATAAATGAAAATGAAAATAGGTTTTTTATCAACTTCTATACTCATCTTGATACCAACCATACAATGTTCAACAAACAAAAGAAAGTAGCCTAAAATGAATACTACTCTTGTTAGTTTCTCAGAAAGGGAGATCGAGAAGTGGGTAACAGATTTTGTCTATCTCCTCTGGTTTAAAAGTTGTAGTGCTAAAACATCGAAATATGCCGACCCTGTACCTACTGTCTACTGTAATAACGTCAGTACTATTATATTGAAGTGTATGCGATAATGATTTTCCACTTTGTTGAATCGTTGACGACTGACAGAGTGAAATTCACTAAGATTTTGTTGAACAATGGAAAACTGATTCGAACATATGAGAAGAAAGTCACTCATTCAATATCAATATCCCAGATCTCGAAATGTTATCTGTGAATATTTCCAAATGATAATATTAATCGCGAATTCATCGTATGAACAATAGGATGCTGTAAATGATGCCAACACAATTCGTGAATATTACTCTTTGCGGGTACTTCCACATTTATAACATTTCCATCACACCATTATGATACGGTTATAAATGAGAAGTGGAAATTTAATTTTGTTGGAACATCTCAACGGAGAAAAGGCATTAAACAAAAGTCCATTTATTTTCACAGCAAAGTTTCATGGTTATAGAATATACCCAGAGTTGAAGTAAGCTAATATTAAGACATACAGTGTTTACCGAAAGTAACGGATCATTTTATTAAAGGGTTGCAAAAGGTGTTCAAAAAAACCGAATCATATTCCCTAACCACTAGCACTGCTACAACTCGCAAAATTTTAAAAGCATTTTACACCATATAATTCTTTTGAGCATTATTTTTGAGAGCTCGTTCTACTTAAGCGAGTGATATATCGTTTTGCTGAAATGTCTATAATTTTCGAATTTTGGACCGAAAATGGTTTCGAACGATAGGGTTCGACTCTCTGATGAAGAATCCGTGGTCAAATTTAAATCTGTCCGTGGGGCCGCCCGTCCGGCTGTAAGCACGATATCTTTCGAAGGGATTGTCCTAGCGACTTGAAATTTTCAGGTTGAGTTCGGTTCACAAATGGCTCGGTTGAGTTCGTTAACCAGCCAAATCGTTATTCTATAAATATGGCCATTCAAGATTTTTGTTCCTCAATATCTCTGATGAAACAAAACTAATCGTAATGAAATTCTGCTGCCAAGATACTCATAATAAGCCGCATGCAAAATTTTGTGGCCATAGTGTGAACAGAACCATGAAAAATTCAATTTGAATATTAGAGAGAAGAATCATTGAAATTTCCATTACAAGATATCCGATTCGAGCGACCTTAATTTTGTGAATGAAGACTGATATACTGAAGAATGTTCATGCTAAATTTCAAAAGGATCGCATCAGCTGAACCAGAATATTACATTAATTATTGATTTTTTTACATATTTCACTTTTTGAACAATTGCCAGGATATTATCTCATTTAATCAGTTTTTCTTTTGGTTTTTGTTCCTTTTTGAGCACTCGTCCTCCTTAAACGAGTGCTATATCGTTTCGAACAAATGTCTGTAATTTTCGAATTTTGAGCCGAAATGGTCTCAACGAAAGAGTTCCTTTTTGACGAATTCGTGGTAAAATTTAATTCTCTCCGTGGGGCCGCAGCCCCCGTCCGGCCGTTAGCGTAATAACTTTCGAAGGGATTGTCCTAGACACTTGAAATTTTCAGGGTAAGTTCGGTTTCCAAATGGCTTGCTTGAGTTCGTTAACCAGACTAATTGTACAGGGTGTTCCCTTAAATATGGCGATCAAAATTTTTGTTCCTCAATATTTATCATAATAAGCTTCATGCAAAATTTGGTTGCCATTTGGTACCCATAGTGTGAACAGAACCATAGAAAATTGAATTGATATATTGAAAAGAAGAAACTTCATTACTCTTTAAAAACATATCCGATTCGGACGAAATTTATTTCATTAATGAAAAAAAATTCAGGCAAAAAAGGCGACCAGATTGACGAACTGTCTCATACTGATTTTTATTGGATCGATTCAAGTTGTAATTGAGTTTTAAATGATTTCACAGCGATTTTCTCGAAGATTACATACCTTTCAAAACGATTAAATACGATATCCCCAATTCTTGTGGGGCAGTATAAATAAATAATAAATCCTCCACCAAAGAAAAAGTGCTGAAAAAGCTCCTGATGCTCAGGGCTCTCATTAAATTTTTTCCAACTCAATGCGACTTCATCACTATAATCATCTTCATCTATAATAAAATAGTTTTGAGGGCATTACAGCAGACAAGTTGGAATTTACGCGGTGATATCTGTTTAATAGTCACTCCACTGTATTGTACGATATCACTTAAGTTTATCATTATTATTATTAAGAAATGTTCTGACTACTCAAAACACAATTCTTAAAATTATTTACAAGAAGAAGCGGACATTTCCTACTGATATTTCATTCAAAGAGGCAGATCTGCTACCAGTCAGAGTCCTTTTCGTTCACAGTTGCCTAAATAATCTACCAAATTCCGGAACGAAATTTAATATAAGAAATAGCCCATTGCGCTCACAACGTCATGTCAAAGCTTATACCCAACGTATAGTTCCTTTTTTTGCCCCAAAATTCTACAACATGCTTTCCCCGACTATAAAATCAGAACTGAAAAATAAAAGAAAATGAAAAAAAACTGACAAAAAAGTATATTCAAGAACATAACATAAAGCCGGGAATAGACGAAGCGCACCCACTCGCGAGTCAAACCTCGCCCCCTACTCGCGCCCAAAACTCAACCTCGCGCCAGTGTTTACACTACGCGCTGGATTCGCCTGAAAGGGTGAGCCAAGATGAGAAGGCGAGGTAGTAATCAGCCTCGTATAGACTCTGAAGCCGGGTTTAGACGAAGCGCACCTACTCGCGCACCAGCCTCGCTTCCGCTCCCTCGCATAGTGTAAACATGCTCCTCGCCATGAGGCCCCTCGTCCTCGGGTTGAGCCATTGCCGGTCGGTTTTCAGTCGCGCATAAAGAAGCCTCGCTGTGTCGTTAAGCCGGGTTTAGACGAAGCGCACCTACTCGCGCACCAGCCTCGCTTCCGCTCCCTCGCATAGTGCAAACATGGTCCTCGCCGTGAGCCCCTCGTCCTCGGGTTGAGCAATTGCCGGTCGTTTTCAGTCGCGCATCAAAGAAGCCTCGCTGGTCGTTTGAACAACTTCTGGAGCTAGTCGAGTCTCGGACTGTATTACTAGGCTGATTTTACTACCTCGCCTTCATCCTGGCAACCCTTCTAGGCGAATCCAGCGCGTAGTGTAAACACTGGCGCGAGGATGAGTTTTGGTGCGCGAGTACGTTACGAGGTTTGTCTCGCGAGTGGGTGCGCTTCGTCTAAACCCGGCTTTGAACAAGCTTCTGGAGCTGGTCGAGTCTCGGACTCTATACGAGGCTGATTACTGCCTCGCCTTCTCATCCTGGCTCGCCCTTCCAGGCGAATCCAGCGCGTCGTGTAAACACTGGCGCGAGGATGAGTTTGTTTGGTGCGCGAGTAGGTGGCGAGGTTTGACTCGCGAGTGTGTGCGCTTCGTCTAAACCCGGCTTGAGACTTGACCAGGCCCGACTAGCTCCAGAAGCTTGTTCAAACGACACTGCGAGACTTCTTTGATACGCGACTGAAAACCGACCGGCAATGGCTCAACCCGAGGAAGAAGGGCCTCATGGCGAGGAACATGTTTTGCACTATGCGAGGGAGCGGAAGCGAGGCTGGTGCGCGAGTAGGTGCGCTTCGCCGGGAATAGACGAAGCGCACACACTCGCGAGTCAAACCTCGCCACGTACTCGCGCACCAAAACTCATCCTTGCGTCAGTGTTTACACAACGCGCTGAATTCGCCTGAAAGGGGTGAGCCAGATGAGAAGGCGAGGTGTAGTAATAATTAGCCTCGTATAGAGTCCGAGACTCGACCAGACTCGACTAGCTCCAGAAGCTTGTTTCAACGACACAGCGAGGCTTCTTTGATGCGCGACTTACCACCGACCGCAATGGCTCAACCCGAGGACGAGGGGCCTCATGACGAGGAGCATGTTTACACATTGCGAGAGAGCGGAAGTGAGGCTGGTGCGCGAGTAGGTGCGCTTCGTCTAATCCCGGCTTTAAGCCGGGTTCAGACGAAGCGCACCCACTCGCGAGTCAAACCTCGCCACCTACGCGCACCAAAACTCATCCTCGCGCCAGTGTTTACACGACGCGCTGGATTCGCCTGGAAGGGCGAGTAATCAGCCTCGTATAGAGTCCGAGACTCGACGAGTTCCAGAAGCTTGCTCAAACGACACAGCGAGGCTTCTTTGATGCGCGACTGAAAACCGAGGAGCATGTTTACACTATGCGAGGAAGCGGAAGCGAGGCTGGTGCGCGAGTAGGTGCGCTTCGTCTAAACCCGGCTTTACATTCATAACTTCAATGTCCAGATTATAAAACAATATTAACAGTATTAATGAGTATCATAATTTACAAACGCATGATAGGAATTATGACATTATGGTTCTTGGCCGGCGTGGTTCACGGTTCCTCCGCCCGCTCCATTTTCACCTGCATTCCACAATCATCATAGTGGCGAGTGCTTCACAACACAGACTTGGAATTGTACTTCCTTGTTTAGTGTGAGTCACTCACCGATGTTAAGCCGGAAATAGACGAAGCGCATCTACTCGCGCACCAGCCTCGCTTCCGGTCCCTCGCATAGTGTAAACAAACATTCTCCTCGCCAAGAGGCCCCTCGTCCTCGATCGTGGTTTGAACAAGCTTCTGGAGCTAGTCGAGTCTCAGACTCTATACGAGGCTGATTACTATCTCGCCTTCTCATCCTGGCTCACCCTTTCAAGCGAATCCAGCGTGTACTGTAATCACTGACGCGAGGATGAGTTTTGGTGCGCGAGTAGGTGGCGAGGTTTGACTCGCGAGTGGGTGCGCTTCGTCTATTCCCGGCTTTAGATACAAATGAAATTTTCTGATATGATTATTGTTAGAAAAAATTGTTGAGGATGTATGTAAAGTTGAAATAATTGTAACTGAAATTGGTGAATAAAAGAAATGAATTGAACTGAATTGAAAGAATCGAATTATCACTATTATAATTCAGTTTATGTCAGACAGAAATGATGATACTTATAAACAAGTCTCCTTCAAATCCAAATCGAAAATTAATTAATACCACTTGGTCCACTTTTCTGATTGGTTTTCTCGATCAACTGATGTTTTTGTTTGCAGGTTTTGTTGTGTCACCAAATTCTAGGCGACGCTCGACGTGCTGATCTCAAGAAAATCGTTGGAAATGTTAAACGTTTTCTAATATTTCAAGATGACACACCGAATTTCTTGCCAAATTCTCTTCTTGTACGTGTCGATATTTCAAGGTCCTGCCAAGTGAATTATTGATTTAAAGAAACCTCTGAGGTCGCAGGCAAAAATAATATAAGGGACTAGTCAGGCATCTGCCTGTTTTCTTATTTGAATGATTTTAGGTACAATACAATTCAAGAGAATTAAATGGTCTGAGATATTTCAAGAAAGTTTTTTCGTCTACCCGTATAGTTACCTGAGTGGACCTACACTCTACACTTCAATATGGATTTCGAAATTGGTAGAGAGGGAAATACCGAATGACCGGCTATTATCCCAGCTTTACAAGCCACGAGGGTTATTTTTTGAAATCGCATATTTACTCGCATCGACTATGAAAGCATAAGGCGAATTGAATAAAATCGACTTATCATCTGCGAAATTCCAGAAAAATTCCCGTAATGCGAAAAATAAACGTTTGTCTTCAATAAGTACTCTGTCTTGATGTTAGCAGTAGGTAATTTTCACATTTTATTCAATTCTGTTTTTCTGTTCCTTTTTATGCAAGATTTCGGTTTAGACGCCTTGTACAGGGTGATTCACGAATGATTGTACAGGCTTTCAGGGCAGATGC
Organism: Propylea japonica; assembly: GCA_013421045.1. Lineage (NCBI taxonomy): Eukaryota > Metazoa > Arthropoda > Insecta > Coleoptera > Coccinellidae > Propylea > Propylea japonica. Next base: position 109,121,740 of record CM024239.1, read on the forward strand.
AGGACATTTTGATGAGTCTGAATCAGTGTTAGAAATATTTCCCAGAAATATTTGTTTAAGATTTACAGGATATTTGATTTTTTTTACAGAAATTTTCAATTGGCATAACTCCTGAACGCCTGCATGGATCTTCATGAAAATTTCAGGAAATGAGCATGGGCCAGTTGCAAATATTCGCATATAATTGGCTTACTGAAAGCGCTGGCTCGAACTGAGAAAATTATATTCTTCATTGCACTTCGCATCATCATATTATGATTCATTGAATATTTGAAATTTCCGAAAAATGCGCTAATTCATATTGAATTAATTCAATTTCCCAGTATCATGACTTAAGGCAGCTATACATCCATGTACTGGATGGAATAAGATGCAGTACAATACCTAAGTCATGATGTTACTAAGGATTTAATTAATTTGAATCGATTCAATTATGAATTATTTAATTATTCGGAGATTTACAGGTCGGTGTTTACAATAAATTGAAAATTACAAATATTCAATGGTTTATAAATTGATGATGCGAAGTGTGCCATTGATCCTGATAGGCTTGTTCGAAAGAATATTTATTGTAAATTCTGGGGAATTTGATGTTTTATATGATGTGGAATAAAAAATATAATTTTCTCAGTCCGGGCCTGCGTTATCAGTAAGCCATTATATGCAAATATTTGCCACTGGCCCATACTCATTCCCTTAAATTTTCATGAAGATCCATTCAGGCGTTCAAGAGTTATGCCAATTGAAAATTTCTGTAAAAATACATGAATCGTCCTATATCTTTTAAAATAATATTGTAAGGACGAATTTCACTGATTCAGACTCACCAAAATGTCCTGCATCTGTACTGAAATTTTGAGTTCTTCACCGGATAAAAAAATGACATCAAATGAGGTTCGGTGGTGGACAAAGCGATTTGAACTTTAAAAGTTAGCGGTGATAAAGCATGCCCTCGGTTTGAGGATTAAAATTTGCATATTCTAATGAGGATTCAAGAATGAAAATCGACGAGTCCTTGTAATTTTCTAAAACACTTTGTAAAACTATTTTATCAAAGTAATCCGCTTCTCTCCGAAAGTTGGCACTGCATATAGAATATATTTTTATGAAGAAGATAATTATTTAGTCTATAGACTCACAGAAAGTCATAGCGAATGAGAAAATGATGATAAATATTTTAAAATTCCACGAAATCACTATCACGTTAATTGATGAAATGTCACTTCTTGTGCAAATATCAGTTCATTTTTGATATGAAACATTAGATCTAAATGGACGATTCGATGGCCCAATCAAGTTTTGTGGAACCATTTTGTTTTGCTAGTAACTGTTATAACGGTTGTTATCTGAAAAATTGATAATCTGTAATCGCTACCTTCAACCGTTATGCGGCCCATACACAAGCTACTTTCTCGGCGTTTTGGCAGCTAGCGTTTTGCGAGCGTCCTAGACGCTCGTGCAATTTTCACCACACACAAGCGTCTCAGTAGCTCATCGATCGCTGACGATAAAGGTTTAAAATGTCATCGTACTTGCACCCGACTTTTCCGTAGCTCGTAACTTTTTGTATTCTTTACGGAATGAGTCTCGGATGCTTTTCATTTTTTTCTTTACGAAATCAATATCGCATTCATCGTTTTATTGTTTACATAAAGCTAACAATTCTTCGTAGGCTTTATTCTTTAGTGTTCTGTTCGAATATTCTTTGCTCTTAATCACCCATCAATACTTCTTTTCAAATAGTTCTATAAAATTTGTAATAAAGTCTTCTGAATGTGCAATTCTTGCATGATTATCTGCCATTCTAGACGCTCTCACACACACACAAGCGTTTTCATGCGTTTCGCCGGCTATCTTGACGCTTAAAATCAAACACATTTGATCTTGGCGTCGGCGTTGCGTCCAGCTCGGCGACTCGCCAGCGTGGCAGCGGATAGACATACACAGGCGTTTTTCGGGCTACTTTTGGGCGTTTTGGTCGCTTGCGGTGACGCTAGCTGCCAGAACGCCGAAAAAGTAGCTTGTGTATGCTCGCATTATGCGGCCCATAACACAAGCTATTTTTTCGGCGTTCTGGCAGCTAGCGTCACCGCAAGCGACCAAAACGCCCAAAAGTAGCCCGAAAAACGCCTGTGTATGTCTATCCGCTGCACGCTGGCGAGTCGCCGAGCTGGACGCAACGCCGGACGCCAAGATCAAATGTGTTTGATTTTAAGCGTCAAGATAGCCGGCGAAACGCATGAAAAACGCTTGTGTGTGTGTGAGAGCGTCTAGAATGGCAGATAATCATGCAAGAATTGCACATTCAGAAGACTTTATTACAAATTTTATAGAACTATTTGAAAAGAAGTATTGATGGGTGATTAAGAGCAAAGAATATTCGAACAGAACACTAAAGAATAAAGCCTACGAAGAATTGTTAGCTTTATGTAAACAATAAAACGATGAATGCGATATTGATTTCGTAAAGAAAAAATGAAAAGCATCCGAGACTCATTCCGTAAAGAATACAAAAGTTACGAGCTACGGAAAAGTCGGGTGCAAGTACGGATGACATTTTAAACCTTTATCGTCAGCGATCGATGAGCTACTGAGACGCTTGTGTGTGGTGAAAATTGCACGAGCGTCTAGGACGCTCGCAAAACGCTAGCTGCCAAAACGCCGAGAAAGTAGCTTGTGTATGGGCCGCATAACACGGTTATTCGCAGGAAACAAGTCCAATGAATGCCAAATATCAAATTTGATTTTGAAATTTCATTTTTCTTACAACCTAGCCTAAATAACATTTTTCCCGCAATATTTCAGCCTCCAAAAATATATATTTCCCGCACACTTTTCAGACAAGTAAATAGTTGTTAAATTTGTAAATTAAAATATCTTTAGAATGGATCCTTATATCTGCTCACTTATAATATCAGTTCATATTTCATTTTAAAAGAATAATCCACTGGCGCAGCCAGGGGGGGGGGGGGCTTTGGGGCTGCAGCCCCCCCAAAGATCATTTTTTCGTTATTTGTTTCTTCTTTATTTTTTTTCAACTTCGTTATTGTTGTATCATCAAAAATTTTTCAGTTCAGCCCCCCCCAAACAAAATCCTGGCTGCGCCACTGGAATAATCTGAATTGTGTACCAAATGTCAGCGACGAGGTTACTTGAAACGACATGTGCATTAACCTTTGTCATTCGTATGAATTAATAAAATCGAATTTGATCTCTGCGTGTTGCATCAAAATCGATCTTGTATAAGCGAGTAAATTATTGTTCCTTACTCGTGCGGAAAGTGTCTTTCTCGCACTCAACTGCATGCCCGAACGCTCAAGCCGCGTTTCGCATTTGTTAGGAAAATAACGATTTCAATTCTCGTCGGCCATAACAACGAGTATGAAACAATAATATATGGGAAAAGAATACTTCATCGGCGAAAACATTAGGCTTTTTCAGAAACTTACTCAGGGTTATTAACTCGATCCATTGGGTCACGTGACGGTTCTACTCGGATCACGGACCCGTTTAAAGTTTACGAACACATCAGGTTTAGGATTTGTCAAACGTATCAATAACAAAACCAAATATTTTATGAATTTATTTTTTCAGTCCTAGTCTGTTTTAGGATTGTCTCTAGCTTTGCTTGCATTTATTGGCTTTTGTAAAATCGTTCTTATAATTTCTAGTGTGCCCTCTCATGTTCTCTTTGAGTACCTAACTATTTTAAAGAAGTAAAGAAGGCTGTAGCTTAGCGCAGAAAGATCAGCATATAAAGTTATAAAGAAGTTTTTTTACATTATTTTTTTTGGCTCATAGAACCATACATTTTACATTGAGTCAAATTCTCTTCTCTTTGCATACTTTTTAGGAATAGAATATATGAAACAACCGAGGAAATAACTAAGAAAAGAGTGGAAGACTTATTACTGCCTTTTCAAAATACAAAATTGAACTTTAGTGCGCATGCGGTGACTCTACGACCCTGCTCTTGTGTAGGGTTACGATAAATCAACCTGGGTCAGTGATCGAGTTAATAGCACCGTACTTTCTGAACAAGGGTTGGATGTTAGGGGTAGGTAAACGAACGCGAAGGAAAGAGATCGAGCTAACCCGAGTTAAGGTCAGGGGCGTAGTGACCGGTGTTCGGCGTATTCGAAGAACACGGGCCCGGCCCCTATGGGGCCCGGCCGGGCTTGGGACTACTATACTATTTTTTCTTGCAGAATAAATCCTTCATTTGTGTACTAAAACCAACTTATCTCCGAAACTCTAGTTAAAATTATCAATTCATATCAGAAAATGATTGTTATTAAAATTTACCAAATCGCACACAAATGAAAACGTTGAATCAACAATTCCTTATTTATATTTTATTCTTCTGGTGAAAATTGCTATCCCCGTAATCAATTTTGCGGCCTGGACAAATCGTACCGAACTCTTTGCATGAAGCGTGTCGGCATTCTGTTTAGCGGATAATTACATTACATTAACGTCACCAGATGATCGCTTTATTGGGCGGCTTCTTTTTGAGCGGCTTCTTTGATGTAGGATTCTTCATGTACATAGGGAATTTTTTTTTTTGGACTAGGGGGAAAATGCGAAATCATTTCACTTCTATTCCTATTCTAGAGAAATAAGTACCTACTCGAATTTGAAACGACGTTGTGCTTGTGAGTGTGTTCAGAGTGAAAGTTCTCAAAATTCTTGACTTTTTTGGTGTTTTTGAATTTCTGGACTTTAAGTGTTATTGATGGTGAATTCTATAATTCATCACGTGGCTGATTTTTTCGTTAGGCGCCTCTCTTAATATGAAAAAATGCGGGTCAGTCTTTGGGGATTGCTGATAGAATTGAAAACTAAGTGAATTGTGAATTGTATCGTCGAGTTATCAGATTATTATTTTCAAATAATTTTCGGTATATAATCAAGGATAAATGTTTGAATTGGTAATTGGTCACTAACACTTCTTTATAAACAAAAATAATTAGAAAAAAGAGCCTAATAGCTCGACGATATAATTCACAAGTTACTTCGTTACTTGTCTCAAGAAATCTGGCTTGAGTTGCCCGAACATTAAGTATAGCTAATATTGTGACAAATTTTGCAAATTCGAAAGCCCGCAAGAAAAGTTTTGATTGCGCTTTGTTTTTATCTCTTTTTGTGTTTATTATATTAATAATATATTTATATGTTAATTTGGTTTTAATATTATTTTGTTCTTTGTTTTCATTTTGCTTATAGTTGTTATTTGTTGTAGTTGTTATTTTGTTAGTTGGTTATATTTATATGTGGAAGGTACCCACGTACTTTGTATTGTCACTATTCTAATATAAGTGACAAAGAAAAGGTGGTTTTATTTTGTCCTTATCTAATTTTTTTAATTGTGTAACCAGCAGGCAGCGCTGCTAGTGAGGGTAGGGGCCCGGATATCTTGAACACAGGCCCGTGGTGGCGTTACTACGCCACTGGTTAATGTTGACGCTCACTTGGACGAGACGAGACGGGACGAAGCGAAGAGTTGTTTTCCGCAGGCCACAATTTGCAATGAATCAAATGGGTAGACGCTCACTTAGGAGGCGCGAAGCGAAGATCAGAATCGTTAGGCGCGAGGCAGATTAGACGCGCACTTGGACGAAGCGAAGCGGTCGGAAGGAACGCGTCGTTTTCCGCTGGGATCTTTTGCATTGAAATGAATGGGTAGACACGCACCTAGGAGGCGCGAAGCGAGGAGCAGCGAGGAGGCGAGTCGTTGGTCGCCAGGATGATCTTTGGGGCAAGTGAGCGAAATTTCTCGAGGCGGCATGTAGGTATCCGACGGCCGGAAACGGAATTTCGGCGCGCTGTATTTCCAATTTTATACTCGAATTTGGTCAATGGGGAAATACACAGTTATTTTTGAATTTGTGTGAAATGAGTTTGTTTTAAATGGCTCATGAGAGTGTTGGTTAGAATGTTCTCGATTGAGATCTGGAAAAACGAAATTTATATACAAAACGATCAACATTTGTGTATTTTGTACAACTGTGAATGTGAATTCAAATCGTCTGAGGGATAGGTATTTTATTATGTTAATATTGAAGAAATTAAATATCTGATAGAATTGGAAAACTGTGGAATAATTCCTTCGAGGGATATATGATCTGCAAACATTGAACTTTCGATTACTACCTGACCAAGGCCGTAGAGAGCGCGCGGGGGAGTCCGAACCCCATCGGACCCGAAATTTTTCTGAAGTACAGGACTAGAACATTTTCCTTTAAAATTGTCATTCTGTCATTCGGTGGACCCCCCCGAAATTTTTTTCTAGCTACGGCCTTGTGGCTGACCATACCCAAAAATAACCAGGGACAGCGCCAGAGATTTTACCGCCCGGCAAAAGTATATTCAGAATAAATTGAATATAAATTAGTCGGATTTGAAGCTTATTATACAGGTAAGCGGAATGCAGTAAGGTAATAAAAAATGCAACTTCCCAGAACTTCTTACTGGAAATTTTTCGATATTGTCGTAGGAATAGTTATTTTTGTATCTAGTGCGCGAAATGCTACTTTGGTGATCGAGAACTGATTTTTTTAACGAGGCGCCGCCGAGTTAAGAAAAATAGTCGAGATCACCAAAGTATTTCGCGCATGAGATGCAACCAAAAATTTTTCTACAAACGCTTACTTAGCTTAATATGAAAAAAAAATATTGAACTGGTTTGAACTGTTTTTCCAAATCAAGTAATTAGGTATTATAACTATGGGCAATATATTCTATGTTGAAAGCAACACTCAATGATAAAGAAAACGTGGATTTCAAGAAATTACCAAGTTAAAATATAAAAATCCCATATAGTTTACATGCAGTGTGCGAAGTAAGTATTTCGCACACTACTTCGCGCACGGAGTCATAGTAACGAAGGAAATGAAAAAAAGGGTCACTTCGCATATTCTTGCCAATGCGCGAACCTTGTCATTTTTTGACGTTTGTAGAAAAAGGATTTTTTTCTGAAATCACCAGAATGAAGGAGTTAGATTAATACTAAATTTTTTCAATCGGTTGAAGAGAAAATAAACATTTCGTATCAATGATTTTATATATAGTTTTAAAAGAAATAACTCTCGGTTTTTGTCACCCTCCGCTTCTCGTGAAAGACAACATAACCTTGATCTAAAATCTAGTACTTTTTTCTCTTGTATAATAATACTTTTTTCCTGTGACGATGGAAAGAAATATAACTTTTCACGAAATTAATCCGGCAGAAAAGTGAGTACTTTTTCCCGGATACTTATATACACTCACTTTTTCCCGGGGAAAAGTAATTTCGAGAAAAGTTATAACTTGTAACTTGCCGACAGAGATAAAATGGCGAATTTTTCCACGTCACATATTTTTTTTTCATTCCTATATGAAGGTGGGACGACGATGCCATTAAAACTAGATTATGACCAAAAACACGATTCGAACAATAGCTCTACCCTTGTTCGTTCGGGTAGTCGGCATGAAGCATGGGTAATAAAAATTTATTGCGGACCAAAAATAGCGGGAATTTCTTCCGATGGCTGATCGTCGCATCGCTTCGTCCAAGTGCGCGATCCCAGGCGAACTAACACGTCGCTTCGTCTCGTCCAAGTGAGCGTCAACCTTAAGTTTCTGAAAAGGCCTATAGTAGTTTGCTTTCAAAAATTTGATCAGAGGGAATTGCGTGGTTCCTTACAATGAAATGAATTGAGAGATCATAAAAATTTTGGATACTGGGTAGACAAAAATTTCCTGACCAACTCACCGTCAGTAATACCATTGATCTCTAAGAAAAACCTCCCCGATAATTGAACAGCACCCCAAAAAGAAGGTCGTTGTTCTGAACAATCAAAACGAAGGGGATACCCGAGGTACTCGTTTGGACAGTAGGGTTAGAACAATTATAGCGCTTGGTTGGTCGGTCTTCCCTTTTGTAGAAAATCAAAGATGAAATTCTTGAAAACCGATTTAGTGAGGACTCTGAATCTAATGTTACGCATCAGCAAACGGATAAACGGTATACAACAGCAATATATTTAGGATAATGCATTCAGGTTTCTAAAAGGTTTCCTGCATCCCTGGCGGGGATCGAACCCACGACCTTTGGATTAGAAGTCCAACGCGCTATCCGCTGCGCCACAGGGACGATGATATTGTTATTAATTGTAATGACAGATGACGCCTTAGTAGATGACATAATGTTCATCTCAGTGCAAACATAGCAAACAAAATAGATGCTGAGATAAAAAACAATTTCTACCTACCAACCAAGCTACCTAAATGCAATTACTTTCCTCTTGAAATCTCAAACCCACTCTGAAAATTTAAAGATTTGAAGTCATTCCTTCTGAAAGTGATCGTGTATACACCACACCCGACCATAAACAAAATGAGTTCCGGCCGTATCATTATTCGGATTCTTGATCAGTCCAATTGAGCCGTTTGATACCACTCATAGCTCAAAATTTTAAAATTAAGACATTTTCGTGTAGGGACAGCAGGTGTTTCCCTCAGAATACGCGCGCGAAAAGAAAGTAAACCATATTGATCTTTATCTATAAATCTTGATTCGTGCTGATATAAAGATATTCCGTTTATAATTATAATAATGATAACAGTAATAAATCGCCCTTCGAAAGAAACATGAACACTACAATTATAAAGAATAGAGATTTTACAAAGCATCGAAGTTTAGTATCAATGCTGATTTAACTTTAACTTACACTTTACTCCGCATACTCTTTTTCATAATGTGTGGAACTGGAACAATAAACAAATAAAAAGAATATTCAAAAAAGTAGTCACTCATCGGGAGTTTGTTTCTAGTTAACTTCCAGATCAAAGCTACAGCAATTCATATAATCCAAGAAATAAAAAAAACATTAATACTAAGAATGAATTGAACTCTAAGATATTGAAGAATAACAATATATTTATATTAAGGACTACAGATAAACAGAAAAAAACAACAAATATATAATGCACCGTTACAAGGAAAATACAAATTATAATGAACACAAATCTGTTTTCCAACATGAAATTGTTTAGTGAGCACTTGAATGCGTTTATTCCCAATTTAATAGCCTTAACCATTTTGAAGTCGTGAATCCAAATTTGGATGTTACCCATAGGGAAACAGTGCCACATAGACGGTTTTCAAAACTGAGTAGTATGAAATGAGATCAACCTCTAATATCATACTTGGGTGAATCGATAAGTATTTAATCAACTATTTAATTTATCTAATGAGTAATAACTTATGGCAGCGATTTAGTATTCATCATATTGATGAACCAATTTACAACGAGATTTTTCCGTCGACCCCATTATGAATTGACTGTGAATTTTCAATTGAAAAACATCTATATTTTGCAAGAGATACATATGACATAATAAAAATTCGTATGTTTCTGAGTTTCAGTGGAGTTGTAACATTACTAGTATTGCTTATGAATACTTTACTCAGACATTAAAATAGCAGAACTCATGCATTGAAATGGCCCAATATTGATCAATTTCTCTTCCCAAGATACAGCCTTTGAAAGGCGATGACGAGTTGACAGTTTTGAATTTTTTTTACGGCTTCTTGAAAACACTGCGTCATAAAACTATTTATAATTTGAAGCACTAAGTAGATGTTTCTTACACACATTTTTTGGATCATACCTTTAGTATTAGAGGTTGAAAATAACAACAGTCTATTATTTTTCTTCAAAAATTGCTTTCGTGGGATAGATTTTCGAGAAATAGAATTCTCTGATGGTTTCCGTCCAATTCCGAAAAAAAGGCTCCGGCAAAATTTCGATACAGTCGATACTTTTCTCGGAAAAAATAAAAACTTACTTTTATGAAACTTCTTAGAATATTCATTCTATAGAACATACGATGAAATGGAATAAACGTTGATCATAACTGCTTTTAAGTTTTGAAGGAAAATCATAAGGGGTTGTTATTTTTCAACCCCTAATAATAAAGTTATGGAATAAAAAAAATTGTGTTAGTAACATCTACTTAATGCATCATATTATGTTTTGTTTTATGACTCAGTATTTTCAGGACTCCTCAAAAATTCAAAACTGTCAACTCGTCATCGCCTTCCGAAGGCTGTATCTTGGAAGGGAGGTCGATTTCGAAAAAAAAAATATATAAACTACCCCTGCTTATTTTCATCGAGGAATAATCTCCTAAAGTCCCTCGCATTTGTTTACAGACACCCTGTATATTGAAAGGTTCGTATTTCAAGTTTTTTCAATCTGTAAAACGTGTATTCCATAGGAAATGTCTACAACGTTCGCAATACGATAGAATGAAATCGAACAAAACGGCAACCCTTCGAAGTTCTGATTC